>PVKU01000065.1:169919-826823 GCA_004027475.1 Anoura caudifer | reverse complement strand
GGATTATATCCTAAGAACCCTGAAACACCAATCCAAAAGAATCTATGCACCCCAATGTTCATAGCAGCACAATTTACAATAGCCAAGTGTTGGAAGCAACCTAGGTGCCCATCAGTAAATGAATGGATCAAGAAACTTTGGTACATTTACACAATGGAATTCTATGCAGCAGAAAGAAAGAAGGAACTCCTACCCTTCATGACAGCATGGATGGAGCTGGAGAGCATTATGCTAAGTGAACTAAGCCAGGCAGTGAAGGACAAATACCATATGATCTCACCTTTAACAGGAACCTAATCAACAGAACAAACAAACAAGCACAATATAACCAAAGACACTGAAATTGAGAAGGGGCTGATAGTCACCAGAGGGAAGAGGGGAGGGAATTTCAGGGGGAAAGGGGAAGAGTTTGGAGCAACAAATATAAAGGTCACATGGACAAAAACTAGCGGGGGTGGAAATGGGAGGGGGGTGGGGAGGGCTGGGGTGGTGGGCTGGAATGGGAGCAAAAGACAGAAAACTGTAGAAGAACAACAGTGAAAATAAATTAAAAAAAATAAATAAAAAACATTTATCATCTATTCTGAGACTCCATTACAATGGCAATACATTTAGATAAAGGGATAAATATTCAACAACAGCAACAGAAAAAAAAAAGGAGTTAGTGATCAGCGGATAAGAGATTTTAGCATCAGTTTCAGGAGAAGAGAAAGTAGATGGAGGGGTAGAGACCAATAAATCAGAGCAGAAGGAGCTGCAGCCAGAGGCATACACAGTCCAGGCCACTGTGCCTCGGATTATCAGGCTTTACCCCATCAGTCCTAAGAACAGTCTAATAAACAGTGTTAGTATCTCTATTACATTGATAAGGAAAGCAAGCCTTATGCATGTTAAGATATATTACTATGATTATAAGACTAATAAGGGGTAGAGCCAAGATGTGATTCCTTTTCTCCCTTAATTCCACTCACTGATAATGTTAAAAGTTCCAGCAGATAATGACACACCTACAAACAGAATGTGTCCATTAGGCTATGAGATTTTTAACTATTCATATGTTTTAAAATACAAGTTTTCTCATCCTAAGAAATGTTAGTCTTTGAATGTCCTCCTATCTGTCTAATTTTTTTTCAATCTCTACCTGAGTTAAAATCCAAACAGGATTAATCACTTTCCCCAAAATTCCTTTTTTTAAAGAGAGGTGATGTCAATATATCTAGAAAAAAGCAGATGCACTATTACTAATAAACCCTTTTGACTACCTACTGTACAAACTGAAACAGGTCAGCAATAATGTATAAAACTAAAAAAGAGTAAATAGCAAAAGCATTGAATGGATTAAGAGACATCAAAGAAGGATGCTGAGTAAAGGTTAAGGTATTTATTCTGGTCAAGATGGAGGTGTAGGTAAAAACGCTTCACCTCCTCAAGCAACCACAGAAAGAATTTCAACTAGACCTCAAAACACATAACACCCAGAACTGTCAGAAAATCTAGCTGTATGGAAGTCCAACAACCAAGGATTTAAAGAAGCCACATTCATCCAGACAGGTAGGAGGGACGGAGATGTGGAGATGGGCGGAGAGGTGGCAGCAGCGGAATGGGTGGCCCTACATTTACTTATAGTGGATAAAAATCTGGAGGGATGCCTTGGGAACAAGCATCCCAGCCCCAAGCCAGATGGCACAGCCCAGGGTTCCAGTGCCAGGAAGATAAATCCCCATAATTTCTGTCTGTAAAAACCAGTGGGGATTGGGGTGGTAGAAGAAACTTTTGGATTTTCAGGAAACTCCCCTTAAAGGGCCTGCACAGAATTAAAATATATGCAGACCCATCCACTCTGGGCAACAGCTGGGAGTGTTAGTCACACAGGGCAAGTGCTTGGCAAACTGCCAGAAGCCAGGTAGGGCATTGGCCCCTCTGAGCCCTCCCCCCACAGAGAGCCACAAGGCAGTGAAGTGGGTTGCACCTCCCTGGCGATTTCCTAAGGCTCTACCCCACACAATTTACATGTGCCTTTTCTCCAACAGCCCACACTACTAAGACAGGCAGTCAAAGCAGCTCTATCTAACACACAGAAACAAACACAAGGAAGCTGCCAAATTAAGGAGACATGGCCAAAATGAAAGAACTGAAGAAAACCCCAGACAAATAACTAAATGAAATTGAGTTGGCCAACCTATCAAGATGCAGAGTTCAAAATACTAGTAATCAGGGTGCTCAAAGAACTCATGAGTATGGCAACAAAATAAAAAAGACCCAGGAAGAAATGAAGTTTACACTAAGTGAACTGAAGAAAAATCTACAGAGAACCAACAGTAGAGGGGATGAGGCTGCAATTCAAATCATGATTTGGCACATATGGAAATAAGCATTCAACCAAAACAGCAAGAAGGAAAAAGAATTAAAACAAAACAAAACCAAGGATAGTATAAGGACCCTCTGGTACACCTCCAAGTGTACAAACATCTGAGTCATAGGGATTTCAGAAGGATAAGAGAGAGTGAAAGAAATTGAAAACCTATTTAAAAAATAATGACATAAAATTTCCCTAATTTAGTAAAGGAAATAGACATACAAGTTCAGGAAGCACAGAGAGTACCAAACAAGTTGGACCCAAAGAGGACCACATCAAGACACATCATAATTAAAGTGCCAAAGGTTAAAGATAAAGAACCTTAAAAACAGCAAGAAAAACACAGAGAATTACCTACAAAGGAGTTCCTATAAGACTGTCAGCTGATTTTTCAAAAGAAACCTGGCACATAAGAAGGGACTGGCAAAAAGCATTCAAAATAATGAAAAGCAAGCACCTACAACCTGCATTGCTCTATCCAGCAAAGCTATCATTTAGAATGGAAGGGCAGACAAAGTGCTTCCTAGACAACATAAAGCTAAAGGAGTTCATCATCACCAAGCCTTTATTACATGAAATGTTAAAAGGACTTATTTAAGAAAAAGAATATCAAAACCATGAACATTAAAATGGCAACAAATGCACAGCTATCAACAACTGAATCTTAAAAAACAAACTAAGCAAACCACTAGAACAGGAACAGAATCATAGATATGGAGATCATTTGGAGGGTTATCAGGTGGAGGGGTAAAGGGAGGAATGGGGGAAAAGGTACAGGGATGAAGAAGCATAGTGGCAGGTACAAAATAGATAGGAGAATGTTAAAAATAGTATAGGGAATGGAGAAGCCAAAGAACTTATATGCAGAACCCATGGATATGAACTAAGGGGGATTATTGGAAGGAATGGGGGTACCAGGCAGAGGGGAGCAAAGGGAGAAAATCAGGGTAACCATAATAGCATAATCAATAAAGTATATTTTTAAAAAGGATGTTACATAAGGATAAATATGTAACTAAGTGAGACAAATTAATCTTGAATGATAATGTAAGTGGTGATCAGTCTAACATCTAAGAGGAAAGCAATGTAGGCATGAAATTGGTTGCTTTTTACAACCACTTCCTGGTTCACATAAATAAGATATAAATCTCTTTTGGCCTCAATTCTACAGATTTACTATATCCTGAAACAGATCAATTCCCTGTGTGCAAGCAGCTATTTTTATGTAATATCTACTATGTAGTAGTGACTCTAAAGATATTCAGTATTATTTGACAGAAAAAAGATGATAAACTCATAAATTATAGAGAAGTTCTAATCCAATTATTCAATTTCAGTGAAAGGTGTATACATTTTATTCTTTTATTATTATTACAAGAGCAGAGTGGAAGTGAAAACTGTAAAGGCTGTTGTAGTCCAAGTCATGAGGGTAACTAGAATATGTTAGTGAGCCTATAACGCAGCATACAGAAATTAAAGTTAACTCAGAAATTAAACTTCTGCAGGATATTCCAAAATGACCAGGTTTGTGTTAGATTTCAGCATGCTCTTCCAAGTAAAATATAAAAACATATTAAAATGTTAGTAACATTGTTAACTATAATTTTTAGACATTCTGTCTATTTAAAAACAACTGATAGAAAAGGGGGAATGGTCATCAAGGAACATGTATAAAGGACACATGGGCAAAACCCCAGGGAGTAGGATCACTGTTGGGAGATGGGGTTGGGAGGGGTGGGAGGAGGGGTGGGAAAAATGGAGACAACTGTACTTGACCAATAATAAAAAATAAAATAAATGATGAAAACAACTGATCGAGAGTATTTAAAAATTCAGAGAAAAAAATGTTAGTCAAAATTAGGAACTTAACAAGCATGTTAATACACACCATTGTTATCTGACATTATATTGGAGTTTCCAGTGAGTACAAATAGATAAACATCTGTCATATATATTGGAAACAAATAGTTATCATTGCATTGAACATGATGGTATATAAAAAAACTCAATAGAATCTGTCTAAAATGTATTTTTATGTACCTATCTATCTATCTATAAGCATTTTATAATGGAAGTTGGAGAAAATTCTTGTCAGAAAGTGAAAACTTTAAGAAGTACTGAATTTGACAAGGAGGGTATCAGATTTATATCAGATGAGATCGGGCACATTCAGGGTGGTATGGCCGTAGACAGATTTATATCAACAAATAAGAATTTATTTTAAAAAATCATCAAGAAAAGAATTAAATATAATTATAACATTCTTGTGTTCCAAGATCCAACTCCTGAGAGCCAATTCTAATATCATAACATTATAAATTCACAAGGACTCCCAAACTTAACATTATTTTAAATGTAATTCCAAATTGATCTGTAATCAAATGGTTTTTATTGTTGTAGAATAATTTAAAGTTCACATGGAAAAATAACTGCCCCAGCAAAGGCCAGAAATGTATATAAATGGAGACTGTATGTATGAACTTGCTTACCTGATATGCAAACAAACTATAAAGCTATAAGAATCAGATCAACATGCTATTAGCCTAGAAATACAGGGAATTTTTTTCAAAAAAAAAAAAAAAGATTCCTAGAATATATTGCAATGCGAATGAGACAGTAATCTTTAAGGGGGCATTTTAATTTAGTCAGGAAAGAAATAGTTAATATATTATTAGGACCCAGTTGGCTACGTGTATGGAAGAAAATTGAGTTGGAACCTGTATCATGCAGACATGTTTCCTGACACGAATAACAGAAAGAAACTCACATGTAAGTGTTGATCTATCTCACATCACGCAAAGTTTGTAAGTTGATAGTATAGGCTGAGTTAGATGCACCAAGATGTCATAACTAGTCTCACGAATCAGTCTGCTACTAGCTCTCTGCTCTTCCAGGTTTGCTGCGGAACTTTGTGCATGACTATCCATGGCTGCAAAACAGCTCTGCAACTCTGGTTATCCTAGACATGAGAAGAAAATGCACAAGAACAAAAGGGGTTTTCCTCTACCTGGGTTTTGACATTTTTTCAAAGGAAGCTGAGGTGCTTAAAGATGTCCTGGAGTTTCCTAAGCCTCTCCTCACTTTTTTGAATTCTTGTTTTTTCATTCTTTTTTGTTTCATTGTTTCTTTCTTCCTTCTGATCCACTCCACTGATTTGAGTCCCAGTTTTCCTCCCATCACTATTTGTTCCCTGTGCATTTTTCTTCATTTCACTTATTGTAGCCTCCATTTGTTCCTCTAATTTGCGACCAAAATCAACCAAGTCATGAAAGTCAAGGACCTACATCCAAGATTGCTCTATCTGGCAAAGCTGTCATTTAGAATGGAAGGGAAGATAAAGCGCTTCTCAGATAAGGTCAAGTTAAGGAGTTCATCATCACCAAGCCCTTATTATATGAAATGTTTAAGGGACTTATCTAAGAAAAAAAAAGATAAAAAATAGGATAGCAAAAAGACAGCAAACTCACAGATATTAACAACCACACCTAAAACAAAAGCAAACTAAGCAAACAAGTAGACCAGGAGCAGGAACACAGAAATTGAGATCACATGGAGGGTTTGCAACAGGGGAGTGGAAGGAGGAGAGAGGGAGAAAAGGTACAGAGAATAACTAGTGTTGACAGTGGGTAGAAAATAGACAGGGGGAGGGCAAGAACAGTGTGGGAAAAGTAGAAGCTAAAGAACTTATGACACATGGACATGAACTAAAGGGGGGAATGTGGGGGGGAGGGGGTGTGAAGGGTGGAGGGGAATGATGGGGAGAAATGGGACAACTGTAATAGCATAATCAATGAAATATAATTAAAAAATATTAACCAACTTGACAAAAAAAAGGAAGCTGAGCCTTCTTATGATAAGCCTATATGTCATGGCCAGAACTTGACTTTTCTGGCTTCAGGGTATGCTGCTGTAAGCTTATGTACTGCTCTTGCCAGCCACTGTTATAATAAAAAATAGGCCTAGAAGGCAGTGATTGAGCAAGGAAATTGAATAAGAATATTTTCAGACATGGAAATCACCACTAATCTGCATCAAGCACAAAAAATGTTTCACATATATTTAATATTTAAATGTAAACCACAGAAGCCTACAGGAAATCTAAGAAGACTACATGAAACATCTAGGTGTGAAAGAGGCATTCTAAACCAAATTCTCTAAGAGAGAAAATAGAACATTATAAGACTCTATAGTACTGTATTTTGCCATGTAAAATGAGCATCCACATTTTTGGCCCAAACTTTCAGAAAAAAAATCTTTTGTTTCAATTTTTTAATTCAATTAATTAATTAATTAATTAATTAATTATATTTAGATGCTTGTTTTTTGCATTTTAAAGGAATTTTTGCATTTATTTTTGAACATATTATGGTACAATAAATTTTATGTAACAAATGATTACAAAAAACAAGAATAGATATGAGGTTATTTCAGGTACTACCCATGTATAATGTACATCCTTATTTTTCCTTCAAAATTTTTTGGGAAAAAGTGTATATTATACATGGCAAAATGTGGTAATTAAAATATTATATTTGTAAAAATATATTGAGTTGATAAAATACATATTTTAAAAATTACATTGAAAATGTATGTCAAAACTCAGGTATTCAAAATATACCCTAAAAAGCACCTTTACATGTTGAGAATAAAGGAGCCAGTTGAGAAGTGAGGGAGAAACATACATTCAAATCCTAAAAAAAGAAAATGTCCTATTCAACCATACAGTCTTCCAGTTAGTTCTCTTGTTGTCTCTTCCCTTCATCTCTTGATGAAAGTGTCTTGAATCCATTTGTCCACACTATTTGACTTTTTTCACCTGTAGCTCTGAATTCCACTCACCCAATGTAGATTCCACCCCACTCCACCACTTAAACTGCTCTTTCAAAGATAACCAATGATCTGGTTGTGGCTTAGTCCAATGAACATGTTTTAGTTATTCATCTTCTTCACTTTGTTGAATACCATTAATCATGCCCTTCTTTCCAACATCCCTTTATCATCTTTTTAACTGCATTTGAACTAGTTATAGACTGACAGGAAGTTGCAAGCATAGTATGGAGAGTCCCCTATAGACTTTATCCAGCTTCTCTGAGTGGTATTCTCTTGTAAAATTATAGAATATCATCAAAGCCAGGAAATTGATGTTGGAATAATGCTATTAACTAGGCTACAGACCTTATTCGGTTTTTACATGCTTCACTTTGTATGTGTATGTGAGTGTAGTTTTATGTGATTTTCCCCATATACAGTCTCACATAACTATTACTAAAACCAAGATACAGAATTGTCCCATCCTCACAAAGGAACTGCCCAGTGCTACCTCTTTATGTCCTGTCACCTGCATCTCTACCCCATGACCATTTTTTTTTGTTTGTTTCTATTATGATGCAAGATTATTCTGGTTTTCTCTTACCTTGTTGCTTAGCATCTTGAAATATTCGTATTACTCCTAGCTCTGCCATAGACCCTCTTCTCTTTGCATTCCATATCAGTATTTTTTAGGCAAGGTAACTCCTCTCATGCTCAGTCTCCTAAGTCGAAATCCCTCCTGCATCCAACATTTATACTTGGCACTCTCTCTGCCTGCAACACTTTTAAAATCCACCCTGGCCCCAGTCCATCTCTTTTTGCTGACAATTCTTGCTGTTTTATCTCTCAGGACTCTTTCCTCATCCACTGCCCCATTTTATTAGGTTAGGTCCCCTTCCCATGAACTACCATTAGTGTTTGTACTCATGTTATCATGTATTATTTAAGGACTTTTTTAATAGTGTGACTTCCCTGGTAAAAAAAAAAATGTAGCCCATAAGGGCAAGAAATGTGTCCATCTTATTTTCTGCTGCACTCCAGGAATGATAGCCATGCTTGGCCCATAGCAGAAGCTCCACAATATAATTTAGTGAAATGATGAACTAGGTTGACCGCATTGGTGTTCTGACTTCAAGGGGCAAGTCTTTTGCCATCATGATATCTTTATAGTTCTGATAATATTCTAGCACCATAGACCTTGGCTTATCACACAGCAGAGCCATATGGAAAAAGAAGAAAGCTTGATATTAAAAGGACTTCTTGTGTTGTAGGCAAATTTAAGCAGAAAAGTATTCAGCAATTTCTGAATCGATCAGGTTTCCACTGAGAGAATGAAAACTGCCCCCACTCAAGCAATCCTTCCTGAATATTGTTAATTTCAACAAATAAAGAAATTTCTGTCAAAGTGAAGAAAATGAGGATATAGTCTATAAACACACAAAAAAGGTTAATTTACTATTTCTTGATAAACCTTTTGTCTGTTCTCTCCATATATATATATCTCTGACTTGAGGCCAAGGAGAAGCCAAACTCTCCAATATACAAAGGAGGATTTGTAGTTTGGACACTATTTTCAAAGTTTCACAAAAAGGAATTTATATGCTATTTTACTAAGCTTATCAAAAGCTTTTCAATTTCTCAAATATATTTTCACCTACTTTTCCCAAACCCTAACAGACTTTTTCATTACTGTCATTTCTTTTATTGACATATTCTTTCTTCTCTAAACACCCAATTGCAATGCTCATTCCACTTCCCAAATTCCACTTCCATCTGTAGGCCTGAGGGTACACAGGTTTTGACTTTTCATTGTTCCTACTCATCTGTGATCTTCCCCTGCACTGCACACACCTATTCCTTCTCTGTCAACCATCTGAGATTTCCCTTCTGATGATGATGAGTCAGTTTGACAACAGAGTCATAGAAATGTAGGTGGGGAAAAGGGTATCAACTAAATATCTTGCTGAGGGTAAAGTTTTCATATGCCTTACTCCCATCATTAATTGCTTTGTAACGCTTAAGAATCTCAAATGGAATAGAGATTTTGTTTTTATTATCATTTTTGTTTATATTTTTATTCCATTTTAACTTTTTAAAAATGCCAATCCTCCAGTAATAGTTAAGTATACTCCTTCTCCTCACCCAACCCATTTAAACAAGGTATTTGTTCTACAGAACTGTAGTTACTGGGAAGTCTTGCAACATCACTCTGCAGTTGATCAAAATTTTAGTTATAATCTGATTATGAAAGATACAGGAATAGAGGATAAAATAATAGAGAAATTGATACACGGTGGTTTTTCATACTTATCATTTGCCATGATGCATTTATATACTGTTACAGAAGTATTTTTCTTATATATGATGTTAATCTGAAAAAATGCTGCTACTTAGTAAACAATGAAAATAGGGGACAGTGTTACAATGGAAAAAATGTTATGGTTCATATGATGACATTATTATATAAGGAGGAGATAGTAAGCTGACTTTTAAAATGCTTTTTTCCTGAAGATTATTATTTGCTTAAAATGTCTCAAATATTTAACCATTTTTTCTCAAATGAATTGTTTTGTTAATCGATTAAATTAAAATCAAAGTTACAGTGAGAGTTTTTGGTAACCAAAATGTGTAAGATCTATGGTATAGTTGGAGATTCTTCTTTATATGAACCAGATGAAAAGAAATGTTTTATATTTTTTTATTGCTGAATCTTTATAATATAAACTTGACTGAGGAATGATAAAAAATGGAAGCATGCAAAATATACTTAGGAAAGGACAGCTTATTGCCAAGGGAAACAATTCTCTTGGCTTCCCATAATGTTTGTGAACAAGTCATTTTTCCTCTAAAGACCCATATTTTTAATATTCAAAATGATCTTGCCTTTCATGACACTTTAATAATTTTCTGCTGTTGCTAAACATCACCAAAAATTTCAGTGGTGTTAAAATAAAAATTAAAGGGTTGTTTTATTGCTTAAACAGATTTATATTGATTTTCTTGCTTTTCAAGCTGCTGAGTGTCAAATATACTGTTTTCTTTTTTGTTTAGTGAAGTTTCTTAGATTATAATTTAACAAATTCCCATAACAATAATGGAGGGAAAAACAGAATACCAAAAGCCTGTGAGAAGCCTCAAAGTTTTTCTTCGTTGAGTTTATTCAGTACATATGGAACATACTCAGTAACTATTTGTATCATGGCAGCTTAATAATAATTTTGTATCTTTTAGAAGATATATGATTTAGAATTCTGATTCTGTAATATCACTGTTAATGGTTTCTACAGGGTAGATTTATCATTGAGAATTTATTCAATGATGTGAGAATTATCATCCACATTTTATTGTGATTTTATTGGTATAAACTTACAAATCATACATTTGTGTGCATAACATGTGTAATATTTGGACCTTGTCACATTAAAATGTCTGACTTCCTTAGGGAGACACAAAAATAATATACAACACATGACAACTCTATAGCAGTCAACAACTAACCAAGCACTGTCTTACCTCATGTGTAACTATTTTATTTGGGCTCCAAAACTCATGGTACTAAAGGGTATATCTATGAATATATATATATACACACACATATATATATACACACACACACACACACATACATATCAGTACACACAGCAAAGATATTACTCTATCTCTGAAAAAAAGAAGACAGATAATTTTCTTATCTTTCAAGCTTCTGCTCCACATAAGTTTTTCATTTCCCTTGATGACATCACCATCTGCCAAGTGGTCTATGTTAGAAACTTTAGGGTCATCCTTTTCAACTGCTTTTAAATATGCCACTTATGCAAAACTCGCAATTCTGCTTAGATGTTTTAAGATTTATTTCCTTGACATAAAGAAGTCATGTATTTAATATATATTGAGGATAAGAATAAATAAACCTGAAAGCTAGCTTCAAATGAACTCAAACACTGAGTTAAAAAAAAATAAAGCAAACACATAGAAACAGAAATTTGAAGAGTGGTGGTCAGGGGGACAAAAGTGGGGGGAATAGAGGTTGGTAAAAGAGTATAAACTTTCAGCTATAAAATGAGTAAGTTTTGAGGACCCACGTGGTGACTGTAAGTGATAACACTATATTGTATAGCTGAAATTTTCTAATACAGTGAACCTGTATATCCTACAGTGTTTTCTCACACAGAAAAAATTTTGAGGTGAAGGCCATATTATTAACTAGATTGGATAATCCTTTTACAATGTGTACTTATATCCAGTTACCATGATGTATACTTTAAATATATTACAGTTTTAATTTATTCCATTTTTATTGCTGACATCATTACAGATGTCCCCCATTTCTCCCCCTTCCACCCAGCCTTCACCACACTGTTGTCTGTGTCCATGGGTTATGCATATATGTTTTATGTTCTTTGGCTAATTGCTTCTAGGCCCCCTCCATGACTCTCCCCTCTGAGACATGATGGTCTATTCCATATATTCATGCCTCTGGTCCTAATGATGACATTTATACCTCAATATCCTGAAATAAAAATAAAATCACTGATTCGTTGAAAAATGACTGGCCCTTAACCTTAACTATCTGAAAACTGTTAAGGTAAATCCTCCTTGGAGAAAACTAGCATAATCAATTTATCTCTTTAACCATTATACATCAAATATTGAAAATATCATGAAGAAAAATTAAATAATACCACATATGTATATAAAGATATACTATATTCATGAGCTGACACATTAATAAAATGATAGCAACTGATTTCAATTGACTTGTAAATTCAGTATAATCACAATGAAATTCTCAGAAATTTATTTTGGAAATTGACCAGGTGATTTAAAATGCATTTGAAAATAAACATTAACAAAATAGTTAAGACAGACTTGACCAAAATTGGTGGAGTCAAACCACCATATATTGAAACATTATAAAAGATCACTAATTAAACATTGTGGTATCAGAGAAATGATAGTCAAATAGACAACTACCTCAAAATAATGTTTACAAATAGACCTATATATATAGGGCACCTGATTTATGACAAAGGTAGCTTTACAAAGCAGTGGGAAGGCAGTGTTTCTATAATTTGTAGTTATAGAGATTGTTATTGTGTCTTGAACCCTACCTCATAGGATACATAAAAAATGTTTTATACACTAGTGGGAAGGATTTTAAAATACACAAAACTTCTAGAATACAATATTGGTGAATATCTTCATGACTTTGGGATAGGCCAATGTATTTTTTTTAAACATTTTACTTATTTTTAGAGAGAGGGGAAGGGAGGGAAAAAGAGAGGGAGAGAAACATCAACGTGTGGTTGCCTCTCGCAGGCCCCCTACTGAGGACCTGGCCCAGGCATGTGCCCTGTCTGGGAATTGAACTGATGACACTTTGGTTCACAGGTTGGCACACAATCCACTGAGCCACACCAGCCAGGGCACAAATATATCTTCAATATATCCTACAGGGTAGCAACGCTAGTGCTTTCTATCGCTACCAGAACACAGCTGGCAGCCTCGTCCCCACGCAGGTGTTCTGGTTCAGAAGTCCTATGACTCAGATGTGGAAGAGTTGACATAAGTACCTTACTTTCTGTAGCAGAGACTATCTTAGGGCAGTTGGCAAATTGCACTGTAATTATTTGCTTTCTCTACCATCTTGAAAAAAATTAAGGTCATCATGGCTTATTTATTATTGTGTCCTTAGTACATTCCTGGAGCATGGCACATGGAACATGTTCAGAGAATATACTTATTGAAAGAATTAATAACTACTAATAAGTGCCATTATTTCAGTGTAGAGAGTGATATACCCAGGTATGTAACTATATTTTTAAAGATGAAATTAAATCAAGTTTCTATGTTCTATGTTGTGATGATGTCTTAATCCCTGTGACTTCTCAATAGGTCAAGGAAATCAGTCAGCACGTATACTTGACAGAAGAAGCTTCCCCTTCTTAACACTTCATTTATACCAGCAGAAAGAGCTTTATCCCTAGCTTCTCCCAATGGAAGTACACACTTTTACTTTCCCTTTCTCTGATCATGAGTTGTTATCCCAGGACTTGTTTACACTTCCTTTTCAGGAAACCAAGAATCCAATTATGAGAAAAATCTAACAACTTACATTCTAATTCTCTTTTAATATGCCCATGAAAGTCGATTTTTTTAATGGTAATTAAAAGACAACTAATCCTGCTAATTGGTCAGAATGTACTCTCCATCAGCGATAAAGTTTAGATTTGATGTTCTCAACAACCCTAGTGGTATAAGGGTCCGAACACTGCATTTCTGTGCTTATATGCACATGTATGTGTTTATGTAAAGGAGAGGAACAGGATGGAGGAAGAAAGTACAGAAGGACAGACTATAGTTCATTAATAGTTGTATTAGTTAGCGCTCTCCAGAAATACAGAACTAGTAGGACACACACACACACACGGTGGGGGAGAGGGGAGGGGGGAGAGAGAGGATTTACTGTAAGGAATCACTTGGATCACATGATGATGGAGGCTAAGAAACCCCAAGATATGCAGCCAGCCAACTGGAGACCCAGGAGAGACAATGATGTGAGTTCCATCTGAGTCTGAGTCTAAAGGTGGGAGAAGACCAATCAATGCTCCAGGCTGGAAATAGGAAGAGAGAAAAACTTATTTTTTACTTAGATCTATTCAGGCCTTCAGTGGATTATATTATGCCCACCCATACTGGGGAAGGCAGTCGACTTTACTCAGTCTACTGACTCAGACTCAAACGTTAATCTCATCTAGAAGCATCCTCATAGACACACCCTGAAATAGTGTTTAGCCAAATATCTTGGCACCCCTTGGCCCAATCAAGTTAACACATAAATTAATCTTCATAAGAATTAGTACCAATCATTTTTAAAGATCTTTTGGACAATGCCTTTAAGAGCTGCCTTGGTTGGTCAATGTCAGAAAGAAGGTAACAATCAGAGAACTACACTGCTCTGTATGAGGACGCTGGAGATTTATATTATTTGCTCCTTTAGATAAGGGTACAGGAAACAGATCAGAGAGTAGATAGAAACAAGGGGGTGGAAAAATTTGTTACTAAATGGAGTGCTGTTTCCTAAGAAAATTTCCATATCCCCCCTATATCAGGATGGGAAAAAAAATTCTGAATGAGATTGTCTATATGCAGTTTCAAGTTGCTTGATGTGGATATATTTTCTTGCTCATTCCCATGACTGACCAAAATACACAATCAGAATCCTTTTATTTTTAACTGTTTGCACAGACAAATTGGGGAAACAAGGCAAACAATTCCCCTTCCCTTTCTCTTCCCCCAACTCAGTCCCTATGGTACAAAATAAGAAACACCATAAAATGTGAAATACAAAGAGAGGTGTTATGGGCAGAAAAATGTGTATTCAGAAGAAGTAAGGGATTTGAGAAATCTATCCTTGCAGTTTCATGAGCATGACGTGGAACACCGAGCCAGCCTTATCTAGGCCTCCAGTGGCCAGCACACTTCAAATAGTATCTGGTTAAGGTGTTGTGTGTGTATGTTTGCTAAGATCACCTAAAATCTATGCTCTTAGCAAATTTCTGGTATTCAATACAGTTATCAACTATAGTCATCATGCTGTACACTAGATCTCTAGACTGATTTGTCCTGCATTACTGCAACTGTATATTCTCTGCCAGCGTCTGCCCGTTTCCCCCACCTCCCCACCCTGTGTAACCACCATTCTACTCCTGGCTTCCATGTTATTTGACTTTTTTAGGTTCCGCGTAAAAGTGAGATCATACAGTTTTTCTTTCAGCATCTGGTTACTTCACTTAACATAATGTTCTCCACTATCATCTGTAGTGTCATTATCAATACCTCACACTTATGTTTTTATTTTTAATTTCTCAAATAAAAATATCAATAAAGTGCAGATGGACAAATTAATTCTAATATCTTGACTCCCTTGATCTATGGAGTTTGAGCAGATGAAGAAGGGTATTGGGAGAGCCAATACAATCAGATTAGTCAATTGATTCCATTGATAGGTAAAGAATGAGCCAAAAACTTTTACTAAGTTACCTGGTAGGGCTTTGAGGTATGCATACAACATGTAGTTATCCTGATGGTTCTTTATCAGAGCAAATACCTACTATACAAACAAAGATGTTCTAGATGTGATAATTTTATTGTATTTCACTCTTGATATAAAGCTGATGAAAATCACCAAAAAACATCAAAGTGGTACTGTGATCACTTACCTGAACCCACATGCAACAAATACAGGAGGATCCTTCATGCCTGAAGGAGAAACAAATAGCTTCTTTTGCCTCTCTAAGTGTATTAGATGTTCTCCACTCTTGCAGGAAGAACTGAATTCAGACCAGTGAGAAAGAGATGAGTGTGTTATAAGCATTTCTCTATGCCTGTCTGAATATTTCTTTCTTTTATTTTGTAAAGTATACTCATCAGATTGCTCATATAAGCTCTCAGATCACATTTCTTTCTCCTTCAGCCAAGATTCTTCATGGAGGGGCCCTGCCATGATCACATGCTGCCTTATTCTCATAAAGCTCCCTATTCATTATGTGTAGAACCTTTCCCTGTTGTACCTACTGAGTGTTCTGGAACATTCTATGGAGCTGAAGGAGAGAGTTAAAGTATGGTAAATAAATGCATTCAATATCTCACTTAAAAAAGAACTTGGTGGGAATTTTTTTTAAAATGTGGGGAAGGTTTTGAAAGAAATTAAGAGAAAAACTTGCCTAACAACTGATTCATAGCACAATTTTTCAGACATAATCTATTTCCCTTTTCCTTGTTTCTGTCTTAATTTTCATAAAGTTTTGACTAGCTATTTTCTGTTATTTTCCCAAAACATAGCATTCTAAACATTTTCAATATTTTTAAAAATCAACTCTGGGGTTAAGCAAATATAAATTTTTATTTACTACCACTGATTGCAACCTCTTAGAGCTTCAGGTGAGAATGTGGAAATACCAAGAAAAGTTGTAGTAAGAAAGAAGAATGCAAATGAAGCTAGTGGCAAAGACACTATAAAATCAAGTCAACAACTGAGACAATTTTTTAGTAGGTAAAACACATAAGTAAACTACAGTCATATGCTTATTATAAGAAACTTCTGAAACTTAAATGAGCAATATTTGGAAATGCATCTGTGTATGAAGAATTACATATTTATATGATAGATTTAGAACTATTTTAAAATACTAAAGCTGTTTTTATATTGCTTGAATTACTACTAATGCTAAAACATAGTAACATTGGAGTGTTATAATAAGATATAGCTACACAATGCAGTATCATCTGACAAACATTCCTGGTATTTGTAGTGGTATCATCTTTGCATGAAAGTTCAATGGCAATGATACTGCTTGAACAGGTTTTAAATTCTTCATTTGAAGCTGACCAGAAATTTATGCCACAACAGGTATTAATCTGATAAAATTAAAAAATGTAGTTTATTAAATTATCTGGTTTGCTTATGGGCATCATCTTAGACATAGATTCAAATAAATTTGACTCTCCATATACCAAGTCTGTTCCCAGAGGATGAAGTATTGCTACCTCTTATGACATTTAAGATCATATTACTGATAGTCAATAAACAAATACACACATTTACCTGATTTATGTCAAAAGCAACATTGCAGTTCAGCAGGGAAAGTATGAACTTGTAAATAAATGATTTTAGATATCAATATTAAAAAATATATATGGTCTTTATATCATCTCACTCCCCAGAATCAGTTGCACATGAATCAAAGATTTAAGTGTGAAATACACAAAAGTAGAGATGTTGAAAGAAAAGATAGGGGAATATCTTTGTGACTTTTGAATAGGCAAAAGTTTCTAAATCAGACCTAGAAAGACTAACCATAAAAGAAAAAGAATTGATAAATAGGACTATATTAAACACTATTAAGTGACTGAAAAAGCAAATTATACTGTTAGAGAAGACATAATACATATTTCTGAGAAAGTACTTAGAATATTCAGAATAAACATGGAGACACACACAAACCATAAACACAAAAATCCAAATGAAAAAGAGACAACCCAATGAAAAATGGGCAAAAGACTTAAAAGCATATTTTGCATAAAAGGAGATATTTAAATAATTGGTTAACATAAAAACACTTCACTCCATTAGTGAAATGCAAATTATAATGTCAATGAGCTATCACTATACACTTATAAGAATACTTAAAATATATGTTATATACATATAATGTATATGTGTATACATTATATATACTTAAATATATATAATTTGATGTGTATTTTTATATATATAGAAATACTGTGAACAACCTAACAGTAATACACTACAGGTAGATAGATAAGTAGGTAAAGTTTTAGCAAACTCCTTGACAGCATATACTATAAACAAAAATGTGTATATTAGGTACAATATGACCTAACAATTCAATTTCTAGATGTTAGATTATATCCTATGAACTGCCAATCTTTGATTGTTTGTGGTTCATAAAAGTGACAATTTCACATAGTTCAACTTCCCCTAGAATGTTTCCATATATTCACATTATTTTTAGAATGTTCTAAGTACCACTATTCATAATGGTCCCAAACTGGAAACTAATTGATTGTTCAACAGAACAAAGTGTGATCTATTCATGCAGTTGACTATGAAGCAGTGAGAAGATATGATTTACAACTACACCCAGATACATGGATGAACCAAACAGAGATGCTGTTGGTGAAAGAAGTCAGTCAGTAAAAGGCACATACTATGATTTGGGTTACATAAAGTACAATAACACTCAAAACTAATTTAGACGATCGATGTCCAGAGACTGGTTATCATTGCTGGGTTCACTAGGAACTGAAAGTGACCAGGGGCGTACTCCTAGTGTGTGTGTGGATCATGAGCTGTGTCTTAGTCTGGTGCTCTGTTCACTGTTTGTGAAATTTCCATTAGCTGTACATTTATACGTGCAATTTTTAATGTGAATTTTATACTTTACCTTTTTTAAGAATAATGTCTTTCATGCTACAAAGGTATATTTTGAAGATAAGTTCTAAAACATTTACAGAAATATTCAGCTTATTGGGAAAGTATATCAATTACTGAGAATTCTTTATAGGAAAGTAATGCTCAGAGTCCCCCTTTGCTTGAGACACAGGACACAAAGCTATACTCGAGGCAGTGCTAGGTGCTGCAGAAATTGCTGAGATGGTTCTGAGAGCAGTAACTCCACAATGCCAGGTGGCTGACAAAGACCCTTCTTGAACTATTTGCTGTGGTTTTTTAAAACTATTTTACTTGTATTTTTTCCATCACCTTTATGCCCCCTACACCTTTCCCTACCTCCACCCACTCCCCTCTCACATGCAGCCACCACACTGCTGTTCATTCCATGAATATTTGCTACAATTTGGACATAAATTGATATATGTGATGACTGTCACATTAGATATTTGCAAATATAAAGTCCAGGAACAATTATGTAGAGCAGCAATAATTCAAAGGTGCTCATGAACTTAAGCATTATGGTTTCTTTTACTCAATAAAACAGAAGGCATTGGTTTTTTATCATTTCACATCTTGTACAAAGTGCTTTTATAGTATCAGTCACCCACCCATAATGGACCTTTTCACTTCCATAGAGGGACCTAGTGTAATTTTGGAACAATAATATCTCATATGACTGTTCACCATCAGTTTTTACATCTTGGCTTTGATAATCTAATGACTATTGAGGACATTTAATATCTAAGTTGTATAAAAATCTATTTTTACTTTGCTTACAAGCATATAAAGTCAATTTAATTTACTTGATCTAAATTTACTTTTTGGCAGTTATGAAACAATTATCCATTGACATTTAACAGAGATACTAAATGTTTTTTTCAGATTACCAGATTATTTTTTTCAGATACAACTGTGCTATTTGGTCATTGTTTCCTTTCTTCCTCAGTGAACTTTAGGGGTGTCAGTTATTTTTCACAAATACAATATTTTCTGCAGGTAAGGTGACACTGACGGCAACATATCTATAAGCAAAAGTGGACATTGAAACTCTACCAAAATCTTACCCTGGCTGGTGTGGCTCAATTGGTTGGAGCATAATCTCATAGCCAAAGGGCTTCGGTTTCGGTCTCCAGTCAGGGCACATACCTAGGCTGAGATTTCTATTCTGGTCCGGGCATGCAGAGGGACAATCAACTGATGCTTCGCTCTCACATGGATGTTTTTCTCTCTTCCTTTCTCTCTCTCTAAAAAAAAGAATGAAATAAATGTCCTTGAGTGAGGATAAGAAAGAGAGAAAGATTACCAAAATCTTAAAACTACCAATTGATTCAAAATAAATATTAGGCTTAAAAAGAGGAATTAAATTTTATCTTAGTTAAGATTAGGCTTCAAATTTAAAATCCATGCTTGAACATTACATTCAGAACTCAAGAATCTACTATTTGTGGAATTACTTTATAGTTGAAAATACATAGCAATAAGAAATAATGACAATAATAACTTATTTTTGTATAGCAGCCAATTGATTGGAAAACTGAGTTTCAGAAAACTACATAATTTATGCAGGATCATAAATTTAGCACATAGCAGAGCTTGGGCTAAATAATAAATTTCAAGATTGTTTGCTTAAAAGTATTTTTAATACTTTCTTCTACACTAGGGCTCTATTTTCAAGATAAATTGGCCAAAATGTTTTTCTAATTTAATTAGAATGAAAAAGAAAAAAATAGCAAGTCAGGATGATTTTCCTAAAGAGAAGTTGTGTGCCTACCAAAGAATCAGTTTTCAGGGTCTCTATGTATAATGATAATGAAATATGTGTAAAACTAGGGAAGGAACTTGAGAACTAATGCCACTGAGTCACAGACTCAGGGCTCCTCATCCAACATAAGTCAGAGGAACACAGGCCACTCTTCGTGAAGCTTGGCTCTTCAGTCACACTCTCCCAGCCAGAAGGAGTGAGAGGGAAATGCCAGGACAAAATAAAATTAACAAGTGGGAAGCCCTGTGGGGCAATGACAAACACTTAAGTGTATCATTTCAGGGACTCTGGAGCCGTCCACTGAATGCACAGTAACAGGTGATGCTGAGTGTTATACTGCATATGTGACACCTTTTTAACTTATTGACCCCCAAGAGAGATTATTTTGGCATATAAAATTTAGAAATATATATATATATATATAGTTTGTGTCTGTATTGATATAGGTATCTAAAATTCATATCATCTCATTTCACTTACATGTGGAATCTAAAGAAAAGAAAAAATGAACAAATAAAATTGAAACTGACTCATAAATACACAGAACAGACTGATGGTAGCCAGATGGGAGGGGTTTTCAGGGACTGAGTGAAAAAGTTGAAGGGATTAAGAAGTACAATTTGGTAGTTACAAAATAGTCATGAGGATGTAAAGTACAATATAGGAAATATAGTCAATAATGTTGTAATCACTATGTATGGTGCCAGGTGGGCACTGGAAATACCAGGGGGACCACTTTGTAAAGTATATGATTATCTAACCACTACACTGTACACCTGGAACTAAAACTACATAATACTGAATATAAACTGTAGTTGAAAAATAAAATATATATGGAAAAATTCATATCCTCTATGTCCAGTTATATCTGGATAGATTTATAGATATTTAAATGAGGATCTGAACATTGTTCAGAAGATTGATGTGTGCAAGAGTTATCATAGTGTTTTTATTGACTCAAACTCCATCTCATTCTGAGGCCTCATCCCTCTGACATGGTGGGAAGCTTGGTCTGGGGCCTCGGGATCCTGTGGGTCTTACCCAGCACACGTTCTTCCGTCCCGCCCCTGCTCCCAGCGGGGTCTCCAGTCCATGCCAGTTCCGTGAGGTCCCTTTTGCCAGGTCAGATAGTTTGGTAGTGGGGTCCATTTTTCAGTGTGGTTTGGAGTGGGTCTTCCCTTAAAGCACCCCAGGACCAGTCACGTTCTAGCGCACCGAGTGCACACTGCTCCGGTTGGTCAGCACCTGTCGGGCCGTGGGAGGGGCCGGATCGCTGTCACTCTCGTGCCTGCAGATCCTCACAGTCTGAGGAAAATTTACTCCACTTCTCATTTCTTTAGCGTGCATTTCACCACCTGTCTTCTCTTCAGTTAGCAATTCAAACACAACAAGCTCCCCTGAATGATCCAGGGTTCTGCAAAGCAAAGCCAGAAATCCAGGTTTCCTAAGGCAAGGGTCTGCATTTCATTTTACATCTCAAGACTGCTGAGGCCAGGGGTCTCTGAGAACTGGCGACAGTTGAGTAAGCAAAACCAATATCCAACTGGGCTTTAAAAAGTTTTATATGCGTTGATAACCCAGATTTCCTTTTCTTTCCATGATTATGTAATATTTATCCCCTGTTGCTGTTGTTAGTGTTGTAAGTGTTTCGTTTTGTTTGGGTTTGGCTTGGTTTAAATCAAATGTTTTCCTAACACAGCCCTGGACTAACTGATAGAATCAGTTAGGGTTTATTTCTCGCGGTGAGAGGGACAGTAATTTATGTGCACTGCTGAGAATTCTCTTTCGCAAAAGAACTCCTGTTTCAGGTTAGATGGCTCTAGCCAATTGAACTTGTAGAAACCCTGAATCTAAGAGGTGCCGCTGCACACGAGTCCCAGCGGCTGTGGGTGCTGACTCTGTTCTCCACGCACACGCTGAATTTTGAAGGGCACTGACATTGCAGCCCCTGCTGGCTTCTGCAGGAGACCAAGCTCAAGGTTAAATAGACTCCGATTTCTTTTTTAAACAATGGTGGTCATCTATCCTCTAGGCTATAGCCATGTTATTTTCCAATGCAGCTGTTATATTATCCATTCTTGTGTACAGAGTTTTTAAAAGCAGGCTAAAAATTCTTAATAGTACACCTACCTATGACTAAATATAAGTTTTAAAGATACAAAACTGACAGTGTTCACTTAGCAACAAGACATCAGGCTTACATCCTTGAAACTTCCTTGATTTACATCATTTGGAATGACTTTGTATACCGTTTTCATAGAATACCATCCTTCTGTTCTAAGTGGAAGGTTATAACACCAAAGAGACTAAGGTTAGGGTAACAGGAGTCTGCCAAGTGCCCTTTGAGTTCTGCTTCAGTTTAATCTGTTCCCTTCAAAATTACATGCCATAATTCAGTTAACAGCTATAAGCATGTTTCTGTGTATATTACATATTTTGCACAATGTCTCATTTTAGGAAAAATGTAAATGACACTGAAATGGTAGCATATTTAATCAATGAATTTCAAAATTAATAAATTACCTGGGGAGAAGTATTTTAAACTTAATTAAAAACTCAAGGTTTTGCGTAAAATTTTATTGCAGAGCTTTTATTAAGAGTTGCTTGGTATCTTCCATATTAAAAGCAAAACACTATGATCTGTGTACATAATATTAGGATTCACAATTGGTATTTGCTTATTCATGGCCCCCAAGTAAAGAAAACCCACTTACTGCAATTCTTTTTTCTAATTTTTAAATTAAAAAAAATTATTGTTGTTTAAGTACAGTTGTCTCCATTTTCCCACCACTACTGTCCCTCACCCAACCCCGCCCCCCACCCCCCTGCTCCCCGCAATCCTACCCATCCCTTTCATTTTGTCCATGGGCCTTTATACATGATCCTTGACAACCCTTCCTCTTCTTTCCCGTTATCCCCCTCCACCTTCCCTTTTGATTACTGTCAGTTTGTTCTTTATTTCAATGTCTTTGGTTCTACTTTGTTCACTTGTTTTGCTGATTAGTTTCCACTTATAGATGAGATCACATGGTATTTGTCTTTTACCACCTGGCTTATTTCACTTAGCATAATGCTCTCCAGTTCCATCTGTGCTGTTGCAAAGGGTAGGAGCTCCTTTTTTCTCTGCTGAGTAGTATTCCATTATGTAAATATACCACAGTTTTTTGATCCACACATTTACTGATGGCACTTAGGTTGCTTCCAGCATTTGGCTATTGTAAATTGTGTTGCTGTGAACACTGGGGTGCATAGGTTCTTTTTAATTGGTGACTCAGGGTTCTTAGGTTATAATCCCAGCAGTGGAATTGCCAACTCTTGATAATCAGATAGTGAAGCTATATAATGCGATTCAGATTTCTCAAGGTATGAATTTAAGATACCAGAGTTAGTCTTATAGAAGTCAAGTTTCTATTTGATATTGTGGAATGCTGATTTAAAAGCTTTTTTAAAAAAATGAGAATGTATTTTACCATAAAACTAAAAGGTAATTTAAAAGCCACTCTGTCCGTTTTGAAGTTTTCTACTTACAAAATTGAACAGACCCTTCCCAGATTTTCACTGCTATGTGTAATTACACAGACACTATGTATCTGTAGATACAGTCTTATTTTAACATATATTATGAAGTTAACAGATTACTTTTATGCTATTAAATATCTTTTAATCATAAGAAGTGCCACTTGTGCGATCAGTTCAAACTATATAAATGGCTATGCCTTCGCCTTCATGTATTTAAGTCTACCTTAACATCTAGGTATATCTAAACTTGAGATCTTTCATTTAAACTTTTGGATAAACCCTATTTTCCTATTATGTGAGTACTAATAACATCTGTTACCAGTTTCATGGCAAGACAAGTAACTATGCTTAAAGTTGAAACTTTTAACCAAACAAAAGAAGTTGTTACTGGATAGAATTGGCACCCTTACATATACAGGATTATGAAAGTTTTAGAATCAGAGCTTTCTTCTTCATAAGAGTTTAACTATTCCATTTTACAGAACGTGTGCTCAGCAATATATTTCACCCAGTCTAAAAATGCAGCTCTCACATCTGTCCTCTATTTTATGGTAATTCCCCTGACTCTTGAAATGTTGTGCTTTAACAGCCATCTCATAAAATTGTTAATACCCGATACTGTTAGAGTGTGAAAAACTTCACTGGGAACACTTTTGAGTAAGTAAGACCAGTGACAGAATATAAATGAAAATAAAATACAAGGCAAGTCCCTGAAGACACAGGATGATAAGGTTTAGAGATGAAGGAAGATGAAGGTAAATCTCTGAAGGAAAGCTGCTGAGCACTGATATTGAAGATCAGTTTTTTTATTATTGCCAAATTTTGTCTCAGTAACTTCTTTTGAAATTATCTACATCTTCTAAACTGATAGATTTAAACCATGTTCGCTAAATGGGTTTGTGAAATGTAGGCTTTTCTTCATTCTCTAGGAATATATTTTATGACAATATTCTAATTCACAGTACTAGTATCACAGAGTTGAAGTTGTTCCTATTATTTTCTCACAGTATTTTCACAACTGGAGAGCTTTCCTTAAAATGTGATGGACTTACACTGACTGGTGTGGCTCAGCGGGCTGGGCATTGTCTGATGACCCAGTGTGACTCCTGGCTGCCCAGGAGTCACATGCCAAGTCCCCTGCTGGGGGTGTGAAGAGGCAACCAATGTTTCTCTCTCACATCGATTCTCTTGCTCTCCCTTTCCCTCTCCCTTCTCCTTTCTCTAAAAATTAATAAAATATTTTTAAAAGTGATAGACTTAAGTGATAGACTTTTGAAATACTTCATGAATTTTAAGATAAAAAGTGATACAAAATATCAACACTGTTTTTGCTGTGCATGGGCTACCATTCCTTATCAGGAAAGAAGCTAGATGCATCACAGTATAAACAGAGAAATAAATGTACTTTGGAAACAGAAAATGTTGTCTTCCTTAGAAAGGTAAATATGAAGTGGGGACCTTGATTTTCAGGAAAAAAGATAACAAGAGCTGTGTTTTGAAAGTTTTTCTTTTAAATAAAACTAATACCCTACATATTAGAGGAGAAAGGAGCTCTACAAAGTAGGACATGGGAAGTGAAACTGAGCCAGGTTTCTGGAAATGATTTGCCTTTAGGAAGTGACTTCATCAGAAACCAGGAGAGCCACAACGCTAGATTTGGGGAATGATGGCATGATGTCAATGTGCAGGGACCTGGGTGTGGAATCAGTACAGAGAATGTAGGCATTCACTGATAGGACTGTGCAGAGATGAACATGTCAATAACAGACACAGCAGGAGTATGCTAATCTCATCCTGTTGTCTGATGTGTGGCTTCGGAGGAGTAGTGTTTGGGCAGGAAGTAAGTCCCTAGGTTTCTTTGGAAATTGCAAATGTGTGTACGAAAGGAAAGTTGGTGTTTGAATATCGCAATTCCTGGTCACTGTTCCTCACCTTCCTCCTTTACTTAACCTGTTGATTCACATCATTCCTACAAAATACTTCCCCACCTTACTGATTTCAGAAATCATATCTTTCACTTCAGTGAACTAGTTTTCTCTTTATAATAAAGATCCATAAATAAATAAGCCAATTAAATTTTCCATTCATTGGACACTTCAAATAACTAAAAAGCAAAGATTTAGCAAATACTTCTCTTACCACAAATACATTAAAAACCACCATTCCTAAATTAATGAAGATATATTTCATTTTGCTTTTAATAGAGATAATAGCAAATGTTTTCTTTTATTATCTTTCTCACTTGACTAAGCATTATCCTCTCCTTGGATATCTTTTAGAATAAGCACACTCAGGAGATATTACCTGTAAACAGGAATAATTTACAGAAGATGCCTTGGACACTCTTGCAAGAACTCAATACTATTCTTGCAAAGAGCCTATAAAACCCCAATGTATGTGGCATGCAATCTTTGGAATGGAATTTCAAAATCTTTTCACCATCTGATCCTGACAAATAGCTTCTTTCATTTGACCAAACTGCTGCAGTCTCGACTCTGTTGATGGATACAATGAAGGCAGAGGTGCTGACTCCCTACAGCCAGTGTCTGAGCAGCAGATGTGGTAAGGACTGGGCCCCATCAGGGCAGGACTCACTAGATGCAGTGATAGCCCACTTCAAGGCAATATAAAAGCGCTATCTACCATAGGAATAGCAAATATAAGCAAAGCATGCCAACACCTCTTTGTACTTCCATCTTAGTTTTTATCAGTAGCACCAGCCTTGGTCCCAGAAGCTATGTCTACACAGCAATGCAGATAGCCACTATACACTGATGATAACAGACAACCCAATTAAATCTCATTGATGCTCTTAGAATAGATTGTTCGAATAGTAGAAACTGTTGTTCAGTGTTAATTTCACAGGCACTCTCTAGGATGCTGACTCACCAGAACCCTTAGCAATCTCTGGATTTCAGATTCGGGCCTTTTTAATCTGAACTTAAATCCCTTGGCAGTAAGTCTGCTTTGACCACTCTGACTCCTTGCCCATATCTGCCTATTGCCATACCCTTCCAGTAGATGTTGTATTCCGCCCTTGAAGGAAATAGTTTATGTCTTCAAAATGATGTCTAAATATAATAATTAATATTTATTATATAAAAGGGAGATAATAGTTTGGGATCCACTAATATAACCATGATTATATTAATGAATCATACTAATGTGGATTATATAAGCTACAGTTTACTTATTTCCTTAGGGTAGGATTTTCTTTCATGTGTAAAGTATCACTGGATCTTCTTTTCAAACTTATTTTTAATAGTCTAATTTCATTTCATCTTATAGAAGGATTTCAAAATACCTTGTTATCTTTTTAACATTTTTTGTGCCTCTGAGCAAACTACAGAAACCAGCTTTGGAGAAAGAAATTTTGTTTTTATTAGTATCTAAAATAAATCTATGTCATGTTCCTATGACTAACATAACAAAATGCCTGTAGACATTCCCTTTTGAAGTCCAAGAAGAGTTTGAAATAAAAGACTCTTAAAAGCCATAATTCCTATTGTATTAGCTGCATGCCTCCCTCACCATGCAAGTCAAGTAAACCTAGCTCAGAGAAAAACTTCCACAAGCACTTGTTAGGTCATATTTCACTACATTCACCCCAACTCTTCAATCCCTTTCTTTTCCCATTATTCCACTGATCCATTAATATCTTCTGAAGACACGGAACATTTTCCAACTTGAAGACTTACTATGAAGCTACAATAATATGGAGAGTGTAGTATTTGAAAAACAGATAAATGGAACAGAATAGAGAACCCCTCGTAACTATAAACAATTGCTCTTTGACAAAAGAGCTAAGGCAATACAATGGAGTCAAGGTATACTCTTGTACAAATAGTGCTAGAACAATTGGACAACCACAGGCAAAGCAAGGAATTTATTTTTTATTTATTTTTAATTATTTTATTGTTCTTTAATTACAGTTGCCTGCATTTCCCCCCACCAATTCCCCCAACCCCAGACAAACCCACCTCCCTCCCTTGCTTCCATCCTCCATCTTGATTGTTTTTTTGGTTAAGATTTTATTTATTTATTTTTATAAAGAGGGGAAGGGAGGGAGAAAGAGAGGGAGAGTAACATCAGTATGCAGTTACCCCTCACATGGCTCCGACCAGGGACCTGGCCTGCAACCCAGGCATGTGCCCTGAGAATTGAACTAATGACCCTTTGGTTCACAGCCCATGCTCAATCCACTGAGCTACACCAGCCAGGGGCCTCCCCCTTGGTTTTGGTCATGTGTCCTTCGTAGTAGTTCCTAAAAGCCCTTCCCCTGTCCCCTCCCCCCTCCCCTCTGGCTATTGTTAGATTATTCTTAATTTCAATGTCTCTGGTTATATTTTGATTTTTTTTCTTTTGTTGATTGTGTTCCAGTTAAAGGTGAGATCATATGGTATTTGTCCTTCACTGCTTAGCTTATTTCACTTAGCATAATGCTCTCCAGTTCCATCTAAGCTGTTGCAAAGGGTAGGAACTCCTTTTTTCTCTCTGCTGCATAGTATTCCATTGTGTAAATGTACCATAGTTTTTTGATCCACTCATTTACTGATGGGAACTTAGGTTGCTTCCAGCACTTGGCTATTGTAAATTGTGCTCTTATGGACATTGGAGTGCATAGGTTCTTTTGGCTTGGTGTTTCAGGATTGTTGGGGTATAATCCAAGCAGTGGAAT
Organism: Anoura caudifer; assembly: GCA_004027475.1. Classification (NCBI taxonomy): domain Eukaryota; kingdom Metazoa; phylum Chordata; class Mammalia; order Chiroptera; family Phyllostomidae; genus Anoura; species Anoura caudifer. Next base: position 798,721 of record PVKU01000065.1, on the reverse strand, counting down.
CACTGGGTCAAAAGGCAGTTCCATTTTTAATTTTCTGAGGAAATTCCATCCTGTTTTCCACAGTGGCTGCACCAGTCTGAATTCCCAGCAACGGTGCACTAGGGTTCCCTTTTTTCCACATTCTCTCCAACCCTTGTTTGTTGATTTGTTTATGATGGCCATTCTGACAGGAATTTAGATACATTCTTTCATCCTTCTAAAAATTAGCTCAAAATGGATCACAGACATACATGTAAAACACAAACTATAAAACTCCTAGAAGATTACATAGGTGAAAACCTAGATGATCTTGGGTATAATGATGCCTTATAGATACAACAAAGGTATAATCCATGAAAGAAATAATTGATACACTGAACTTCATTGAATTAAAAACTTCTTCCCAGTTAGAGACAATATCAAGATAACTAGGAGACAAGTTACAGACTAGGAGAAAATATTTGCAAAAAACCCCTGAAACCCTCACCTTGTAAAGGACCATTAATCCAATATATGAGGAACTCTTTAAACTCAAGAAAATGAACACATAGATTGTTTATCTTCATTCAGTCCTTTGCTAACAAGAAACAAAGTATTTTGTTTCAGGTCCTCTGCCCATTTTTAAATGGATTGTTTATTTGGTGTTGAGTGTATGAGTTCTTTATACACTTTGGCTACAAACTCTTTGTTTAAACTGTTGTTTGCAAATATCTTCTCCCATTTGATTGGTTGCCTTTTTGTTTTATAGGTAGTTTCCTTTGGTGATGGCCAACAGATATATGAAAAGATGCTCAACTTTACTAGTTCTTAGGGAAATGCAAATCAAAACTACAATCAGATACCACCTCATACCTGTTTGAATGGCTATTATCAACAAGATGAGTAAAAACAAGTGTTGTGGAGGAAAAAGAAACCTTCATTCATTACTGGTGGGAATGTAAACTGGTACAGCCTCTATGGAAAAGAGTATAAAGGTTCCTTAAAAAGTTAACAGTAGAGTTACCCTATGATCCAACAACCCCTGTTCTGGGTACCTACCCCAAAAGTTTGAAAACATTTATTTGCAAATATATGTGCATCCTTCTGTTCATTACATTTTTCGTGGTGGCCAAATACATGGAAACAACTAAAATTATTCTTTGATAGATGGTAATATATATTGCACATCTTCTTTATCTAATGATATATATGTATATATGTGTATATGTGTGTGGATATATACATATATGTATATATATCTCACATCTTCTTTATCAATCATAGATGTATGTATATACATATATATGCACAAACACACACAATGGAATACTACTCAGCGATAAGAAAAGAGGAAATACTGCCCATTTATTTACAAGGACATGGATGGGCCTTGAGAGTATCATGCTAAGCAAAATAAATCAGTCGGAAAAAGCTAAGAACCATATGACTTCACTCATATGTGGTATATAAATTCACAGACACAAACGAGAGTGTGGAGGTTACCAGCATGAAGTGCGGTGGAGAATGGTGGAAGGTAAATGGGGCCATATATATAGTGCAGAAGATTATTTGACTTTGGGTGATGGGCACACAATGTAATATACAGATCAGGTGTGATGGAGGTGTACACTTGAAACCTGTATAATCTTATTGATCAATGTCACCATAGTAAATTTAATTTAATTTAATTACAAAAAGAAAAAAGAAACAAAGTATTTTGACATTGTCAGGAAATCATGTCAGGCAAGGGGTGAATGGTTCCAGGATCCTTGTAACACATATTTATTAAAAGAAGGATTAGTTTTTAATCTTATATTCTGATATGGTTATGTAGAAATGAAAAGCTTAAAAGGCTATAGTGCAAATGTACAAAAATTCACATGCATTCTGCTTAAGGCGACTAATCAAAGACTATGAAAAGGACATTGGACTTTATTTTTTCTATCTGAGTGCTCTGTGTGATTACGTATATTATTCCTCAACCCAGAAGGGGAAACAGGTTGGTAAGTTGGATACAGACATCACAAAGTCAACTAACAATAGGAAGTTTTTACTCAAGTATTGTTAGTTCAACAACTCTAGGATTATGAGTTCAACTCTTCGATTTGGAGAGCACTAATCTGGCATGATGAGCTTAAATATTACCAAAGTTCATTTTGATTCATGCTGAGCTAAGAAGAGAAGTGGTTTCATGCCCCGAGAAAACAAGTGTTTTTCTCTGTAGTGTTTGGCCTCAAATTGCCTTGATTTAGGTGTCTATTAAAAAGCCCATTTAAACTTTTTGGTTGAAAACTCATTCTCAAACTGAGTCAGATTTTAAAAATTCAATTTTTTCCTTAATGATGAATCTCCATCTATTCTGAACACTACAGTATTCAAAATATTTTTCCCTAGCTTTAAATATGCTTTTATAAACCAATATATTTTTTCGGTATCATTTTAATGAATTCAACTAAATATTTGAAAATTGGCTTATTGATGTATTTTTTATAGTAGTGATGGATTATTTAGTGTTCATATTCTCTATAAATCCAGTTTAACCATTTTATATGGTTTTGTAGTTTTCTTCTGTTGTTCCTTTAAAAGTGCTTGAAAGACACCACTGAGTTGCTGATCCAGGCCTTGGCACCGGGCATTACTGCAGAGATCTCAGTGTCCTTCAGCTTCTACTGCCAAAGAATGATGTAAGCCATTTGATACCATTATTTGGCTCTGGGGACATCCAATATGGTGCCCTTGGTACACTGCTGCTTCCCTACACCACTGCTTAGCGCACATTTTAAAGTCAGTCTAGACAATAATTGCTGGTATTCTTAGTCATACATGTCCTGACTAGTTTAACTAATAGTACTAATCAATAAAGAGAAAATTGAAATCAAGATAATATAATTAGCTTCCAGCAATGTTTGAAGAATCTGCCTGATGTTGATACTCACATTTTCTTCCAAGAGTTTTTGTTGTAGTAGGTGTCTACTTGCTGATCATTTACTCTTCTGTCTAAAAAGCTGGTTTATGATCACAGAGTTATCAGTATCTTTAGATGCATCTATGAGTTTTTAGGGAGTGACTTGACCAGAACTTTTTAAGAAAGCATTAAAATGGCATACAGACTTTTGTGCTTTATCCTGGTTATACTATAAATTTAGTTCTACAGTCTGACCTCAACTCTGAATCTCTTTTTCCTATTTTTGTTATGTTTAAATTGAGACAGTTTTCTTAAGGCCTTTTGTGCCTCCAAAAATTCTACAAGTTTATGGCTGGTTATAAAATCTATACTTCAGATGAGCTATTTTTGAGAATATATGGCTATTAAAAACATAGGCATTATTCAGTATATTTTCAGTTTGGCATGATAACTGCTGTAGTATTAATTTTAAGACAACTAGAGAGGAAAAAAAAAAGAACACCTTTCTGCTTTCTGTCATATAAAGACTCATCACCATATCAGTTCAATTTCTGAGTGTATATTAGTTAAGATTCTTTGGTCTCAAGTAACAGTAGCAGAAGCATCTCCCAAAACACAGTGGCAGGAGTGCACGTGGACCCTGCAAGGAGGGGAACCAGAGCCTGAGGAGCCATCCAGAGATCTGTGGCAGGTAGAGCTGATATTTCCCTGTAAGCAGCTCCACCTACAGCTATTAGCTTAAAGAGCACGTTCTCAGAAGACCTTTGGCTTTCCCAACTTCCTCCAATTTAAAACATTTTCTCCTGTTATATTTCCTCCTTTCAAGGGTCTTTGCTTTCTTGGTACTTAAGAGAATTTCTGTCACATATTTATTCTATCACTGTGCTTACTTATTATGTATTTATTTGTGTTCACCTGACTGTGAATGTAAGACCTCAGATGCATGAGTTGTAACCATTAGGTTTCTTAAGGTTTCTTAATGTCATTCATTCAACAGCTATTGCTAACTGTTGAATCAATGAAGAAGGCCATATGGTCCTTCTCATCCTTACTGTTCTCTGTATGGTCAGCTGCATTTTTTTCCTCTATGTAAGCATAGGTTTGCTTCTTTATTTTTCCATACATGGATGCCATTCTGACCATTGATCATCTGCTTATGAACCTTAATTTCCATCTTTGAGAGCATCACTGTATAATAATAGAATGTAAGGGATGATAGTGTTCCATTTAGCTTCATTCAAATTATGAATTGAAAATAAAAATGTTTTTAGGGCACAGTGAGAAATGCCAAGATTACAATAAAAGCCCCCCACACCCCCAATTAAAGCAGAGAAAACAGGATCGTTCAGTCTCTTCTGAACATCAAGAACACTGATGCACATAATGCACAAATTTTTAGCCCATACTATGTGCTCTGTACTGGTGCTAGGTGTTGTAAAGGATTTAAACAGCAACAACAAAAAAATAACGGTATGATATATTTCTGTTCTATGGAAACGTTAACTCTGAAGTCAAGCTCCATGTAAACTAGACAGTTACAAATTAAACAGAAAAATAACCTTCTAGGATCTAAATAATTATGGACATTTCTCTTTGGAAAATTTGATTTATGAAGACCAATTCCTTGATAAGGTACACCAGCTATATGAAAAAAGATTACATATGTACACTAACATATGAAAAAAGTGGAAAATGATTTAGTGTTTAAAATTTCCAAGAGAATATATGTTACTGACCTTTCTGTAATCATTCCTGTGTGTCATGTGTATCAGAAGTTAATAGAAACTAATACAGTGGTTATCTGGGTGGGACAGAGAATAATGAGGCAGAAAGGATAGGAGTACAAGCTACTTTTTTTTTAACAGTATAACTTACTGCATAATTGTGAATTGCTTGACAAAATTTTGACACTGAACTACTTTTTCATTAGAAGAAATTCCTATTACATTGAATAAGTCTAGAAACAGCATTTGTTGTCCTAAACTTCGGACATGTATCAATAACTCTTATTTGCTAGACCAATCAAGCTTTATTTCTATGGATTGTGTAATCATCTAAGAAAGGAGCTCTGTTGAAAACAAATTACAGTGATATTTGCTCTAAGAATCAGCAGTAATGGACATCACCAATAAAACAAATGCCTTCATTTTGCCTTTCTTCCTGTATTATTACAATGCTATTTATGTTTTTAAATGCTTCTCTTCAGAGACTTATGGCCAAGGGGGGAGGCATAGGTAGATATGTTTTGCTTCTTTGTACAACCAAAAGAAAGATAAAAAAATTTAAAAACAATCAGAACTGCCAGAAAAATGAGCTGTAAGGAAGTCTAGTAACAAAAGAGTTAAAGAAGAAACATTCATCCAGACTGGTAGGAAGGACAGCGAGGATGCAAGAAAAAGCAGTGGCTGGCAGACCATGCGGTCCCGCATTTGTGTGCTAATAAAGTGGGAGGCTCCACTGGGGGATGAGACAGACCTCATAACCCGGGGTTCCAGCTCAGGAAACTGAAGCCTCAAAAACTCTGACTATAAAAACCAGTGGGGGTTGCAGCAGTGGGAGAAACTCTTAGTCTCACAGGAGAGTCTGTTGGAGAGGCCCATGGGATCCTAGAATGTACACAAGCCTGCCCAACTGGGAATGAGCACCAGAATGGCCCAATTTCCTTGTAGGTAGCAGGGAAAGTTGACTGAAAGTGGGGCGAGAGCTGAGCAAGCATCATTGTTCCCTCTCTGACACCTCCCCACACGCAGCGCCACAATGCAGCCAAGTGCGTTGTCCCACCCTGGTGAATACCTATGGCTCTGTGCCTTACAATGTGACAGGTGCACCAAGGCCAAGAAATGTGGCCCAAATGAAAGAACAGAGCAAAACTCCTTAAAAAAGAACTAAGCTATGAAGAGATAGGCACCCTATCAGATTCAGAGTTCAAAACACTGGTAATCAGGATGCTCACAGAACTAACTGAGCTTGGTCACAAAATAAAGGAAGAAATGAAGGCTACTCAAAGTGAAATAAAGGAAAATGTACAGGGAACCCAACAGTGATGGGAAGGAAACTGAGACTCAAATCAATGATTTGGAGCAGAAGGAAGAAATAAACATTCAAACAGAACAGAATGAAGAAACAAGAATTAAAAAAAAAAAAATGAGGAGAGGCTTAGGAACCCTCCAGGACAACTTAAAATGTTTCAACATCCAAATCATAAGGATTCCAGAAGGAAAAAAAAAGAGTAAGAAATTGAAAACTTATTTGAAAATATAGTGAAGGAGAACTTCCCTAATCTAGCAAAGGAAATAAACTTCTAGGAAGTCCAGGAAGCTCAGAGAGTCCCAAAGAAGTTGGACTCAAGGAAGCACACACCAAGGCACATCATAATTAGATTACCCAAGATTAAAGGTAAGGAGAGAATCTTAAAAGCAGCAAGAGAAAAGGAGACAGTTACCTACAAAGGAGTTCCCATAAGGCTGTCAGCTGACTTCTCAAAAGAAACCTGGCAGGCAAGAAGGGGCTGGAAAGAAGTATTTAAAGTCATGAAAGGCAAAGATCTACATACAAGTTCACTCTATCCAGAAAAGCTATCTTTTAGAATAGAAGGACAGATAAAGTACTTCCCAGATAAGATAAAGTAAAGGAGTTCATCACCACCCAATCCTTATTATATGAAATGTTAAAGGGACTTATCTAAGAAAAAGAAGATCAAAACTATGAACAGTAAAATGACAAGAAATACAAATTATCAGCAATTGAATCTAAAAAACAAAAACAAAAACTAAGCAAAAAAATCTAGAACAGGAACAGAATCACAGAAATGGAGATCACATGGAGGATTATCAGCGGGGAGGGTTAGGGGGGAGAATGGAGGACAAGTTACAGGAAATAAGAAGCATAATTCATAGATACAAAATAGACAGGGGGAGGTTAAGAATAGTATAGGAAATGGAGAAGCCCAAGAACTTCTATGTATGACTCATGGACATGAAGTAAGGGGGAAGGAATGCTGGTGGAAGGGGTGGAGAGGGAAAAAGGGGAGAAAAAATGGGATATTGTAATAGCATAATTATTAAATATACTTAAACATAAAAAATAAATGCTCTTCAACTAAATTTAGCTATATGCCATAAATTAGCCATTCTTTTACTAATTTTTAGAGCCAATTAGCTAAGAAAGTTTCAACCTTATTTTATTCAGTCTTTTACTTTTTTCCTTTATGAAAGATTTCCTCATTACTTGCCTTTTTGGCACATATAAGTATCAGGGAATATACTCATGACACCTAATAAAAGAAATTAGCAAAAGACAATTTTCAAAAAGATGGAGAAATAAGTGGATGCAGGCATTCTGGGGGTGAGGTCGAGCAAGAATAACAAAACAAAGTGCTGACATCGTCGCACGTTTGCTTCAGGTGGGCCAGTTTGCAACAAAATGAGTGAACCTGGGGGACATTAAGTGAAATACACCAGATACAGAATGAAAAAACTGCATAAAAAGTTAAATACATAGAAACAGAGTAGAATGGTGGTTACCAGGGGTTGGGAGGTGGAGGAAATGGGGAGATGTCAGTCAAAACGTTCAAAGTGGCAAATATGTAGGATTAATAAGTCTAGAGATCTGATGTACAGCATGGTGACTACAGTTAATATTGTATTAAATACTGGATATTTTTTAAGAGAACATTTCATGTGTTTCCATCACATACACACACACACACGTGTCAATATGGGGGAATGGATTAGTTTGACTGTGCTAATTATTTTACTATGTATATGTATATAAATTATGTTGTATTCTTTAGCTATATATACATTTTAAAAATTATGGGGAAAAAAGAAATTTAGGAAAACTTATTGGCCTTATCTAAGCAGTAAAAGAAATGTTACAAATTTCATCATGTTGTTATTAGTAATATTTATCTTTAATTCTAGACTGCTATGTCAATACACTGAGGTGACCATATTTTCTGACAAAAAATATATACAGATGTATTTGGAAATTTTCTAAATTCTTATTTCTGAGTGAAAATATTGACAATCTTACATAATTTCTATTTAAAAACTAGGAAAGTTTACCTCATTTATTTGATCTAGATGAAAAGTAATGTTTCAAGAGTGGTACATAAACACATCTTTTTGCTGTTGTACATCTAACATTGTCATCCTTTAACACAATATTTTTAAATAACCTTTGAAGTATATATTGATTTTTTGTCAGTAGGTTAGCACCTCCTGGTTTTCACAGTAATGTTGTGGCACTCATAGTGGATTGTAAAGGCTGACCACCTCTTGTGCAAGATGCACATGTATCATCCATTTTCTTAAAAGCAAATTCAGTTCACAATTCCTCATTCATTATGCATTTATATTATTAAACTTATTGTTGTCAAGTGTTAGTTGCAAAGGAATATAGTGTTAATGAACAACAAAGTTTTAGATTTATACCATATCCAAAATGACAAAGCCATTTTAATAAGAAAATTTGAACCATGCAATAGACACTGATGGCAGAACTACTCAACCTCTAGTTCTTGCATACACTTCATATGCACATGTGACCATGGCTTCCCTTACCCCGCTAACTGGCTTCACGTGTCTCTCTGGCAGTGGCAAGAGACATGAACAGCCAGCTGGAACACCTTGTGGTCATCATGGACAATGGATTTGAATACTTCTTTAATATTATGCAAAACAGAAAGAGTTGTTTATCTCCAATTACTTATGTCCAAGAAGACCTAAATTTAACAGCAGGCACTTTGCATGTTGTCCTTGAAAGGGATATTGTGTATGTTCTACCTGGTTTGGAAAGGGTAAGAAGGATACAGAAACAGGCTCATAAATACAGGGAACAGATTAATGGCTCCAGAAGGGAGGGGGTGTTGAGGGACTGGGCTTAAGCAGAAAAGGGATTGAGAAGTACGGACTGGAAGTTACAAATAGTCCTGGGGATGTGAAGTACAGCATAGAATATATAGCCAGTAATATTGTAATAATTATGTATGGTTCCAGGTGGGTACTAGAAACATCAGGAGGAACACTTAGTAAAGTATACAAGGGTCTATCCATCATGCTGTGCACCTGAAACTTCAAAATAATATTGACTGTAAACTATAATTAAAACCTTTTTTAATTTTAAAGAGAAAAATAGATTATTGCAACTTTTAGATTTAAACAAGTATCCAAACTGCAAACTTTGCCCACTGCCTATACCACTATTTGAGACCATGGCAGACATTATAAATATAAAATAGAGGCCTATGAAACTGACCCCTGTGTGTAGAGAAGGGTCTCAGGCATAGACCTTGATGTGCCTAGGGAAACAGTATACATTGTTACCCTAGTGATAACCATGGTTAAATTACTGACAATGAGCAGAAGCTGGTGTTGCTGAATCAAAAACTGGTAGAAGAACTTCACTTATATATGAGTAAAGAATTTAGGGCACATAGAAAAGAACATGGGGAGGGTTTCTCTTTTAGTCTCTTCACATTGCTTTTGAGACAGGACAGTAAGAAGCTAGAAAATTCTTTGGTAAGTGGAACAGGAAACTGAGACACACAGCTGAACACAGTGGCTGAGCAATTTATAGCCTGATACAGGTCACGTCTCCAGAGGTACCATTAGGCCTCAGTTGTATTTCAGCTCCAGGCCCAGAAAACCAGCAGAATAAGATGGGCAATGCCAGGACCAGCTGGAATGACTAAAAATCCCCTGCCCTGGCACTGAGCAGTCAGTAGAGAGCATGGCCCTGAAAGAGCACACCTGGGGAACTGATTAGTCTGCTGAAAGTCTCCTCTGAGATCTCACCTAAGATTTCTGTTGCAAGAGAGACAAAATCCTCAAGACAAAGGACCCAGCACAGGCACTCTCTCTCTGAGGAGCAGCCCTCGCCATTCCCTTTCCTTACTTCCCCCTCTTCTTCCCTCACTTCTTCCCACAGATGTGCATCTCCTAACTGTGAAGGTCCCCATGAGACTTGCAACCAGGGGAGCAATGGGCATCGGCTCTCCTCCCAGGCTAAGCCCCTGACGCAGTCCCCAAGGCCCCCTTTTCTCTAACTTCCCACTGAGCTAAGGCAGCCCAGCCTAGGATCTCCTGTTGCTTCTCCTACATTAAGCCCTTCCTTGTTTTACTGTCCCCAGTTTTAATAAACATATCCTCATGGTTACCTCCACTTGTGTTGTGAAATCTTTCCTACACAGAGTCAAGAACCCACACACTACTGGCTAGCCCCAGGCAGACCCACTCGGGGCCAGGTCTCCTGTCCAGTAACACTATGTAGAATACTATAGACTGGATGGTTTATAAACAACAGGAATTTCTCACAGTTTTAGAGACTAGAAAGTCCAAGATCAAGGTGCTGGCAGATTTGGTGTCTGGTGGGAATCTACTTCCTGGTTCACAGATGGCTATCTTTTCTGGGTGTCTTTACAAGGTAGAAGGAGACAAGGGAGCCCTCCGGGGCTTCTTTTATGAGGACACCAATCCCATTCATGAGGGCTTTACCCCCAGGACCTAATTATGTCCCAAAGGCCTCACCTCCAAAAAACCATCACACTGAGAATTAGGTTTCAACATGACTTTGGGGGAACACAAACATTCAGTCCATAGCAAGCATCAACACAATAGAAAGAGTCAATATCCACAGGAAATAGACCCTCATCCAGCCAGTCTTAATTTGTATGCAGAGTCACCTCCAGGGACTGCACAGCAGCCCCCAGATGTCATGTCAGACTTGGTTCAGATACTTAATGCTTGCTGAGATTGAACAACCATCCTCCTTCCTATTTCCCTGAAGTACTTTAGGAGTTAGAAACATTTCTGATAACAGCCTCAGAATACACAGAATGTAATTATCCCTTTTTTCCTAGAAGGTCCCTCACCCTATACTACATTTGATCCAGACATCCTGCCTCTCACCCCTTTTCTCATGGAGACTGCCCTTGGTGAGTAAAAGTGATTTTTCTCATGTTCCTGTATTCTATGTGCTGAATAAGTGGATAAAAAAGTTTTATCTAATAAGGTGGTTCATCAAAAAAGCATAGGTGTTACAACTGGCGCCTCAAATGCTTTCAGCTTTTTTATTCATCATCTCTATTAATAATTAAATTTCCATGTCTGTTCAAGCTCATGCGATCTATTCCCCCCTGCCTCTTCATTTGCTGCACAGGTTAAAGAAGAGTCCACATCAAAAATGTAGGAAATATAAAACAAACATTAACTAATGCTGATGCAAGCACCACGTTGGGATCTTTTATTTGCCAAGAGGACTTCTTCCTTCTGGCAAGGAACATAATTTTACTTTAAACAAGTGAGTTCTGGTTTGACCAGAGTGAAGCAAATATGCATCATAAGTCAATGTGGGGGAAAAAATACTTCGCCGAACTGTATTAGTTTCCGAGGCAAATCTAAGGTGCTAGAACCTCTAGGGATTTCCAACAAGCAGAGTGAGTCACTTTAAAAATGAGTGTTCTAGAGCCTAGCAAGGAATAAGACAGCCCATCAATTTTGAAAAGAACTTCAAATAAGGATGAAGAGGCAAAATAGCCAATGGAAGTTCCATCAACAAGGAGATGCTAAGAGAATAAAGACAACATTTAGAATAAGCCAAGACTATAATTGTGTCTCTCAACCAAACACATACAACCACCCAGAGCAGAATTCCCCGCTGATGCACGAGCCTACAGTGAGGGGATCTGGCCTAGACGTGTATGAGAAGGCACATAAGCCTACAAGCACAACATAAGTAGCCACTGGAAAAAGAGCAAGGGAATAGTGGACTGTGCTGTTTCATGGAAGCCAAAGGCTGGTAGTGTTTCAAAGAGACAGAAGTGGTCCATAATGCTGAGCGCTTCTATGATGCAAAGAAAGAGGAGAGCAAAAATAAATGTCAATTAGATCTAGCAAAATGGAGATCAAAGTTGTCTTGATGAGTCCCAAATAAAGCATATATATTCTTATGGTTGGATATAACCTGAGAAGCTACAAATCATGTAAGTCATAAAGAACAACAAGGAGTAGTTGGAAAGCATCTATTTTGGTACCTTAAAGCTGTCTTTGAATTCTACCTCCTCCTCCTATCAGGCCCATGATGTTGGATAAGTTTATAATCTGTCGAATCATATTATTGTTTAATTTCTAAAAGGGTGATAATACAAGTCCTACCTGAAACATTAACTGTGAATATTAAGTTAAATGACAAGTGATAGGTCAGGCACAGCACCAAAACCAATAGGAACACCCAAATATAGTAACTACAAATAATGGTAGATGGAGTTAAAAATTGTCAAAAAAAAAAGATTATTCATTTGGCAGCTTTGTCTTTAATAAGATGGCTACTTTAAATATAGGGACTTTATCACATCATTATATGGATATGAAAGAGAAGGGAATGTAGTTCTATAATTCTTCTCATGCAAATTAAATAGTTATAAATATTAAGAGAAATTCAAAAGAATAACCCCTTTTCTTGAATTGGAATTTTAATCTTTCTTTCAGCACATGGGAATTTCTACTGTTAGCACCAAGCAACAAAAGATACTTTTCTGTGCCAGATGCTGTGTCCTTTATAGTAGATGAAAGCAGATAAACTTAAAGATTTTTGAGCTTCTGTCTGAAAATGAAAACCCAGATTTCAAATAATATAGCCTCTCCTCAATTTACTATTATAAAAATACTGTCACTCTACAAAGGACTTTGAATAGATACTTCACAAAAGATGAAGGCCAAAGAACCAACAGGCAAATGAAAATGTTCTCCTCAGGAAAATGCAAATTAAAACTAGGAGGTATTACCGCACATCCATCAGAATGGCTAAAATTTAACAATGGAAGATACCAAGTATTGGTGATAATTTGGGACATCTTAGAACTCTCATGCACTACGGGTATGACTAAATTGGTACAAGCACTTGGGAGTATTTACTCAAGCATCTCATACAACCCAGCAATTTCTTCCCTTAGATAATACCCAATAGAAATTCATAGATGTGCTCACCAAAGCACACACACGGTAATGCTTATAGTGGCACTATTCAGAATAGCCCTAATGGAATTAGACAAATGTCCAGTACCATGGATGGACCCCACAGACAATGACCCCTCAGGAAGCCAGACACACACGAGTATATACAATATGAATCTAGTTAAAGTATAGAAACTGTAGAAACAAGTCTGTGTTTTAGAAGTCAGGTCTGGGGTTTGGACAATAATCTCTTAACCTTGGATCTGATTGCAGGGCTGTGTTCAGTTGCACAGATTCAGGAAGATACACATTCATGATATGTGCACCTCTCTTTGTGTATTATGTTTCAATTGTAATTTTAAAAATATTGTCAGCATAGTTATGAAATTATTCTATTTCTTTGAAAATTTGTGTTATTAAACTTATAAAGTTATTTTAATGAAGACAAAAGAGATTGACTTTTGAATCCAAATTATTCCATTCCCAAACAAATTCTTTCTATGTTTTCAGAAAAATATATTATTAAGTATTTAAGGAAAATAGCTAGAAAATATTGATCAAATCCATTCTTTTATCATTTTTGTCTTTTATCTAAGGATAATTAATGTTCTTTTGTTTGCTAGTCTCAAAATTTTGAACCATTACCTTTCATCCATTGTTTTTGGGAAAAAAAGAGAAAAGTAAATTCAATAAAGCACATTTTTAAAGCGTGTGCTTACCTTGGATGCTATTACCTTGCCAAGCATCTCTACTTATTAACAGTTTAGGTTCTACATGACCATTTTTAGTCAAAGTAACACTATATACTATCAGGAAAGACCATATGTGGATGCTAAATAGAGAGAACTATCTTTTGCTCTGTATTAATATTTTATAATTTGAACTTTTATAAATGAAATATTTTATTATCCAAAAATAATCTATATAATTATGTTCCCTATTTAATCAACTGTGCTCTATTCAATTAGTTATTAAAAGCAAACAAAAATATATTCTCCCAATTTTTAAAAATATATTGAACAAATACTGTATGATTTCTTTTATGTGGAATCTGAAAACAAACAAACCATCAAAAAACTAGTTTCAGAGATACAGAGAACAGGTTGGTGGTTGCCAGAGTCAGGGGGTCAGAGAATTGGGTAAAGGGGGCCAACAGGTATAAACTTTTAGTTGTAAAATAAATGCCATGGGTATATAATTATTTTTAAAATAATGAATTTTAATTAGTCAATTAAGGAAGTAAGTAGAATCACTGGAGAAGGGCTAGGCTCACCACCAGTGAGAGTCCTCCAAGTTAGAGCTCTTGACACCACTTTCAAGGGAGTTACAAGATACTCCTGCTTATGTTTTGACTTAAGGAATTCAGTTCTGTCCCTATTGGTTCTTTCATCTGTTCCTTACAATCCAGACATGTTTAAGGCATAAATTGATGAGAGGCTCAACTAATAACCATGAGGACTCATTGGCTCTAATTGGTCTACATACCCAGCCTAAGTCAATGACTGCAGCAAGTGCAAATGCAGCATGCTAATGGGCCTGGGCTTGGGTCAGGTCATGCCATGTCCCTGGAAGGGCAGCAGGAAAACTGTTCAAACCTACTCTATTAAACATAGGGAAGAGAGGGATATATCTCCACATCATTATTATTGCACATTGACTGCATGAATTCTGGTCAACTCAAAACTGGAAATGTCTTCTATACATTCTTTGGAGTAGCACGGACACTTCTGCGCTTATTATAGACACATTTATTAAGTATGTTCTCATCACAGAGGCACATTGGATTCATGGATAATAATCTTGTTCTCAGTATAAATATCAATACTACAGTAACAGCACCAACAATAGTTCTATTTTATCAAGCAATTACTCTTTACCAGTTAACATTCTAAGTCTTCTACATTTGTCTCATTTAATCTTATACATATAATATATAAATATTATCATTCTCATCATGATGAGATAAACATTCAGAGACCCTAGAGATCATGTCTAGGTTTTCATGGCTAACAGAAGATTAATATTTTACACTTAAGCCTGTTTGACTCTGAATTCTAGGTGCTTAGCATATACATACAAATGGCTTTGAATACATATACTTGAGAATATGATCATTTAGGAAAATACCAAAAACAAATTTACAGTATTAGGATAGTTCCTAATATAAGAGGTAATCTGGACCTCAAAATCATACATGCTTCCTCACTTCCCACTTTTCTTAATAATACAGATTTTGTTTTCCTTCTCAGAAGGGAAAAAATCAGATTATACACTGAAAGTGGAAATGTTTCCTTAAATAATAGCAAATTATAACAGAATTTTAAACACACAGGAATGTTCTTTTATAAAACAAGAAAGTCTATATTTGCTAAAGCTAAATATTTGCCTCTCTGATTTTTTGCCGAGAAGGGAGTACATTTCCCTCTGCTAAGCATCCTAGGTACTTTCTCATGATTAATGACTTAGTCACAGTTCACTGCTTTCAGTCTTCAAGAAGGCAAAGGTTCCAGTTTATAAAATTATATTTGCTAACACAGAGAATATAATATTTTTAAACACAATATTCTAGGATTTTTATTGTACTAAAATCTTTACATGAGATTTCTTTGACTATAAACTCAGCATCAGTGGCAGGTTTAATTATAACTTGTAACTTAAGCTTAAGGCCAGTCTGTACATGAATAAAACCATCTTTAAAGATCCTTTGCTTTTAGTCCCTTACACACAATTTCTAGAGCAAAAATTCTTTCTTCCAGCATGATCTACAGAAATTCATAAATTCTCCCTGCAATCTTTAAATTTTTCTAAAGACTCTGGTACAAACATCCTCTATATCTGCTGGTATCCCAAGATGATGACACAGCATTTCACATTGACCCATTCGGTCATTATGCAAAGACTGCCCTTAGGCGCATATATGGGCCTATAGATACTGTTTATTTAGATATATGTAGATATGAGACCTTTGCTATAGGCAAATCTTAACATTGCATGGAAATAGCTGTTATAGATATTAGGAGAAAATGGGTTCAGGATTGATGGATTTTATGAAGAAATATTTCATCCAGATTGAACAAAATATCTATTCTCAAAGTTATATATTCATAATCACTTACCAAACTTTCTGCCCTAAACAGAATGGCCTATTTGCTACCCCTGAATATATTTGCTCATTTTTGGTTTTAGGGCTGTCATCTCAAACTATTCTCTACCTTCTCCCTGTCTCTTATCTTTCTTTCATCCCAGTGCTAACCAGGCTTGACCCTGCTTAGCTTCTGAGATCAGATGAGATCGGGTGTGTTCAGGGTGGTATGGTGTAGACATTATCTTTCTTAATTATAGATTGAAATGCTACTTATGGAAATTGAGTAGCTTTCAGATACTATCAGCTGTTAATGTAATCATTTGAATATTATAACTCCATGAACAGTTGCTGATTAATTATAATAAAAACTACACTTGCACCTATGAAAGTAAGTACCTGTCAATTAGCCCAGGACTAAGAATCCTAGAAAAGGCCAATAAAATTGTGGTAGATAATATAATCCAATATTCTCTGAGTTCTAAGTGGAAGACACTCTGGTGGGCTATAGGTGAAAAGTATATGAAAGAAACATAGCCATTATCCTCAGGAAACAGTTTATAGTTCAAAAGTGACATCTGTCCTGGCCAGGTAGTTCCATTGATTAGAGCATCATACCCATGTGACAACCTTGCAGGTTCTATCCCCGATCAGGGCACATAAAATATTAACCAATGAGCACATAAATAAATGACACCATAAATAAATCTCTCTCTCCCCAAATCAATAAATAAAAAAATGAAAAGTAACATCTATCGGGTGATCACATGTAATCATTATAAACTGTAACACAGTCAAAACCTATCTGCACAGTAAATAAGAGAGTTTTATTCAGCCTTGGCATTGTGTGCGCGTATGTATGTGTTGGCTTCCCTGGAGAAGATACATCCGAGATGATATCTAAAGGATGAAAAAGAATTAGATAAAGAGAATGAGGTTATTTTAGCCAGACAGAATGGCCTGAGCAAAGCCCTTGAGGCAGGAATAAGTATGATGTTGTAGGAAGTGTAGGAAGGTTGACTTTTGAGTTTTGGGGGACTTATGGAAGGTAATTGTGGCATAGTTACAGCAGACAGTCCACATGTGACCTCTTTGGCACGTTGAAGAAATTGATTCTTATCCAAAGAGTTATAGGGAACATTAATGGGTTATAATCAAGGGCATGACAAAATAAAATGTACCTTTTTAATGAGTACTAAGATACCATGTAGAGGACAAAAATAGAGTAGTTACGATAGTATGTATTTCCTGGTATTCTAGGAGGCCATTATATTTTTCCAGGTCAAAATGATAGCTTGAATTATAGGAGTGGTGATGAAGATATTCAGAGAAAAAGGGTTTGAGAACTGCCTATGAGGTTTAAAAAGAAAAACCAAAAGCAGAACTTGATGAATTGGTTATAGAATTAAGACAGAGACAATGTTAATGATAACATAATTCTTGCCTTCAGTTGAACTAAAAGTGCTAGCATTCATTGAGAAAGAATACTGAAATTGAAATATTTATTTTGTTCTCTATTTTGTTGGTATGGAAAAGGTTGAGATCATTTGTTTGTTTTTTTTAAAGTTTGAGTTTGAGGAACCTTTGAGCAGATTTTGACTGAACAATTAGCTATGTATGCTTGCAGCAAGGAGAAGAGATCGAATTCAGGAGAGATGGGGCTAGGTGAAGCATAGGCATGGATGCATCCATCTCAAAAGAGCACAGTTTTTCATATTTCTTACACACACTTTGTTTTCTGTCTAGTTTTCATATATTAGAACTTTTTACATTAGTTACACTTGATACCGGGCAATACAGAATGGTTAAAATATGTGGAAGTGACTTCAGGCAAAACAGATGACATCTGTAAGAGGAATAATTAAGATTGTTATTCAAACAGATATTTTACAGGTTTCCAGTGTATTGAATCTTCAGTGTATTCACAAAAGCATCTTTAAATAATCATACGAAATGTTAAAAAGGAGCTGAGTGAGCCTAACTCTCTGGAATCAGTAAAATCTAGACTGGAAATAGCAGCAGAGATTATATTGTAACATTTAATAGAAGCAATTCTGCGACACATGACTAATTTTCTCCCTCTAATTATTATCCACCCCCACACAAAGTTGTCTCCTTTATAGAAAAGGAGGGGGTGAATTTCTGCAAGCAATATAGAAACTCAGAACAGCAACAAAATCACCCAGGTGAGCCCTTAACTCCCAAGGAGAAAGGAGGAGCAACAAAGACAACAGCAGCAGCAGCAGCAACAGCAACAACAAAAATCCCAGCTTTTCTTGTTATTAGCTGCAACCCTGGTGCCTTGGATGTGTCTGATTGGAGCCTAGGAACTTGAGGGCTCTCCTGTCAACTTGTTACATTTTCATGGCTAACTCAAGAACTTGAATGCCTACATTTTTGCCATTTATTATTTTATTGAACTCAAATGAAAATGTTCAGTGAGAAGTAGGTGTATATTCTTCTGGACACTAGCCAAAATTCCAGTTGCAGAAATAAGGGCTCAGCCTCCTTGTCGTTCTGCTTCAGGTTGCACACATGGGTTCCTTAAAAAGAACAAAGCCCTATTATCGACAAGTGGATTTTCAAAGATTTAGATTTCTTGTGGTTTTTTTAATGCATCAGAAAAGCTCTAGTACAAGATAATTTGTAAGGAAGATTAGATTTTTTTTTTTAGTGCGAGTAGGGTATTGATATAAGAGAGATCCTGGTTGTACTATCTCATGCAAAAATTGAGCTTTCAGTGAGAGGAGGCTCCATAGCATTTCCCAAAGGTCCTTGTGCTATCCTATATTTGCCCAAAAAGCTTCAGAATAATTTACAATGCTCCATCCTCTCCCCAGGAAACACAAACAAAATGCACCCAACAAATTAAACAAACTTACACTGTGTTTCTGTATCTTACTGAAACTTTCTTTCAATACAGTCTTGGCCTTTGAGTTCCTTGCTCTCCTCATCTCGTAAGGTCTTTTTTTCCCTCCCAGTTCAATCATATCTACTATAATAGCCCCCCATTATCTGTGGGGGATACATCCCAAACCCCCCAGTGGATGCCTGAAACTGTGGATATATTATATATATTATGTTTTTCCCCATAAACACATACATTTTCACATAAAGGAAGCAATTTACAGCTTCTCATTGGCATATCTGAGTTGTCCGTATTACCACTTGTGTTTTGGGTCCATTATTTAGTAAAATAAGGGTTATTTGAACACAACCTGTGATAGCAGGGCAGTTAATCTGATAACCAAGAGGGCTGCCAAGTGATGAACAGGTGAGCAGCGTATGCAGTGTGGATACTCCGGAGACTATCCATGTCCCAGGTGGGTGAAGTGGGATGGCCGTTACAAGTTTTCATCATGCTACTCAGAAGAGTATGCAGTTTAACACTCATGGCTTATTTATTTCTGTAATTTTTCATTTAATATTTTCAGGTACCTGAAATCATGGAAAGTGAAAGCACAGAGATTGGGGAACTCATCTTTTCCTTTAAATAGTCTAGATCCCATTATTATAACACTCCCTTAAGAATATCTTGCATCCATTGCTTCCTTCTCTCTCCATTTGACTCTGGAAAAATCCAGTGTTGTTAAGCATCCTACCATATTTTTTGGAATATAAGAAGCACTTTCCCCCCAAATTTGGGAGGAAAATGGGGGTGAGTCTTACAGTCCTAATGTAGCTTTACATGTACATTGGTGAAATATTATGTTATTTATGTTATTAAATATTTTGCCACATTTTTTGTTTCAAAATTTTTTTCCTATTTTTCTCCTCTAAATCCTAGGTGCATCTTATGGTCCAAAAATCTGGTAGTTACCTACTTTGCATTGGCACTCAGGCAACTAAAACTGTTAAAGTGCTCTCTCTCTCTCTCTCTCTCTCACACACACACACACACACACACACACACACACACACAGGCTTACTCATGCTCCTCAAGTGTGCTTCCCAATTTCCAAAGTGGTCATTTCACATCTATTTTCCCACAAAACTTCTCTAGCTATGATTCCGCCAAAATCTTGCCTCCTACTTTAAGAAAATAGTAATGATCAAGGAAATGTTGGATGAATTGTCCCTATTCCCCTCAAACAGCCACCCTTCCCCTTTTTCTCAGAGAGATCTCCTCTTGTCTTCTCCAGATATTTCCTTCACCAGTTCTTCCCTCTTTCTTGTGAATGACAATCTCTTCCCACTCTTCTGAACAATCCCAAACTGCATACAAACATTCTAGTATCTTCAACTATAAACTCCCTTTGCCTTCATATTCCATTTCAGTAACCCTCTTATTTCTGTGATGAAATGTCAACAGACAAAATGTTTACACGTCTCTGATTTCACATTATTGTTCTCTTGGCAGTACCAGCATTGTGGATTTCTTTCTCCTTCTGGAAAGTTTTCCTTCTCATGATCCTCTCCTGATGTCCTCCCCCATTCCCATGCTGTCACTGTGTCCTCTTCCTTGCCGGTTCTAACCTCTATTCTTGATGTCCAAATATTACTTTCCCACAGATCTGTTCCATGCTCTTGTTTTATCTTTATTTCTTATATATTTGAACTCTCTCCCTAAGTGAAGTCAATTGATTTTGTGACTTTAATTCATCTCCCACCTCAGGTTATAATCTTTAGTCATGACATCTCACTTAAGTCCTAATTTGGGTATCGCCTACATAACATCCCTACTGGATGTCTAATATGCATATCAAAGTTAACATTGCCCAAACTGCGAACTAGCCAACCTTCCATTATGATTATTTCAACTGCTGAATTAGCTTCATATAATGCCACCCTGATTCCACTCCCACCACACCAGAACTAACTTCTGTTTCTGAGATGGGCATCACGCACCTTTTCACATCTTGGATATAGCCGCTATATTATTTCCTATTTCAGCTATACCATCTACTAACTTGCCTGTCAATTTTTTCATACTATCTGCTTAAAAGAAAATCTTGACCATGCTTTTCCACAAAGGATTCTGAGCTCAGGAAAATCATTAGTAAAGATGCATAAACAACAGCAGAATAAAGAAACCTAGTTTTTATGCACTGGTACCCTGTTAGAATTCAGTTTCTTTTATAAAATTGATTTCACTAAAATTTTAAGAAATGAAATCTCACTATAACTACTCTAAAACAAAAACAAGTAAAATTTAAGTTAATGCATATTTCCAAAGAGGTAGAAGGTGAGAAACGTAGGGAACTGTGGAATAGTTATCATTTGTTAACCTACATTTTCTGCTTTCTGTTTATTAACTGTATCAATCTACATCCAACCAAGAGGCAGAAATCACATAGCAATCTAAACAGGGAAAGTTTTATATAAAAATGAAGTTATGATAAAAGAGTAATGATAAGATGAAAAGAGAATTCTAACCAATGACTTACTGCCGACAGAGAGTAACCAAGGAAGAACAAACTTGAAAGGTGGTCCCCTCTCTAAGGCAGGGTTCAAACCTCATTGGAGAAGGTATGATAACAACCACTGTGTGGCAGACACCTTCACCAGGTAGTCCAGGCCACAGATGGTACACAGTCAACTGACAAACAAAAAGAGATCCTCCAGGCATAGGCCAACCAGCCTGGAGCAGGCAACCCAGCATGCTGGTCTGTCAGAGCACCGTGTTGAGTAAGAGGCCTGGAACAGCTGATGTTAGGAGGGCTGTTGAACAGTGATCACAAAGTCAGGCCAGATCTTCCCTTACGCCTGAATGCTGCCAGCCAATTTACTCCTAAAAGAACTGATAATGCCCCAGGGTGTATTACCACAACCTTGACTAACCAGGTTGAGCGCTAAGCCTCCCCTTTCCCCCATTCCTGGGCTGGGGAAGGAGATATCATTTTAAATGAAAAGTGGTCAAGTCAGTTCCTTTTTGGGGGGGTGCGTATGTTTTAGTCAAATGTTTAATTGCACTGGATGCATACATGTTAAAGCATGAGGCAGTGGGCAAATTACAGCGGACACCCGATAGTGGAGTCTCTCGGGACGTGATGGGGAGATAGAGGCGGCAGATGAGGGCGTCCTGTGATTGGGCAGGCCAGGTCTTTGAGATGACCAAGAGTCCATGCGTTCCAGCTGCACTCCTGGGGCAGAGCATCACAGGGTATCCTCTCACTACTAACCAACGGGGCCGCCTCTAAAGACACCAAGAGATGCCCTTTCCTCCTGCAAAATCCTGCCCGTGCCTTATGCTGAGAAACCTTAACATCATGCTGGATGAAACGTGCTTCAAGGAGCTCCTCCCATTCAGTATAATAAAGCAGGAGTTGAGGAGTGAACTTTGGAGTAGAGAGCAATAAAATTGATAGTGTTATTGGAATAATTTATAAATTTTGTATAGAAACTTTTATCATGAAGTTTGTAGATTCTTAGGATTCATATAATAAGCTCCTTTGTTTCAAATAAAATAATTGGTTAGTACATTTTTAATTTAAATACAAGATGAAAAAAATTAACTAAGAAAAGAAAAATTCTGCAACTGACAGACCTGAATTTGAATTCTGACTCTGCCAATTCCTATGTGTATAATGTAAATGTCCCTCTCTGTAACGTACAGCTAATAATAGTGCCTTCATCCTAAGATTTTTGTGGTAATCTGAGTACTTAGTGCAGCATCTGACACATAGAAAGAGCTCAAGAGATGAGGTGCTATCACCATAATTGTCAAGGTTCCCTACTTTATGAAGCCTCAGTGAATCATTTCAAAGATGAGTCACACACTTTGTGTTTCATATATTATCATCAGTCAAACAGAAATCATTAACATTTCACCATAATGAAACAGGGAAGTTTATAAATTTTTATTCTTTTCTGTCTTAGAAAACCATTACCACTTGGAAAAAACTCACCCTTTTTTAAACCTCAAAAGAAAAGGTCATAAGATATATTCTCAGTTTGGGTCAGAAGTGGAAACTACTGTGTCGGATTATTTGCAATAACCATTAATGAGACACAGCTGAAGCCCAGTGACACCTATAAAAATGAATGGATGAGCACTCCGAAGTGCATGCATTTTTAATGCTCTGCGTGAATAATACCAGCAGACTATAAATCCCACTGAGAATGGCAAAGCTTTGAATGTGGAAATCATATCAATTTTATTTCCCAGTTTAGTGGAAATGGATAGCTAGTTAAATTCTGGTACAGATTGGTGGGAAATTCTATGACACAGGAGCTTGTCCAGAGAAAAGAAAAAAGCTAACAGAGAACAAATACTACTCATTGCATTTGTTCTCCAATATTTTCCACAGGGGCTACACTGAGACAAAGGTCAAAAAACAAACAAACAAACAAAAAAACCCCAACAACAAAAATACAGAATCATACAGACATGGGGACGACTGAATTCAAAGATCTCTAGTATTTTTTTTAATCTGTAAATCTTAAAAAGGGAATCTCACTTGGATGAGAATGTGATATTACATCCTTTCAATTCCCATTGTTGCCTGTTCCTCAAATTTGCTGTTACTTAAAGGAGTGTTGCCTCTGTCATGTCATCACTGCCAAGTTCTTACACCAAAAGTGGGGAGTGACTTTATTCGTTGCTCCTTGATATTTTCATTTTTAATGCTTTTTATTGTAGAATAGTTAAATTTACAGAGAGGTTACCAAGATATTTCCAAGAGTGCCTGTACACTGACCCTGATGGTCTGTGCCTGGCATTTCCCCAGAGCATTGAGGTGAACATGTCACTTGAGTTTTGAGTAATAGGGTGCTCTACTTAGAATGACCTTTAAAGCTAATAACCTACCCAGCATTTTGTTGGTTTCTCTGTGGTATTTGTTCTGTATGAAAGAAAGTCACAGAAAAGAGTGAATGAAGCCTTTTGAAGATCCAGTCAGCTTAATTGGCCTTATTCACAGGAAAGGTTGTATAAATAGGTTGCAGAATAAAACATAGCTCCTTTTTCCCATAGGCTCCCTAAGGTCTAAATCCCCCCTTTCTAGAAATGCCCTTTCCTTCCCAAGAGGCTTATCCCTGGACACTGAAGCTTCAGCATTAATGTGACACTGTCTGTAATTCCAATTCTCCTGGACTCCAGACAGCCAGCTTAAACTTCGTCCTGATGAACTCTTTGGGGGAGAGAGGGGAGCAATAAGGAGAGTAGAGTAAAAAAATAAAGTGTTGAAAAGATTTTCTGTAATGCAGAGTCATACCAGGAATGCTCAGCCTTACCCAACTGCTCCTAAGTCTCAGCTTTTCACTGACATACCCTATCAGCTATAATGTGATTTCAAGGTGGGTAAGGCTGGAGTAGCAGCTGCTTCACGATGATCCCAGGTGGCAGCTCTGGCAAACTCCAGGGAAGGCAGCCAAAGCTCTTTGTGCTGTGTTGCTGCACTTTTGGCCTATCTAGATGAAATGATTAGGTGCTCTGCACTTCTCTTCAAAGCCTTTATAGCCCTCTGGGAAGCAGATGGTGGTTAAGGGTGCTTAGGTGCGTGTTTGCAACTTGAGAAAGTTCAAGTAGCTGCCTAATGAAGAGTTTCACATCCCTGCTGTCCAGAGACCAGGCTCCTACTTCTCTGAACTAGATAAAAACCGAGAAGCCAACTGTCTCTTAGCAGATGGGCACTAGAGTACACTACAGTACAAGCAACGGAAGCTGAGGACGAGTTTGATCCGCTGCTTTACCCTTGCGATTCTGAGTCCCTGAACAGGTGGGGAGTGCAGGTGGCTCACAGTTGTTAAAAGGCTCCTGTATCACCCCAGGCTTACAAATGCCTGCTGATCCCATCTTATTTGGAAGTTAGCAACTTTCTTTCTTAAAGATGAAAGGAACCTCTGGCTATATTGGACCACTGGACATTGAGTCTTAGGGTAAATAACTGTAAAGGGATCATTTTGTCATATATGCCAGCAATTTCCAACCTTTTCCATCTCATGGCACACATAAACTAATTACTAAAATTCTGCAGCACACCAAAAAATAACCTATATTTTTTGCCAATCTGACAAAAGGTATAATTTTGATTGATTCACACCAGATGGCTATTGTTGTGTTGGCTGCTGTCTTTTTATTTGACAGTCTAAAGGAAAAGAGGCCAGTGGCCCTGGCTAAACAGTCAAGTATTACATGTTTTGCAAATTCTTGTGGCACACCAGTTGGAAATCGCTGACCTACACTATTGTAGAATCAGATGCTCATTAAAACAATGGAATCAGTTACCAGGTCACTACATGCCTTTCCTGGTGTGGTCATCATGGATTGCTACGTCACTGTTTAAACATAATATTTTGAAATATCGCAAGGTTTCAAACTGCATGCCTCATGCCTAATCTTTTTCTGCTGTTCAACTGAAGAAACAGTGATTGTCTCTCATCAGGATATAAATCACCAATGACTGCATTAGAGATATGTTAATTCATCTCTACGAAGGCATGTTCCTGAAGAATTTTTTAGAGTCATATTTAACAAAGGTCATTTCACTGCACACAGTGCCCTTTGACACAATCCCCCCTCAAAGCCAGAACACCACTTCACTGGACACTGCATCACGAGGCACAGAGAGGTAGGGGCAACGGGTAGGGCCTAGCGAGGATCACCTGAAGTGCCAAAGGGGTTGGATTGAATGGCTCTGCTGTTCTGAGGAACAGGTAACAAAAGGGAAAGTGAGAAGCCCAGGAAGGAAAGGAGGGCTGTTCCTGGGAGAAAAGAATGAGACGGTGAGCATGTTCTCTGGGGTTTGAGAGTGGTGAGAGAGGGAGTTACACCAGAGAGGGCTGCCAGTTTAGCCTAACTCCATACTCAGCAGAAAATCTTTGTGAGAAGCCTATTCATTGTGCCCCCTCTACGGAACTGAGAGAAAAAGCAGGGTGTCCAGCCCTTGGCACGTGGGCGGTATGCGGCCCAGGATGGCTATGAATGCTGCCCAATACAAAATCATGAATTTACTTAAAACATCATGGGATTTTTTTTATTAGTGTTCGTTTATTTAATGTGTGGCCTAAGACCACTCTTCTTCTTCCAGTGTGGCCCAGAAATGCCAAAAGGCTGGACACTCCTGGAGGTGAAAACAAAAATATAGAAATAAACACAGGAACAAATGTTAAAATAAAAAGCATATCAAAATTAAGAAAAGAGAGCATAGAAATTTTTAAGAAAAGTCAGTTGAATACAGAGCTCTAAGATATTCATCATAGGAAAATAATTTTTAAAGGACTAAGACTTTTAGCATGAAGATGTCTGTTACATGAATGAATATTATAGCTTTGAAAAATTAGCAATTAAAACATCGGATGACAAAGCACAGGACCTGAGGAGAATAAAAGGCTCAGGAAATGAGAACACTGGCCCATACAGGGCAGAGTTCAGCATATTTTATGGGAGATCTGACCCTAGACTCACAAGAGTTGCTATGGCAACAAATGCTCTAGAAACCAAACTAAAAAAGAAAATCAATAACCTTATTTCCTCCCACCAAAAAAAAAAAAAAAAAGTACTGTTGAGCCTTCAAGGAGAAAGAGGAAAAAGAAAAAAAGTGGCAAAATTTAAAGGCAACAGTGGCGAGAATTTTTCTTGCTCTTTATTTTCAACAAAATGTGGCATTTGCCCCTGCCTCAGAGCATTCATTCTAACAGGGAAAAACAGACCCTGCTGAAGAGCACATGCGTGGTGAGGACTCCGCCACTCCATGCCTGGCCAGACTGCCCCGGGATTCTAAAAGTGGAGCCATGTAGGTGTTGTAGCTGGAGAAGTCAACAGTTTTGTAATAAAACTGTCAGAATTATGTTGGAAACATATCTAAAATCTAATCTTACTCATTCTCAGATTTCTTGTGCCTAGAAATTGCCATGCTGCTTATTTTTTTTTTAAAAGTCGTTAGGATGCTTTATTGTCACAATACTTTATACAATATTTAATTGTTAACTGCAAGCCCGATGCTGTACAGTAGATCTCTTGTACATAATCACCTTATGTAACCAAAATTTTGTACCACTTGACTAATGCCTCCGTGTCTCCTATTTCTATTTTCTATTTTTAATATTTGTTATTAAATTTATTTACATTTCCTGAACCAAGATTAATTGTGAAATGTTACCATAATGTCATAAAGAGGCCAAAACCAACTTCTTTGAGGGCTGCACACACAACTGCTCTCTACCTAAACTAACCACCCAGACCCTCACCTGCAGCCACGCCCCGTCTATCCCTTTAAGGGGAAACACAGAATGTCCCCAGGCTTCTGATACCTTCTATGCTCAAAGACACAAACACACAGAGGCAGAGAAGAGTGGGAAGAACCAAAGCATAAAATGTAATTTTTAAAAAAGTGGCCAAAGAACTGATAGCAAACCCATCTCTGTCTCCAAACCCACCTGCGCCACTCTGGGTAGGCAGCTGGGGCTGAGGAGGCAGAGCAGAGCTGACAGCTGTTCCCCGAAATGCTCTGGTCACAGACAACTACAGGAAGCCAGGCCAGGGCTCCTGCTGCGCCAGCTTTTTTGTGATTTCTCCTATGCTAATTGTACCTGTCTCCTGGTGCAGGCAGCTGGCCACAGCTGGACAAACCCACCATAGACTACTGCCTGTTAAGAACGTGCTAGAGGGTGGTGTTGGAGAGGACAGCCTGCGGCCCGGATTCTCCTTGTCCTTCCCGAAAGCACTTGGGGAAGAGGGCAGAGCTTGGTCATGACAACAATTGTTCACTTAGATATTAAAACCAATTGCTTTAAGAACAGACAGAACATTTTTTAGACCTCTTGCTTCAGATATTTTGGAAGCCACATTTGTTCAAGCGGCAGAAGGGCACCCTGCCCTTGATGGTGGACCCACTTTTTTTAATCACTTGAACCACATGGTTCCCTGCAGATATGGAGAACTCAGCAAGAAGGGAGGAAAATCTGAGAAAATACTCTCTTCCCCCAGACCTGGCCATAAGGGGTTCCCTTTGGATGTCAAACTTGACAGCATTTAAACATCACAACCGACTTAGTCATGCTTTAGTCATTGTAGATCCAGCTTCCTATACTCCCTATGATGCTGGGGCCACGGCTACAATTTTGCTGTAACAGTGGAGGCTCAAGACAGGGAGTTGGAGGGTTGGAGGAGGGATTGACTCCTGTTTCTATCAGTGACTCCCCAGCAACACCCACCCAGGCAACAGTAGTTTGTCCAGTAGCAGCTTTTGACTCCAGATTGCTGTTTTCCAACCTTTGCAGAATCAGTTTTTTCACATCCCTCAGAGAGGTCAGCATCAGGCAATCAGCAATCAGCCCCAGAGGCCTGGGCACTGCCCCATAGGGCCCCGCTCTGAGCTCAGAGAGCCCAACACCAGTCAGCCAAGGCCCCTCCTCGTGGGTGTGAGTTTCAGCTCTGTGAGCCTTTTCCTCCAGGTTTCTGAATTACAAAAATCCCAGCCCCTTCTCTTTGTTCTGCCAGTTCCAGAGCTGACAGCTGTTACCTGCAGTCGTTAACTCAGTGACATCAGACTTTTCAGTCCTCTGGTGTCTGGCTTAGTTTATAAAGAATTGTTCCTGTTAGAACAGCATAAAATAAGTTTCTTAAAATTTTCCTGAATTAAAAACCCATCTAAAAGACATATATTCCTCAAGTCAATTTCCAAATAATTTAAAAATCTTTCTTTTCTTTCTTTTCTGTCTTTCTTTCTCCAGAGAGCAGGGAAATGAACCAGATTTCAAAGAGTTAGCTCAATTTCTTGGTGAGCTGACTACAACTAAAACTTACAAAAACATTTTGCACGGACTTGAATAATGGAGTGTGCAAGGAATCACAGAATATTGATGCAGAATAGTTTGTCACTAAACTTTTCTAGAGTTTCTATTGTTACGGAAAATAATGACTCTGGCGCGATTCGGGGTAATGGACCGAGTGAGGCTTTGTTACGCGCACAGACCCAGAGGAGGCAGTCTCCAAATTCTGGGCCCCGAACCTTGGCTGAGCAAGGCTTTTATTGCTCTCCAGACACCCTATCCTATGTGGCAAAAGCAGGAGGTACAGAAGCTGATGCTAAAATAACTCTAGCCTTGAGGTGTCCTTGAGGTGTCCTTATCGGAAGCTGGGTGTTCAGAAGCCAAAAACGGGACTTAGCTGCTACACTATCATGATAGCTATTCATGAAACTTTCTATTTACCAACATGTGTTTTGTTAATACTACAGTTTTATTCTTTTCTTACCTTCCCACCTTGCTCTGGAAGTCTGTTTTCATAGAGAAATAGTTTCGCTATGCATGGTGTTCATTTCCTATCTAAAACTTCTAAGCACTAACTAGTTTTGTATAATTAAATTCGAGTGCTCATTTGGTGCCTGCTCATTAAATATATTGATTTAACTGTTGCATTTGCTATACACAGCAAATAATTTAATTTATATTCACATTATACTTTAAGACTTTTGAAGGTATTACACATACTTTATCATTTCATTTCGTTTCAACATAACACTGAAACAAAGAAGCAGAAATTTATGTGATATGACAGCAATTAGAGCTGAAACCAAATTATTTTTTCATTTGTTCATTCGTTCTAAAAATACTCACCAAGTGCTCATTTGTGGAGAAGCAGAAGTGAAGAGGAACAAAATGGTTTTCACTGGCACGCAGTGTACTAAAGCAGAGAGTCATTGAATATGACTCTAAGTAACTAAAAGTATAAAAAAACACTGTGAAGAAGAAAAACAAATTAGATGGGTGTGGGGAACAGGGTGTGCTAGTTTCCTATTGCTTCTGTAACAAATTGCTACAAAATTAGCGGCTTAAAAATACAGATTTGTTATTTTACGGTTCTGTACATCAGCAGTCTCCCATGGATCTTAAAGTGCTGAAGCCAAGATGTCAGCGGGGCTTCGTTCCTTCTGGAGGCTCTAGAAGATAATTCCTTTTCTTCCTTTTTCCATCGTTAAGAGCTATATTCCTTGGTTGATATTTCCTTTTCATTCTGTAACTCAGCGATGGTTGGTGGACTGGATTGTCTTCACAATCTGTGGATCGTCTTCCTTTTTCCGTATTTATGGACTGTGATTATATTGGGCCCATCTGGATACTCCAGGATAATCTTCTTAACTGCTGTCAGCTGATTAGCAACCTCCACTCTACCTGCAGCCTTAATTCCCCTTTGCCATTAAACCTGGCATACTCGCAGGTTTCGGGCATTAGGGTACGGGCATCACTGGGGAGCCATTAGTCAGCTACTACACAGGTGGACTGCATTAGTTGGCTCAAAGTTGGCAGTAGAATGATATTCTAGAAAATAGGACTTAACCCAGAAAGAACAAAACATACTCAGTAAAATGGTAGAAGGTGAATAAAGCTGAAACATAGTAAGTGGGAGAGTGGAGAAGAAGTGAGGATGAGAAGTTGGTAGGGGCCAGACTCCACAGGCTTTAAAATACTTCCTGTTCCTTTTTGTAAAGGCAATAGGACAATTAAGAATAAATTCAAGCGAGAGAATGGCATGACCTTTCTTTAAACATTGTTTGGACTTCAATGGGGAGAATGGACTGAGAAAGCAGCGAGGGACTATTACGGCCCCTGGAGCTGAATAGGAGGTGTCTGGATCCAACTGGTGTCAACAGAGATGGAGAGAAATGGTCGGACTGGAGACAAATTTTAGAGTTAAAATTAATGGGAAATAATGATTAATTTAAAATTTTTTACTGTATTTTTTCATTACCATTTAACCCCCATAAATCCACCTCCTCCTGTAATCACCACACTCTTGTCCATGTCCATGAGTCCTTTTTCCTTTTTGCTTGATTTCTACACTCCCTAACCTCCCCCTTCCACTGACTGGAAGTCTGCTCTCTATCTATGAGTCTGTCTCTATTTTGCTCGCTAGTTCAGTTTGTTCATTAGATTCCATGTATGAGTGAAATCATATGGCATTTATCTTTCCCCGACTGACTTATTTTACTTACCATAATGTTCTCCAGGTCCATCCATGCTGTCACAATGGGTAAAATTGTCTTCATTATTATGGCCGAGTAGGACTCCATTGTGTAAATGTCCCACAGTTGTTTTATCCACTCATCTACTGATGGACACTCGGGCTGCTTCCAGATCTTGGCCAGTGTAAATAACACTGCAATGGATGGCTCCATTTGATGAGGCTCACAAATAGAAAGGGGATAATATAATGGTGGGGGGATAATTAGCTTAATTTAGAACTTTTGATAATTAGTTTAATATGAGGCCAATCAGTGAAGATATGGTGATTGTAATAGCTTTAGAAATCATTATCGCTGCCAAGGATGGGAGTTAATCAAGAACTTTCAGGTTATAGAGGAGCTGTGAACTATAATACCACCTAGAACAGTAATTCTCCACTGGGGGTGATTTTGCCTCTAAAGGTATATTTGACAAAGTACATGCTTTTGGTTCTCACATCTGGAGGACAGCATGAGAGAAGGGATGCTGCTAAATATTTTACAATACACAGAACAGATTCCATAGAAAAGTATTACCCAGTCCAAAATGTCAGTAGTGCCCAGACTGAGAAACTCTGGCCTAGAGGAACTGCACAGTCTGAGAGGGAAGACAATTAAGAATAGAGTCCTGGGAGTTTTCGGTATACAACTGTTTTGATTAAATAAAGGATGTGGGAGAGGAGGAGGGAAAGACATGAAGAACTGAGGAGAATGTGGTATCATGGAAAAGAATTTGTATTCACAGTGGATCATCAATGTCAAATATTTGCAGAGTGATCATATATAATGACCAATAAAAAGGTGTCTTAAATTTTTTTTGCTATCTGGAGATAATTGCCAACCTTTGGAAAATACCTTTAGTGAAGATGTGAGGACAAGAACCACATTGGTAGAGTATAGGAGGTAAGTCAAATGTAAGAATATGAAAAGAGGAAGTCAGGAAACACTTCAGAATTTTTATTTTGATGGAGTTGGAAGCCAGTTTTAAATAGAGGTGTAAATGGACAAAGGGTGTTTTTCTTTCTTCCTCTCTCTGTACCTCAAAGGCTCAACAAATGCTAATGAAATGGAGCCAGGAGTAACAGAAGGATGGACCTATTAGAGTTATAGGATAGTTGATAATGTAAAGCTCTTAAGAATAAAAAGGAACATTCATTCATTCATTCACCAAATCATTTATTCAACAAATGTTTACTGAATAGCTCCCAACCGCCCTCTGGGAAGGATTGAAGTTAAGTGGAAGAGGAATTTTCTATACTCTAACAAGATGAGAGAAGAAGAAATTAGTATAAATTTTGGGCAATATACACAAATTATTGGGGCTTAAAGGTCCTTTTTCTTGCTGTTTTTCCTCCTTACTGTCTACAAGATTAAAATGTTTCATAATAATACCTGCAGTGAAACTGTAGGAAATATAGAAGAGACTATCATAACAGCTTTTAACACAAGTATGAGTTATTTTATCATAACATTGTGTGGAATAAAATATATTACAAATATAGAGTGTACAGATTGTTAATTTTTGTCCTAGACTACTTAACCTATGTAAACATAATAATTAATAATATTATTAATATAACAATACAAGAATCTAAATCTACAGAACTTTTATTTTGACTGAATACTCTTCTAGGAGCATTCCAAATAGTCAATATATGAGGAGGGACCAAAAAAACTCCCGGAATTATCTTATGGAGGGTGGGCCTTTGTAGTACAGGTTTCCCCCCACTGGTGAGTGTTCTAGGAACCCCTCTGCATCAGTGTACCAGCTGGTGTTGTTGTAAGAGGCTGCATTCAACTTCAGTGAATTGTTTTGAACACTGAAGGCTTTTACCCATTTCATGATGGGTGATTTACAAGCACACCTGCCCACACCATGCTGAGTGTTCAGCAGTTTTTCACCAAACAACAGCATGATCCCTGCGCCCCACCCTCCCTGTTCACCTGATCTCATCCCGAGCTTTTTGTTTCTCCAATTAAAAAAACATCCTCAAAGGCAAACACTTGCTAATGCGGAAGAGGTGAAACAAACAAACAAAACAGCAGAAGCACTAAAAAGCATCAAAATTAAATTCAAAAACTGTTTTGAGCAGAAAAACCATCTCGATAGGTGTATTGCATCAAATGGAGAGTACTTTGAAGATGACTGAAGTTTAAACATGTAAGAATAAATACATAATTTTTTTTAAACAATTTCCTTTTTAGGGGGTCCCACCTCATAAATCTCTATTAGGAACAACTTAAGAAGTTTTATATTCAAAGCGAAACTTGTTTTATAATATGCTTCTGTTTATATTCCTACATCCAAGATCACTCTATCCAGCAAAGCTTTCATTTAGAATGGAAGGACAGATAAAGTGCTTCCCAGATAAGGTCAAGTTAAAGGAGTTCATTGTCGCCAAGCCCTTATTATATGAAATGTTGAAGGGACTTATCTAAGAAAAAGATAAAAAATATGAACAATAAAATGACAACAAACTCACAACTATCAACAAATGAACCTAAAAGAAAAGACAAGCAATGAAAACAAAAACTAAGCAAACAACTAGAACAGGAACAGAATCAGAGAAATGGGCATCACACAGAGGGATTTCAGTGGGGAGAGGTAAGGGAGAAATAGTGGGGAAAAGGTACAGGGAAGAAGAAGCATAATTAGTAGGCATAAATTAGACAGGGAAAGATAAAAAAATGGTATAGGAAACAGAGGACTCAATGAACTTATATGTACAACCCATGGACATGAACTAAGAGTGGGGAATGCTAGAGGGTTGTCAAGTGCAGGGTGGAGCAGAGATAAGGGGGAAAAATTGAGAAAACTGTAATAGCATAATCAATAAAAAATACTTGAAAAAATAAAATTCCTGAGAGAAAATTAAAACACATGTTTTGTCTAATTGATGCTTTATAATATCTAGAAAAGTTGTGTAATTAGACCCTAGGGGCTCCCTCAGTGATTCGTCATGGCCTGGAACATAAAACTCTGCATACTGCTATTTTCTTTTTTACTAAAGTAGCAAGCATAATTTTTTAATGTTTTGTAGAAAATAGCAATTTAACATTCTCAAAGCTCCTTGTGGTTTCACACATGTTTAAGGTGCAGTGCAGGGTCCGAGCTGACCCCAGTGTTTTCTGTAAGTATGACAAAGGGAACACAGCTTTTCCTCCAGGAGAGAAATCACAGAATTATAAAACAAAATAATAAGTTAGGAGACCATCAAAAAGAGTCTTCCCCAGGAAATCCTACCATTTGCAACATGCATCAAATTTGAAGGCATTATGCTAAGTGAAGTCAGAGAGAAAAAGACAAATACTGTATGATCTCACTTATATTTGGAACTAAAAAAAAAACCCCAAACTAAACTAAAACAAAAAAAAAATCATAGAAAAAGAGATCAGACTTGTGGTTACCAGACAGTGATGGAGCATGGGGCATGAATGAACTGGACCAAGATGGTACAAACTTTCAGTTATTCAAAGTTAAGTTCTAGGATGTCAACATAAATATAACTAACACTGACATATAATAGAAATGTCGTTAAAGAGAGTAAATCCTAGAGTTACCATCATTAGAAGATTCTTTTCATTTTTCTTTTCTTCCTTTTTGGGTGTCTGTAGGAGCTAAATGTTAGCCAAACCTACTGTGTTAATCGTTTCAAAATATATGTAAATTAAATCATGCTGTATACCTCAAACTAACACAGTTATGTATATTAATTATTTCTCAATAATACTGCAAAAAATAGTTTTCTGTTGGAAGTGGGCTATGGCCTCCACTGGTCTTGGCATGAAAAATGTCCTTGTATATACTCGGGTCTTAAGGACCAACTTAAAACTCAACTCCCACCACTCTCTTACTCTCCTGTGGTTCCCCTGCCCACATGCCTCTGTCTCTTGCTTCACTATGTGGTTCTTTGTCTTAAGATATCTTCCACTCTTTTCATTCAAACATTTATGTTAAATGATTTCTTAAATATTTATATCATAGGGTGCTTAAAATAGTACAATTTTGTCAAATAAATGCACTTTCTTAATGTTACTATGTTTTACACAAACATGAAAAAATATGTTTTAAGCAAAATATTAAGTTCTCTGCAAAATACCTGCTCAGAGTTAAAGGAAACATCTGGTTTTAAAGAATATAAGAGCTTAAATTCTAAGTTCATTACGAGAAAAAAAAAGTGCGGAGATTTTTGCAGATGCGAATCCTCAGACTGCAGTGCTTCACCTTAGCGGCTGATGATGAAGTTCTCAAAGAAGCAGAAGAGAGGGGAGGCTTGAAATAGCAACTATGACCTTTTGTTTTATTAATTCCAAGCAAGAATATCACATCCTCTCTGTTGGAAAAAAGCAATCAAAGGCTATTTGTAAATTATTTTTAAGAAGCATCTGAAACGAGTCACCTCAGATCCCTGCACCAGGGTCATGGATGAGCTCTCAGACGTATTCTTTCCAAATCAGGAAAACTGCGGTAAGTTAGGAAGACAGAAAGTCTAGTTCTGCGTGGAAGGAGTCTGAGAAAGGTGATTTGGGAAGCTGGGATAAGGGGCTTGTTTTGAAGCTGTGTTTATACAGCAGACACAGTGTTTTCACTAAACCTCTAGAATAAATTTTAGTAGTTTGGTGTGAGATCGCATGATGAAAATTATGTGCAAGAGGATGCATTCTCTCCTAACACACTCTTTTTTATGGTACATTGTGGAAACTCATAGACACAAGCTGTTTAATATAATAAGATTTCCATGAATACAGAGGAGCTTGCAAAATGCTGCTTTGTCGACATTACACAACGTATTTAAATCTCAAGTTGTTTAAGGACCACACCAAAATTAATTTAGAAAAAAATATGTATTTACTTTAAAATGTCAAAAGGAGAGCTGAACATCTCCTTTTTGTTAGCCACTCAGTTAACTATTATCATGAAAAATCATGATAAAATACAAAAAAAAAACCCACCGTCATAGCATAACCTGGTTTCAGTTTAAAACAAGTGCTTTGGGAAATAGAGGACTATGGAGTGGTGATTTTAGCCCTGGATTTACATTAAAATCACTTGGAAATTTTTTTTAAAGATTAGATGTCTAAGCCATGAATATTTTCATTAAATCAGCATGTGGCAGGGACACACATCATATTTTCAAAGTTTCCAGGAGGCTCTACTTAGTTGAAAATGGCTGCCACAGAATATAGCCTCAAAACCTTAACTGTGAAAGTGAATATTAGATCATATTTTGGAATATAAGAGGATTACATAGGCACATTCTGACAGTTAAGAAAAATGGTCAAGAATTCATTTCTAACAATTAAGAATTCAGAAAGTGTAGAGGGACAGGTCAGTGCAAATCATGGAGAAAATTGAAGACATTTAATCTGCTAATAGTCCATTTATCATTCAAACATTTTTGCTATGAAGTCATTATAAAAAAATACCCAGCTTGCTAAATAAAAACATCAAAGCAAGTGTCAAGAAGTAAATGTCACTCTTGACTATAAAGGAAAAATGTCACAGTCAAATAATCTTCACTTACTATAGCAAGCAAGTGCTCCAGCCAGAATTTTACTGAGGCTCATCTGGTTTCAAGATTTCATTATACCATGCTGCTTACTGGCTTCCCAAGTAATCCCATTCCTTTGTCAGTGAATTCTCTACATAGATGTCAGAATTACCTTTGTTTTAAAAAGGAGGGAGAAGGAATGGGGTGAGAATCTAGTATTCTTTTATTTTAAACCCTTTAATCCCATAGTTCCTCTTTGACTAAAAGATGGAGTTCAGTTTTACAAAATGAAAACGTTTTGGGGCTGTGTTTCACGATGTCGATGCACTTAACACTACTGAACTTAACACTTAAAAATGGTTACTATGGCAAATTTTATGTTACATGCTTTTCACCACAGGGGGGAAACAAAAACAAGTAAACGACTAAGTAAATAACTAAGAATTTTATTTAAGAAGAGCAAACCTGTCTGCTCTATTGTAACTCAAAAAGCGTTTCCTGCCATTGCCCCAGCACAGCTGCTCAGTTTGGTGATGTTCTGTGTGCAAAAGCGCTCAGTCTTTTGTTTAAAAAACCACCGCACATTTTCCTGTTTCATTTCTGTAAATACATTTTTTGCTTCAGCTTGAAACTCATTCTCTCTGACAGCCTGGACAGTTCTTGCCCACCAAGAATCAAATATCAGTTTTGTTTTGTTTTTTTTTTTTTTAAGTGGCGTTCACTGGGGAACTGTTGAGAATGAATATTTTCTTCTTCAGAATAGAATGATTCTACAAAAGCAGATGATCCATATACCTAGTGGTCCCTAAGAAGTTATTAGGAAGTGTCTATTCAGTGTGAGCCACATCACACCATGTGAGACACAATAACCTCCTCCTGAAAGCATGTAACTTAGATGAGTATGTAATGGAGATCGAGAAACACACAAATATCCATTAAATAATGAGTCCTTAAACATGTAGTATCAGATATAGGTAAACTCAGAGTTAGAAAGGCTGATGTCAATGACGTCCAGGGCAATTTGAGGAGGAATGAAAGTGAAGACAACGCTTATTTTACTCATAACTCTAACCCCGGTCCTTGGCATAGTGCCTTCCATACAGATTGGGAATGCAAGAAGTATTTCTTGAGTGAGTGAATACAAACACGAATGGGAAGTGTCTCTTGACAGCATGGAAATTAGCTGGATACAACAGAATAGGCAGAATATAGATATGGTAATAATCAAGCACAGAATGGCGTTAATTTAGTATAACTTCTACCCTTGCTGTGCTAGTGACAGAGATCATTCTAGTACTATAATTAAAGTACGTGTTAACAAGTATAAAAGACACATGGACAAAAACTAGGGGGTATGGAAATGGGAGGGAGGTGGGGAGGGCTGGGGGGTGGGCTGGGATGGGAATAAAAGACAGAAAACTGTAATTGAAGAACAATTAAAATAAAATAAAAAAAAAGAAAAATAATAAGTGTTTTTTTTCTGCACAACCCAAGTGAAAAAAATGCGGAGAAAACGAAAAAAAAAAAATTACTATCTAAATGCCAAAATCCATCTGCAGACCTCTCCCAAACTGTTAGTCTCCTATTTTTGAGCTTGTAGATTAAGGAAAAAAGCTTTTTCTGCTGTTATTTTTTAACTTCTTTCATTTTACCTTTCCTTACCTGTCCTACTGCTCATCTGCAAAAAGGCATTGATTCCCTGCGCATTCCTGAGAAAAATAACTCAAGGGAATAACATATATAGGAGGGTACCCTTAAACCGGTCAGTTCTAAGTCTAGTTATATGAAGAATAAAAAGCAATGTTGCCCAATATTTCTCATACAATTATTGTTTTAATATCCTACTGCTGCTATAAAAAATACCACAAACTTAATGGCTTAAAAACACACACATATATTATTGTATAGTTCTGGAAGTCCCAAATCACTCTCATTGGGTAAAATCAGATGTCAACAGAGCCTGCTTCGCTGGTGGCCTTAGGGCAGAAACTTAAAGGTCACCTGCACCTCTAGCCTATTGAGCATTTCTTTTAGCTTCAAAGGGCATTAAACCCACCTAAGATCTGCCATTGTATCTCTTTTCTGAATGTAACTCTACTGCCTTCCTTATAATTACATTACATCCAGCCAGATGATCCAGGATAATCTCCCCACCTCAAGATCCTTAACATAAGCACATGTACACAGTTCCTTTCGCTTTTAAGTTAATATATTTTTTGCCATTTAAATTAATATATTTATTGGTGCCTAGGAGTAGCAGGTAAACATCATTGGTGGCAATTATTCTGCTCACTATACTTCTGCTCAATTTTATTTAAAGATTTTTATTTATATAATCTTCGGTCCAGTTATTACTCTTCCCCACCAACTGAGAAATCTGTCTATTGCATTGCCACACTTGTTATATAACTTCAGCTCCTTTAGTCATGAAGAATGTGTCACTCTCCTCTGTGCCCCACCCCAGCCTCCTGGTGTTTGCCCTCTGGGTTAGATATGAGTGTTGGATTGTGTTCTTGTAAACAACTGTTTATATCCAACACTGACATGTGCTTTCCCTGAAATCCTCTCTGATTCTAGTAACTTAACCTCCAATGTGCTCTCCTGTGTCATCTTCTCTCTATATTTCTGAGGTATTATTGTGGATTGACTTGAGTTCAAATATTTGCTTTACTACTAATACTCTGTTTTATCTGGTTTTATCTTGAAAATGTGGATAATATTACCTACTTTACTGGAAAGTTTGTGGATTAAACACAGATCAGAAACACTTATCTGGTACAGAGTAGATATTTTGTAGTATTAGTAAACTCATTTCTCTTTATTTTCATCCACTTTTAGATAGGAGTCAGGGTAACCTATAGTTAATTTAGTGTTTCCCCACTCATTCAGATGCATATTTAATTCTTAGATAATACACCTGTAGTCATTTTCAGCAAACAGGCAATCCGTAAAGTATAGTGTGATGCATATTCAATCATCTATACAGGCTCTGTGTTGATGGGAAGAACTTTTTCTCATAGAAGAGAATTTATAGTTCAGGTTACAATAGTTTCTGTAATAATCAAGCACTTAGCTGCATCCATGTAGTCTCATGATTCTTTCATATGGCCAAGGATAATATTCAGTCCTTTCCCCTACTTTAAACAGTCTGTTTGACTAAAAGATAAAATATAGAAAAACATTTTCTTACAGAGGATTCTTATTTCTTCTCCTAAAAATATGTTAAAATAGAAATTGGAAAATTAAATTTATTATTTTCAGGGTTTCCTCAGTTGGCTCCCTCAGTTATTTTACTTTATTATTTTCTTTCTCAGTGGAAATCCCCTGCCACCACTGGGTAGAACTAAGATTGTTTTTTTCCTGTTTGTGGACAGAGTCCCTATTATCTGAGAATTAAAACCCATGCCTCCAGCTGTTTTGACTAAGAAATGCCCTCTGGCTTCTGTCTTTGTTTTCTGACCTCCCTGGCCAATCCCTCTCACCTTACGTGTTTTTCTTCCCTTTGACTACCTACAGAAAGTGCATGCAGTTTGATTGGGAAAAAATGAGTTATGTAGGACCTTTCCCTGATGATTTACCATAATCCCACTATATCACCTGTGGCCCTAAATACACAGCACCTCAAAGCTGCCTTCCAAAGCCATAGGAACTCCCCAAACAGATTCCAACAAGTCAATATGATGCAATCTGAGAGCCCTAGAGAGGAGGATTCTGAGCCTCCGAAAGGGAAAGGGTTGCAAAGTGGTCAGGACACTTTTTCTACAGTCCAGCACACTGATTCAACTATTAGCCTATCAATAGAAAATTGAAAAGATAAAGTGGGGTTGGCCCAAAGCACTAACGACAGAAGGTAGGAAACAGGCTGGGATGGCTGAAAGGCCCAGTTTCATCCCTTTGGCCAGATTGTGATCTGCCTTGTTACTGGGCTGCACCCACACCTAAGTGTGTTGTGTGCACACAAGTGCACTTGAGTATGCGCATTGGGAGAACTCTCTACCACAACTCACAATGGTTTGCAAATGAAACTGCCAGCAAGAAAGAACGAAATGCTACCATTGCCTAAGAGGTCAACAATAGATACAATACATGGACTAAATTAATACTAATATTTGAATGTTCAAATTATTTGTCTAATCTCTGTTGTCTCTGGAAACTGATGTTTGGAACTATGATCTCTGTGTGCTACTGCAGCTACGAAGTTCTAACTGTAAATCATTGGCTTTGGAAACACTTCTTCTTCTTCTTCTTCTTCTCTTTTTTATGCAATTCCATTTTTTTTAATTTTAATTGTTCTTGTACAGTTTTCTGTCTTCTACTCCCATCCCAGTCCACCACCCTAGCCCTCCCCAGTTCCCTCCCATTTCCAGCCCCTCCCCAGCTTTTCCATGTGTCTTTTATACTTGTTGCTCTAAACCTTCCCCCTTTTCCCTTGAAATTATCTTCTAATGTGATTTCTCTTCTTCAGATTCCAAATGGCATTACTAACTATCCATGCAATGAAGCTACCCATCCCCCAGGAAGGATAACATTTTGCTTTGACTTAATTAACAGATTACCATTAGCTCCTAGAGTTTTGTGTATGTGGTATGTTTCTTTCATACTGAAAATACATGAAACCTGTGTCTATTCAGTGTCCACCAGAGAATTCAATAGAAGCAAGACTTCTTTTCACCCAGGATAATCCTTCCATTCTCCCTTAGGGTCTCAGGATGACTTGCCCTAAATCCCTGGAGTCATTAAATTTCTGTACTGTAACTATAGATGCTTATGTCTTCAAGCTGCCTCTCTATGACCTTAGATTTGCTATCCCTGGTGGCTGTCAGGTGACAAGACCAGATGTCAGTACATTGGTCTTTGTTGTGGCTTCACTGATGTCAGTCATTGGATTTCCTCACGGTCCTTTCTTCGCTATACATTCAGTCTTCTGCCATCTGTTTTGACTTTGCTGAGGTACATCCCATGTGCAATGGTTTACAAAAAAGGTAAAATTGGACTTTAGGTTTCTTGAGTCATATTTCTTTGTTTTTCACACAGCATGAAGTTGCTTCTCTTTCTAAACTTTTAAAAAATACAACCAGTTGTTTCCTTTTTCTAACATTCACAATAAAATTGGAATTCTAATTTTATTCACAGGATTAGCTACCCTCCGAAACACTTGCAATGCATATATGATGGAAGCAGAGTTTTTTTTTTCATGTTCTGTTCAGTGGCAAAATCTGTATTTTCTGTGCGATGAGTAGAGGCCTCTGTATTAGTTAGAGTTCTCCAGAGAAATAGAACCAGTAGGATGTGAAAGTGTGTATATGATATATCCATCTTGATAGACAGACAGACAGTGGACAAATAGATAACTAGGTCTAGAACTCTCTCCCTATCTGTCATCTCTCTATCTATTCATCATACATGATTATATTATAAAGAATTGACTCAAAGAATTATGGGCGATGACAAATCCCCAAATCTGCTTTCAGTAAGTCGGAAACCCAGGGCAGCCAGAATTGCAGTTCCAGTCTGAAGGCCGGCGTGCTTGAGACCCAGGCAGAGCCAGTGTTTCGGTTTCAGCCTGAAGACAGGAAGAAACTGACGCGCCGGCTCAGGGCAGTTAGGCAGGAAGGGTTCCCTCCTGCTCGTGGTAGTGCTGGCCTTTGTGTTCCATTCAGGCCTTCAAGTGATTGGATGAGGCCTGCCCACATCAGGGAGTACAACCTGCTTTGCTCAGGCTACTGATTCAAATGTTAATCTTATCCAGAAATACCTCACAAACAGTAGCACCTGAAATAACATTGGACCATATGTGTGGGTATCCTGAGGCTCAATCAATTTGACATGTAAAATTAACCATCATGGTCTCCTATTATGCTGGACTAGTCTGAAGACAAAATTCAGTCATGGTCCTAGCTGTGAAATTTTGTGCACATCAATTTCTCTTCTCAGTCTCCAATTTCTCCACGATGGCCACTAGGATATAACAGTTATGTCCAAACTGGTTATGTGCAGTGAATATCTCCTACTCTCACTGTAGGCAATATCCCATTTTATTGTCACAACTCTGATTTATTGTTTTTTTTTTTTTTTTTTTTTTTTTTTTTTTTTTTTTTTTTTTTTTTTTTTTTTTTTTTTTTTTTTTTTTTTTTTTTACCATAATACAAAGGAAAAGACTTAGAGTCAGAGAAGTGAAGTAATTTAGACAAATTCTGAGATCCATTTAAATTCTAGGGTTCTCTGCCTCTCGGTTGGCAGTGAAGGAGAAGTGGCGTGTCGGCTGCCACAGACCCCTCCCGTGCAGAGGAGGCCGAGCATCACGCCGCTATTTCCAGTCTCATCCTCATGATGATCTGAAGGACTCGTGACTGGAAGGACTCGTTTCATAAGACTCCTTATGAATACTTTTGCCCAATACACAAAATGGAGGGAAACCTCCCTTAGAAAAAAGGGCATGTTTTTGCCATATCTATTGTTGTTTTTCAGACATCCCATGCCACCTATGCCTTCCATGTCTAATTAATCTTTTTCA
The DNA here is from genome assembly GCA_004027475.1 of Anoura caudifer. Taxonomy (NCBI): domain Eukaryota; kingdom Metazoa; phylum Chordata; class Mammalia; order Chiroptera; family Phyllostomidae; genus Anoura; species Anoura caudifer. Next base: position 755,932 of record PVKU01000065.1, on the reverse strand, counting down.
ATAGCTGTGTTTACAGTTATCCTGAGTAATATAAAGTATATGAGGATTCATACTTAAGAATTATGAGACCGATATAATATTAATGAACAATTTGCATGTAAGCATAAGAGGTTTCAGCCTCATAATACATACCCTATTTTATCTACTGGTTACACTCATATACTCCTCTTTCTACTTTTATAAATATACCACCATAATCATCAGAAAATAGAATCTCTACACAAGGATGGCTTTATGCCTTTATTTATATCATACTGGGCACTCAATAATCTCCAACAAGCCCTCCTGAACTTTGAATAACTCTAATTGTATACCTAATAAGTCTTTCAGTGATTACCCAGGATAACACCATTTGACGCAGGAACTGATATAAAATGTACAACCATCTTTAATCCATATGTGCTTTAATGAAAAATAGAATATCAATGTTTTAATAAATAATAGCCCCAAATTCCTTTTACCGCTTTACTGTCATAAACATGCCTAGACTGTGATCACTACTCATAAATTGTATCCCAACCATCTGCATCAAACCACAGTCATTTCTTGTGAGGATTTTTGCCAAAGCCTTCTTCCAGGTTTCCCCTTTTCCGCCCTTACTTCCCCAGTCATTCTCAAAACAGCAACCGATGTGATGCTGTTTGGGTGTCAGTGAAATCACATTACTCATCTTCCCAAGAGCTGCCAATGGCTCGCCGCTTCACTCAGTAAATGGGCGATGCCCAACAGGATTGGCTGCCCAGTGACATCTCTGAGCTCAGATGCTGTCCTTTCCCTCTTCTCTGCTCTTGCCACGTTGACCTCCTTGCTAGTCCTTGCTACACACAAGAGGCATACTTTTCCTCAGGGGCTAGGCACTCAGCCCGGAATGCTTTTCCTCAGATACCCAGGTGCCTCACCTCCTCCACGAGTTAAACTTGAAAAGTACAGGCTAACTTCACCATGTAAATCTGCATCACTCAGCTACCCACTCTCCATCCCCGTTGCTCTGTTCTACTTTTGCTCCCACAACACATACAAATTCCTTACAGGCTATGTGGTTTAATTATTTTTTGTTATCTGTCTTCTTCCACATGGATATATGCTCCACAAAGGCAGAGGTTTTTGTCAATTTTGCTCGTGGCTACGACTGCATCATTTAGAATAGTGCCTCATACAACTTAGGCTTTTAATAAATATTTTTTTGAGTAGATAAATGAAACAAACAAAAAAGTAGAAATTAAAATCTACTCACTCTGCAATATTTTTTGGCTGTGAAGGTTTTTTGAGTTTTCCTGATTGGGCTTCCATAGGAACTGAAGCCAGGGAAAGGCATTGGCAAGCGACCGGCTCTGCTCTGCTGTTGCTCAGGCTCCAAATGTTCTATTGGCTCAGCTCACTCTTTTAGTTACATGAATGCAATCACTCCATAGTTCTGTCATAATTACCTTCACTGATTCTACGCAGTAATTTTTCTAATCCTTATGTGTTGCCCTGGATATGCTGAGTTAATACTTTGTATTTTTGTTGACTAGGTCTAATAAATTTCATACCATGCTCTTTACTTTCTGTTCTCTACAATCCAAACATATTTGAATATTTGTCCAACAACATACAAATTGTAAAACTTTGGACAACATGTTGAACCTCTTTCAACCTAATTTTCTTCAACTTTTAAACTAAAATAATAATAGCTATGTTTCAGAATTCCCTTGTGGTGTAAATAAGAATGTGGAGAAAGAAGCATGCTGTAAAGTGTATTACAAAATGTATTATTATTTTACCAGAATTAAATATTTTTCCTCTGGGACAGAGCAGAAGGAAAATCAATGAGGACAATTGTTAGCTATGTACTATTAATATTTCCATTACATACTTTTTTTACCCCATAAGGTTCATAATAGCCAAACATTTTAAACTCATACAAAGAAATTTCAAAAATCTGGTGCCCTTTGAACTTCTCAACACAGTATAGCTAATTTATTTAGTCATAAGTCATCATGGCTTAAAATTCACTGACATTTTGCCTCAGTGAAAAGTGAAATTGATCATGGTAAAACCAATGTATGTGACTTACAGAGTTACATCACCAGTTGGTGGTGGTGGTGGTGTGCGTATGGGTGTTTGAAATATCGCCAAGGTAAATGTGATTTACTATATAAGATTTGAAAACATGTCACTTTGCAAGAGCCAAGTTGTATAAATAAGTGGAACTACTAAATTTATTATAGCATCTTAATTAGCATGGAAAAGGAAAGACTGAACTACTCTGCAACATTTTTTCCAACAAGCGCATTTTTTGTAAATATTGTCATTAAAGGTATTCTATTTACTTTTCCAGATTATCAGAATTTAGCTATTATACATAAAAAATTTAAATTTTCAAATAAATTATGGGTCTCATTTTAAGAATTAAATCTATTGAAAAAGAAATATGTAAAAGCTTATTAAAAAGCTTTGTAAAATATGTTACATATTTGCAAGGATTTTTGTCAGAATAAAATAAATGTATGGTGGCAAATTAGAATATATGTACATTAATATCTATTATCATGCAAAAGAAATAGATTCAGTTTGTAACACATATTACTTATTCTATCTGAATTTCAGTTTCTTCATAATAGAGAGACTTCTACCTAGTAAGATTTACATGGGCTTAAATGTAATGTGGTGTATGTGTGTGTGTGTGCGTATGTTGGCTTGTTTTAACCATGTTAAATGTTGATTAACTTACCAATTCCTCAATCACAATGCAGTTAGTAATTTTTTCTATTTTATCAGTATTCCAAACTTTAAATTGGTACATAATCCATTTTCTACTTTTAGATGCAAAATACTTTAAAATGGAGCTTAATGTTTTATTTATTGACTTATAATTCTATGTCAGAAGCATCGAGAGTATTTGGCTAAAAACACAGGTGTTGGAGAGCATCTCCTTGGAACAACTGACTTAATTGGTTTCACAGCCAAATCCCTACTCTGAGACTAGAAAACGAAATAAGATGTATAAAAATAATGAAAAAACCCACCTGATTTAAGGTATTAGAGAACAACAAAGGCTGTAAGAATTTATAGGGGCAAGATTTTAAAGAAGGAATCTAAGTAGGTAAACTGAGCATATGATTATGTTTTCCCCTTAAGAGGGTTGTCAGTTGCAAAAGTGAAAGACAAAACGGAGGCTGAGAAATGGAACATAAATTTTGGCAGCCTAAGGGCAAGGAAGGACAGAAATGAATGTTTAGGGCTCACCAAAAGGACAGAATGAGGACATCCCACAAAAGTAACTTATCTTTGAATAATCTTACCCATGGCTGAATTAAGGTGATTGTCCCTAAACCGACTTCCTTCTAGAGGCAAAGTCTTCACTAAAAATGTTTATTCACAGTGTCAACAGCACAATCAAAATTAATTAGGTATATAGGAAAAACGAACAAACGACAAAAGAGTAAACAAATAAAAATGTGGGGTATAAACACACTGGGATCATCGGACAAAAGCTTCAACATAAGTTCAGTAATATGTCCAGAAATTTCAATGACCAATGAAGAACTTCAACGGAGAAAACTATCACAAAAATGAGTTGCAAATTCTTGAATGTACAATTTAAGAACTGGTCAGGAAAAAGTGTTCAAGCTGAAAAGTGAAGAGACAAGTGAAAACACAGAAAATCTAATTAGAAACAAAAAGAAAATAGTGAAGGGCTATTACACATTTAATTTGAGTGTCAGAAATTGAAGAGTGAGAAATAAAGCAGAAACAATATTTGTTTTTAGTTTTCAGTAATTCTACTTTGATGTCTAGTTTTGCTTTTGTTTACAATTATTATACTCAGGTTTGTAATATTTTCCTTTTTATTTTTACTGACTTTATTAGGGTGACATTGGTTAATAAGATTGTATAGATTTCAAGCGCACAATTCTATCATACACCATCTGTATTGTGTGTTTACTACCCAAAGCACGTCTCTTTCTAATACCATTCATCCCCCCTTTACCTTCTTCTGCCTCCCCTCACACCCCCTTCCTTCTGGTAACCACTATATTATTTTCTGTGTCTATGAGGGTTTTTTTTTTTATATATTTTTGCTTAATCCCTTCACCTTTTTCACCCAGACTCCCAACCTCGCTTCCCCTGGCAGCTGTCAGTCTGTTTTCTGTTTCTATGAGTCTGTTTCTATTTTGTTTGTTAGTTGATGTTGCTCATTAGATTCCACATATGAGTGAAATCATGTGGTATTTGTCTTTCTCCCACTGGTTTATTTCATTTAGCCTAATACTTTCTAGGTCCATCCATGCTGTTACCAAGGTAAGATTTCCTTTTTTATATAGCTGAGTAGTATTTCATTGTGTAATTTTAACATGTAATAGTTTTTATCTACATGTAATATTTCTTATATTTGTAACTAAAAGAGTTTAGCCTGTTTTGGAAATTTCTTGGGTATTGTTATTTTGAAAATTAAGGTGAATAAAAGGTATGTTTCAGACAAATAAAATCTAAGAGAAAAATGACACAAATGAAAAATGACTGCAGATAGAAACGCAGTGTGCAAGGAAGAACAAATAACAATGTCCAGAAAAATATTTGGGCAACTCCAAATGAATTTTGACTATATGAAACAATAATTTAATATCCTTTAATGTTTAAGCCTATATGGATTTGAAATACATGAAAAAAATAGAATAAAAAACTGGAGGACAAATTGTGGTAATGTTTTAAGCTTTTACCTCAGTTTGTTAATTGAAAAAAAAACTCAGTTACCTTAATTCAATTCTTACATAAAAGATGACTGTGATCATATTTAGTCTGACTACTAAAAAATAGTAGAATGATATATAAAAAGCTTATAACAGAGCACAAATAGAAACAACAGCAAAAAACTGATTTATCAAAAAATGTAAAGAAAGAGATAATGGTACTTAAAATAGGACAAATGAAAAATGAAGGAAGTGAAGTTAGACCTCAAATAAATCATTTAATGAAATATTAATAAAATAAATATGCTAACTAAGAGAAATTTCAAGTTGATATTTAAAAAAATAATTGCTGTCATTTAAAATATGTGGAAGGTTTGAGAGTATATACATGGAAAAAGAGATTAAAATCATTCTGGTGTAGCAACATTAACAGTAGACCTTGAGACAACCATTATTATAAATGGTAATGTCAGATGTGTTGTAATGATAAAGGTGGCAATGCATCAGAAAAAGATACCAATTCTAAATTTGTAAGTACTTAATAACAACATAGCTTCAAAATAAAATTATTTTATGAACTGAAAGGAGAAATACACAAAACCATAAAATATCAAGTGATATGTGCCAATCTCAATAACTTTTAGGAAAAGCATCCCCCCAAAATCAAGAAAATTTGAACATTTGAACAACACAATTAAAATTTAACCACATTGACATACATAGAACCCTGACCTTTACAGTACAAAGTAAACTCTGCCAAGTGTATGGGGAATAGTTACCAAAACTGATTACCTACTTGAATACAGAGTAAGCTTAAAAAAAACTCTGAGTCAACTCATATGTAGCATCATCTTCTGACTACTGAAAAATGAAGCTAGAAATTGGTGACAAGAGAATAACAAAAATATCCTCAGATATTTTGCAATGAAGAAATGGAATTCTTTAAAAAGGAAACAAAGCAAATATAAAATCACTATATAAATAAAACTGAAAGACAAGGAAAAGATGACATTAAAACTTACAATATTCAACTATGTATCAACAGAGAGAGATTAAAAAACTTCATATTTTTAAATAATTTTTTATTGTTCTATTACAGTTGTTCCAATTTCCCCCCTTTACCCTCTTCCTCGCACCCCACCCTCCACTCCCACAGTCAATCCCCACACTGTTGTCCATGTCTATGGGTCATTTATACATAATCTTTGACTAGTCCCTTCCCCTTCATTCCTCCATTATCCCCCTTACCTTCTGTCAGTCTGTTCCCTGTTTCCATGCCTGTGGTTTTATTTTGTTCCTTAGTTTATTTTGTTGATTAGATTCCTCTTATAGCTGAGATCACATGGTATTTGTCTTATACTGACTGCCTTATTTCACTTAGCATAATGCTCTCCAGTTCCATCCATGCTGTTGCAAAAGGTAGGAATTCTTTCTTCCTGCTGTGTACTATTCCATTGTGTTAATGTACCACAGTTTTTTGGTCCACTCATTTACTGATGGGCACTTAGGCTGTTTCCAGCACTTGGCTGTTGTAAATAGTGCTACTATGAACATTGGGGTGCATGAGTTCTTTTGAATTGGTGACTGAAGGTTCCTAGGGGGTGATTGGGGATATATTCTCAGCAGTGGAATCACCAGGTCAAAAGGCAGTTCCGTTTTTAGTTTTTTATGGATATTACATATTGTTTTCCACAGTGGTTGCACCAATCTGCATTCCCACCAACAGTGCACTAGGGTTCTCTTTTCTCGGCATTCTCACCAGCACTTGTTTGTTGATTTATTAATTATGGCCATTCTGACAGGTGTGAGGTGATATCTCATTATGGTTTTAATTTGAATCTCTCTGACGGCTAGTGATGTTGAGCATTTTTTCACATGTCTGTGGGTGCTCTGTGTGTCTTCCTTGGAAAAGTGTCTATTCGGATCCTTTGTCCATTTTTTTTTAATTGAATTGTTTGTCTTCCTGGTGTTGAGTTATCTTGGAGATGAAACCCTCGACTGTTATATCATTGGCAAATATGTTATCCCATACAGTTGGTTCCCTTTTCATTTTGATGATGGTTTCTTTAGTCAGGTAGAAACTTTCTAATTTGATGTAGTCCCATTTGTTTTTTTTTTTCCTTTATTTTCCCTGTCTTAGGAGATATGTCAGCAAAAATATTGCTACATGGAATATCTGAAATTTTCCTGGTTATGTTTTTCTTAAGGACTTTTATGGTGTCATGACTTATATTTAAGTCTTTATCTATTTTGAGTTTATTCTGCTACATGGTGTAAGTGACGGTCTAGTTTCATTTTTTTGCATGTACCAATCCAGTTCTCCCAACATCATTTATCAAATAGGCTATTTTTACCACATTGTATGCTCATGTCCCCTTTGTCAATATTAATTGACCGTGGAGACTTATTTCTGGGGTCTCAATTCTGGTCCACAGATCTACGTGTTTGCTGTTATGCCAGTACCAGATTGTTTTGACTACAGTGGCCCTATAGTATAGTTTGATATCAGGCATTGTGATCCCTGCTACTTTGCTCTTCTTTCTCAAGACTGCTGAGGCTATCCAGGGTCTTTTTTGGCCCCATATATATTTTTGAAATATTTGTTCTAGGTCTGTGAAATATACCACTGGTATTTTAATAGGGTTCTGTATTGACTCTACAGATTGCTTTGGACAATATGTACATTTTAATAATGTTAACTCTCCCAATCTGTGAACATGGTATGTACTTCCATTTAATTACATACTCCTTAATTTCTATCTTCAGTGTTCTATAGTTTTCTGAATACAGTTCTTTTACCTCCTTCATTAAATTTATTCCTAGGTACTTTATTTTTCTTGTTGCTACAGTAGGGATTTTCTCCCTAGTTTCTCTTTCTAATATTTCATTTTCGGTATAAAAATGCCTTTCATTTCTGAATATTGACTTTGTATCCTGTTATTTTACCAAATTCACTTATTAGGTTGAGTAGTTTTTGGAGGGAGACTATGGGGTTTTCTATGTACACTATCATGTCACCTGCAAACAATGACAGTTTTAGTTCTTACTTTCCAATTTGGATGCTCTTTGTCTTTTTCTTGTTAATCACTGTGGCTAGAACTCCCAGCACTCTGTTGAACAAGAGTGGTAAAAGAAAACACCCTTGTCTTATTCCTGCTCTTAGTGGGAAATCTTTTAGTTTTTGCCTGTTGAGTATGATGTTGGCTGTAGGTTTTTCATATATGACTTTTATTATGTCAAGGTATGCTCCCTCTATTCCCACTTAGGTGACTGTTTTTATCATAAATTAATGCTGATATGATCCATGATTCTTTTCCATCATTTTGTTTATGTGGTGTATTACATTTACTGATTTGCAAATACTGTACCATCCTTGCAGCCCTGGGATGAGTCCCACTTGATCATGGTATATGATCTTTTTTAATGTATTGCTGGATCCAGTCTGCCAATATTTTGTTGAGGATTTTTTGCATCTCTGTTAATTGACCTGTAGTTTTCTTTCTTTGTTGTGTCTTTACCTGATTTTGGAATTATGATAATACTGGCTTCATAAGAAGAGTTTGGGAGTCTTTTCTCTTCCTCAACATTTTATAATAGTATGAGAAAGATAGGAGATAGTTGTTAAATGTTTGGTAAAATTCACCTCTGAAGCCATCTGCTCCTGGCCTTCTGTGTGCCAGGAGTTTTTTGATTATTGCTTCAATTTCACTAGTTGTTATTGGTCTATTCAGGCTTTCTGCTTCTTTTTGATTCAGTTTTGGAAGATAATATGCTTGTAGAAATGTGTCCATTTTATCCAGCCTGTCCAATTTCTTGGCACATGGTTGTTCATAATAATTGCTTACAATCTGTTGTATTTCTTTGGTATCAGTTTTAACTTCTCTTTCATTTCTGCTTTTATTTATTTGGGTCTTCCGTCTTTTTCTTGACGAGTCTGGTTAAAGGTTTGTCAATTTTGTTTATCTTTTCAAAGAACAAGCTCCTGGATTTATTGATCCTTTGAATTGTTCTTTTAGTTTCTATGTCATTTAACTCTGCTGTGACCTTGATTATTTCCTTCCTTCTGTCTACTTGCTCTGGATTTTGTTTGTTGCTGTTCCTCTAGTTCTCATAGATTCAGGGTTAGGATTTTTATTTGAGATTTTTCTTTCTTCTTTAAATAGGTGGGTATTACTATGAACTTCTCTCTCAGGACTGATTTCCCTGTGTCCCATAGGTTTGTGGTTGGTTTGTCTTAATTTTCTTTCATTTTCTGATACTTTTTGATTTCTTCCTGATCTCATTGTTGACCCATTTGTTGTTTAATAACATGTTATTCAGTCTCCATGTATTTGAATGTTTGTGAGTTTTTTCCTTGAGGTTGGTGTCTCATTTCAAGCCACTGTGATCTAAGAAGATGCTTGATATGATTTCAGTTTTCTAGAATTTGTTGAGGTTTGTTTTGTGTCCTACCATGTGGTCTGTCTTTGAAAATGTTCCATGCGCATTTGAAAATAATTTATATTTTGGTTTTGGAGTGAAAGTTTCTGTATATATCAGTTAAGTCCATTTGATCTAGAGTGTTGTTCAATGTGACAATATCCTTATTGATTCTTTGTCTGGAAGATCTATCCACTGTTGACAGGGGAGTATTAAAATTTCCTATAATAACTGTGTTGTAAATATCTTTCTTGAAGTCCTCAAAGATTTTCTTTATATATTTAGGTGCTCCTATGTTAGGTTTATATATGTTTACAAGGGTTATATTTATCTTCTTGATGGATTGTTCCCTTAAGTATTATGCAGTGATTTCCTTTGTCCCTTTTTATGGTCTTTATTTTGAAGTCTATTTTGTCTAATATTAAGTGTTGTTACCCCAGTTTTCTTTTCATGTTCCTTTGCTTAGAATATTTCTTTCCATCCCTTCACTTATAACCTGTGTGGATCTTTTGTTCTGAGACGAGTATATTGCAGACAGCAAATATACAGGTCATGTTTTCTTATTCATTCAACTACCCTAAGTCTTTTGATTGGAGCATTTAATACATTAATATTTAAGGTTGATAGGCACTTATTCATTGCCATTTTTTGTGTACCTCTGTTCTTCCTTCTTTCTCTCTCTCTACTTCTTCTCCTTTGTATAGCAGTCCCTTTAGTATCTCTTGCAGTGCTGGTTTGGTGGAGATGTTCTCTTTTAGCCTTCTTTTGTCTGGGAAGCTTTTTATTTTGCCTTCTATTTTAAATGAGAGCCTTGTTGGGTAGAGAAGCCTTGATTGCAATCCTTGCCTTTCATTACCTGGATATTTTGTGCCAATCCCTTATGACTTGTGATGTTTTTGTTGAGAAATTAGGTAATAACCTTATCAGAGCTCACTTTTATGTTACTAGTTGCTTTTCTCTTGCTGCCTTTAAGATTATCTCTTTGTCTATAAAATTTGTCATTTTAATTATGATGTTTTGGAGTAGACCTCTTTGGGTTCATCTTGATTAGGACCCTCTGTGCTTCCTGAACTTGTGGGACTTTTTCCTTTACTAGATTAGGGAAATTTTTCCATAATTTTTTAAAGAATTTTTTTATCCTTGCTCCATAGTAATACCTTCTCCTTCAGATATTACTATGATGTGAATGTTGTTGATTTTTATGTTGTCCCGAAGCTCCCTTAAGTTATCCTCATTCTTTCTGAGTATGTTTTCATTTCGTTGCTCTGACTGGGTATTTCTTTCTACCTTGTTTTCTAGCTCACCCATTCACTCCTCTGCTTCATCTAGCCTGCTTTTACTTCCTTCTAGTACATTTTTTTTATTTCAGATATTGTATTCTTCATTTATTCCTGATCCTCATTCATAGTTACAATGTCTTTTTTTTATGGTGCTATAGTTTCCACTAAGTTCCTTGTAGCTCTCATAAAGTAATTTGTAGTTCTCACTGAGTTCCTTGAGCAACCTTATAACCATTATGTTGAATTCTATATCTGATAGATTGCTTGCCTCAATTTCATTTTGTTCTGTTTCTGGGGATTCCTCCTTTCCTTTTGATTAGGGGTTATTTCTTTGTCTTACTATTTCAGGTGACTCTTTTTGGTTGTTCCTGAATCTCAGATTACTCTGCTTTGCCTGCCTGTCTTCATGGGGTGGACTTCTGTGGTAGTTCTGTGGAACTCTGTGGTGCAGTCTCCTTGATCTCCTGATCTGGATGTTCTAGGGCTGCGCTTTATTCAGTTTATGGGGGCTCTCTTGTTGTACTTGGGCTTTGATTATTAATGTTCATTCATTGGTATGTTCTTTCCTCCAGCTGGCTGACTGGGAATCACAACCTCCACCATGTCTTGAATGCTGTTGTACAGGTGCTTATTATCAAAGCAATACTACCCAGAAAACTGAACCCACACAACAAAAATATCCCACTACCACATTAGCAATATCAACAATAATTGAGGAAACATTGAGAAAGGTGGAAAGAAATTGAGAATATTATAAGAAAAAGGGAATATGAGATGATAAAGGAGAGAAAAAATAAGTTTGAGAGGGAAGAGAAATAATAAGCATGTGGAATAGAAGCAAGGTAAAGAAAGGGAGAAAATAAAATTTGAAACATAAGTAAAATAGGGGAAATGGAGTAAGAAAAGAGGAGTATAACATGAGGTTTGAAATAAAATTTTTTAATAATGTGGACCCATGGACAAGGAAAATGAGGGAAGTATTGAATGTGGGAAAGGGGGGGTGGGCAGGGCAGGGGAGAGTAATGGGGGAAATGGGGAACAACTGTAATTGAACAACAACAAATATTTAAAAAATGAATATGTCAGTGTCTCCCTGATGCCACATGATTGGTTGAAAAGTGGAAATTTTTGACATACTTTATATTTAGCAAAAAATAAATTGAACCAAAGGGAACAAAATTTCAGGAAAAGCACAACAGAGTCAAAAACAATGAGAGATGACCAAATATTAACAAAGGTGGGAAAATATTTTTAAAAAAGAAAAGAGAGTATGAGATGTCTACAGTAAAGGAAAATGATTTCGAGAGGATAGAGGGAGGAGAAATAATATAAGTAAGGAATAGAATCCAGGTGAAGAAAGGGACAAAATTAAATTCCTTACTCAGATAAATAAGGGCAGGATGAAAGCAAAATGGAATAAGATAGAGGGAGAGTAACCTGTAAATTTTTAAATTAAAAAAAATTGTGAAGAAATGGGAATACAATTGAAGAAGGACAGCAGTAACCATAATGCCCATGCCAAAAAAGCCACAATTTAAAAAGGTAAAAAGAAAATAATAATATTATAAGAAGGGGAATGAGAATGTGAGCTGACTAAGGGAAGGAAGAATGATTGTGAGAGGTTAGAGGTAGGAGAAATAGAATAAGATATAGGAACAAGGTGTATTTTGAGGGAAAATACAATTTACAAAAAATGAGTAAGGGCAGGAAGAAGGCAAAATGAAGTAAGACAAGTGAAGGGTACAATGTGAGATTTGAAATAAAATTAAAAGAAGAAAATATAAAAATCTAAAAAAATGCAAAATAAAAGACAAAGAATAGTGAATTAGTTGGAACACAATTGAAGCAAAAGAAGAAGTATTGAAAGGCTATATGAAAGGAAGAAAAAATGCAAATTCTGAAGAAGATTGAGGTGGAATTCAGCTCAGCACAGTTTGGTGTTTGCCTCTGTCTTCTCTTTCTGGGTCCACTGATGGCTTTTTATCAGGTCAAGGTTCTGGGATGGACCATCTAAGTTCTGGCAGCATCACCTGTATCACCTTCACCTGCTTCTAGAGGTGGCTTCCATTTTGATTGGGAGGATGGGACTTCTGGGTCTCCCCTGGGAGGTACTTTTCAGTCTTCTGGAAAATTATAAGTGTGTTCCCCCTGCCCCTGCACCACCCTTCTTAGTCTGTCTCATCTTATTTTCAATAAAGTATAGCTTTAAAAAAAAAGACTTTATTTACTCATTTTTAGAGAGGGGGGAAGGGAAGGAGAAAGAGAGGGAGAGAAATACCAATGTGTGGTTGCCTGGTGTGACCCCTACTGGGGACCTGGCCCACAATCCAAGCATGTGCCCTGACTGGGAATTGAACCAAGGACTCTGGTTCACAGCCTGCACTCAATCCACTGAGCTATACCAGCCAGGGCAATACTGTATAGCTTTTGATGAACTACCTATCCATTTCAGGGGATGGTTCAATCTGCACAGGAGGGTCATCTCTTTCCTGCTAGGTGCTGATGACAGCTCTGTGTACAAGCAGAGGCTGGGCAGGGCCCTGATTCCTCTTTGCTGCACTGATTTCTGATCTCCCTGCTTTGCTGGTCTCAGTGGAAATACGCTGGTTCTTAGCAACCTAAAAACCAGTTAGGTTGCTAAGAACCAGTATATTTTGTCTTCCTGAGTGAAGTTCAAAATGGGCCCTTTATATAAATATACCATAGTTTCTTGATCCATTCATTTACTGATGGGCACCTAGGTTGCTTCCAACACTTGGCTATTGTAAATTGTGCTATGGTACATTTACACAATGGAATTCTATGCAGCAGAAAGAAAGAAGGAGCTCCTACCCTTTGTGACAGCATGGATGGAACTGGAGAGCATTATGCTAAGCGAAATAAGCCAGGCAGTGAAAGACAAATACCATATGATCTTACCTTTAACAGGAACCTAATCAACAAAACAAAGAAACAAGTATAATATAACCAAAGACACTGAAATTGAGAACAGGCTGACAGTCACCAGAGGGGAGAGGTGAGGGAATTTCAGGGGAAAAGTGGAAGGGTTTAGAGCAACAAGTATAAAAGACACATGGACAAAAATTGAGGGGGGGTGGAAATGGGAGGGAGGAGAGGAGGGCTGGAGTGGTGGGCTGGGATGGGAATAAAAGACAGAAAACTATACAAGAACAACAATTAAGTTTTTTAAAAAATGGTCCCTTTAGGTGTTTCTCTTTCTGTCTTTCTCTTGTGGATATGCACCCTGCAGTGGGTTATTGACCCTGTCCTCTCTGTTATGCAGAGCTTCCCTGTTGGATGCAGTGGGGTCGTGCTTGTGATCCTCCAGGAAGTGGGTGCTGTGTTAGTCCTTCCCTTCCTGGAGGTTTGATCTCTGCTGTCTGGGCAAGGGGGTTTCACCTGGCTGTAAATAATCTCAGGTGCTCAGCTTTTGCCCATCCACTTCCCAGCCCACTGCCCTTGCAGCAGACATAGTCCCAAATGCTCCACTCTGTGCAGCCTCTGGCCTGCTAGCTGCATGGGGCTGGGGCTGAGAAATCCCATTTTTGTGCACTTTTCTGATCTCTCTGCCCAGCTGTATTCAGTGGGAGCAAATCATGTTTTCAATCCTTTCCTTTTTCTGGCAGGGCAGCTGCTCACGGGATCCCTGTCCAGCACACTTCAGCTCCCCTTTAAAAAAGTCTTTCTGGGAACACCCACTGCAATACTGAATCACTGTCTGGTTTTCCACACACACACCCTCTCAAAAAAAGCCAAAAGTCTCTCATTGTCCGGGCTGGCCATGGCCTGCCTCCACCCAACCCAGGTGCAATAGAGTCCCCCTCTCTCTCTGGCACTCTCCCAGTTTGTGTTTGCAGCTGCAGCCATGGGTGTGCTGCTCACTCTGTGTGTGTGTGTGTGTGTGTGGTGTGTGTGTGTGTGTGTGTGTGTGTGTGTGTGTGTAACCTGGAACTCCCCAGTTTTGTGTACCCAAATCACTCTTAGCCTGGGTCTGGGGGTTCCCTGCCCTTGGAGGGGAAGGAGTCTCAAAGCTGCACTCTCCTACCAGGCTGTCCACGGTTGCAGGCACCGTGCATGGAATATTTCCCCTTCAACCTATAAGATCGCCTGACCACCCACTGTGAAGATTCTTCTGTTCTACTCGGCTTCCAAACTTTATATCAGCTTAGATTCCATTGAATGTTCAGTTTATTTGTCGGCAGATCAGTCTAGTATCCAATTTGGGGGCAAGAGCAAATGGACTCATCTTCCACCTATTGGCTGCCATCTTCTCTCAATTTATATTTTAGAAGATAATACTAACTCAATTACTGAAGCATCTAAATGAGGAATTGAGAAAATTATAGTTAATTAAATGCAAAGAAAGTAGAAAAAGATGAAAATAAAAGCATACATTAATAAGATATTAAGATTTCAATAGTCATTTCAAAGTTTGGTTTATTAGTCTTCTCAGGCTGCCATAATGAAATGCCATGGACTGGGTAGCTTAAACAACATAAACTTATTTTCCAATAATTCTGAAGGCTAAAAGTCCAAGATCAAGGTTGTAACAGTAGCATTTTTTTTTTCTGGTGAGACCTCTGTGACTTGTAGACATTTACCTTATTACTGGTGCCCTCACATGGCCTCTCTTCTGTGGATATTCAGAGAGAACATTACTGGTATCTCTTCCTTTTTTAACAAGAACGTCAATCTTACGGGATTGGGATGCAATGACCTCCAGTCCCTATCTCCTATATGGGAGGGGTGGTCATATTGGGGGGTCATATTGATAGTCATATTAGAATTTCCACATATGAATGTGGGGGAGCACAATACTGTTCTTAACAGTTGGTGTTTTGATGAAACTAATAAAACTGATGCACATAGCAAGTCTGGACCAAGTAAAATAGAGAAAAGGGACAGAGATGCAATTCAAGAATGATAAAGGAACAAAACTACTAATATTATGGAACATTTTAAAAAAGAGGATATTTTGAAACATTTTAATCCAATACACTCAAAAATTTTTTATATAATTCACAAAATGTTCAGAAAAATAAAATTTATTGAAACTTGCCCAGAGGCATATAATGTCTGTTAAATTGTATAACTGTTCAAACAATAAGAATAATATAATTTAAAACTTCCCCAAAGGAAAGGATTGTCAAGCTGTAGCTGATTGAATAAATCAGTGAATCCTCTGTGCCAAAAACAAATATTAAACTGGATAACATTGCTAAGAGCATCTATTTCAATTCTAGAAATCAACTTAAGGTACACAAGAAGCCGAAGGACTGTTTTCTTGAAGAACTGTTTCAGCTTCAGATGAGAGTAGTGGGAATCTGTAGCCATCTTCTCTCCGTGGCCTCTCCCACCCACACACACAGCTTGGTCAGTGAGACTTGAGTGCCACCAAAGTGGATGACACAGCTCCAATAAGCAAGTGCTTTGCTGCCAGAGAAGGCAGAAGTAGCTCGGGAGTAAGAAGCAAAGACTTGTCAGCTGAAAGTGGTGACCTGTATAGGAATTGGTTGGTGTCTTATCTACATGAAGCATTAGACTAGCCAGAAATTAACAAGACTGAATATTAGAGATGATGTAGAAAGGTACACAAGTGCACCATTCATTTGTAATTGACTGAAGAACTACATTTTTCATGTGTAAGGCAGACCCGAGAGAGCCCACCCGGAAGTAAAATAAAATGAGGACTTGTCAGTCTGCACACCAAACACAGATCCATCAAGCGAACGTGAAAGCCTTACAGGCTCCAAATGTATATAAGCACAACCTCTGTCCAAATCACTGGCTGATCACTAAGCTGTGCAGGCAAAGAGGCAACACCAAAGGTTTTGTTTCCCCCATTAATTAATTTGAAAAATTTGGTACTCAAATTGCTTTGGAGATACCAAAAGCTAGATTTTCTGTTTTCTTCTGATTTCCACTAGGCCTTTTCCTTTTTTCACTGTTGCCTTTTTGTTTTGTTTTGTTTTGAACTTACTGCACATTTTTTACCACTATAGGACACTTTTAACTTAAATAAAAAAAATGGGTCAATCAACCCTAGGTGGAGAAAATAAACAACCAGTGCCCTTAGAGAAAAGATTGAATGTACAATTTAAAAAGACCTTTCCTTTCTGTATTTAAGGATTCTTTGATATGACACAGAAAGCTTGGCTCCCCAGGTTAAGATAAATGCTCACATTTTAATGCAAAACTTTTAGTAATTTAGGTTTATTAGCCTAACCTCGCAGTGCCACTACAGATGGTCTAAATGCTGGTGAGTCTGGCAAAGAAGGCGAGGGAAGGAGGACACAAGCAGAGTGGCTACCCAAGCTGAGCATTTCACTCTCAGTCCTAAGGATCTCCAGCAGGCAATGCTTTCTAGTTAGAAGAAAATCTCAAGGCCAAAAGAAGTAAGACTACACCCTAAAATACCTGAGACAAAAAGTACGGTTAAGAACTTGTACACTGGACTGTTTTGTTTGTTGTTGAACATTGTTATAGTTTCTAGAAGTAGGAAGTAATGATTTTCTTTAAAAAGGGGAAGAAGCGGGTTGATTTCAGTGTGTTTCTGATGCCTTCTCATCTAGATAAATATTTTATTTGGTGCTGTAGGGGGCTTGGGGGAAAATGCTTAGCATAATGTAGAATTCAGGAAGTTTAGTTCTTTTATTTCCACATACTAATGATAGTCCTGTATTCATTTACAAAATATCTATTGAGTACCTATTTTGGGAAGGGAACTATGTTACCTGCAGGGTTACAGCAAGAACAAGGCACATATGACTCCCGCCTTCAGGAGCTTACTGTCTCTTTGGGCTACAGAGAGCTCACTTGTAGGGTAGTACGTTCTACATTTTAGCCAATTGAAACGTATTAACTTTAATGAGAGAGTTTCCGTGGGATAAGAGTTTAGAAGTCAGGTGACAATGGGACAAGTATTGAAAGGAGGTGCAACACTAGAGCCCAGTATTTCATACACACATCACTTTTGAAAGGTTCGACTACAAAGATGAAAAAAAATGAGGCAACACCTGAAATTTCCTTTGGATAGGATTAGGGAGAATATTAAACTCCTGTTGTTTTTAATGAAGGTGGAACTGGCAATGGAGAAGGGATGGAAGGTATAGCATGAAAGTAAAAATCCACAAAGTGAGATCTTCAGAAGTATTCTAAGGAGGATTAGAAATGGATGGGCTATGTGTTCGGGAGGATTGATCCTAGAGTAAAGGGGAAGCTTCCCTTTCAATGTAACCAGATAAAAAGATAGGTGTATATGCCCATTATTTTATATGTTTAATGACAAGAAGTGTATTACTAACTTAATGACTCCTATTTCCTGGTGATGAATGATATGAGCGTGTCTTTTAATGATGAAAGATAAGAGAATGATGTTGATTTGGTTGAAGGCTTGGAGAAAGCCTGAAATTTTCCAAAGGGCCATACTGCAGTGACAGATGACAAGAAAAAAAGGGAAGGTGTACTAGATGAGGCTGAAGAACCAGATGATAATCAAGTCTCTAGATTATATTAAAACTAATCTATGAAGCTGTGTGATTTTCTTTAGCTGGTTTCAACATTTGATATTTCATAAAGGCAAATTGTTGGGTTAGTTCGTGTTTGGGACTTTTTCTGTTTGAGTAGAAAATAAAGAAAATGAAAGAAATATGTTGAAGTTGCTTATAAAAGAAGAGTTTAAATAATGAATTACAGAATCTAAGCTACAGAAAGAGAAGAGTGAGGTCAGGATGGTGCAGAAGGTTGAAAAGCAGAGTTCAGGGACTGGATATTTGGAGTTATCAAGCAGAAAGTACAGGGGACATAAAAATGGGAACATTGTGGTCAAAAAGTTAGTTGCCTGCATGTCATATTTGAGATTAAATGTCTTCAGTGTAGTCATGCCATCAGAAAAAAAAAAGATCACTGAAGTTATTGTCAATGATAGGTCAAAGAACTATAAAGCCTGAGAGTTGGAAAGGACACTCGCTAAATCAAACCAAGGTGACAGTACTACCTGGGGTGGGGGAGAGGGTTGTAAGTAAGCACCATTCTCTTTAGACCAATAGAGTGAGTGAGCAAGAAGCCAACAGAGTACAATGACAGGGGTAGCAGAATTGCACTGGCCTGGAATTAGCAGCAGTTATAACAGGCTGGGAGTATAGTAATGTTCCGATATCAGAGGGAGTGAGCTGGTTTCCAGTTGCACTTCCTTAGCAAGGGGTTCACAGATCTTGGAGAACAAGCTATTTCCACTTCACCCGCTGCCATATCTGTAACAAAGATATAGAAGCTCTGATCTCCAATGCGATAACATTAAGTGGAAGACACAAGGCAATATGAAGAACCAGATATTTGATGAAACTTCTGCTACACAATTCTGAGACAGAATGGAATAGACATCTTTTTAAATTCACTGAATTCACCAGAAAGTAAAAGAAATCCCCAAGAGCCACGGTAAAGGGGAATTAGGAAAGCAGGGTTGCGAATAGGTATCAAAGCCAGGGCAATGGCTGCTAAGACATTTCCAATCCTAGTGAAAACTCAGCATTGTGTTTTGGATGCCTCACAGAAGACGGGATCTTGGACGTGTGAAATGCAGAGGTTTGGAGCTATAGTGCTGAAATAAAGTTGGAACTGGTAAAATTCTGTAACCTCAATTCAATAATAGAGTAGAAAAATTCACTTATTGCCAGAAGAAGGTGAGGAGGAAAACTATTTTAGCAACAACTGTTGGAGGGACAAAACAAGGGGAGCTTCCCTGAGACATTATAACCATCGACCTGGCCTTATATGGGTTTGTACTTGGCAGTTATTAAAGATGGATATTGCTACAGTCAAAAGCATAAGAGAAATTAAGGATTTTTATTTGACACAATTTTAGCCAAAATTTCTCACTTTCCTGTTGGATTTTCTCTTTCTTTTTGGATATAGCCTACAAAAATGCAGCTTTCTCCCTTTCTTTCTCTATGTGCTAATTTCTTGAAGAGGAAGCTCAGGGAAACATAGCTGCTTTCCATCTGAGGTGGACAGCAAGTTCAGGGGCTCTCCCATGTCCCTCTCTAAAACCACCTCCGCACCCCGTCTACTCTCCAGCTGCGGTATGGAGAGTGCTCTCGTGTTGTGCGAGGTTCCCAGCCCCCATCCTGACCCAAGGGACAGGGGTCCTCTGCTCTCAGATCCCAAACCTGCTGGGTGGGGGGGTTGGGGGGTGGCTGGTATGTCATTATTTTCCACTGGAAACTTGGGCGGGAGGAGGCCCTTGGCAGTTTCTTTTACACTACTCTTCTGTTTGCTCACTCCATAATTGTTTGTATATCCTTTCTATGTAGAGAGAAAGACCTTGAACTTTGACACACAGTTAAGACAAGCTTTCAAAATTCAAATGCCTTTGCCTTAAAAATTGTTGCATCTGCCACAAGTTTCAATGTCTATTTTTTAAAAAATCCAAATGTTATTTCTTTTTTCTCAAACTTATGCAATAAAACCACTAATCTAAGTGCCACATAAAAGGAAAAAAACATGGCTGGGCTTGGGGGCAGGTCACATGCAAGGTAGTCAAAGACTTAAAAAATAATAAACCGTGTCTGCTAATGTTCTCCCAAAACCCTTTTGTGCCAAGAACATAAACTAAATATTTGTGAAGATATGTAATCATATGCCTCTTTTGCAGTATATGGCAAAGTTTCTGTCTTGCTGAGATAAACGAGATATGGATGTGTATAAATTTGTCATAGAGTACCTGAGAGGGTATGGCTGGATGGAAGAAGGGTCAACTGTTAACTCAAATACAGCTGCTTATCTATGTTTTAGCCACACACATATCAGAAGATCTTTATATAAATTTTTAAACAAATAGTATATATCAAAGGCGCTATGAATAATGATAAAGAGGAATGTGAAACCCTAAAATGTCGCAATCCAGTAAACATGGCTTATTTTAAAGAATGTCCAAAAAATATTATTCAGTGGTTTCCTCCTTTGTAGTAAACATGTATACTGTTCTCAAAAGCAGTTTCAACAAAATGCCATAACCTAATATTTAAATGGATGCCAATACCGAATAATCTGCTTGGAAAATTTTCAAGAAAAATAGTTCTTGGCTAAAATTAAAAAATAAGAGAACTCTCCATGAGATCTCCATTCCGAGCAGTTGCTTCCTTCCTTGAGAGTCATCTCTGTCTTCCAGGAGCCGCTCACTTCAGGACCCTCACTTAGGAGCTGCAGCTTTCACTAATGGCAGGTAGCACAGTACACGGTGCATGAGCTACGCATAAAACCACGCTGGCAGGCTGACCAGCAGACAAACCGGTTTGGGAGTGCGCTAGGCTGAAAGTCATGGTCCTAGCCTAGATTCCACAGGAGATGTTGTCAGTAGAGTTGAGAAGGGTTGGGGAAGAAGGGAGTTTGCCTGACAGAAAGACTTTTATGGGTAAAGACCAGATCAAATTCTAACACATCAACCTTTTTAGGACATGTACACATTTCAGTGTCTGAGGTCTAAGCCTGAGAGTCAAGCTGAGCAGAACAGAAATGGAGTCGGAAAGTAAAAATACAAGGCTATATTGAGAGTTTTAGCAGGCATGAGAAATTACATAGGAAGAAGGATTCACACAGATGGACAAACAGGTTTTTCATGTCACTGACCTCATTCATTACATTTCCTTCACATTGACCTGATTTTGTTGGAATGTACCAATCCTATTCTCATTTTAGAATTTTGCTGTGCTTATCCCTCACTTCCCCTAACTAGAACAGGCTAATTTTGTGTAGTTAAGCTCTTCCTCAGTCTTCAGTTCCCAGCATCTTTTTTAAAAATTGTTGTTCAATTATACTTGTCCCAATTTTTTCCCAGTTGCTCTCCCCTTCCCCACCCACTCCCAAACCCCTGCCTCAGTCAGCACCCACCCTGGGTCCTTTACCATGGGTGCTTTACACTAATGTTCCTTGATGAGGCCCTTCCCCTTCTTTTCCCCATTATCCTCCTCCCTCTCTGGTCACTGTCAATTTGTTCCCTATTTCCAGGCCTCTGGTTTTATTTTGATCATTTGTTTGTTTTGTTCATTAGATTCCACTTATAGGTCAGATCATATGGTATTTGTCTTTCACCACCTAGCTTATGTCACTTAGCATAACATCCTCCAGTTCCACCCATGTTGTTGAGAAGGGTAGGAATTCCTTCTTTTTTTCTGCTGAGTAGTATTCCATTGTGTAAGTGTATCACAGTTTTTTGATCCACTCATTTACTGCTGGGCACTTAGGCTGTTTCCAGTATTTGGCTATTGTAAATATGCTTCTATGAACATTGGGGTGCATAGCTTCTTTTTATTATTTTTTAGAATGATTTTCATTTCCAGCATATATTACAATAGTTTTGCTTATTTGTTTGCTGTTGGGGTTTTGTATGTGTGTGAATGTATGCTTTCAACTTTGTTTGTCTGTGTTTGTGTCTACTTCTTTATTGTCTGTTTCCCCACCAAAAGTAAGCTCTGGGAGAACAGGAACCTTTTCTACCTTATTCACTATTGTTTCTCTAAGTGCCAAGGACAAGTCCTGGGCATAGAATAAGTTCTCAATAAAAATGCTTGGAATCTTGCTAAAGTTTGGAAAGTCATTTAATATCACAAGTGGGATATTGCTACTAGTCCCAGAAATGCAATTTTTGTCAGCTTCCTGCATTTGAGCCTCATAAGAGCAGGTAAGTTCAATATCTGAACTAAATGCAGGCCCTCACAGAGGGAGGCTAACTGCTCAGGAGCTGCTGATAAGGTAGAGTGGTAGAAGATCTTTCTTGGTGGATAACTATAACCCTAATGACTCTTTTTTGGCAAAGATAAATTATTAGGTAGAAGTTTAAACCCAGTTGTGATTGAGAATTTTTTCTGTCATCTTGATATTAAAAAACAATGAAAATGAGAAAGTTCAGATACTCACAGGTCTTTATTCAGAAGCAATGGGAGGGCGCACAGCGATACCGTGTAGTTCGGATCCTCCACACAGATAACTTTCCAGCACTCCTACAGCACTCTCGATGTGTGATAGAGCCTGAGCTGGGTGGTATCTTACAATTACAGACAAAGGCTAATCTTTAATGCATGTGCTTCTTAAAAGCCCCTGGTTCAAGAGACTACATGATGTAAACCGTTATTTCAGTGAGAACGTAGACTTGGGGCACACTTGTGTGAGGAGCTCTCAGGAAGATATTTCTGGAGCTTAAGTAGGATCAATGTCATGTAAAAGAAACATGCCCTATGTATTAGCTGCTATTATCTCATTTCTTTCTTATTTCCTAAATAATTCTTTTGTTTTTGTCAGGAGAAAATTTTGTGGATTATAGTTTTAAAGTGCATAAAATGCATATATTAATAAATATGAAATGAATATCATGATGCATGTATCTGTGACTCTCGAGCAGGAATTAGAGCTAGTTACCTTAAATTTTTTTTGTTTGTTTTTCACATGAATATTTTTTATATTTTTTTACATTACCTTTTAGTCTGCTTATACCTCCCTACCCCCAGCAATCACTATACTGTTGTCCATGTCCATGAGTCCTTTTTCCTCTTTGCTCAATCCTTCCAAACCCTTAGTTCCCCCCAACTAGCTGTCATCTGCTCTCCATCTATGAGTCTGCCCCCATTTTCCTTGTTAGTTCAGTTTGTTCATTAGATTCCACATATGAGTGGAATCACATGGTATTTGTCTTTCTCTGACTGGCTTATTTCACTTATCATGATGTTCTCCAGGTGCATCCATACTGTTGCAAAGGGTAAAGTGTTCTTCTTTTTTATAGCTGAGAAGTATTCCATTGTGTAATTGTCTCATAGTTGTTTTTATTCACTCATCTACTGATGGACATTTGGGCCGCTTCCATATCTTAGTGATTGTAAATAACACTGCAATGAACATAGGGGTGCTTATGTTCTTTCGAAGTAGTGTTTTGGGTTCCTTTGGATATATTCCCAGAACTGGGATTTCTGGGTCAAAAGGCAGATCCATTTTTAATTTTTTGATGTATCTCCATATTGCTTTCCACAGTGCTTGCTCCAGTCTGCATTCCCAACAACAGTGCAAAAGGGTTCCTCTTTCTCCACATCCTTGCCAGCACTTACTATCTCTTGATTTCTTGATAATAGCCATTCTGAAAGGTATGAGGTGGTATCTCACTGTGGTCTTAATTTGCATCTCTCTGATAGCTAGCGATATTGAGCATCTTTTCATATGTCTATTGGCCATTTGAATGTCCCCTTTGGAGAAGTGTCTATTCAGGTCTTTGCCCAATTTTTAATTGAGTTGTTTGTTATTTTGGTATTGGTTTTGTAAGTACTTTTTAAATTTTGAATATTAACCCCTTATCAGATGTATCAGCAAATATGTTCTCCCATTCAGTGGATTGTCTTTTTATTTTGTTGATTTTCTTTGCTGTGCAAAAACTAGTTTTAGTTTGATGTAGTCCCATTTGTTTATTTTTTCTTTTGTTCCCCTTGCCTGAGGAGGTATATCCAAAAAAAAAAAAAAATTCCTATGATCAATGTCTGAGATTTTGCTGCCTATGTTTTCTTCTAGGATTTTTATGATTTTGGGTCTAATATTTAAGTCTTTCATCCATTTTGAATTTATTCTTGTGTGTGGTGTAAGAAGGTGGTTTAGTTTCATTTTTCTGCACATATCTGTCCAATTTTCCCAACACCATTTATTAAATAAACTATCTCTAGTCCATTGTATGTGCTTGCTTCCTCTGTTACATATTAATTGACTATAAATGTATGGGTTTGTTCTAGGCCCTCTCTTCTGTCTTATTGATCTATATGTCTGTTTTTATGTCAGTACTATACTGTTTTGATTACTATGGCCTTATAGTACAATTTGATAGTGTGATTCCTCCAAGTTTGTTCTTCTTTCTCAGGATTGTTCTTGCTATGTGGGGCCTTTTGTGGTTCCATATAAATTTTTGAAGTATTTGTTCTAGTTCTGTAAAATATGTCATTGCAATCCTGATAAGAATTATATTGAATCTATAGATTGCTTTGGGTAGCGTGGGCATTTCAGTGATGTCAATTATTCCTATCCATGAATATGGTATGTGCTTCAACCAATTTGTATCTTTTTCCACTTCTTTCTTCAGTGTCTTAGAAATTGCTGATCACAGGTCTTTTACATCCTGGGCTAAATTTATTCCTAGGTATTTTATTCTTTTTGAAGCAATTGTGAATGGTATTATTTTCTTGATTTCCATTTCTGTGAGTTCATTATTGGTATATAAAATGCAACTGATTTCTGGATATTAATTTTGTATCCTGATACTTTGCTGAATTCATTAATCAGTTTTAGTAGTTTCTTGGTGGAGTGTTTGAGGTTCTCTAAGTACAGAATCATGTCATTTGGAAATAAAGATAGTCTTACTTATTCCTTTCCAATTTGGATACCTTGTATTTCTTCTTCTTTGTACCCCTTTCTCCTCTTCCCCCTTTCCTCATCCCAGCTGATAAGCCTCCAAATGATTTCTGTATCTATGATTGTGTTCCTGTTCTGGTTATTTGCTTAGTTTGTTTATTTTTTTTAGATTCAGTTTTTGCCATTTGTGGATTTGTTGCCATTTTAATGTTCATAATTTTGATCTTTTCCTTAAATAAGTCCCTTTTACATTTCATATAATAATGGCTTGGTGATGATAAACTCCTTTAGCTTTACCCTGTCTGGGAAACCTTTGTCTGACCATCCATTCTAAATGATAGCTTTGCTGGATAGAGTCATCTAGGTTGGAGGTCCTTGCTTTTCATCACCTTGAATACTTTTTACCAGTCCTTTCTTTCCCGCAAAGTTTCTTTTGAGGAATCAGCTGATAGTCTTATGGGAACTCCTTTGTAGGTCACTCTCTGCTTTTCTGTTGCTGCTTTTAAGATTCTCTCATTATCTTTAATGTTTGTCATTTTAATTATGATGTGTCTTGGTGTGGTTTTCTTTGGGTCCAACTTGTTTGAGATTCTCTCTGCTTCCTTAACATGTATGTCTATTTCCTTTGCCAAATTAGGGGAGTTTTCTTTTATCATGTTTTCAATTTCTTTCTCCCTCTTCTCCTTTTGGCATCCCTATGATTTGATGTTCAGACATTTGAAATGTCCTAGAGGCTCCTTTTTCTATTCTCATTTTTTTTTCAATTCTTTTTTTCTTCTTGCTTTTCTGGTTGAATGCTCATTTCTTTCTTATGTTCCAAATCATTGATTTGAAAGCCATGAGGGCTTTCTCCCCTCCACTGATGGTTCCCTGTAGATTGTTCCTTATTTCAGTTAGTGTAACCTTCATTTCTTCCTTTATGTTGTTGTTGTACTCAATGAATTCTTTGAGCATTCTGATCACAAGTGTTTTGAACTCTGCATCTGATAGATTGGTTATCTCTATTTCATTTAGTTCTTTTTCTGGGGTTTTGTACTGTTCATTCCTTTGGGCCATATTTCTTTGTCTTTTTAATTTGACAGCCTCCCTGTGTTTCTGTTTATTAAATTGAGCTGCTTTGACTGCCTGTCTTAAGTAGCATGGCCTATTGTAGAAAAGGCACCTGTAAATTGTGTGGGGCAGAGCCTTAGGTAATCACCAGGGCAGGACAACCTGCTTCACCACTTTGTGGCTCTCTGTGGGAGGAAGGCTTAGACAGGGGACCATGCTGCTGCCTGGCTTCTGGCGGTTTGTCCAGCACTTACCTTATTTCCAGTCATTTCATCCACTCCCGGCATGCAGCTGGCTCCATTGCAGCTGTTGCCCTCATGCTGAATCCCAGAGCAGGTGGATTTGTGTACAGTCTAAGTCCATGTGGGCCCTTCACACAGAATCTCCTGTAAATCTGGCAGTTTCTTTTGTTTCCCCAACCCCAGCTGATTTTTTACAGCAAGAAATTGTGGGGATTTATGTTCCCGTCACTGGAAAACTGGGCTGGGCCGTCTGGCCTGAGGATGGGATTGCTTGCTCCCAAAGTATCCCTCCCAATTTTTATTCATGATACGTGAATGCGGGACCACGCATTCCACCTCTGCCCCCACCTCTCTGCGCCACACGGCATCTCCACGCCTCTCTGGCCCCTCTGCACGGTGCCACCCCTCCTACCCATACGCATGAGTGTGGCTTCTTTGAATCCTTGATCATCCGACTTCCATACAGCTCAGTTTTCTGATGGTTCTGAGTATTTGTTTTGAGGTCTGGTTGTAATTCGTTCTGTGGCTACGCAAGAAGGCAAAGCATATCTATTTACACCTCCATTCAGGAAGAATTTCATCTTGAAATTCTTAATAATTTAAGAGACGCTACATTTTTTTGCAGTATACCCACATATTATGTAACCAGTCCTGTCTCTTTGTTTCTGGACTACTTCTGAATTTTACTAAATATACTTCATTATTTTCATATTTTCTGTCCTTGCATTTTCTCTCTTTGGGTTATAACCCTATCATTCTCATGATTACCTCCTACTTTAAGACTCAGAGTATATATTACCTTCCATAGCAGGTCTTCTTCTACTCTACCAATATGATTTGGAGGCCACTGTCCTACCCTACCACATCTGAGTTTAGTCTTCATAGATCTTATCTTAAAAGACTACTACCCATTACTTATTTGTCCTCTTCCTTTTAGACTATATTTTTTTCTTTTGAGCATAGATCTAGAATGTATGAATATTTATATTCTTCCTATATAGGGAATTATCTGGTATAAAAGATAAAATCAATAAACCCTGATTGAATGCTATTGAATTAAATTAAATCCTCTTGGTAAACCATGAACTTAGTAGTCTTTATAGGTCAAAAAGTATGATTGCTTAACCTATTATAGTCCTGATTCTTGCCAATTTATTTTACAACCTGGTGGCAACTGAAAATCTTTGGAGAATGGAAGACTCATTGAAAAGTGTATGAAAAATAACAAGAAAAGTCATTTTGCTAGAACATATAACAGTCTACCAAAATAAGATAGAATATTCCACACAGAAGTGTGAGTATTTTATTTACTAGAAATTTAGACAATGGTAAGAAAAATATAAGTCCCCTCTCTTTAGGTGTATGTATAACAATGGAATATAAGCAGCAGGCAAAGGTTTCCCAGAACAGGAAGAAAAATGAGAGGAAATCATAAACATGAAAGAACAAACCATCAAAATGTTAGAACATTTACAATTTGGAAGAATTCAGGGCATGACATGCTTCATTAATTCTGAGAATTTTGCCCCTGGACAATTATATTTAGAAACTCTATAAAACCACCTAGGCCTGAGAATTTAGAATGAGGAACACTAAAAGGAAACAACAAATAATAGGGACTTACCTTTTCATTTATAATTTAAGATATATTTACAAAATAAAATCAATTATATGTATCATTGACCATGACCATTGCTTTCAAGAAGCATATAAATTCATATTACAGAGCTTTATGTAAAGGAAAAAGCAAATAGGACCTACGTCAGGAGCTATAGGTTCTAAATCTGGCTTTTCCCACAACTATCCATGTGCTATTTGGCAAATAACTTTAACTGTCTGTGTTTTGATTTATTTATTTGAAAAAATTATGACTCATATAAACTATCACATTTTGTACAAAGATTTCCATGAACCTGAAAGTTTATTTCCAGTAAGAAAATGCAGTTTTGAAAAGGAGTCATATTTTCTTTAAACGGTACAGAAGCAGTGGCATCTAAAGTCTATCTCAGAAACAGGCCTTGATTTCTCCTTTTATAGCTAAACTTCTAGTACTGATAAAATCTGTCTTTATTATTTAGTTGAATTTATTGCAGTAACATTGGCTCAGCAAACCACGCAAGTTTCAAGTGTACAACTCAGTAAAACATCATCTGCACACTGCATCTCGCACCCATCACCCCAAGCAAAGTCTCTTTCTGCCCATTTCCACACGTCTTTGTTTACCTCCACCCACTGCCCCGCCCCCTTCTCTGTGGCTATGCCCAC
Source organism: Anoura caudifer (assembly GCA_004027475.1). NCBI lineage: Eukaryota > Metazoa > Chordata > Mammalia > Chiroptera > Phyllostomidae > Anoura > Anoura caudifer. The sequence continues at coordinate 727,630 of PVKU01000065.1, read as the reverse complement.
ACTGTTGTCTGTGTCTTTGTGTTTATATATGTATAAAGTCTATGTGTTTATATACATACGCATATGTGTATAAAATCATATATGTATACATATATATGTTTTGCTTAACCCTTCACTTTCTTTCATCCAGTTCCCCACCCCCACCTCCCTCTGACAGCTGTCAGTCTGTGCTGTGCCATGGATCTATGCTTCTGTTCCTATTTTTGTCAGTTCACTTTGTTCATTAGATTCCACGCATAAGTGAGATCATATGGTATTTGTCTTTCCCTGACTGGCTTATTTCACTTCGCATTAAACATAGGCCTACAATCAATGAATCACAGCTAGCTATAATCCCTCAGCTAAATAATCATGATCCCTTAAGTTGTTTCCATAGGTTGAGTGATAGAACTTTAACATTAGTTTAATTTTTAAAAATTATTCATCTACATTAATTGCAGTGTTTTCCTGGTGTGTTCCCAGGCCCAACTGCATCAGAAACTTCTGGATTCCTTGTTAAAATGAAGACTTCTGGACTCCAATCCACATTCACTGAATAAATTTCTGAGTGAAGGTCCAGAAATCACTCTTATTTGGCTGACTTCTGTGGATTTCTTTCTACATTAAGATTCTGGTTCTATGTATACATGTAATATTTTTCTCAGAAGAATTTATTGTTTCTGAAATGCACCCAACTTGAGAAAACTTCAAGAGACAGGATGTTTAGGAAGAGGATAACAATTTACTCTAGAACTGACTGTGGAAGATCAACGTCTCATGTCTCAAAGGCCATGTCAAGTACCTTCCCTAAAAACTGCAAAGTTTGCCTGGGAAAGTGTCTGAGAAGGCTGTGGGGCACCTGTTCCCTTTCATGTCTGCAGGCTAATGCTCCTGGTCTGGTGTGCCTCCAGGAAATAATCAAAAGAAACCAAGGCAGGATAAAATAGACCCATAGTAATGATTTTTAAAATAAAATATTGTAAATATAATTTATTATTGGTTCGGATTTTCAAACCTCTGTAATTAAATTGCACTGAAAGACTCACTCCTGAAAGTGATGGTCAGTAGCACATGGATTTGAAGTCTTGTTGCTGTGTCAGGGCCCTGGCTGCGAGAGGGTTCATGTATTCTGGCCTCAGGGTTTCACTTTGCATCCTCGAGTATCAGGTAGGTGCCTTCCCTTGTAAAATGCATACCCGAGACCAATGACCTCAGTTTAATGAAATTATTTTTACTTGTACTCTTACTCACCCAGCTTCTTCCTAATCATCTGACAAACATTAGATGAGTCAGAGGAAAATGAGTATCCATGAAAACAGGAAAAACTACATTGAAAAAGTACAAACTGCATGCAGAACAGAATATTTACATTGTTTCAAAGTACCCTTTTCACAAAATACCCATTAATTACAGAAGGCAAATGAGTAACTTTACATGCAAGAAGCCTGGCAGTGACCTTCTTAATAAATAAATCAAAGTGAACATCGTCAATGATGAGACAAATTGAAATGTGTGTGCCTGGGAGGAGGAACACAGCCTCACTCCTGTAATAGGCCTGCCGAAGACATATAATTTTAATTTAATTACAAGAAAACCTCAGACAAACAAATTTAAGGGCATTGTACAAAATTATTGGCCTGTAATGTTCCAAAGTTTAAGATCAATAAAGGTCCAGAAAGACTAAAGCATTATTTCAGTCTGATGGACACTGAAAGCAACATGGATCTTCAACTGTATCTTTTGCTGTAATATATGATAGAGGAAGCAGGTAAAACTTGAATGGATCTAAAGATTAGACGGTAGAAATTTCTTACATATTAAAAATAAACAGTTTTTACTAAGTGAAACAAAACCAAACTCCTCTCCAAATAAATATTGTTAGATTCTGATTCACTTTACTCCACTGACGTGATCTGTATGATTGAATTAATATAATTTACTTTTTCCTTCCTAATTCTGAATTATATAAGTATTACCATGTGTTGGCCCAGTGTCTGGAATGTTAGCTGTATATAAATATTTTGGCACTAGTTAACGTAAAAAAATGTTAAAAGCGACTCTGCTGCTGTTAGAATGATAACTGAGAGCAACCAGTGTTAGGTAACCCCATATTCTAGAGCCCATCCATGAAGAACTTGCTAGCAAGTATCCCCAAACCATTCTGTAGAACTGTAGTCAATGTAGGAAATGGGGAGGATAAGAAGCAGGTTTAAACTGGAGAGGATAAAGTTTGATTTGTCTTGGGTTGGACTGTTAATCACATAAAATAACATTATTTTTAAATAATCATGGTGGGAAAAGCTATGATTCCTATGTAAAATATCCAGGGACAGGGAAAAGAGAGCTTCTCATATTTGAAAAATACTGATATAAGGAAAGATAAAAGCTATTTCCTACTTTCACCTCACTCAGCCAATCCAGTACAAACTGGTTGCATTAATTAAGTAACTAATTAACTAAAACACCTGCTAGATGGATGGCATTGCTGCATGCGGCATATTGGACCTGGTGCTCACCACAGAAAAATATTAATATCATTTATTTCTGGTTTTAGAAGAACTGTGACTCCTTAGATATGTTTGGCTAGTTTACACAAATTAAAATTGAAATAATCTATTGACTATATATCCATACATGTATAGCTTTTATTCACAAAATATTACTTATAAGGACAAAGATACAGGGCAGGCCACTGCACCTATAAACTTTTAAGTTGTCATAGAGACAAAAATGAAAAGCTCATCTTAATGAAATAGAATTAAATGATAGTGTTCCCCACCTCCCCCCAAAAAAGCAATGGTCAATTCCTGAGAGCCTCCTTGTTGAGAATATATGCGCTTGAATAATTTTACCCTTTGTTAAAAGAAAAATAAACCAGAGGATCAGGTTTGTGAATAAACCCAAGGAAGCTTTAATGTTAGTCACATGCATGAAAATGAAAATAAAGAAAATACCAATTATTGTTCACAAATCTTATATTAGTACTAATACTTAAAATTAACTTCCAGTAAGTACCATTAATTTTTTTTTTGGTTGATGAAAAATGTTTAGGTTCTCCTTCAGTTGATTTTATTATTTATTTTATTTCATTTTTTTCCCATCACCATTTATCCACCCATACCCTCTGCTACCCCCCCATCCCTTCCCCAACACACCTGCACTGTTGCCCATGTCCACAAGTTCTTCCTCTGTTTTCCTCTTTTTCTCAATCCCTCCACCCTCAGGACCACTCCGCCCTGAGTTGTCAGCCTGTTCTCGATTTGTGAGCCTGTCTCTATTCTTCTTGTTAGTTCAGTTTGTTAGATTCCACATATGAGAGAAGTTATATGGTATTTGTCGTCCCCAGACTGGCTTATTTCACTTAGCATAGTGTTCACCAGCTCCATCCATGCCGTCGCAAACAGTAAAACTTTCTTCTCTCCTTTCTTTCTTTCTTTTTTTACAGCTAAGTAGTATTCCATTGTGTAAATGTACCATAGCTGTTTTATCTACTCATGTACCGATGGACATGGGCTGCTTCCAAATCTTCGCTATTGTAAATAATGTTGCAGTGAACATAGGGGTGCATGTATTCTTTTGAATTAGTGTTTTGAGTTTCTTTGGATAAATTCCCAGCAGTGGAATTTCTGGGTCATAAGGTAGTTTAGTTCCATTTTTAATTTTTTGAGGCAACTCCGTACTGTTTTCTGCAGTGGATGCATCAATCTACATTCCCACCAATAGCGTGCAAGGATTCCCCTTTCTCCATAGCCTCACCAACACTTGTGGTTTGTTTCCTTTAGACAGTTTTAATGAGATGTATATGCACCTGTTTTCCATCATGCAGAAAATATGCATATCCAGAGGTAAATTTTCCTCCATTGCCTTGACAAATGCCTCCAAATGCCTCTTTGACAAATTCTAACACTGTTTCAAGGTTCTTATTGTGACTTTAGATATTTGAGTAATATATGCACTTAACTAGACCAATTTGATTTTTCCTGTAGTTGTATTTCTTCAAAACCCTTTTCTGATAAAAATTACAGAACCAGAGCATGTTCTCCAACTGTAATCACTTCAGTCCAACCCTTGTGAAGATGTTGAGGACCATTTTCATCAGATCTCAACAGCTTCTACCTAACTACTGGCAACAAATGCTATTTGGAATTATAAATTCTACCTTTATTGTTCCAATTTCTTTATATCTCAAGAAGACAAACTAAGAAAACCTGTATTTCCATTTTCTCATTTTCTTTACTCCTGCTTTTATATCCCCAACACTCAATTCCAACTTTTTTATAATTATCTCTAACATGAGGGATTCAGATTTAAATAAGCCTCAAACAAAATATCAGTCTTGAGAAATGCACATATAAAAGACTAAACTGTTGTATCCCAGAGTGGAGGAGAGGTGATCTTATTTCCAAAGAATCCTCTTACCCCAGGAAGCGCCCACTAAGCCACCTCTTTGTGAAGCTTCAAGTGTGACTGTCCTGAGGGCACTGAGGAAAAGAAGTGCCCTGTTACACATTCCTCCCAAGGGAAAGGGAAGCAGTTGAAGTTTTTTCAACAAATCCACAGTGCATATTTTTTACACGGAATTGTACAGATGCAAGCTCTCCTGCATGTGGAAAAACAAGATTAAATATAATTTTAACATTTATAGCTGAAAATACCTACTTTTAAAGTATTAGAGATAAGACCTTTTCATTGCTTATCAAATCTTATAATGTTGAAAAGCAGATGCATAAATATAAAGAGCAGCAGCCATTTGTTAGAAATTTTGGATTTTTCCAAAACGATGATCAATTTGTGTCACAATCATTTTTAAATGTTAAATAAACCTAAAGTACAGCAACATCATTAAAATTAGGTTTATATGCTTAGGGCCTCATTTAACTTAAATGTATGAGTAAAATTTATCCACTTTTTAAGGTCAATTCCTCATATGCTTGGTTAGAGGCACAGTTAAAATGTACACTTTAACTCATTCCTATTAAGAAAAGAAATCTTAATACCCCTCCCCGCTTATATAATGTAAACATCCTGAAAATCATGGAATGCATCTGAATCTGGAGATAATATTTCCAATTCTTTGAAATATATATTTCTACTGAGAATACAGAAATTTTCTATGGATTAATATTAATATTGTACTTCAAAAATGATGCTGTAGAACAGAGGTGTCCAACCTTTTGGTGTCTCTGGGCCACATTGGAAGAAGGGTTGTCTTGGGCCGCACATTAAATACATTGCAACATGTAATCACAAACAAATTGCATTTTAGTAAATTTACAATTTTGTGTTGGTCTGCATTCATAACCATCCAGGACAACATGCAGCCCACGGGCCACAGGTTGAATACCCCTGCAGGAACTGCAAAACCTACTTCTGTGGAATGTTTAACAAAGATTGATAAAATAATTCAAAGTACTTTCTTAAATAATTACATAATTGTGTAAAATATAAAGGAAACCTTGAGTCAAATACAGTCAGGCAACAAGGACCATGGGTTTAAGCCACAACTGAAAATGAATGTTAATCTGGGGCATACACAGACCCCAAGTTACTTAGAGTGTCAAGAGTAAGGAGTTGAACAAATCACATACAAATATCCTACAACAGATAGAGACACTCCCTAGATAGTAAAGGTACTGAAATATATTTAACCTGGCTTTGGCATTAAGTGGAGTGTTTTGCAAATAAAACTTCATCAGTATTATGTGCTTCAAAGATTGGACTTTAAATATTTTGTGGTCTGAATCTACTATGTTTATTTACTTCAAAATATATAAGTCAAGAATTGCAATTTATACTGGGCCCAGACCTATTTTTTACCCATGTGCTTTGAAGAAGCTGCCCAAAATTATCTCTGGAAAAATACGTATCCAGCACATAATTTCAACAAATATGAGCTCTCAATAAAAAATTATACCAAACACAAAAGAGAACAAGTTACCACAGGTGAGAAGTAACAGAAACAACACCAGAATTATAAAAACTCAGATATTGAAAATGTTTTAGAAGAACACTAAGAAGATATGCTTAATAAATTTTAAAGAAATAAGATAAAATTGAAAATATATCAGGATAAAAAGACTATCATTAGAAAATGGAGGGAAAATGCAATATATTTAATAAAGAACAAGAGAAAAGTTATAGAATAAATAAATATAATTAAAATTAACAATTTAATGATATGTTACACAGCAGTTTGACAGCACTGAAGAGATACAGTGAATGAGAGAAAGATCAAAGAAATCACACAGCTCTGGCTGGTGGCCCATTTGGTTGGAGCATCATCGCATAAACTGTAAGGTCACAGGTTTGATTCCCAGTCAGGGCACATATCTAGGTTGTAGGTTCATCCCCAGTAGGGGTGTGTATGAGAGACAATCAATCAATGTTTCTCTCTCACATAGATGTTTCTCTTCCTATCTCTCTCTTTCTCCCTTCCCTCTCTCTAAAATTAGTGAGCATGTCCTTGGGTGATGATAAAAAAATAAAAATACATCACAGAAAATATAGCATAAAGATTAAAATTCGAAAAAAATGAAGGAAAGTGTAAGAAATGTGGATGATAGAGTGAGAAGATCCAAATTGTATTTTAAATAGATACCAGGAAAAAAATAGTAAAAAATTATATACAAGTAATATAGAGAAGTAATATCTAAGAATTTTATAGTAGTAAATAAAATGATGACATTTGGAAAACAATAAACCCCAAATTACATAAACTAAAAGAAATTTTTAGCTAAACAAATCATTGTAAAATAGCAAAGAATAAAGAACTTAGCAGCTTTGAAAAAAAATTAACTGGCATAATGATTAGAATGCCCGGTTTTCCAGAGATATAATGGTAGCAAGTGAAGAATAAAATATGTCCTCAAAATTCAGGGAGAAAATAAGTGCCAATTATGTGGGTTTTTAAAAAATGCACTTTCAAGAATTAAAGAAAGTAAAGATATTTACAGATAAAAAAACTTACTCTTATTAAAAGAATTTCAAAATGACCTAATTTTTTTTTAAAAAATGGAGAAAATACTAGTGGAAAGAATATCAGATGGAAATGATATTGGTGAGCAAAAAGAATAATCATGTATGGACATCCAAAGATAAATTAATGGGGTAAAAATAATAATTATTAGTTTTGGTTTTTAAGAAGTTTGAGTTAAAATACTGGACACAATCCTGTAATGTCCCAAGTACCCAAGCAAGCTGCTGAATGTCATTCCTGTTACTTAAGTCCTTTCCCTCTGCTTTTCAGTGATGCTAGCTCTTCCTTCTGCCTGACAATTTGCTGTTGATGTGCAGTTATTTCCCTAAGAGAGGAAAGGGAATCCTTAGAGTTAAAGCCCTCCTCGGTCTTTATATTACTCCAATTGTATGCAAAGAGGTTGACTTCATTAAATATTCATTTGAATGTTGATGGTAACTACTAAAAGAATAGAAACCATCAAATGGAGTGGGGAGGAAACTGCAGTCATAACCTTAAACAATACAGAAAAAAAGACATACAAGGAAAAAACATTACTCTAAGGGGAAAGAGGAGTAAAACATGACAAATAGAACAGTGTAGAGTGAAAATATTAAAATTAAATTATGTCAGTAATTTCAATAAATTTGCAGATAATAAAAAATAACTTCATTTAATAAGACCTCTTCTTCCTCCCTCAATGATTTCTCTCCCCCTCTCCTTCTGCCTCTCCCTCTGTAGCACACACACACATGCGTGCACATAGACACACAACTACACAAATTATGGCTAATGAGAAGTAAAGAGAGCTTTATGTTCTACTTTCAGTAAGTGCCCTTGAAGGGAGAAGATGAACATTTCCATCCCTTTCTCCCTTCCTGGTGAAATGAGAACATGGTAGCATGAGCTTAAGTAGCTCTCTTGGGCATGAGGAGGAAGCCGTGTGGTGAGGATGGCAGAGCTACAATGTAGAAGGCACTGGCTTTCCTCCCAGCACAGAGCCCCGTACTAGCCTGAGTCACCTCCCTTCAGATTTGGTTTTCATAGGTGGTGATCTTGGGGATGAAGCCTGCACGGACCTGAGAAGTAGGCTTAAGGCCATTTGGGCAGGGGATACCATAGTCCCAAGGAACCAGAACATCATCTAGAAATGCTCCAGGTGGACTTGCTCCCTTCACGAGAAGAAAACCACAGCTAGAGGAAATCCAGAGCAGACCCTATAAAGAAGGACTCCCAGGCTAACACTTCGGCACTTGGGCCTCAGGGGCATGTCAAATCCCTCACAGAGTTGTGATGAGGGGTTAATGACATCATGTATGGCAAGTATGTAGCTCAATACCCAATACATGGTAAGCATTCGATGCCACCGGTTAACAGTTGATAAATGGGTGCCAGGCACTTGTGCTGAGCACAGAGCCCAGACTGACCCTGACACTGACTCTTGAAAGTCATTCCCATTACCTAGTCCTTTCTCCTACTTTTCTATTTTGTCAGTGATTTCAATACATGTGCCCAATAATACAAAATAACTGTGCCTTTAATAAGACCTCCTCTCCCTCAATTTCTCTCTCTCTTTTTGCTCTAGCTTTCCTGCTGTCAACATTTCTGTTGTTGTTGCTCGAGCCTAGAAGAGGATCATTTCAACTCCTATTAAGAATGTAATCTCTGATAGAGCAGCATGGTAATAGAACTGCAGGAAATGTTCACCTGTGAGAAACATTTATCCTCCTCCAAACTGACACTGCTTCATGGTAGGGCTCACATGGAGAGTCCCACAGCTCTTCAGAAAAATAGATGCCCATAAATTCTCATTTCAGCTCTAGGCTTCCAGGAATGATTCACTACAGTGAAATAGGAGGACCAACAATGGAGAAAACCTATCAGCCGTGGTCCTACAAATTCAATCAAGGACAAATCCTCAGCCTAAACCCTTAGATCAAACTGAAGTCCTTGAAATTGCAGTTTGTGAAAGATAGTTCTTGCCAGTCACCTTTACATTCAGTTGGCCAGCAAACTAAATTTCCAGGTCACAAAATGATGCCAATAAACAGAATCCAAAATAATAGTACATTTTTATATTTCCTGAGCAATTTACAGCAAAATCCATTTATAACCATCTCTTGTGGCCAACAATGATTTTATAAGTTCTGACTAATACTTTCATGGGGCAATAACCAACTAACATTATTGTATCACTAATAGTGTTTTTGCAGGGATTTATAGATGCAACAAAAACAGTTGTCTTTATAGAGTTTTCCACCAAAAAGTATTTCTCAATCTTCTCACGGGAGGAATGTTGTAGATAGGAGCTAATTTCTTCCATCTTTGGGGAAATAATCTGTTTTTATGAGACAGGAGGAAAATTAATTCAGCTTTGAGAAATAATTCTTATTTGTATAGTCTTTACAATTAGTAACATTGACAAACTGGAAGAAATACTCAGGTACTCACACTCATAGTGAAAGTTGAAATCAGCAATGGGCATGATTTCTTTTTTGAAGACAGTTTGGGCTCACTGGAAGTGTCCTAAATTCCACAGAGCTAGAGCTCCAGAGAAAGAATCATTGCATTACGGTATGCAGGAATCCCTCACTAGAACAGCAGTGGATGATTAAAGCTACTGTGACTCACCTGGGAACTTACCAGACCTATTGTTTCCCAGAGTCTCAGAGGGTCAAAACTGGAGATCACCTTGAGGATTGTTCCAGTAGCTTTCAACTCTAATGACCTACATATAAGTGGAAGCTAATCAACAAAACAAACAAGCAAGCAAAATATAACCAGAGATAGTGAAATTAAGAACAAACTGACAGTAACCGGAGGGGAGGTGGGAGGGAGCAATGGGGGGAGCAATGAATGATTTTTAGGAACATGTGTGAAGGACACAAGGGCAAAACCAAGGGTGGGGAGTGGGGATGGCTTGGGTGGTGGGGACTGGTGGTGGGGGGGATTGGAGATAACTGTACTTGAACAAAAAATTTTAAAGAGTGAAAAAAAAAACCCACCTGGAGAGCATTATGTCTTACAAATGTCCAGGAGAACCTCAGACCAGTTAAATTAAAACACCTGAGGATGACAACTAACCATCAGTATATTTAAAGATCCCCCATGTAGCTAGGTTAATATTCAATTTTCTTTTAGCCAGATTCTTCAACAGAAGAGGGAACCTAGTAATTCCAGGGATAGTGGATGGTAACAAGTTCATTCTGCTTTTTTTTTTCCTTTTAGCTAATGGTTCTGTGTCCAGAAATTAAAAGTTCTCAATCAGCTCAATATCCCTGTATCCTGAAGGAACGACTTTTAGGAGCTTCTTGGATCTCACTACATAAACCAGTTCATATTTCATTTTACTTTAAATAATTATTTCTTTTTCAATTACAGTTGGCATACAATATTATAATTTAATCAAGCATAAGGGCAATTTTAGGAGAATCATGTTATAAGTCAGCATAGATTTAGAACATTAGGACATCCATGCATTAAACGGGTTTTTCTAGGTATCCTCTAAGATCCCTTTTTAGTCTAACAGTCTTTGTTTAATTTTCATTTTGAGATTCAGCTCCTTTTGGAGGGGGTTGATGGAGAACACAATTCATCAGCAAAACACCAGTCTTCTTTTCATTCTTGGAGGGATAGATTTAGCCCTTGTTCACCTTATAAATTAACATATATGCATTGTGTGTTTTTATCGAACAAATCATAATCTCTATACTAAAAGAGTATATAATATAACAGCATAAAGCAAATGATTGTAAATTAACTGGACTGTTTTGAGCTTATTGTGGGTGCTCAAAGTAGTTTGTGGCAATTGAGTTGTTGATTGGTTATAACTATTGTTTTCCAATAATCCAATATTTAATAATTCAGTTAATTTACAAAATGTAAATTGTGTTATGATATTAGATTTTTACTCCCTCACCTAACAGGTTTAATTTCTACCTTCTCTTGATCAGTAGCCTGGTTTCTGTCTGGTTCTATCTGGACATAATGGGATGAAATATCAAAACAGTCTCCTGAATTCTGCTTCATTTCTCTTCTGTTGTTAGTTTACCATAATCTCAAGTCATGGAAATGAAGAAAAACGGGTTACATGGATTGAGCTTGCTTTTCCCTCTGAGAAAGAGAATAGATTTCCCAAAGAAGAAGAGCCTTTTTATTCACTCTCACATTCTATCAAAGAGACAAATCCTGGTTTCAGGGCCAGTAGTCCACAAGTCACCTTCCTGTTCTTTTCACCAGGAAGCACACACTGTCTGTCGAGTAAGGATGCTCTAGAAACACGCATTGCTGTTCCAGGAGGTGTCTGTGTCACCATGACCATTCTACAGAGAAATGGAAGTTTCATACGGAAGTTTGAATGTGATGATTCTGTAATAGTTCTGCCAACGTCTACAGAGAAATTATCATAGTTACTATTAGAGAATGCCTCAGATAGCCTTCAAGCCAGGGCTTTCTGGGGGGGTGAAGGCAAGAGGGAAGATACTCTGAGAAACTGACCTTGCTTTGCACTGTGGTTGTCACTCATTGGTTTGTAAGCAAATACTTGGACCTCATGAGAAGGTACCTGTCTTGCCAATTTCCATAATAGGAGGAGCCACCAGGGCAGAATATTTGGAGCATACCCTCATTCCTCAGAAAGACAGAGGCATCTTTGAAAGCACTCGAAATCCAGAGATATACCTAGAAGAAAAATATCTATAGAGTCTTACCACCATGTTCAGACAAATGAGTACATCCTGCATTTATGTGTGTTGCCTCTGTCTGCTGAAGACTTTCTATCAATGGGTATCACCCTTTTGAAAATTGTGAAACACAAGCAGATTGCAGAGGGGTAAACTGACTTCAAAGACAAATCTGTTTTCTTAAAAGTTACTCTAACTACTGCATATTCATTTGTTTTTTTTATCAACAATCTTTTTTTAAGACCCAGCATTATAACACTGACATTAGTATTAGATTTGCATACTTTCTTTCTAAGACACTTTTTTAAAGAAAATTTCTTAGTTGCTCAAAACCTTTCTATTTACTACAGGAAATATTCATATTCAACTTGGAATTCATAACCAATCATCACTGGTCAACGTGTTGATTGTGAGGCACATCATTAATCCTTTATGAACATGCTGCTTCATTAATTCAACTTGGCTTTGTTCATTCTCTATTTATCTATTTGTCATTGCTTTTACTGAAGTTTTATGCCATTTTCTGTCCACCATCCAGTCTTTTTTCATTTCTCATTACCAGGTTTGATACCCATCTTCTCTATGTAGTTCATTCAACTACCTGAGCAATCCCATTTTTTCCATTGACATTCTATAGCACAGATCATCTACGTTACTGTTTTAACCTCCTTACAATTTAATTGTGAAACCTTATCTTAAGCGCAAAGCATTCTACCATGTAATGGTGTGAATTTTGTGACCCAGACTCTAAATGGTGCAGAAATGTTGAAAAGAGGAAAATCAATGAAAAATATTTATGTTCCTATTAATTTCAAGCACAAATTAAAGCAGATGTTTCTAGATGTAAAATCCAGTGCTTCTTTGAACTCGGAAGCTGTGCCAACTTCTGGATAAGCAAGGACATTTTTTTTTGGCAAAAAGCAGAGAAATGATGAGTTTCTGGCATTCTAACTCCCCCTTAATGGAGGTAGAAATAAAAGACAACAGCTGTTTATCATGCTTTATTGAGACTGCAAATTTTATCATTTAAATGATGAGTTGGTTAATTCAAAACCATTCATTGAGTATGTTTTCTGAAAACTGATGAATATACAAGTAGGATTATGGAAGAAGTTATTCTTCTCAGAGTAACTGAAGGGGAACTTTATTGCCCAGCAAGATAAAGCTGTGTAGAAGGCCTTATGGAGACTAGGCATTTAAGACACTATTGGGCCAGAGGATAACATAGTAGTTGATCTACCTGCCCTAAATCTTTGCTTTTCAAATTCTAATGTGCAGACAAATCACTGAGGATCTTAATAAAAATGCAGTTTCTAATTGAAAAGTCCTGGGATAGGGCCTAAATTTTGCATTTCCAATAAGCTGCCAGGTGATACAAATTATGTATTTTGCCATGTATAATGCACACCCATGTTTTGTGTGCATTATACATGGGATTTTTATACCCATGGTAATTATTATACCTATGTATACTGTGCATCCTTATTTTTCCCTCAAAAATTTGGGCAAAAATTGTTCACATTATACAGGGCAAAATATGGTGCATCTTGAGTAGTAAGGCCCTAAATCATCTTTCTCCCACTGACATGACCGCTTTCCACCATCTCCCACTAACCTGACAGCATCCATTAGTGTAACAAGAAAGATGCTGCCACGTGTCAAAGTCAAGGAGTTGTCCATGGAGTTTTTATTGTAAAATAATGACTTCCAATGCATTTCCTTGGGAGCCCGTTATAGATGGTCATTAAGTATAGTTGAATAATTTATTGAGTGTTATCTCTATGTGAGTCATAAAAACAGAGATAGATAGACCTGTTCATGATTATGATGTTAGCTTATTTCACTTGCTAGATTGTAACACAAAAATCTACAGCATTGTAGAGGTGTGAGGCCATTAGGATATCAAAAATTACTTAAGAGTTATCTAATAGGTGAAATACTTCATCTACATCAGCTGTGGAATAATTAAAATGGAGTTGCTAATGAAAAGAGCAATACTTCTTCCTCTGCCTCAAAGGAAAAAAAAGCCTCAGCCCTGGCTGGTGTAGCTCAGTGGACTGAGTGCAGGCCTGTGAGCCAAAGGATTGTGGTTTGATTCCCAGTCAGGGCACATGCCTGGGTTGCAGGCCAGCAGGAGATGCATGAGAGGCAACCACACATTGATGTTTCTCTCCCTCTCTCCTTCCCTTCCCCTCTAAAGATAAAATAAATAAAATCTTTTAAAAAAAGGTGCATTCCTCAAATTTAAAAAAGCTTCAGAAAGAAAATTGAGGGATGTTGATAGTAATTGTAATAAGGAAATTTTTATAAGTTCTAATGAGAAAAATTCTAAGAATTCTATGTCCCCCAATTTCACTTACCTTTATTTGCAAAATATCATTGTTGCTCATTCATTGACTCATTTATTCTCTTGTTTAGCCAATATTTACTATAGGACAGATATTGTTCTGGGTCCTGGGGAAAGATCACAGTGAATGAGGAAACATTACCGGAGCTTATGTAACACTGATAATGAGAATAAAGAAATAGACAAGAAACAATCTAAGAGTGGAGAATACTTTGAATAGGGTTAAGTGACAGGGGTTGGGGAGGAAGCTGCCTCAGAGGACATCTGCATGCCATTGCCCACTGTGTCAGGCACAGAGCTTTATATGATACTTCAGTCTGTAACCAAGCATTCCCTGTCCCTGAGGGCATGTCCTTAGAGTGTGGGGGATGATTTCCATTTCCTCCATGTCATCATCAATTAAATGGATTTACAGCAACATAGATTTATGTTCTGATAGCCTAAAAAATAGTTACACAGGTACTGTTTTTCCTTCCCCTATTACCTCACCATATCTACAATTTAAGATGAGTGGTTCTGTGTGATTAAGGAAATATAAAGCTTTATGGAAACACAAATAAGGTCAATACAGGGAATCCCAAAGGAATCAAAGTGGCACTATGAAGATAGGGCATTGACATTGGAGTGGGATAGGTGAACAGCATTCCACAGGCAAGATGATACACCTGTTCTGGACATCAAGAAGTTGTAGACAAAGGCTTCACAGGGAAGGGAAATTAGCATTTGGTGGATGTCCTGCAGTGTTGCACCTGGTATTATATATGCCAAACCCAGGAACCTATGTTCCATAGTAGACAGTGCCATTCATGGAGAGGAGATCCAAGATTCAAACTTGGCACACATCCTGTTGGTAAACATCCAGATAACAGGGATACCTTAGAGAAGGTAAGAAGAATCGCAAGCATGAGTGCAAGCCCTTGGATCCTCAGACATTTGTGAGCAGTATAAGATGCTATGTAGGCAAATGTGCTCAGCTATGACAATAGGTTCCTACTGCCTTGCTTCTTGGAAACTAACTTCATGTTTTCTATCAAATTTCTTTTAGAAATCTGTCACTTTGCTCCCCTCTGCCTTGATATGTGATGCAGATGGCTTGGTATCTGATCTTAGTAATTTAACTCACGTTATATACTACATATTATTTTTAAGATTCTGAATATTCTACTGTCTGCCTGCCTTATTGCCATTCTTACCCATGTCTATCCTTTGACCACTGAAAGTGACTCACATTTTAAGAAAACTGGAGACAGAATGGCAAGTTGTAGACCGTGTACATGTAAGTTAATATAGCTCTTAAGTAGATGTTTAGAGTGTTAAGTCTCTCTATATTTTCTTATTCTCTTGAGCATGATTCAAAGAGTAAAAATGCATTTATGTTTGAACTTCCCATTCAAAAAGGGCATTTGATTATATTTCTAAAATTTGATTGAAATTCATGGATTTGTAATAAAATGATGGATGAAATGCAGATGTTTGCTTCATTAAGGGAGCTACTCATTAATGTCAAATTCATGCATAAACATCAGGAAGAGAATTGCTGTAATTGAACAAAAATTTCTCATAGATGACATTTACTAACTTGCTTTAGATTTTCTTCAACAATAATGGTCCCTGCCACAGCCCAAAAGCAGTTGATTTTTCCCTTTTAAAGTTTCTATTTGCTTGAATATTATTAGTGCACAACTTGAAAAAGTACCCAGAACATATAATTTAAGTAAATAATTTGAGATTGAGCTCCTTTTCTCTTTAGAATGTCATTAGTTATCCCAGTTTTAAATGAATTGATATGTAAATGTGTTTTCTATTATCTAAAGTAAATGATTCCAGCATAAACATTAATGTGTCTGAAATAATAATACCTGCCCTACTTATCTCATAGACAGACAAATATATTCATCTATTTGCCATTTAACAATTATGTACTGAATGTTGATTTTATACCAGGAACTCTGCTAGAATAATTTTCTCACAGGACTATAAACTGGAGTGACTCCATTATAAAATAATCGAAATTCTATACTAATTGATCAGCCAACATTCTAATTCTCCATGCATCCTTTCAAGGTAGGCAAATATGATTCTAGTTTTGCCAGCTAGGAAGCAGAAACTCAGGAAAGTCAAGATGCTTGCCCCCATTCGTACTGCTTGTAAATGTGAGAACTTCCCTTGGGTTAGTTTGAACCCAAGGTTTTCTCTTTCCAAGGCTCCTCATCTCTCTGCTTCACCGCAGGACTCCAGTACTTTGATAGCTGTGACTATATTCTGCATCAGTCGCAGCAATTTTTTAATTATAACCCTAACTGCCCTCTGCCCTGAACCGTGCAGTTTCCAACTTAGTCTTCATAATAACTGAAAAGTTTGCGAGAGTATAATTACTGCACTTGATATTCAGCCTCTTCATCACGCTTATTTTGTTGAGTATTAACTCAACTGCTGTCTCCTGCCAGCCTGTCACTTCTCACAGCCAAGGACTATGCTTTCCTTATCTTTGTATCTTTTTACCTAGCATAATGCTGGGCACACAACAGGAGCTCTGTAAATTGCATTGAAATTAATGTTTCTGAAACTGTTCCTTATCTACATTCACAACAATTATAATACAAATCTACAGTACAAGTTTACATTGTGTCCAATATCTTCTTGTTTAAGAAATCCATGTTTAGCATGAAATAGATTTTCATCAAAACAATTAAAATAAAAATAACAGCTTTGTGTTTGATGGAATGGGTTTGGATCCGATACCTTATTAACGGAATTTTGAAAACTGTGGACTATTTGCAAATATAAAGCATTGTTGTTATTTTCGCTGAAAGGTGTACTACAATTTTTTCAAAGATCTTTTCACTTTGTTTTCAGACATCACAACATTGTTACCTATCATGTGTTTGCTGCATTAGATTATCTTTTGTTCTACATTGAAGATAGCTGTTAAACTATTAACCTCCGAAAAATCTGGTACAATGAGAAGTGTTTTATGAAACAATTAAATTCAAGCAAATCAAAAAGCAGAAATGTCAGTAAGTAAATGAAGAAAAGGCAAGACTAAATTATTCCATAAATTATAAACAGGTGGGTATATTGTTTTCTCTTCTGGAAGAAATGCCCTCCGTCATTACTAAACTCTAGCACACTACTACACATGCTGACCTACTTGCAACTTGCCTCCTTCATGCTTCTGAAAATTGTTTATCTCCTCTGTGGAATTCCATAATATATTTTCCCCAACAGCCATCTCTGGGACACAGAAGAGTTATAGCTCCTTCACATGATTAACATTTAATTTCTTTCTCATCAGTAAGATTAAATTCATAGTATCGGTTTATGTTCTTAGTTGCAAGCAAGATAAGCCAATTACAACTGAGTTAAGCAGAAGAGAAATTTTTTTAAAAGATATTATGCAGTTCATAAATTATGGGGTGGGGTGAGCCATATCTGGGGATATTGAGACAGCAATAATGCTCCAAATTATGCTGCAGAACTTGCCTGGAGAAGAGAATGCTGTAGCTAGGTGCTTCCGCTGGCACCACCAATGCTGTGGGATGTGGGATACTGTTGGAAGCACTGTTGCTGACACTGGCTACACAACACAGTTTTCCTCCCTAACAGGATGTTTTCTGGCTCTGTATCCTTGAGCGTATACTGAGGAGTCCAGTCTGGCAGGTTTATCTGATTGGGAGAATCTTAAGTTACGTACCCGTATCTTGGTTGCAAAGAAAGCCAGGAAAGCAAGCACCTAGATTTTACGCTAGATAGTCTGTCTGGTACACTAGATAGTATGAAATCCCAAGATCCATTGTGATTTCAGACACTGGGCTGCCACAAAGGAAGGAAATTGTGTGCTACAAGTTTACGAGCAGCTTCCTTTGCTTTACAGTAATTAGAAGATATTTGAGTTTACAAATAGGTAATCTCTATCAAGGAGATTATGACCTAAAATCCCAAACATGTATCACATAAAAAAAAATCAATATGTAGTACCTTTTGTAGAATGCTATATTAGCACTATACCAGAAATTTCCTTTTTTAGCATAACACTTTGTCAGAATGTTCATTATCATTGCATGTTAAAAAGATTTTTGGATCATATTTAAAACACTTTGAGAAATGCTAACTTAAAGAGGTTTCTTTCCTGAAAACCATTGGGGATCTCTAATATACCCACTTGCAGCAGTGTTTGTGTGGGACAGGGAGCTGTCATTTAACAGAAAGCTAGAAATTGTAAAGATTGGTTGACATTCTCTTCCTGCTCCCTTCTCCTGTCTCACTTTTCTTTTTCTTTCTTTCTTTCTTTCTTTCTTTCTTTCTTTCTTTCTTTCTTTCTTTCTTTCTTTCCTTCTTTATTTCTTTCTCCATTGTTTTATTTCTTTTCCTTTTTTTAAAATATAATATCCCCTTAGACTCGTGATTTGTGGATGACCATTGATAAATATTATTAATATATTGAATAATTGCAATTTAACTGTTGATTTCTGCAATAATAAATGACCCTGTATACAAATCTGTCTCAGTGCTGTCTGTCTTATAATCCACTTCTATGTTTAATTGTTTGTCAAGAAAACTATGAAGGGACATGAGGTCAATCTTCATCACAATGTCCTCTTCCGAGTTATATAAGTTTGATCCACATGAAACTGCCATTTTTGTAGATCAGAAATTGTCAGAGATCAGTAAATATATTCATTCTACTAGTATATCTATTATGAACAAGAATAGTAATTCATATTTATGTAACAATTCATAGTTTTCAAGGCACATGACATTTGAGACCTGCTCATTTACACCTAAAGTATTTTACCCACTTTAATAGGAGCAGTCTGGAAGAAAAATGCTGTGAGGTTAAATGCACATGTTTTGGGATCAGACAGGCCAGCTTCAGTGATTAACACTCTCAAATATTTTGGCAGAGGAAATGTTTTAACTCTGGGAAAACAAAAAACAAAAAACTTGACCTGTCAGAATGTCTGTCTGCCCAGGTACTTTCATTTACTTTTAATCTATTTACAATAAATATTTGCTTACTTAATTTGTGAAAACTTGACCATAAATGCTCAAAATTTACCAGGGGAGACACCATGTTGTAATTATTGGCATCTAGTGGTTTATCTGCTGAGAAAGAGGAATGTCTATTCCTAAACTCCTGTGAAAGGAAGAGAATGGGAATTACTAGAGTGGTTAGTTCTCTTCTCTTATTCATCATTAAAAGCATTGGGGGATTTTTCCGGTTATTTTTATTTTTCAATATCAGTAAGTAGTCCCTCTCCCAGGCATTCTTATTTAGTTTGGTCAGAGGTAGCTCTCCGTTTTAGTTTTTCTTAAAATTTTACCAGGTAATTTTAATGTACCACCAACACTGAGAACCACTCTCTTAGGAAAATCTGGAGCCTACTTCCTTCTCTCTGCAGCCAGCCCTTCTCCAAAGTCTTCTTTTCCTTATCCAATGTTTTCCATAGAGCTGCGGTCACGAGGTAGATGACCTAAAATGTACCCATCTTAGTATAGCACAGATTTAACGTTGTTGAATTTTATATTAATATTTCTTTATTTGTATTCAAAGGCTATTAAAAGAGGTAGAAAAATGCACTCCATTGTCACTTATTGATGTGTCTATTCTTGTTATTAGTAGAGTCCCCTCTTAATTTCTATGAAATTTTAATATTTTTCTATCTTGGGATATTTTCCATGACAATGTTATTAATTATAAATGGTACTGCCTATTTTTGTTCATTCATTTTTCCTCATGGTCTTTTTGCTAAATGATAATTTCTATCACATTGTAATATAATGACAACAAGTTCATTGAAAATTAAATCATTTGTTTACATAAAATACTGAATATATTGTATCTTTGCTATAAATAATGTATTTTTATGCCCTTCAATAGTGTTTTGTTTTGTGTTTTCTCTTCATAAATATTTTTTCCTTCATAGAGATTTTCTGTCTTTACTCTGAGACTTATCCTTATCTATTGCCTCCATGAATATTGCTTTTAAGATTTATTTCTGACAAAATAAGCCATTGGCATTTTATTTTAATCAAATATTCTGATGCATTTAAAAATTTTATTTAGTTTGAATGGGTAAATCAATTATTGTTTTTGCTTTGGGGTAGAAAAATTTTGCTCCCAGCAAATAATAATTATGTTGTCAAGTGTGTATAGCTTGTATTTTTATGCAACTGATGGATGATTGGAAGTTCAGAAAATATTGTAAAATAATCTGCTATAAGCATTGTTATCCTGTTATTAACAATTTTGGAAATTCCTCTACTGTTTCATTATTCAATAAAGACTGCTGTCTTTCAATGTAAAAACTACCTTAGGAGGTAAGAAAGTATCATACTATGAGTTCTAACAACAATATTTGTTTATATCTCACTACAGAAATTGCTTGTATCTTCATTTTAAGCAGCCATAAATTGATTATGCAAATATTTGGCACTTTGCCTAACACTTCTTTATTGGCCCCTGTAGTCCTCATGTCCTTCCTGCACCCCTCTCCATATTTCCCAGGACTTGTAGCAATGCATTTTTGTAATGTATTTCCAATAGCTCATTATTGGTATTGCTCAGTTAAAATTTTATTCCATATTCTGTTGTTTCTACTTTTCAGCTATATTTGTTTTTCCTATTTGGTTCCACTTTTCTACATAAAAAAATGGGTGCTTGAATGATGACGGGACTAGATTATCAAGATCTCAGTTTCTATTCTCCTATGTTACCCATTGAATGAATAATATAACCCAGCTAATGTTTTTAGCATATGTTGGCAGTTGTTGAAGTTTGGTATGAATTTAAAAAATTCATTATATTTTACTCATTGCTTTTGTATAAATTTTAATTTTTATGACACTTTTAGTGAGTAAAAAAAAAGTAAGGGTTTCTTCTATCCAATTGGGGAGGATACTGAGGAAAGGTCATACTGATAAAGGACTTCTGAGATTCTGTTGGCAAATATCTTCTTTTTTCTAATTTCCTTAATTTAACAAAATTCTTGTCCTTCTTGTTGATGCTGGAAAATCAATAATTAACTGACACCCTCTTTCAATCCCATAAGTATATGTTCATTCAACCTATTTCTTAAAGAAGAATTTATGTTTAATTATTTCTTCCAAAGATAATGAAATGTTTCAGGCCTATTCAATCCCTAACCTCACTTTTTTTCTCCCAGATAGAGAATCCCACTGGAATGTCATAACATGTGACCACAACTGTCATTACAACTTTGACAATTCAACTTTCTTTTTTAATAGAGATTTGAAATATAATTTTAAAATATATACCTTTTAAGTATGTTATTATTTTTATGTCTGTAGTTTCAATGCAGAACTTGGAATATCAGAGACACTCAACATTAGCTTGAGTGTGTTCAGTGGGTTGAGTGTTCTGCTAAAGTCTATAAAATGGTGACAGTTACGTGGTCTATATCAAAGTGCTCATATAAACATAAACCACTATTTACAGTTTAATGCTAAGTTACTCAGTAAATAGCACTAAAACTTTAAATGTGCCTCTTGAAGATTGCATTTTGGAAACTGTGATCCACATCAGATGATTGCTAAGGACTCTTGTTCAACTGTGTAAACTTCAATTAACTTATTGTCAGGGGGAGGGGTTATAAGGAGACTAAATAGTAGTGGAAAAGTATAATAAAATGTAATTAAAAAATAAAACTACACCTCATACAGCACCAAATAGCTATATACTTGACAACACTGGGAATGTTCAAAATATGTTGAAAGAAAAATCAAAATTTTTGAAAGAAAAATAATTGAAAGGAAATATTAATTGACATTGTTGAATATGGTTGTGATACTGCTATTAAAATAAATAATAGAGTTATTAGAGTTCATAATAATAGAGTTCATGAAAGTAATATTATTTTATTTTTTGGCATTGTTATTTTCAATTGCAGGATTGACAATTCTTATACAATGCTGTAGTGTAAATGTATGGTTCAGTAATTTTTTTCATGCTTTCCTGATATTTTTTCATTAACATCTTGATTTCTAATATTGATAAAGAATATAGCAGTGAAAAAAATAACAAATCTCCAAGAATTGTTTGTAAAAGTTGTTAAACTAGCCTTCAGCACTATTATGATAAATGTTCATAAAAATTTCGAGTTAAAACTAGTTAGCTGGCCATGCTGGTAAGATTTAATTAGAGCATTTAAAAAAATCTGGAATAAAGATTAAGAAAGCTCCTCCATTTAAGAATGAAGTGCACAGAAACATATGGTGAGATTACAAGTTCTTATAATGTACTCTGTGTAGACGGTTCTTTTTTCATAGGTTTTTCTCTCTTGAAAACCTGTAGACGATTTTTCAGAAGAGTATAGATGTAACTTTAGATAATTGAAGTTACACGGATACAAGGTATCTCTAGGTTCCCAAATTCTTCAAATTGTCAAAATAATCTGATGCAACATTTTAAAAAACTAAAACCCCATAATCCCTTCCCAAGACCTTCTGACTCAGCAAGATTTGGATGAGACTCAGAGATCCTTATAGTCAGTCCAGATGAAGGGAACCATTACATTTGGTTATCTGCAGGAGAGAAGTGATTTAGAAAGCTTAGAATATGTTTATAAACGGGCATTCCCACCCATGTTCACAGCAGCAGTGTCCACAACAGCAGAAAATGGAAGCAACCCAAGTGACTATTGATGGATAAATGGGTAAACAAAATGTGGTATACACATACAATTGAATATTATTCAGCTTTAAAAAGCAAGAAAATTCTGACACATGCTATAATAAGAATGAACCTTGAGGGCATTATATTAAAAGAAATCAGTCACAAAAAAAATTCTGTATAATTCCAATTATACAAGATGTCTAGAGTAGTCAGATTCATAGAAACAAAAGTAAAATGGTGGTTACCAGAGGCTTGGGGTAGAGAATGGGGAGTTGTTTCTTGGGTAGAGAATTTAAGTTTTACAAGATGAAAAAGTTCTGGAGACGATATCACAATATTGTAAATATATATAACACTACTGAACTGTACATTAACAATGGTGCAGATAGTAAATTTTATATTATGTACATTTTACCACAATTGAATATTTAAAAAAAAACCTTCAGTGTTAAAAGTATAATTTTCTGAACCACACTTTTGCTGTGGAACAGCCCTGTGAAAACATGATACACTCTGTATAATAACAGGTGATATCATAGCCAAATCAAAATAATTTTTTTTTAAATTGTGAATTTGGCCTATCTCTCTCCCAGCAGCAGATCCCAAGAGAGACTTTCCTTCTGCAGGGATTATCCATCAAAGGAAAGATGTGAGAGCAGGTCAGTTTAATAAGATTCTGGATCAAACATGGCATAATTAGAAGAAAATTCTCTGAACTGAATGATCAAAAAGACCCTCAGAGTGCACCAAACACTGAAGTATGAAAGTGCATGGAAAATAACGCTTACTATTAATTTTATTCAACATTACATTTTACAGACTGCTTTTCTCAGATTAAAAAAATGGGCAAAATTCTGAACCCAGGTATTGACTCACTCTCGAGATTCAGCAGCTTCTTACAAAAGGAGCTCCATCCTGTAATTTATCAGCACCTCTCTGGAAGCTCCCAGCATATTAATGGCTTGGTGATTCATAGTTCTGAGCTTAGAGTCTGTGCTGGGTAGTTTATTTATTAGTCTGCGCCACATTATCCCAGATGAACTAAACTCAGGTATTAGCATAGGAAGCAGAATCAGAGACAAAGTAATCCCTGGAAACTCATCAAACTTAATTCTGGGCATTATGTGATCATGAAAGTTGCTACCCCAACAACTGAAAAATTCACATCTCAAATGAAAATATTAAACTATTTCAACCACAAGAACAAATAGAAAAGTCATATGGTTGTGAATGTTTGCTGTGTATGTCTGGGAACACTTGTGTAATTAATAAACCATTAAAATGAACATTTTTTTGTAATATCACATGGGTTGTAGATTTTTTGTTTAATTTTGGTTATTTACTTATACAGAAAATTGAGATGAGTATGTCTTCAGAAAATTTTAATTGTATAATTCCTAAAAGCTCCCCCAAATAAATTAATATGAATCATTACCCTTAACTTCTACATTCTGAACTTTTCAGAGTGCTATAAATTTAATTTAATAAACCTTTATTTGCCAATGTATAAAGCAGTGACTGCATATTGGTAATGTTAGGTTCCTGCCCCCAAGGACTTTGCAATTTATTAGAAAAAGAGGTGTAACAGAATCTGTCAAACTTAGCTGTAAACTATATAAAATCACTTGGGAGCTTAAAAAAAATTGTTGATGCCCAAGAAGTTTTTATTTAATTTTTCTGAGTTTGGGCCTAATATTGCTATTTTGTAAAACCCAGATAATTCGAATATGTAGAATCATAAGCAATTCTCTACAAAGCTTGGTTCAAAATTGGATCAATGTGGTTGATTAAATACAATCAGCATTGGCCCTTTCTTTTCAATATTTTTATGAAATGACAGAAAAGATATATTTTTAAAATAGCCATGCTGGAAAAACGTAGGAGGGGGTGTCGTGGGAGGCTAGACTTCCAGTGGAAGTTGTGGAAAGCAGAATCGTTTTGTTGGAGGTTACAGAATGGAGGGAATCACAGGCCAAAACGGAGCAGAAGAGTCAGTCAGAGCAGTTTTCCCTGGGTTGTCTCAGAGAAGCTCCCAGGGTGAAATCAGGAGACAGAAGGAGTATGATGTAAAGACAATAGTTTCTTTTTTCAAATACATTCAGAACAACATGACAGTTGTGCCCATGTTTTCCTATGTAAAGAGAGAGGACGCAGTCTTTTACTGCAGATAAAGCATAAAGAAGAATTTGGAAGTGCTCCTAGTGGTAGCATCAGCCTCTGAAACAACAGGATTTCCATTTGCTCTCTTTCTCCTAATCACGTGCAAAAGGGGAAATGTAAAAAAACAAATGACAAATTGCTCTATATTTGTGGAATATACTAGACTATTCCACACACAAAGAAAACCCCCTCCTTATTTTGACAATTATAGAAATCTCCAGGTTGTCCGCTCATGCACCCTACACAGAAGCAAGGCTGTTGACGCGAACATCCTCACGTCATAATGAGCTAACTGTGGTCATTGAAGGAAGGGCTATTGCATTGTAGGGAGAGAGAGCTGACCTACAAAATCACAAAGAAAACCTGCAACTTTTATTCATCAGCCTCATCCTTGATTAAAAACTATGAATCAACACCTAAAGATTATCAAACACAGAGGGAAAACCAGTAGCATAGAAAAGGACCAAAAACAAACAAAGCAAACAAATGATATTGAAGCAAAAAATTTACTTAGGTAATAACAGACTTAAAAAAAAATCTATTTGTTATCCATAGGATTATGTGAAAGAACAGGAATTAGTTGATATGAATAAAAATGTCCCATGAGAAAAAGAGCACATTGGCCACATTGAGAGGGCACCAAACCCAGGCCCCAGCTGGACCAGAGCTGCTGCCCTAATACTGGAAATGCTACAAAATAAGAAGAGGAAGAAATGGAGAGAAAACTGAAAGATCTTTGAAAGGATTAAAAAAAAAAAGGCCCTTTCAGGTCCCCTTTACCAGCTGTTTCTCTTTCCTTACACCCATTAGGCATAATTAACTGTTGTTTCTCTGAGCCTCTACTCTTTCTCAGGCCTGGGAAGATAACTAAAAGCTTCCCCTGCACAGGTGCTTTAAAACTTATACAAACAGGACATACTGTTACGGAAAATAATTCGGAAAATAATGACTCTGGCGCGATTCGGGGTAACGGAGTGAGGCTTTATTACACGCGTGGACCCAGAGGAGGCAGTCTCCAAATTCTGGGCCCCGAACCTTGGCTGAGCAGGACTTTTATTGCTCTCCGGACGCCCTATCCTACGTGGCAGAAGTAGGAGGTACAGAAGCTGATGCAAAAATAACTCTAGGGTTGAGGTGTCGTTGAGGAGTCCTTATTGGAAGCTGGGTGTTCAGAAGCCAAAGCGGGAGTTAGCTGCTATGTACAGAAGCCAAAAACAGGAGTTAGCTGCTACAATACCAGACCTGAGCACCGGCACCCTGAGCCCAAAGGTAACAGCAAAGCAAACTGAAGGCTGCGCTATGGGCCCCGAAACCTGATTTACAACTACGTGCCATAACTGCCCAGCTACAACCCCTCCCCCATTTGTGATCCAATAAGAACTCACAGCCCTACCGCTTCGGGCTGGTGCATGTCTCCACACCCAGCCCTTTCCCTCTCTTGGGAAAGTAAAAATAAAATTTTGCTCTCTGCATTTTCTTCTCTTTGTGAATTATTTCACAGCCCCCGTCACCAGCCACCTTAACAAATCTTATGAATATTTATATATGAAAAACAGGATTCTTGGTTTTTAGAACATAATAAACTTTAATTAAAATCGTTGGCTAATATTTAGAAATATCACTAAAAGTTTCCATTTTGGTTTATTTGGAGATGTCCACTTAGCATCATCTCTATACCATAGGAAATCCAAGGATTACCTTAGATCCATTCTGAGGCCCTGTATTCCTACAGAGGTGATATCACTGACTATTTGTTTCTCTTTTATTTTTAAAAATATTTTTCAATTACAGTTGACATTCAATATTATCTTATATTAGTTTCAGGTGTATAGCACAGTGGTTAGACAAACAGCCATGTAACTTACACAGTGATCCCCCTGATATTTCAAATACCCACTTGGTACCATATACAGTTATTAAATTATTACCAACTATATTCCCTATGCTGTACTTCACATCCATGTGACTATTTTGTAACTACCGATTTATACTTCTTAATCTCCTCACCTTTTTACCCCAACTCACCTCTCCTCTGGCAAGCACCAGTTTTTCTGTATCAGTGGGTATGTTTGTTTCACTTGTTCACTTATTTTGTTCTTTAGATTCTGCATTTAAGTGAAGTCATATGCTATTTTACTTTCTCTGTCTGACTTATTTCACTTAGCATAGTGCAAATTGGTGCAGGTACTATGGAAAACAGTGTGGTGGTTCTTCAAAAAATTAAAAATGAAACTGCCTTATGACCCAGCAATTCCAGTTCTGGATACATATCTGAACAAATTCAAAACACTAGTTTGAAAAGATATATATGCACCTCTGTGTTCATTGCAACCTTATTTACAATAGCCAGGATATGAAATCAATTCAAGTGCTTATCAATAGATAAATGGATAAAAGCATTGTGGTATAATATACAATGAAATATTATTCAGCCATAAAAAAGAATAAAACCTAACCATTCATGAGAGCATGGATGGACCTCGAGAGTATTCTTTTCTTCTGTCTTCCCTTAGTACCACCTTCCAGATTTTCCTATTTTATCAGCTACTTCTTCTTATTTTCTTTTCCCCTAACATTTTATGTATCATCAAGAGGTTGAAGTGCTGCCCTGACTAGTGTTGCTCAGTTGGCTGAGCATTATTCAGCGAAGCAAAGTGTTTGGGGTTTGATTCCCGATTAGGGTGCATGTCTGGGTTGCAGGCCTTATCCCCAACTGAGGCACGTGCAAGAGGCAACCGATTGATGTTTGTCTCACACATTGATGCTTCTCTCCTTTTCTTTCTCTCTGCCCTCCTCCTCTCAAAAATAAATAAATAAAATCTTTCAAAAAAAAAAAAAAAAGGTTGGAGTGCCATAGAATCCTAGAATGTGTTTTTTTATAGACCTACCATTCTTCAGTGACCTTGTCCTGCCCCAAGGCTTTCCATATTGTTTAAATGTTCGTGACTACTACGTCAGTATTTTCTGTCCTGACCAAGTTCCAGAATTCCAGACACTAATAGCCAACAAGTACATTTTATTATACCACATGGTGCCTTATAAATCTCTCAACTTAAAGTGGCCAAAAGAGAACTCTGATTCCCTCTTATTCGAATCCTTCTTCTCCTCAGTTGGCTCATCTCTACAAAAGGTACCATAATACCCTACCTGACTGAGCTAAAATCTAGGAAGTATCCCCCAAACTCCCCTTCAATTGCCATATATACCTAATTAATTAGTAAGTTAAGATGACTCTACATTCACAGTATAACCTTTACCTTCCCTCTTTCCCCATCTCCACACTGCCACCCTAAACCGGAGCAGTCTCTATTGCCAGATTCTCCTGACACTTTTTAAATCTGGTCTCCTTGCCTCTATTCTCTTGCTTCTAAAACCTTTCTCCTCAGAGCAGCAGAGTAGTTTTATGAAGTGTAAATTAGATAATGTAGTTCCTATGCCTACATTAAGCGTAGGCATTATTTTCTATTGCATTTAATGTCTATCAAATAAAATATATTTGGTTTTATATTTAGCTACTGACTTTTTACTTATGTCTATAAGCTTTAGCTTCCCATTTATAGTCATGAATTAAAGACCAGATTCATAAATACTTGTAAGAGTCATAGGTTTTCATAGTGATTTGTAGGTTGATTTCTTGTACACACATTTTCCATTGTATTTTAATAAAATGATTACACAATGTTTAGCTATATCAAATCATTATATTGTATTCCTTAAATATATACAATATTATAATTCAATAAAACTGGAAAAATAAATGAAATTTAAAACAATTGAAATGTATACAAAGATACATGTAAATTATATCTTATTAAAGCTGTTACCCCCCAAAAAAGAACCAATGAGGTGAGGAGGAAAATAAATACATATATATAATCATACAGGCATACAACCAAAATTCCTGGCCTTGGTTTACAATGTCGTGTATTATCTGACAATTGCCTATCTATGCGACCTCAACTTATGTCACTCAATGTTTTCTTCCTAATGCTGTAGACACTGCAGACTTTTGGTTAGACTTTACCAAGCTCTTTCCACCCTAAAATATCTGTACCAGCCATTTCTTACATTTGAAATGTTATCTCCCTTACTTTCCAATGACTTACTTCCTCTGGTCTTTTGTATCTCAAATTCTTGCATTCTCCTCAGAAAGGCATCTTTTTACCAATTAATTAAAAAATGTCACCCAGTTATTATGTACTACACTATCAGTTTAATTCTTGTCCTATGACATATAATATTCTCATTTTTCACTTTGTCTGTATTTTTCTTATATGCGTAGTTTTGTATTGTATTCCCTCTTCTAGCCATGATGATTACATTGCTGGAGGTAGGAGTACAATAAACAAACAAAATAAGAAAAAAATTAAGCCATGTAGATTGCCGCCCTCCATCAGTTCTATAAAATTGTCAGTAAGCATCTTATCAAATGCTGCTTTACCCCCACCCCCTGCTCCAATCTTCTTTTACAACTATCATTAATATATACTTTATAACTCTAACCACTATAATTATTACATTTTTCTATTATTTACTGCTTCTTTTCCATGAAGATATATTTAATGTTCTTCATATATTTAAGTGTAGTGAGGAAAGATATTTTGATATAATATATTTCATGATATGAGTCTAGTAATTCTAATATTTGAGTATTGCACAGGTCTGCTGATTGTGCTGATTTTTGTCCACAATACTTGTTTCTTTGTGTTTTTTATTATCTGTTACTGTGTGCTTGTCATTGCCTATAAAAAAGAGTGTGAAAATTCCCTGAGGCCTCAGAATTGCATTGGTTTAGGGACAACAATTTGTATTTGTTTCTCTTCAGTACTTTGGACCCCCGCCAGTGTGGGACTACTTGAAACCAAATACTAAATCTCAGGGATGTGATTTGGGCTGAAAATGCAGTAGTATCATCCTGTGGATAAATCCTTTCAGGGAAGTTATCCATCTGTTTTTTGCCCTTCCTTGCTCAAATCCAGAGAAACTTTCTGTGAAGTTCCCTGGCAATGTGAGTAGCGATATACCAGTATATGTCTACTTCTGGCTGATATTTACCAAGAAGTGCCTTAGTCAATTTAGGTTGCTGCAACAAAAATGCCATAAACTAAGTGGCTTAAACAACAAACATTTCTCACAGTTCTGGAGGCTTGGAAGTCACATATAAAGTTACTGGCAGATTCAATGTCTGGTTTCTTTACCACAGGTGGAATGCCATAAACTGGAGTAAGGTATTTCCTCCCATATTGATTTGTACTACAATAAAAGTTGACAAAGGTAGAGAAACTATAGTAACCCAAAGACTGTGAATATATTCTTTATTTAAAGTATAGTATTTATTAAAATATTTTGCTTCTTTGTGGGGGGTGTGAGATGGAGACAACTGTATTTGAAGAACAATTAAATAAAAAAATTTAAAAATATTTTGCTTCTTGTCAATTCATCTATATGCTGACAATTCTAAGAGATTCTATATACTTAGATACAGAGATCAGATGAAATCTTTTGAACTCCAGCAGGTAGGCCAAATCAATCACATCTCCAGATTTGTCATTTGCTTTCTACCAATGACATGAAAGAACTCAGACTCAGTACTTTGAGGACTGAATCGCTCTAACAAATCTATTTCCCTTTCAGTGTTCCCCAGCTCTGAGAAGGACAACATTGTCTACCATGATGCTGAAGCACAAATTCGGAAGAGAGTCTTCATTCATACTTCTCACGCACATTCTGCACCTAGTAAATAGGTCAAGTTCTTCGATTCAGTATCTGAACTAGTTCTGAGTTCTGTCAACTTATATTCTTCCAAAATTTCACTGCTCTAATATAGGCTACTGATCTTTACTTTCTTTAAAATATCGTTGCATTTTAATTTCATGCTTTATTTTGATTTTTACTTAGAATATAGTTATACATAATGCTGCTTATTCCCAGGCAGGGTATATACGTGTGCGTGCACGCGCGTGCGTGTGTATCTGTGAATTGGTAATGTATCATTTTAATGTCTTAAAATGAAAAACTAAATGTCTTGCACTCGTAGACCAAGTTGGTGACTCAGTATATTACATGCTGATTCACTTTACAAAAGTTTAGCTTTTCTCAGTCATGCCCTGTAACACCTCTACCTCCTTATAATGGCTTTTTCTTCAAATGTTTGCATAAGTTTGTGTCGGGCATATGTGTAACTGCTTGTGCATATTCACACCTTGGCTATAGCACAACACTGTGTCTTCTATGAATAGGATCTACAGTATGCCTGTGGACCTAAATTTTCTTATTTGTAAATTTATGCAGTAGAATTACGTGATCTCTAATATTTATTCTAGCTTTAAGATCTATATGTCTATGGTTGAATACTGTAATTTGAAGCAGTGCCTGGGCTTTTGTTTTATATCTCTAGTTTTTTCCATTCAGGACAGATTACATTATTTTTACTACCAAAACAGAACATTTTCTATAAAGCCTTGGGAAAAAGTAACCTCAGCAACAAATATAAGTGATTTCCTTTTGCTACAAAAAAAAGGCCAGCTCCTCGGCATGCACATGGAACTGTAGGTGCCCTGGGTTCTTAAGACTCTCTGGCCTTACCCCTTGCTGCTCCTTGAGGCACAGGTTCTGCCCTAGCAGTACTGAGCAGCATCCTGATTCCTTCTTTCCCTCTGCCCATGCTGTTTTTTGGTTTTCTTTATCAGCCTAACTCCTCTTCATCCTTTCAAATCAGCCCAGACTTCCTGTCATTCAATCTGTTCTTCAACTTTGTGCTACACCCGGTGCCCCTTCTCTGGGTTGATGCTGTCGTCGCACTTCCAAACTTGCTAAAACCACCCCCTCCAGAACCACCACCCTCCGCACAGGCCATGGAGCTCCCTGAGGACAGGGATTACTGTTACATACCCTGATAACTAAATAAATATTTATTGAGTTGTTTGAAGAAAGTTAAATTTGACTTTCTTTTAAATCGTTGGTATTTTTACAAGCATTTTTGACTTTCAATCTGTTCTACATCAACACCCCCTGCTTTATCCATATTTTTGAATTATTTAAAAAATGAATTATCAGATTTTTTCTAACAGTAGAGTTTAGCACTTTTGCTATTCTCTTAAGCATGATTTCATTTTATATGATGGTAAATAACATTTTCTGGAAAATTCATGTATTCAATTTCCCAATTAGTTAGAACTAATAGAATAGAATGAAAGGATCCAAAGAGTTTTTTTTTTTTTTTTTTTCAAATTTACTAGGCTGAAAAAATTATATTGGTGCATTCATTCTTTGCACCAGGACACACCAGAGAATTTGTGCCATTTTCACACAAGATGAAATAAATTATTAGTCTTATTAGTTATTTTATTATAAATAATTTGATTGATAATCAAAATAACACCTATAATTTTGAAAGTATTTATTTTATCACAGATGCTGTTCTAAGAGCTTTAAACATACCTCAGTTAACGTGCACAACATTCCTGGAGACAGGTGCTAACTGTCCCTATTTTGAGCATGTGCTTGCGGAGGAAGTTAAACAGAAGACAAATAATCGATTCAGTGGTTACTTCTCCAGGTGGTTTTCATTTAGACCTGGCATGCCTATTGGAGTGGATTCAATTAAATGTTCATCACCTGAAGAATAAACATGGCATTAGACACATACACAGTGAAGGATCATCATGATGTGGGGGAAACACTTTAGGCAAAGATCCTAACCTTGAAGCATTTGCTGTCTCACAGAGGAAAAGAATATTAAAAATGCTACAAATGAACTCTTCCAATTGTATTGCTCAGAGATTTAAGTTATGCTTAATTTATTATTTTTGGTACATTTTCAAGAATAAACATGAGAAATAATGAAAGTATAATTAATCCACATAGTAATAATTGCTTGTGAAAAACATATTTTTGACATCTTCAAAAATGTTAGCAATAATTACTTGATAAATTAATATTCAATAACAATATTGTTTGTCTACTGGAAACTTCAAATATAGTTAGAATGCTAAGCTTAACAATTTTGATAAATATTGAAGGTGAACCTAAGCTGAACTTTCTCAAGGACTATCAAAATCATACAGATTGTTGTATAAGGAACAGCATTTTTTGAACACACGTTTTGGTAATCCCAGTTATTCTTAGCACATACCATTCAAATTAATTGATTTGAACTGAACCATCTGCTGTCTAATTGCCTCATAGCTGTGGGATTTATGTAAGTAAATGATTATCAGAGATAGAAAGAATACTAATGTAATTTTGTTTCATTAAAAGCATATCCTTGCTCATTCACAAACATTAAATATATTAAAATTTAGGCAAATAAAAAGGTATTTTTAAGATTTCCACTCTTTACCAAGATAGACGAAACCTGGACTAAACTTATCCTCCTGCCCTTAACATTAAAAAAAGAACAAAATACATAAAATGATGGTTTTCAAGACATTATGCATCAGGCAATGAAAGAGCAATGACTGAGAGGGAATAAACAAGGTGAGCTCCCTGATTGTCCCAGTTTACTTCTTGGAAGGGACTTCCGTGTCACAGGACAAGAAAAGAACACCAGATAAATACCATGGTTTGAGGACACATACTAAGGGGAATGGGACGGTCAAGGTTAGTAGAGTATGCAGTGTAGAGAAACAAAGAGGAGAGACTTGGACAAAGCAAGAACTCCAGAGATCTGAAAGGGTTCCCCACAATTTTTCAGCTGAATACTAATTAGTACACACACATAAGATTATGACTTGAGACTAGGGAAAGAAGTGCCTGGAAAGATTTAGAGGCAATGATCCTTTGAGCTCACATAGGGCTGTAAAAACAAGTGTTCATTTCCACCACCCAGAGTGGAAATTCTAATAATTCATAGGGTATCAATTACTCAGAAATTTTTTGCCTCAACTGTGGGGTAAAATTAGCCATAGGCTAAATTCTGCCCTGATCTCGCCTAACAGAATTTAAGGGCAATATATAAACCCTTAACCTGCAAGGAATATTAAAGGAATTCCTTCAGGCAAAAGGAAAATAACACCAGATGGAAATAGGCATCCGTAGAAAGGGATGATTTTGTTATTCGTTATAGATCACATTTTTCTGCTTTGCATGTCTTGGAATTTTACCTTAGAGCTGGACATTACAAACTCTACCTTGTTAAGTGCTGGATTTTTTGTCTTCCTATAAATATTCTTGGTCTTTGTTGTGGAATATGATTCATTTTTTTAAACAGCTTTTCAGAAACATCTATAAAGGACTATGGACAAAACCAAAAGGGGGTAGGATAGAGGGTGGGAGGTGGGGATGGCTGGGTTTGGGGGAGTGGTGGTGGGAAACTTGAGACAATTGTACTTGAACAACAATAAAAAAAGAACCCCCCAAAAAACGGTTTAAGACTTTTAAGTCTTTCAATTGTCATATACTCAACATGCACAGAAAGAAGCAATAGTACAAGATTCATCCTAAGAAAATGTCTCCACCAGTGTTTCAAATCTTGACAATTCATCCTTATTATGATGGATTGCCTCATGGAGTATTTTACCAAATATCTATTTCAAATTATCTGATGACCCCATACAGTCATTATGGCTTTGTTAGATCATACCCTCTAGGGCCTTGCAGCTTGAAAATTCCTAATTTCTCCTTTCAGATTGTAAAGTAAATGTGATGCACTTGTGATGAATCCTTGCGCTCCTTCACAGATTCTATTGTATGAGAGGTCTTTACTATAAGTCTTTGGTCATAAATAATGACGACATATCCCAAAGATATTAAATAAAAAGTTTGGCATTCAAGTATCTAATACATGTTCTGGACATGGACACATTTAAATTATAAAGCACATTCATCAGACCTCTTTCACCAGTAAGAATTTTGGAATATGACAAAAGAGAAGGTTAATAGATTTCAGTACATATTGAAGTACATGTAGATGGCTAGGTTATTGAAAGAAGGCTATAGTCAATCTACCCAAGGTTAACATTGCTTGAAACAAAGAGGATAATTCTTGACTACTGGTCCAAGGGGCAGCTGCAACAGGCAATGGGGCTTTGGAGTGTGACATGTGGCTGAGTTTGTATCTCAAGAGCATAGCCAATTTTATTGAAACAATTTTTATGAAACAATTTTATTTCATCTGGAAGGTCATAATGTAGCTTTTATTTCTAGCTGGTTTATATTTTCATACACATAAAAAGTTTACAAAAGTCTAGAAGAATGAGTTGGGATTCCATGTATGCCATATTGCAGATTTCATATTTCAAAACATGTCTGAATATTTGCATATGTATGCATATATAAACAAAAGTTTATAATACTATGAGAATTAATCTATAATTTTATGGCTCTTTTCTATTATCTAATCATTATTGTGAAACTTTTGCACATTGAAATTCTTTGATGATACCTAATTCTTGAATACCAAATAGTGTTAAGTATTATAATGTCTAGGTGGTTATGAAAAATCATTTATAAAAATTTAGGGGACTTCTAAAAATTCTTCCAATATCCATTTAGTATGAAATTCAATGTCCAAAGTAGGTCACCACATATGGAGATTACAAGGTTTTTTGTTTTGTTTTGTTTTTCTTTTAATTACTTTATTGCTGTTCAGTTACAGTTGTCTGCATTTTCTCCCCACCACTTCCCCCAACCTCAGCCAATCCCACCCCCCTCCCTTGCTTCCACCCTCCCCCTTGGTTTTGTCCATGTGTCCTTTATAGTAGTTCTTGAAAACCTTTCTCCCCACTGTCCCCCCTTCCCCTCTGGCTATTGTTAGATTGTTCTTAATTTCAGTGTCTCTGGTTATATTTTGTTTGCTTTTTTTCTTTTGTTGATTATGTTCCAGCTAAAGGTGAGATCATATGGTATTTGTCCCTCACCACCTGGCTTACTTCACTTAGCATAATGTTCTCCAGTTCCATCCATGCTGTTGCAAAGGGTAAAAGGTCCTTCTTTCTCTCTGCTGCATAGAATTCCATTGTGTAAATGAGATTATAAGGTTTTTATCACAGACAATAAAGGAGTTCCCTCTGAGAATGTTCACCAATTAACAGTTATAGAAGGAGATATTGGGAATGAATAAAGAGTGTTCTAAATTTTCACTATTTTGAGACTTTTCTGTAAATAAGGGCAAGTAAAGTTTAGTTCCCCTCAAGTGTTTTTATTTATATTAAGTTCTCAGGTTTCATGTTTTTAATATCTTTCTTTATTAGAGGCATAATTAACAATTTTATTTCATCTGGAAGGTCATAATTTAGCTTTTATTTCTAGCTGGTTTATATTTTAAACCTCTTTAAAATAGTCAACAATATTTGGAGAATTTATAGGTTGGCAATTTCTCTTTTCAATTTACCTTCCCCTCCTTTAGGCCTGTGAACATTTATGGAGGAAAAAAATCTCTTTATACCGCTCTTGACTGCACCAGGATACTGTTTCAAAATGTTCTAAAGTTGATTTTCTTATTCTTTACACACTTGAAAAAGTCTACTGAAGTACTTCTAAAAATGGCATTGTATTCAGGGTTTTCCATTTTTTTCTTGTATTACAAGGCCATCTTTCAATTATGCACAGCCAGGTTTTTAAAAATCATTTCTTGGTCATTCCCATCCAAAGACATAGATAACTAAGTGAACTCTTTGGCACAGATCTGATTGTTCAGAAAAATAAGTATTTAACATAATCCTGAATTCTGAAGCAAATTTATGTTTCTCTTTCAAGAATGAAAAAATCATAATTATATCTGTTAACATGGCTCTAGACAGAGATGATCCACGAGAGAACACCAGCAGGTGAAGCCAGGCTTATAATTGTTCCGGTTTGCTGTGCAGACACAGGTTCAACAACCCATGCACAGAGCCATAAACCCAAACGAAATCCAGCACCTCACAGAAGAGAGCGATGTAGATGGAAGCTGGGAAAGGTGGAAGCAGCAGGAAGTTGAGGGGGCAGAGTTATGAAAAAGAGGAAGTCCTATAGGAGTACAGCTCCAGAAATATGAAAAAAGGATCCTCTAGAAGCCTTACTAATTACTCAGACATGCAATTATACAACGAATCTCCAATCATAGAGGGCATCTTGTCTATTAGAAATTATGCAAGCCAAAAGTTAATGTAGCATCTTGAAAGTGCTGAAAAATATGATTACAGCCTTAAATTCTACATCCATTTGTATTTCAAATACAAACTCAAAATAAAACTTTTTCAGAAAAAAAGAATGGTGAGCCCTATGTATAAAAGCAAGTGGGTTTGTAGTATATAAACTTTACCATGAGGAACAGACAATTCCACATATATTCACAGTTAAATTCTATAAATTGCTGAACAAAGAAATGATGTCTCTACATAACCTTTTCAGAAAACAGAGGTCAACATTACCCTGATACCAAAAGTCAAACAGTAAACTTCAAGGAAATCAAACTTGGCTTTACTCTCCTCATGAACATACAAATTCTTTAACAAAATATTAGCAAATATGGTGGAGAATAACTGAATTAATTTTACAGTAGAAATACAAAGTTGGTTTAATGTTAGCAATGAACAGAAATGCAAACTAAAACTACAATTAGATACCACTACACACCCCAGAGAATACCTAAAATTTAAGAGTGACAATACCAATACTGACATTGGTTAGTGAGGATGTAAAATTACAACTACTTTAAAAACCCATTTAACTGTTTCTTATGAATTTAAACACATCTACCATATGGCTCAGCAATTTCATTCCTAGATATCTGCCCAAGAGAAATGAAAACATATGCCCACACAAAAGACGTGTACACAAATGTTTTTAGCTTTTTATTTCCCCTCGCCAAAATGTGGGAACAGTCCAAATAGCCAACAACAAGCAAATGAATAAAAACATTGGCATATCGTACAACTGAAGGCTAAACAGCAATATAAAAGAATTAACTACAGTACAACTCCACGATATGGATGATCTCGCAACACTAAGTTAAGGGAAAGAAGTCAGATGCAGAAGAGTAAGTACTTTTGAGTTATTTATATGAAACTCTAGAAAGACAATGTCAATCTTTATTGACAAAAGGCAGGTCAACGATTCTCTGTGGCTGAGGATGGGGAGGAGGCTTGAGAGATGAAAATATTTCATATCTTGATAATGGTGAAAACTATATTCCTGGATGTATACATTTCTCAAAACTCATAAAAATATACATTAAATAAGGATGCATTTTATGTAAATTATATCTTGAAAAATGTTTCTTTTTTAAGAGTTAACTCAAAATTTTACATTACAGAAAATGCAGAGTTCTCAAAGTAAAAAATATGAATGTATATATTTTCATTCTGTATTTCCATCCACAGATCAAGCAGTATATAAAATATTATGTTTATTTATGTTTTAATAACCCAGTTTAATGTATTTGGATGGCATGATATAACTCAGAGCTCCAGGCTAAGACTGATGATTCCTGAATTTGATTCCAATTCGGCCAGCTTCTGGATGTGTGATAGTGAACGAAGCCCCCGAGCCTCGCCATGTTCCAGTTTTCGTCTTTAATAACAGAGATTACAGTACAAATCCAGCAGAGCATTGCGATATTCAAATGATGTAACAATTTTGAAATCCCTTTACCAGGACTTTAAAACACCATACAAACATAGACTTACTCCTTTATTATCGATACTACTTATTACAGTAGACTCCGGCTTTGCAGCACTTACACAGGGAATCCATGTTTCCTGCAATAGGAGAGTTGATTTATACTTTAGTATCATCCAAAATTAAGAAAATATTTAACCTTAATATTAGTGCATATGCATTTTAGTGAAAAAGAAGAGAGATTATAGACAAAATTAAATAATGGCAATTTAGCTGAAAGGGTTCACAACAGTCCTCCCCAAGATGTGTTGATTTGGCATGTGGATTATTTTGAGCTGAAGGTATTAAAGACTTTGCTAGCTCACAAAAACTCTTAATTCTACCTCGATAAATTAAATCTGGGACCTTGCTCATAATACAAGTTATTGCCAGAAATTATTTTTTTGAACTATCTGCATGGCAGGGCAAACTTCTACTTACTGATTTCTGCTGTTATTGTCCTACAAAGGACCTTCCTTCCCCCAAGCTCCTAGGCCTCTTAGCTCATCCTTAGCATAGCATGTACCTGTACCAAATTTTAACTTTCTGTCCCTGGACCTCACATGTATGTGTGGTCTCTGACTCCCTCACATATGTGGGGTTCCTGTATGTATATTATGTAATTAAATTTAGGGTATTTTGTTGTTATTGTTTCATGTTGATGTAATTATTAGAGCAGGCAGGAGAACTTAAGAAGGTTGAGAAAGTTTTCTTCCTTCTCCACAATAGCCAACAAAAAGTATAATTTAATAGGTATTATCACTGAATAAAAAAGAAAACATATATCTCTCTAGATTCTAGATGAGAGGTTTTTTTCTACTAATATATATTAGTTTGATACCTTTCATTGAAAGTAAAGAGGGTTGGTTTTTATTGATTTCAACATATATTCATAAATACATTTATTTAAAACTAGCAGCTAAATGCTTCAATGGGGGTCCCTTTTTCAATTTTTCATAATTTCTTTGCTCACATATATCAAAATACATATTTGTTTGGTACCTGCCAATTAATTTTTTTCTGTGTATCAGTGTGCTTTGCATTATAATGAATAACCAATCAGCAAACTTCCTAGAGAAAACAAAGCAACTATCTAAATAATAAGCTGTGATCATGAATAATTTTATGACAATGCAATTTATTCTCTTGTTGCAAGATACACCGGGTCACTTCTTTCGGCCTATGTAGTAAAATAAAATAAGAATTTATGGGAATTTAAGGTGTAAAATGGAGGGAAGAGAAACTTCATTTTATGGATGTGTTCAGTTGTAAAGATGACGGGGTGTGTTAACTCTGTAAAAGATGGAAACGTCAAGGGGAGATGGAACTACTTAGCTAAATAAATGGTATGTAAAAATAAAAGTAGCAAATGGAAGACTTCAAAAATTCTTAACGGCTTCCTGACAATGTGGTTAACTAAATAACGGAGGAACAACCCCAGAGGTATTCTAAGTGCAGTGTTAC
Organism: Anoura caudifer; assembly: GCA_004027475.1. Classification (NCBI taxonomy): domain Eukaryota; kingdom Metazoa; phylum Chordata; class Mammalia; order Chiroptera; family Phyllostomidae; genus Anoura; species Anoura caudifer. The sequence goes on along the minus strand of PVKU01000065.1, from coordinate 687,827 downwards.
TCGGAAAATGTAAAACCTAGCTTGGAAACATAATTAGATGCTACGAATTGGACGAATTCCATGGTCAGTGGCAAGAACTTGGCTTTTGGCGGGCTCTCTGATGGGAACAGCTTTTCAGTGAGTGCATCCAAGCTGCAAGCCTGCTTGGTCAGTAGATAAATCAACATTTGCTGGTGGGATAGATATTAATGCAAACCCATTATTTCATTCTAGAAGGCTTCAACTTTCTTTTAAGTTATGTTTTCATTAAAGAAAAGTAACTCTCTCACCTTCTCCTGCACAAAGGATGTTTAGTTTTCTGTTTAGCATTCAGAAATGCCTAGTTTTTCATGTTTACATGAGGTTCTTTTTTGTATAAAATTTATTGGGGTGAAACTGGTTAGTAACATTATATAAGTTTCAAGTGTGCAATTGTATAATACATCATCTGTGTATTTCATTGTGTGCTCACTGCCCAAAGTCTAGTTTCCTTTTATCATCACTATTAAATGGATTTCTTGATTTCAACTTGTTCTCATTTGTTTGAATCCTGAAACAGTTTTAAAAGATGGGCTGTGAACATAAACAATTTCAATTAAAGTGTTATCACTTTTCAGCTAGTTTTCCAAGACTGACTTTCTATTAAAATTCCCAGGCCATAGTTCAACAATAGTGCTATAAAGTCATTTTTAATTGCAATGAATGAGATTAAAACACTTCTAAGTAAACACACCTAGTATTTCCTAATATAAAGTCTGCAAGTTTCCAAACCATAGGAGACAGAGAAGATTATTTTAACCTGTGAAAGTGGAATTATTTTCTTGACCTTTCATTTTTCTCTTACAGATATCCTTTCTCTTTTATTGATTCAAAAACATAACATATGTTTTAAGGAAAAGTTTTGACTAATGAAATTGCCTACCTGAACATTTCATAGAAAGACCTTACAAGCAACTTTAGGAGATTTAACAAGAGAAAGCGCATATTATACATTAATTAATATTGTATTAATTATAATTTAACATTGTAAATTAATATGGAAAATAACACAAGAAGTTTAATTTATGATTGCTAATAGGATGGTACAGATAACAAAGTTTTTTTTTATTTTTTAAGTTATTATTTTAGAGAAAATACATAACAGTAAGAGGCAGACACTTCGAGGGAAGCTTCTCAAGGAAAAGTGGGACTTCATATTTTTATTCTACAAATATGTTCAAGTATCTTTCATTTACAATGTATGGGCTACCTGGAGATAAGAAAGTATACAGTCAATACCCTGTAGTTTACACTCGAAGGGCTAAAACAAACCTACATTGACAGTTACAGTATTATTTAAACCAAAAAATAAGAAAGATGAAGATGATACGGCAGTGTAATAAATGGGTTAAGCAAACAAACAAAAAGAGGCAAGAGACAGGTGTTTGTTGAGTATACACTGTGTGCCAGATGCATCATTTTACCTGTCAGTTATTATGATGTAGGCATTCTGGGGATTCCAGGGACCTGATGGCCCAGGACCCACTGTGGCCTCCTGGCTTCACACAGGAAAGAATTCAAATATGAGCCAGAATAGAATTTAAAGGGAAAGTTCATTAATGAAGCAGTGAGACTACACAGTGGCTACTCTACAGACAGAGCAGCCCCTTCACAGTGGGATTTACTTCTTTTATTGAGGTTATGAAATGAATACATACACAAGCTAAGAGATGAATCCTGTGCCCCAGCAAGAACTTTTAAATGATGGACTGTGACACAGCCTTCACCCTCACTTTCTCCCTCCAGACAAATTCGAACAGAAAGTAATTATGACAATGTCCTGAACAGAGGGAAACCCAGTCTGTACCCAGCTTTATCAAAGCTTGAAAGAAAGCCCCAAAGCCTTAATTTTCAAAATGTAGAGAATACTAAGTTCGGCAATCTATAAACTTTGTTAAAAGTAATTTATAACCTTGAAATTACATCTTGTATGTTTCATGCTCCTTCAGGCATTTTGATTGTGCCTAAGACTCTGCACAATGAATCCCTCCACGGAGGGGTTATCAGGCTCACAAGAGGCTAAAAATGTGCCCCAAGGAGTCACACAGTGGTTCTAACAAATGCTGTCTATGTGCTTCACCATTTCTGAAACACTTTCCTTGTAAATCACACTGAGCATTTTCTGGAAAGTCTGCTAGAACTCTCCTATATATTTAAAAAAAGATGACAAAAATCTAGGCATCTAAAATTCTCCATATAACTAAGTTCAAATTTTTTTTTTTAAAAAAAGCTTGCACAAGCCATATATACATGCCTCAATCATAAGACAATTATTTGTTAGTGTTTAAGAAAATGTGTGAGCTTTTTACCCTGAATCTTTCTTACCATTTGAATTTAATTATTTTGCATTCACAGATTTTGTTTGAGGCTCTGATCTCAGCGATAATGCAACTATCTCAAAGAAAAGTTAGCATTTACGACTTTGATGTGCTGACCCTGCAGTATACTGAAGACACAGTGTGACTAATGATTTCTGAAGAGGAAAGCGCCAACTGATCCATGATGGACATAACATAATAGTGAGAAATACAACTGTGCTGTTTTATGCAACTCAGATTTGAAGGTCATTCAGTACGGCAGCATAACATAGCTGACACTGATAATTATAAACATTAATTAGAAAAATATTAGAAAAAAACTTGGAAAACTACCCCCCCAAAGTAGATAAAATTTAAAAAGTGGAAAAATGTAATAGTAAACAATTTTTATATATTCGTACATAATAAAGTTGATCCTCAAAAAGACTAAAAAATTGATAACACCCTGGTGAGACTAATTAACAGAAGAAAGTGAAATAATCGATATAATAAATGAAAAAGGGACATCATGGGATTCTACAAATATTTTTTAAATAAAGATAATTTGATAACCATACATATATGTGTGTTTGATTTATAGTGAAATGACATTGAAAAATGGTAGAAAAAAGAAAGTTTCTTTGATAAATGGTGCTAGGTCAACTGGATATTGTAGACTGCCAAAACTGTCACAGATTCTTTCCTTCGACCAAGAAGTGAGAGTCTGTCCCTACCCCACCAACCCCACATCACTCCACCCATAGCCTAGGGAATCCTGTGACCACCCTGATCTAGATAAGCCTGAGCTCACCCACTGGCTAATGAAAAACGGGTAACCCCGCAAGTCAATCACCATGACTTGATCATACACATGTTACCCGGAACCAGTCAATATCCCTTATGATGGCGCCCCTCATAAGAGAGAAGTATAAGATTTTGTCACAGAAACTACTTCATGCTGCTATTGATAAATTTGGAGAAGTTTTTTTCTCTTTTTATCACTGCCATTGATTTTATGTCATATTTTCAAAGAATGCTTAATTCTTTTCTGAGTGACTAGAAATTGAAGCTAACATTATTCAGTGCTGCCTACTCAGATTTTTCTATTTTAAAATTTGAATATTCTTCCTTCCTACTCTCTTTAATGTTACTGATTTATCACTTTATCTTCTTGCTCTAAGAAACTGGTATTTCAGCCATATACAAATTTTAGTTTTAGTTTTTATTTTCAAGTCTGTGCAGATAGTGCCTGAATAATGTCTCACTCCTTGACAATAATAGCAGTATAAAAACAAGCATATGGTATCAATAAGAGAAATTTAAATATTTTGTTTTTCTGAGTTCCTGTTCCAGGGGGTGAATTACTTAACAGCAAAGCCAAAAAGATTATTAGACATTGCAATTGACTTGGTGAGAACTTGTTGATTGTTCACGGACCTGAGCTACGTTCTAGGTTGTATTGGACGCTAGAAATCCGACTTGAGGCTCTTTTTGGCTACACATGTCTGTCGCGTCTCTTCATGCAGCAAAACCAACTAGAAGAACTTCGTAGCCTGTACAACTAAATGATAAAATTTTAAGAGGCCTTCAATGGTTTTGCCAGTTCTAACATTTAATAGGCATTTAAATTTAGACATTTGTTAGTCAAATAAAAAGAGAAAAAAGTCATAAGAAAGTTGATTATAAACATGCAGAATATGAAGAATGACTGAAATGCAAGGAATGTAAGGTTCCTGGAAATCTTAAAATATTTTTTAAGACTTTATGGAAATCATCCATAAATACTTCTATAAGGAAAGTCTCTTCTGAAGGTAATTCTAAAATCCATCACATAGAAAATCTACCACAAATTATCAATATTTTAATTATCTACTTATTGCTTTACATGATGACAAGTACTGTGAAAGACTAAAATAAAACTAATAACAACCTTAAGTTATAATTCTGGATATTGTGGTCTAGAAAGACATCAACAAACTTAAAAATAAAAAGAAATGACTACTGAAAGGATTCATGTCTGTGTTTTCTGATAATTAGTTTGGAAAATTGAACATGAACCTAGAGAAGAAAAAATTCAGCATTGGTGGAGAAAGTTAGCTTTCTTAATGTGTTTTAGAGACTTAGATACACAAAGCTATATTTTCTGGGAGTTTAGAGGGATGGAATTGGCATTGCTAAGTACTGTAATAGATAGTTCAGTATCATATTAAGAAGAATGTTATTGAATTGTTCTCTAAATGATGAATGAGATTCCTCAGCAAATAGTGAGTTCCCCATTAGCAAAAGTATTTTTTAATTTTTATTTTATTGATTATGTTATTACAGTTGTCCCATTTCTCCCCTTCATTCCCTCCATGCACACCCCCTCCTACCCACATTCCCCCCTTTAGTTCATGTCCATGTGTCATAAGTTCTTTAGCTTCTATATTTCCCACACTATTCTTGCCCTCCCCCTGTCTATTTTCTCTCTACCGTCTATGCTACTTATTCTCTGTACCTTTTCCCCCCTCTCTCCTCCTCCCACTCCCCTGTTGATAACCCCCCATGTGCTCTCCATTTCTGTGGTTCTGTTACTGTTCTACTTGTTTGCTTAGTTTGCTTTTGTTTTAGGTATAGTTGTTAATAACTATGAGTTTGCTGTCTGTTTACTGTTCATATTTTTTATCTTCTTTTTCTTAGATAAGTCCCTTTAACATTTCATATAATAAGGGCTTGGTGATGATGAGCTCCTTTAATTTGACCTTATCTGAGAAGCACTTTATCTTCCTTTCTGAGGACCCTGATTCAAATTAGCTGCCACCCAAATCTGATTGCCACCCTGCATAGACAAAAAGAGTAGTCAGAACACATAAGTATCCAAGAAAAGAGAAGATGAAGGATGGAAGGAAAGAAAGAAGAAAGAGAGAGAAGGAGGGAGGTAAGACAAGTACACTGATCATTGTTTCCCCTGTGGCAATCTACATAATGTTATTAGATAACCATCCTCATTGAATAAAACTGTTCTCCTCCCCCACTCCACCTCTACCATTCCCCATCAGAACTCCAATCTCTTTCAGAGATAAAGGTTCTACCTGGCTCATTTGCTCTTTCCTTCCCTCCTTAGCCTGACTCCAGAAGAACTACTTAATGTTACTCTTGACTACTCAAAAGTTGTACCTAAAAAACAACGATGATCGATCCACCCAGCCTTACATCTGGGCTTGAGGGAATTTTATAAGATTAAACCCAACTCTGGTTGAGACTCCAGATTAATTCAGGCAAGCTCTCAGCATCCCAGTTACACACCCAGATATGATCAAAATTCATTTTTCATGAATTCCATATTTGTGAACTTTCCTGTCAGATAAAATTTATTGGTAACCCCATAGTTAATACCTGCAGTGATTTCAGTGTCATTCACAGATGTGCACAGAGTTGTGAAAAATTTAAGTTGCCCAACAGGTATGCTCCTAATTGAAAGTGAACAAGGTGGCTCTCTTTGAGTTCTTTCAGCTCTCTAACTGAAAATGAGTATCCTTTTTATGGTCTATTTAGTGCCGCTTTTTTTTTTTTTTTTGCATTTTTGTACACTTTTGGCGGTTTTGCATGGCCCCAAAGTTTTGGGATGAAGTGTTGCCCAGTGTTTCTAAACTCAAGAAGGCTGGAATGTGCCTTATGGCCTGACATATTAGATAAGCTTCAGTTAAATATAGTGCTATTGGCTGTGAGTTTACTGCTAATGAATCAACAATGTAACTCATATATGAAACTGTCTTCAAACAAACATGTATAGAACAAGGTTATGTTTGATTGGTTGAAAAAAAAGATCAGAAGCTGGCAGAAAACTAACTGTGTATTTATCCTAGGAGCAATGGTTCAGTACTTCCTAATTTAGTGTGTACAGCAATTTAATAGAACATAACTACCAGAAATAATAACAATTTACTATACATGTGTCAATATTAGGTTGGCCAAAAAGTTATTTTCCATAAAATAATCAATAATTTGTCTCTTAGTAACCCTTATCAGATTCTCTTAATGTATTTATATGACAAGTTTTCATTTTGAAGGAGATATCAAGGCATTCAAGATTCCTTGCCAAAAAAAAGCATTATGTTTCAAGGCTAAAGCCTTTTCTATGTCCTGGAACTCAGGACATCAAATATTTAGTATGTTAAATAGCAAGAAGAACACAACACAAACTGTTACTAAATTAGTGCTGTGGACACTCCTTACCAATACATATCACAGAATTTTGTATACAATTATCTGGGAGGAAAATGATTACAAGTAATATCTGCATAACCATGTGTTTATAGTCTCAAAAGCATGTTTACATACCTTCACTCAAGGAACCAATTGTTTTCTACAGATTCATCTTGCTACTTCATCTTCACATGCACATGTACTCATAAATGAAGATTTAATTATATTTAATATGTTAAATGATAACTGAAAAAGAACAAAGTTGGAAGAATCATGCCATGTAATATTATACTATACTGTAAGGCCACAGTAATCAAAACAGCATGGTACTGGCTAAAAAACAGACACAAGTCAATGGAACAGAATAAAGAGACCAGAAATAAACCCTCACCTTTATAGTCAATTAATATTCAAAAAAGAAAGCAAGGACATACAATGAACTAAAGCAGTTTATTCAATAAATGGTATTGGGAAAATTGGACATGTACATGCAGAAAAATGAAACTAGACCACTTTATTTTACCATACACAATAATACATTCAAAATGGATTAAAGACTTAAATATTAGACCCAAAACCATAAAAATCTTAGAAGAAAACATAAGCAATAAAATCTCAGATGTTGTTCATAGCAATATTTTATCTGATATATCTCCCCAGGCAGAGGAAACAACAACAAAAATAAGCAAATGAGACTGCATTAAAATAAAATGTTTTTGTACAACAAAGGAGGCCATCGACAAAATACAAAGATGACCCACAGAATGGGAGGACATATTTGCCAATAGATCTAATAAGGGGTTATGATCCAAAATTTATAAAGAACTTACAAAACTGAACACCAAAAAAACAAGCAATCCAATTAAGAAATGGGCAAAATACCTGAGTAGACACTTCTTCAAAGAGGACATACAGATGGCCAATAGACATATAAAAAAATGCTCAATGTCACCAATCATCAGAGAAATGCAACTTAAACCACAATGAGCTATCATCTCACACCTGTCAGATACCTGTCATCAATAAATCAACAAACAACAAGTGCTGAAGAGGATGTGGAGAAAAGGGAAACTTTTTGCACTATTAGTGGGAATGCAGATTGGTGCAACCACGGTGGAGAGCAATATGGAGAGACCTCAAACAAATTTAAAAAGTATCTGAGTTTTGACCCAGCAGTCACACTTCTGGTAATATATCCAAAGAACTCCAAAATGCTAATTTGAAAAAACATAAGCACCCCTATCTTCATTGGAGTGCTATTTACAATCATCAAGATATGAAAGCAGCCTGAGTGCCCATCAGTAGATGAGTGGATAAAACAACTATGGGACATTTATACAATGGAATATTACTCAGCCATAAAAATGAAGAAAATTTTACCATTTGCAACAGCATGGATGGACCTGGAAGACATTATACTAAGTAAAATAAGCCAGTCAGAGAAAGACAAATACCATATGATTTCACTCATATGTGGAATCTAATGAACAAACTGAACTAACAAGCAAAATAGAGACAGACTCATAGATAGAGATCAGGATGACAGCTATTGGGGAGACATGTGGGGGTGGAGGGAGCAAACAAAAAGGGAAAATGACTCATGAACATGGACAACAGGGTGGTGATTGCAGGAGGGAGGAGGGTATAAGGGGGTTAACTGGTAATGGAAAAATACAATAAAAGGGTAACTGCATAAACCAAAATACCTCAGATTAGTTCTAAATTATTTCCGTTTTGTTGATAAGAATTTTTTTACTTTATGTGCTTTTTTAAATTTATTGTTTAATTTATTTATTTTTATTTTTGTTCAAGTACAGTTGTCTCCATTTTTCTGCCAATGTTTTTCCTCCACCCCACTCACCGCCATGTCCCACCCTCAATCCTACCCACCTAATTCCTCTTCTTTCCCCTGTTATCCCCTTCCCCCTCCTCTCTGGTTACTGTCAGTTTGTCTTTTATTTCAGTGTCTCTGGTTATATTATGCTTACTTGTTTGTTTTGTTGATTGGGTTATACTTACAAGTGAGATCATGTAGTATTTCTCTTTTACCACTTCGATTATTTCACTTAGCATATTGCTTTCCAGTTCCATCCATGCTGTCTCAAGGTGTAGGAGTTCCTTCGGATGCTCAGCACTGCTAATCATCAGAGAGATGCAAATTAAAACCATAACAAGATATCACTTCACACCAGTCAGAAATAGCCACCATTAACAAATCAACAAACAACAAGTGCTGTGAGGTTGCAGAGAAGGGAACCTAAGTGCATTGTTGATAGGACTGCAGACTGGTGCGGCCACTGTGAAAAACGGTATGGTGTTTCCTTAAAAAACTAAAAATGGAACTGCCTTTTGACCCAGTGATTCCACTACTGGGGATGCACTAAGAATCCTGAAACACCAATTCAAAGGAACTTATGTGCCCCACTGTTCACAGTATCATAATTTACAATAGCCAAGTGTTGGAAGAAACCTAAGTGCCCATCAGTAAATGAGTGGATCAAAAAACCGTGGTATATTTATACAATGGAATACTATGGAGCAGAAAGAAAGAAGGAGCTCCTACCCTTCACAACAGCGTGGATGGAACTGGAGAGCATTATGCTAAGTGAAATAAGCCAGGTGGTGAAAGAGAAATACTATGTGATCTCACCTATAAGTGTAACATAATCAACAAAACAAACAAGCAAGCAAAATAAAACCAGAGACATTGAAATAAGGAACAAACTGACAGTAACCAGAGGAGGGAAGTGAGAGGGATAATGGGGGGAAAGAGGGGAAGAGCCATCAATGAAGTATGAAGGACAAATGGACAAAGCCAAAGGATGTAGGTTTGAGGGTGGGAGGTAGGGATGGTGGGGGGCACGTAGTGGGGGTGAAAATGGAGACAACTGTACTTGAAGAACAATAAAAAAAGCAATTTTATGTTTTTCTTCATAAAGTCACTTGTCAAAGGATATGAGATTAGGTCACACTTGAACTTCATTTTAACTAATTTTTTCCCAAATATCTATTTCATCTTTTATGTATATAGTATCTATAAACTAATGTTGATAACTATGTGTTAATTTAAAGGAATAATAATGACAAAAACATTTTTTCATGCATTATAAATTAGAAAATCTTTTCCAAACCTTACTGATATGATATAGTGTGCATTTCAAGGAGAATTATTTTGTTTGCTAAGGAGTGATTTTCAACGAGTATATTCTTCTATATAAAATAAGAAACTAAATTAAATATGTATCCCCCAATTTACCTCATGGAATTACATATAATGAAAGCATTTGGCAATTTATTTATTTTTAAAATTTTAGAAAAAATAAACTTTGTTATGATAAAAGGATATTTTCAAAAACAATAATTTCTGGAAGATAATAATCTCTGTTCATAACATTTAGAAATTTGTGTTTGTCCCAATAAAGGCAGGCAAAATCTCAGAAATAAAGTAGTTTACACAATACCTCTTAGATAAAACAGAGAAATGACACTCCGGCATGTTTGGACTCTTTGTTCACTCTCCTATGGTGACTCCCAGGGTTTAGAGGTGCACAGATGAATGGAAGGAAAACTGTGTAATGTGCTAAAATATAAGGCATTTACAAGAAAATTCCTAAATACATTAGAAATTGTTTTATTGTTTTAATTCTGGTTCTAATGGGACTGCACCATCTCTCAATACCTAGACCGAGCAGGGACATTAGGAAACCTAATAAGCGACTGCCCTGCGGTGCTAAAACTCATAGGGTGTACGACAGCTGTGCCTATAACAATATTTTTATTTTTCTTGATTTATCATAATTTCAGAGGTTTATTTGTTCCTTTATAATAGCCTAGCAGTGTAAAAATTTAATAATGTAAAAGTCCTGTTCTATGATCCTGGATTATGAAAATAATTCAAATGAGTTCAAGAAGACTTGGCTATTAAGCCTAAAAATAATCTGTAACTTAGAGTGTTGTTATAAGGATTAAATGAATTAATTGTAAACTATTAGAAGAGCTTTTGGAACATGGGAAGCATTCTCTCTCTCTGTTTCTCTCTCTCTCTATATATATATATACACACACATATCTACATATACATGTTTAATGAATTAGTTATAATGCTATTATTTTACATATATATCTTCATGATAAACATCTAAATATTTTAAAACAATAACAATATTATGAGAAAATTATGAAGAAATAATTGTACTTATAATTTTAATATTACTTATTAAAAATTTATCTACCTCAAAAATAAACCACATAATATTTCAATAACACATTTAATAAAGTTTATTAAATATTTATATACAGGTAATATTGAATATCTATACCTTCCTTTAAAGAACTGTCTTATTATTTTCAAGTATGCTTGGACTGTCTCAAAAATTAACTCTGTAAGAAACCACAAAACAAATCTTCATGAATTTCAAAGAAAATAGTGTATTAAAAATATTTTCAATGAATTTGGAAATCAATAATAACAGAATAGCCAAAAAATGTACATCTAGAAACAGAAAAAACAAATAATAAAAACAAACACAATTCTGTTATAGAGAAAAATCATAAAAAATAATTACAAAACAATGTAATTATGAAAGCTAATAAGGGTTAAATATTTACATTTCAAAGTTGTGAGAAGTAGCCTAAGAGATGATTAAAGGACAATTCCTTTTTTAATACAGTCATAAGAAAGCACATAAGATGGAAAGCAGTACCAAATAATAAAATAAATGCAAAAATGTAGCAAAAGTTAAAATATTAAAAGCAAGAATAGAGAAAGTAAACAGTAACAAATAATAACACAGCAGAAAGAATTTAGATGAAGAAATTTTAAACATCAACAGAGCTGAAAGGCTTGTGGTTCAGGAAAACTCATCCCAAAAGTAATATACAGTGGAAAAATAAAATAAAGTACAGTGGAAATATTGTATATTCTAACGAGTTTTAAAAGGCAAAATTTTTCTTCCTCAGTACTGAAAGTAATAGAGTAGCAACTATTATGTATCTTATCAGAGGTTCCATGCTATCAACACATCTCATCATTGGTGATGTTGACCTTAATCATTTAATTAAGGTGGGGTCTGCCAGGTTTCTCCACTGCAAAGTTACTATTTTTCATTCCCTCTTCATATTCCATGTCCCTTGGAAGTAAGTCACCAAGTCCATCCAGCCTATCAACCAGGCAGTGAAAGGACTCACAAAGAGAAGAAAGTGCAGAGAGTAAAGGTTTTGTTTTACTTTCCCAAGAGAGGAAAAGGGGTAGGTGCAGGAGTATCCCAGCCCTGAGGGGTAGGGACTGGGAGTTTCTATCAGGTAATGGGGTGGTTGTAGAGCAGGATGTTTCAGTTGGGTTGAACCATGTTATCTTTGGGTGCAGGGTCCGGTGTTCTGGTGTTTGTGGTCTGGTATTTCTTGTTTCCTAAGTTCCCGGAGCCTCTGTACATACAAGGTGCTTCCAGTAATTTTCTAGTCCTGAGGATAAAGGTTCATAAAGCAAATTGACTCAGTCATGCTTTATGGGGTCCAGCTGGCTCTGGCAAAGAGGGCCTGAAAAGGGGGCTTTTATCTTACTACAGCCCCCACACAAAGGGAGCTAAAGGGAGGGGTGTAGATCTCTTTTACCTCTTGGCAAGGGGAATATTACCATACATTTGAAAACTTTTGTTAAGCTCTTTCTCTCCCTTATTTATGCAGTCATTTATTTTTATCAGTAGCTGATTGATGCATATTTATTTTGTACTCTGGGTTAAAATCTAATGCCAACTTTGGCCACCGAGTTTTTCCAAGTCCACTGTTGTGTTTCTTTAGTATGTCCCTTTGTTTTTTGAGCACTTCCTTGCTTTCTGTCATTATGAGATGCTCTAGACTCATCAGGCCTCTGATGAGTCTGCTCATCAGACTCCAACCCGGGAATCAGGCATTTCTTTAAGAAGCCTGAGCATTGTCAAAGAATGTTATTTAGAAATGAAGATCTGGACACTATATGTGCTTGCTATTCCTTAGATGTCACTTCTCCAGGCTTTCTTAGAAGACAGATCTAAAAATATATGTAATATTACATGTAATATATTATTACATAAAATAATTCTATTATGTTAATTACATTATATTATGTTAAATATATTATATTATGTAATATATTACATAAGATATATGTAATATATAATTTAATATGTAATTTAATATATGCATGTACTAACATATATGCACTTCCATAGTTATGTATGTATCATTCCTTAAGTATATATTTATTAAGTTAAACATAATTAGAGATCACACAATTACCACTGTTCTAAATCGGTACCTAGCTCTCAGTACTTATGGTACTTTTGTGCAATTTCTCTAACAGTAAGAAAACTGGCACTCAACACCCACCATCCATTTTTTCTTTTGCACATTCTCAGCATACATGAAAGCAGGTTTAGGACAGTTAATCTGCACTCTGTACCCCCACTCCTGGAAACAACAGACTTATCAACTCACTTTTATTGTGTGAAATCCCTGAGCAGTACGGTTTCTTTGTTTCTACAACACAACCCCTGATGCAAACAAAGTTAAAGAAGAGCTTTCAGTACCATTTACTGCATTATCATGTTTTCCAAGAAGTAGTCTGTTCTTAAAGGGATTAAAACTTAATGGTATTTTGTATCTTGCTTATTTTATAAGTTTGACCTTTACAAGACTTGGACCTTGATAGTGTTTAACAAGCCAAGGTCTTCAGTTTGTGCTCATTCATCCAAGCATGGATCAGTGCAAGATTTCAGCTAAAAGCAGACACGGTTTAGGGTGACTGACAGATAATTCTTCCAGGGTCAACCGGACTATGCTTAAGGAGCACCCTCTTCCAAATTAGCTTTCTGCATCACCTTGTTACAGCTCTGTAAATGCTGAGATACTAACAAGAGAAAATGATCTTATGAGCAAAGGTCTAATTTTTAACATACCAATTTTTTTTTGTGGAAGCAAGAACTACTATTTGATTTAAACAGGTAGGTAGGTTAGAGGGAGGAGGCCTAAAAATGATACCAGTTTGCAACAGGATATGTGGTTTTTTCTTTTATTTTTTTATGGGAGGTCCGAGAATATTTGAAATATCTAAAGAATCTTAAGTTCAATTAAAAATAATTGAAGCAAATATTTATATCTCGGTTGTGCAGCTATTTTAATATTGCCTTTTACATAGATGCTAACTGAATTAAAATGCATTCTGAAACTAAGCAACAGGAAAATAAGTAAGTCACCGTGTTAAAACTGGAGCATTGGTAACTGCTCAGAAATATTACCAAAAATAAAGGAAAGGAAATGAGGTCGGGAGAGGGGGGTTTGCCAAAACAAACTTTGCCTATTTCAAAATTTTCTTGAGATTACTCTTTCCTGTCAAGAAAGGAGGATATATTTCTATTTTTCTCTCTACACTTCCTTTCTTTTTCCCTGAAGTGCTTTCCCTTCCATATCCAGGACCCTGACATGAATCTTAGATACTAATATTAAAACCTTAGCTACAGTGTGATTTAAATGGGTTTTGGTAGATAATTAGAACACCTAAGAATTAGGCTTATCAGGTTTTGAAACTACAATGACTTCAAAACCCAACAACAAAATTAAGTTTTAGCAAAAAAGTTACTATTATGAAATAAAGTGTGCACTGGACAAATTTTAAAAATCATGAAAAAGTACCATTAAAATATTTTTAATAAGTAAATTATGACTCACACGACTATAAAATGAATAAAGTTTACAAGATTTGATTTGTTAAATAATCAGTGGACATATAAAATATGACCACTTCAAAGGCGAATTCAAAGAGCACTCGTTTGTAGACGATCAGAAAATGAATTTACAAAGAGATGCAACATCACAGGGAAATAATCAATTGTATCTCTTCCAAAGACATTTTATATTCCAGTGAACAAGTGTTTTCTCTATTATCAGTTTGCTATGATGAGCAGAGTTATAAAGTAGTCAGAAACAATAAAAAGCAGAGATAACCAGGTAGGGTGTGCTATTCTGGTGTCAAATAGCAATACTAAATCACTTTAGTAACGAGATTGATGTTATTTATTCAAAAGAAAACAATCCATGAACTGGGGGGATTACTGGTCCTCTCAAGCAGGGAAGTACTGTTCCTGAGGGATTTGGGGCAAGCTCGAGTTTAGAGAACATTAGAAGAGGCAAGGAGGATACAGAGCATGATTGGCTAGGAGGTCAGGGATTTCCTTAGAAGGCTAGCTGGGCCTATTTTCTAGCATAAGGTAAATCAGCTAAAGCTGCGTTGGAGGATTGTGATTGGGGTATGTTAGGTCTCCTTGACAGGTGTTTTCCATAAGTGCAGGCTGACTTGGGTTTAGATTTGTGGTGTGGGCAGGGACACTGGGGCAGCATACATTTTGAGGGTCTTCATATAGATATCCAGAGAAACAGACGCATAACTAATATAACGATATAACTAGGTCGATAGAGAGCAAGCTAAACAGTGCTTCTAGTGCAACTTGACTTTACATTTAATGGCATGATGACTAATTGTTGTGCCGTTAAATATTGTTTTACAGTCATGTTTTCCATAAATGCACATTTCACCATGTGATTTGATCTAATCATTGAATATTTTGGTTGCTTAAAGTATTTGCCATTAAATATTTCATATTATAATCACAGATTTAGATAT
This sequence comes from Anoura caudifer, assembly GCA_004027475.1. NCBI lineage: Eukaryota > Metazoa > Chordata > Mammalia > Chiroptera > Phyllostomidae > Anoura > Anoura caudifer. The sequence goes on along the minus strand of PVKU01000065.1, from coordinate 672,674 downwards.
AAACTTTTTGTAGATCTTACCACATCTCTAGGTTAGAGTTATCCTAGATTTTGAATTCTTAGATCAAAATCAAGGAATGCACATTTTACATTTGGACAAAATGACCTACACAATAGTTTTTTCATGAATTATTTTCATGATTACTTCTTACAAGGATGTGTACTTCCCTAAATATCACAGTCACTGAGCATTAGTTTTTAAGAAATGTTTCAATTTGACAGGTGTAAATGGCATCTCACTATTTTTAAAATTTATATTTATCGCATTCAGTGGGACAAAAAGCATTTTCATAATGTTATTATCCACTTATATTTTGTATTTCTATGGCCTACTTTTTGGCTCATATATTTATTACTAATACTATTACTAGTTACTATGCATCTTCCCTCATTGATTACAAAATATTTCCATATTTAAAAATATTTAAGAAAATACATACATATTTCAAAAATACTTACACATCTTGTTTTTGTATTTGCACTTTTTAAATTATTTTTATTCTGTAAGTTAAATATCCCACATTGTCTTCATTTAAATCTTAACTCTTCTCAAATTTACTTTTATGTAGTGAGGTTGAGGGATGTTAAAAGGTGAGCTGAACTCCCAATGTAGGAGTAATCAGTTAAGACAACACAAACATAATATAACCAAAGACACTGAAATTGAGAAGAGGCTGACAGTCACGAGAGGAGAGAGGGGAGGGAATTTCAGGGGAAAAGGGGAAGGGTTTGGAGCAACAAGTATAAAGGACACATGGATAAAAACTAGGCGGGGAGTGGAAATGGGAGGGAGGTGGGGAGGGCTGGGGCAGTGGGATGGGAAGGGAGTAAAAGAAAACTGTACAAGAACAACAATTAAAATAAAAAAAACAAAAATGAGATTACTGGTTAGAAAACTAAATCAGATTTAGTAAAGAAAAAAAAAAAAAAAGACAAGACAAGCCATTGCCAGGTTTGCTAGTTGATTGGAGTGTCATCCATCATCCCATACACCAAAAGGTTGCGGGTTTGATCCCTGGTCAGGGCACATACCCAAGTGGTGGGTTTGATTCCCAATCTAGGTACACATGGGAGCAACCAATAGATGTTTCTCTCTCACACTGATATTTCTCTCTCTCTCCCATCCTCTCTCTCTACAGTCAATAAACATATCCTTGGGTGAGGATTTAAAAAAAAAGAAAGCAAGCCAAGAAGAGAGTAACAGTCAAGCTTAATCACTTAACTGATAATATGAGCAAGAGGCTAAGTAAGAGAAAGTCCCGCTTCCTCACTGTTCATTTTAGGAAGGCCTATGCCAAAGGTCCCCACAAACAGGTTTCTGAACAGAAGCAGCTGGGCTATGAAAGCACCTAAGCTTGGTGAGCCAGAGGCATCTGGGTCCTTACCTGCATCTCCCCTCAGGGACTGCAGTGCCCTGGCTGTACCCCAGTCTGGTGTGGGTAGGGCAGCTTTTTCCCAGGAGGCCTGCCAGGGGAAGCCTTTGTACTTGCCTATGGTTTGTCCAGAAATATCACATCGGTTTCTGGCCAGGGGCTGAACTCCTCAGAATCTAATTTGTTTCCCCAAATAATTAATCACCCCTGAACTTTTTATTTAATAATATAGCCATTAATGATTATTTTAATGTCTACTTTTATGTTAAATATTTATTTAGCTCTAGACTTGGTATTTTTTCCAATAATGCCTTTTCCCCACAGAGCCACACTGCTTTAATTACTACGGACTATGCCATTTGTGTCACTGGATGGTGTAATTGGTCCTTCAGTTTGTTCTTTACAAAATTTTTCAGTATTTTTACCTCTTTATTCTTACAATTAAACTTTAGTTTCATAATGATGGCTAAAAGAAATATTTGGTAAGGATCAGAACCACAGTAGAACAACATTAGTTTACGTAAAGAATAGTAAGTGTACACAATTTAGTCTTCATTTCCAGTAGTGCGGTATGTGTCTGCATTTCATTGTGTGTTCATTTCTACCAGTGAGGTTTTAAATCCCCACAATGTGTGACCTGATATTTATGATTGTGTATTTCTAAATATTTTTAAATGTGTTGATATTGGAAAAAGTATTTTTATTTGAAATTTTTTTATTTTTTTCTAAGTTTGAAGGACTTTAAAATGGTAAAAGAAATGACCAGTGTCCTCTCTTCAGCACTCTTCCAAGTTAAGGCAGCCTTCCATGGCCTTGGCGGTATCTCATACGTTATCGGTTGTAGAACACTGGTAAGAACGCATGCACACACAGAAACTCATTGCCTCTGGTAGGATGCAGTTGATCATTGCCCTATGGACAGACGTGGTTTGCACTCATTTGTAAACTCATCCATCCAAACATTCCTTATTACTCATGATGTGTATTTTTTTTAATTCTTCAGTTTTAATGTCTTGCTGATTCCCTCATTATTTAGCGAGTTAAACAAAATCTTTGATGCATGTTTATTTTATAGCCATAGATACTCATGATTGTACTTTAAAAAATTCTGTAAAGTGACATGCAGCAAATTTAACTAAATATTATTAAAGGCTGAGTAACATAAAGAGCAAATACCTCAACCAGCTCTCCTCATGTGTAGTCCCAGAGAAAACAATACTCCTTCCCTGCAATACTAAATGTATTCTTAACACAACATCTAGCAATTGTGCTCCTTGGTACTTACCCGCCAAAGCTGAAAACTTATGCCCATAAAAATCCTGCACATGGATATTTATAGAAGATTTATTTATGATTGTCAAAACTTGAAAGCAACCAAGATACGTTTTGGTAGTTGAATGAATAAATTATGCTACAAAAAATTGGAAAATTTTTCAGTACTAAAAACAAATGAACCATCAAGCCATGAAAAGATCTAGAGGAAACTTAAATGCATGTTACTAAGTGAAGTAAGTCAATATGAAAATTCTACATACTGCATGATACAACTGCACAACATTCTGGAAAAAACAAAATATAAAAACAGTAAAAATATCTAGTTGCCAGGGATTAGGGGGGAAGAAGGGATGAACAGGCAAAACACAGAAGATTTTTAGGACAGTGGAAATATTCTCTGTGATATTATATTGGTGGATACATGTTATTATATATTTATACAAACCCATAGAAAGTACACCACCAAGAATGTACCCTAATACACACCGTGGACATTGGGTGATGATGATTTGTCAATGTAGGTTCATCAGTTATAATGAATGTACCACTGTGGGGGAGATGTTGATAATGGGAGGGGCTATGCTTGTATCTGGGGAGGGGTGGCTCAGGGCAGAGAGTATGTAGGGAATCTCTGTACCTCTTTCTTACTTTTGATTTGAATCTATAACTTCTCTAAAAATAAATCAAATCTTGAAATAATTAATACTGATTCCCCTCCAAAAACAAGTCAATGCTCCTAACTGCTTTCATTAGTCACCATATTTGTAAACAATTTACCTCCACTATCATGCCTTTTACAAATATATTCTGCCCTGGCTGGTGTAGCTCAGTGGATTGAGCATGGGCCACGAACCGAACGGTTGCCAGTTCGGTTCCCAGTCAGGGCACATGCCTTGGTTGCAGGCCAGGTCCCCAGTGCAGGTCACTTGAGAGTCAGCCACACATTGATGTTTCTCTCTCTCTCTTTCCCTCCTTTCCCCTCTCTTAAAATAAATAAATTAAATCTTTTAAAAAACAAGCATATTTTGTGTATATTGACTTCTTATGTTCATGAGAATACAGTTTTCTAACATCAACTACGCCCTCACCCTGAGAATCATCTTGCATTTACTCTAATTTCTTGCATGGTAATCACCTTACTCTTTTCACAGATTTACTGCTTATTCAACAGTTTCCCAAAGAAATAGCCTCTACTGAGAGGACTTCCTCTCCACATGTCTACTTCATCTCCCATCTGTTACTTTTTCTCTGTTTCTAAGTTCAGCACTTTGCTCTTACAACAATTTATAATTGTATTGTTGGTTTACAATTGATAATTTTTTTGCTGTTGTCATTGTTATTTGTCCCCCACTTTAGACTGTAAGCTCTGCGAGAGCAAGAACCATTCAAATTATTGAATGTTTCCTTACAAAGAGGAAATCCAGTGAGAATCTACTTTTGTCTTAATAAGTTCACAGTCTAATAGAAGCTATAGATTTGTAAAATCCCTGTAAGTCATTCATTTCAATTGTTCAGAAATCTACATGTCTTTTCAGAGTCCAGGCATCATTAGCAACAAAAGAAATGAAAAGCATTTGTAGTGGAACTAAATTTTATCTATATTGCTGTGGTAAAGAAATAAAGTAACACAAGTGAAACCCAGCTTTTGCTGCAAAGGACCAAATGATAAATATTGTTTGAACTGAGGATGAAGCAGAGAGAAAAAAAAAGGATGGGTTTCACAGAGTAACTGGGCTTAAATTGGAGTCTTTATAATTTCGCTAAGTGGGGAGAGGGGAAAGTCACTTCAGAAAGTGTATGGCATTAGTCCACAATGAATGCATGGTTTCTCTGTGGCTGAAGTGGACACATGTAAAAGCCTTCTGGAGGTTCCATCCAGCTTTACTGAACCACAAGCCTTTCGTCTACCTGCAGGACTCCCCTTCCTGCCAAGTTCCCTGACTCCCTAAGCCTGTGAAGATCATAAAACTGTTACTCTAAGTTTTAACAGATAGTCTGTATTAAAGCATAGCTCATGCTTAATGTGAGCATTCCCAATAAGGCTATTTCAATCTCAAATTATATTTGATCCAAGAAAAGCACACAATGAATCATAATGAAGAGGGGACAAACGCATGAATGGGTAAAGATAGCACTGACTATCTTCCAAGTACACACAATTAGGGAGAATTCTGGGGTTATGGATGACTCTTTTCCAGAACACGTGGGGACAATGTAGTCCATCTTCATCAGCTCTACATTGCAAATCAACTTTTATTTAAAAAAAAAAAAAGAACTTTTAAATCATTTCCCTTATTGCTGCAATGCTAGGGTGACTGAGGCCAGGGTCTCCTCACTTCAATTATGGACAATCCTTTACCCCCAGCTTTCACCTTTGAAAATGGAAAATTGTTAGGGTCATAAGTCAAGCTTTATTGTTTCCTCTGCCTCAGGGAGCAAGAATGGTAATTTAATTCAATTAAAACTTATTCCTAATAGATGGTACAGGTTTCTGACTTGGAACAAAAAGTTCAACCAAGCTAATTTAAAACCTCTTAGATGTCTCAAGTGATGTCTTATAGCCCTCTGAGGGATAAGCATGCTCTTCTCCAGTCTTCTCTACATCTCATCCAGCTGCCAATGCAGAGCGCTGAGAATTATTCCCTTTTCTCTTCTCTTGTTTCCTCCCCAAACTGTCCAAATGCAAATGGTTGCCAGGTCCTGACAATTCTCCCTCTTCAGGATCTCTGGGTTATGCTTCTTGTTAAAAATTATTTATCCATAAGTGTAAGATTTTTCCTTAACTCTCAATTTCTTTCCATTGACCTACATGTTATGTCCTAGTACATATCCTTAGCAGAACCACCTTATTTTGTTTACTTTAACTTTGTACTAAGTTTGCAATGATGAAGTCTTCCAAATTTTTTTATTCTTTGTCAAGATTATTTTGGTTCCTCTGGGCCCACCGCACTTTCGTAGGAATTTTAGAATTAGTTTTTTTAATGTTTGCAAAATGCCAGCAGAACTATTGATTGGAATTATGTTGAATCTGCAGGTTGAATTTGGGGACTAGCGATATCTTAATAATATTAAATTTTCCAGTCTATGAAAGTACTTTTTCTCTATTTATTTAAATCTTCTTTATTTTTTAAACAATATTCTATAGTTTTCAGAGTACATCATGTATTTCTTCCATTAAATTTCATAAGTATTTTATTTGTGATGCTATTATAACTGATATTATTTACTTAATTTGAATTTTCAAATTATTGATTGCTAATATATAGACTTTTGTGTATAATTTTGTATTGAAGCCTTTTATTAATTCTAATATTTCTTATGTAAATTTTTGGGGAATTTTTATATGTAATGATCCTGTCATTTGCATATTAAGGTAGTTTTATTTCCCCCATTTCATTCTGAAGCACCCTCCCCTTTTTTTTTTCTTAACTAAATGCTTGGGCTAGAACATCCAATACAGTGTTGAATAGAAGTTTTGAGAGTAAGTATCTTTGTCTTATTCCTAATTATTACAAAAGTATTTAGCTTTTCACAATTAAATCTCATGTTAACTATGGGCTTTTCATCGATGCCCTTTAATAGGTTGAAAAGTCCCTGCAGTTCCTGAGTGTTTTTATTACGAAAAAGTGGTAGATTTTGTCAAACACTACCTTTATTGAGATGATCATAGGGTTTTAGTCAATTTTCAGATGTTAAACCAAATTTGCATTCCTTGGATATATTTCTATTTGTTTCTTTTGAATAGTTTATAGTTTTTTATTGACATTCTCTATTTGGTGATTATCATATCATATCTCCTTTAATTCTTCAGGCATGTTTTTTCTTTTTTTTTTTTTTTTTTTTTTTTTTTTTTTTTTTTTTTTTTTTTTTTTTTTTTTGTCTTTAAACATAATTATAATAGCTGCTTTGGAGTTTTTGTCTGCTAAATTCACCATCTGGGACCTTTCAAAAGCAGATTCTATTTGATATTATTTTTTGCCTGGCATGTTTTATTTTGTTTGGTTTTGCATGCTTCATAAGGTTTTCCTGATACGTGGATATTTTAGATACACATTGTAGTAACTCTCAGGGCGATACCCTTCTTTCTGGGGATTATGTTTGCTGTTGCTTTCCTTGTCATTTGTTTCTTTTTCAGTTTGTTTAGTGAGTAGGTTGAACACCTGCAAATGCTTCCCCCACAGTATGCAAATGAGGTACTTGCGGGGTACCCATTCCAATTTTTCCACCCTTGTTTTGTCTTTTTAGCCTGGTACCTCTATGTTATTCTTAGGTCCACATCCCTTTTTGTCAAAGGTACACTCATTCCTCCTTAACCAGTTTTTAGGTTTTTGTTTTAACTTTTACCGTCAGATGGGTGACTCAGAAGCTGCTACACATTCATGGTGCTTATGGATATTTTTGATTTGTGTGTAACCAAGGAATAATAACTTGTTGGATCCCTATTTTATCGATACAGAGAGTACACAGCCTTGGATATGCATGCAGTCTTCCAGACTACTAGGGATGAATATAATCTTATTTCTGTACCCAACTTTGAATTAGTTGTTCCTGCGTCACAGTAACTCATCACTGATCCATCAGTGTTTGGCCAGAGATTATGTTTCAGACCCCTGTGTCAAGGAAGCTTCCTGTGTTGACAGGGCTGTGTGTTGCTTGGGGAATAGTTTCAGATCTACCCACATCCTGGTCTGACTGGGTGCGGCCTTGTACAATGCCATGGCCTTGCCAACCCCCAAAATTGACTGTGAATCCATCTTGTCTGTCTCTTTCCCTGGTTTATCAAACTTGTGGCTGCTGTACCATTTTCACTGTGTATGAAGCTCCTCTTAACTGCTCTTCACCAAAAGCTACACTATTTTCAACAATGCCTTTAGGCATGGAATTCTCCATCTTCTGTTTCAGAACAGTCCCCTCAGGCAAAGCTGCAGATTTCTTTGTCCTTATGATCTACCTTTCCCACTAGGCAGAGCCCATATTCCCTGCTCCACGGTTGGGGGCAGGAACTCATTTTTTTTTTTGAAGAGTCAGTGTCTCTCCACAGGTGGGCATATTACTGCACCAACATGGGGTTCAACTGCCTGCTGCCACCAGTAGGCAAACTCTGGAGGTCAAGGTTGGTGAGAAAAGAAAGAGGTCTTTACTAAAATGCTGTACAATTTTGGAGGATGTGTGACTCCCCATCTCTAGGCTCATCAATCTCATCTCTTCCACAAAACACAAGCAAACCAGCCATTCCTCCTAAAAGAACAAAACCCCCCAAACCCAAAGAAGTGCCCAGGATTCTGGCTCCATCTCTGTCTGTTGAAGTCTGAGGCAGCTAAGCAGGTAGCTCTCTAGCTTCAGGCTCCCCCCTGGAGCCTGCATGTGCTGCCACCACTGCCATTGGCCACATAGTGCACACACACACGCACGCACACACATGCACGCACATACACACATTCTTTTGCTTAATCCTTTCACCATTTTACACCCAGATGTTCTGACAGTTGTCAGTCTGTTCTGCATGTCTGAGTCTCCATTTTCTGTATTCCCTTAGGAAAATCTCCAGTGTCTTTAAATGATTTTAAAAATAATTTTCACCAGTTAAAACTGATTGAAATGAAACATAAACAGCTGAAGTTGTTTTCTGGCAAGATAATTTCCTGAGTTCCTTACTCTATTATTCATGAAATCCTGGACCACGAAAATATTATTTAATAAATCAATGCAATTAAGCCAAAACTAGATTGAAAGGAAATTTTTTTTGACAAATATAAACACTGTATTTATTGATCTCTAACTAGCCAACTTGTGGGACTAACCTATCCTCCTCATTTTCTCTATAAAAATTACTGAATATCTACTCCACACTGAATACTCGAAGCTAGTTGTCTAGTTTGTTTTCCCTTCCACCTCTGCTCCTAATTTGGAGTTGTGTGTTAAGGACCAGCGCTGTGGTCTGCTTTTCCTGTTTAAAGCTAGAGATACTTTCAATTTTGATATGTAATATGTAAAAAGAAAGTTCTTTTTCTTAAGTTCTGTGCAAAATCATGATGTAGACAGGTTATTTTTAAAAATATGCTCCATGTTGGTGTGGGCCAGACCAAGCTATAAAAGAATGTTAAAGTTTGTGAGTGAAAAGCTGATGTAAAAGGTAGACCTACACAGTTTCAAAGAACCTCCTCCTAAAGAGCTTACTAATTGCAAAGACAAATAGTAAGTTTACAGAGAACAGGTGGCCACCACATAAGGATTAATGGGATGAAACATCATAACCCTGACTGGTATGGCTCGGTAGGTTGGGCATCATCCTGAGAACTGAAAGGTCACTTGTTCAATTCCCCATCAGGGCACCTGCCCAGGGGCACATTCCTGGATTGTGGACCCAGTCCCCAGTTGGGAGAACTCAAGAGGCAGGCAATCAATGTTTCTGTCCCTCCCTTTCTTCCTCCCTTCCCATGTCTCTGCAAATAAATCAATGAAATCTTTATAAAGACATCATAAACAACCAGCTGTCTTATACTAAGAAGAACACAAGAAAATGTATGTAGTATTTCTCTCAAAAATACATAACCTTAATATAATCATGAGGGAATTTCAGACATATCCAAACTGGAGAGTATTCTACAAAATAACTGACCTGTGCTTATCAAAAGAAAACAGAGGAACTGGTCCTGATCAAAGAAAACTAAAAAAGATATACAGCAAATAAATGCAAGGCATGATTCTGAATTAGACCCTACAAAGAAAATTAAAATCATTATAAAGGACATTATTTGGTCAATAGGCAAAATTAGTATATGAACTGTAGATAAGACAGTACTTATCTATAACATATTGAGGGGATTATTATTATTTACACTGTAGTAAGTGAAATTTGTGCATATCAGAACTATGCAGAGTAAGACTGATCTATCTATCATCATCATCTATTTTTCTATCTATCTAGGTAATTCCATTTTATCTAGATGTCCTGATTGAATAATCAATGATTAATCATGATTGTTTTTACTAAGAGGACTTCTGTAGTATTTTTATTATTTTTCCAGAAATAGTAGCTCTCCCCAAAATAAAATGAAACACTATTTCACCATTCACAAAATAATGTTACTTTCTAACAAAACTGATTGAGTTTTTTGCAAATACAAATAAGCTTTCAAATATAATCAACAAGGAATAAAATCAATATACTGGAGATTGCCTAAAGGCTCATAACCAGATATTATTGAAACCAGAGTATATGGGCAGATATTTGTTACCTTACTTTTTAAGAACTTGCAATTTAAGAAATGGAAGAACTTTATAAAGTACTTTCTAGCTTAGTTTTGTTTTCTGAGCTGTTTAGTTTAAGAATAATTACTTTAGTAAAGGCCTTAAATAAAATTGCTTCATGGAGACCAAAGTTTACTGCTTATCTTGCATTACTTTCCTTTAGATCACAGTCAGCTCTTCACTTTTTTTTTTTTTTTTTTGGCAACCCCTGTGTCTTGCATCACCAATTACTTGATAATTGCATTTAAGAACAAATGTACTGATTGCTATACACTCTAAAGGAATTCTGCAATATTTTGCCAGAATTTCAATGTTATATTCTCTTTGGATCTTAGATTTTTGCCCTTTTAAGGACAAGTCTGTTGTAGCAGTCCCCAGGGACCTACCCAAAGCTCCTGTGAGAGGCAAAGTATATTCATCCTCGCTCACAGGGACAGAATGTCTTTGGAAAAAATCTCATCAGCTTAATGGAAACCACCCACAGGGCACCAGTAATCTATCTTCCTGAGAAATCACCAAAAAAAGCTACTGTGCTTATAAATTCCAATTGTGGTGAAAGATAGAGAATTTGCTTATCAGCATCTTATAGTCACGAAATAAGCTCCATTCTTAAATGGGCTTCTAAAATTAAACCAAAAATGAAACTCCTGCCCTTTAACTGGGGTTGAGCATTTTGTTACTTGGAAAGAATAACACATTTGGCAGTTTACACATTAGCAGAAAACATCTTATACCAGAAAGGCTTTGCCACCCATTGTGAAGGAAGGTATGGGGCCATTAATTCATTCAACAAATCTTTTAAATGCCTATTATGTGAATTCCCAAGAGGATAATGTTAGAGCAGGAAATGAAAGTAGAATACTGAAGCAATTGCCCCTAAAAAAAGTCATAGGCTTTTATTATTAATCATTTTGATAAATAGTTGGGTCAATTATTACAAAGATCTGCAAATGAAAAGTACAGAGCAGGCATTATTCACAGACTGAGTAAATGTGTTACATTCCACAGCACTAATATTTTATCATGTATGTAGTTCTCACTGAAAGTAACTGCTTTCAAATACAATAGGGTGAATATTCATTAGCTCATCACCATATGATTCATTAGGCATAGGATGACAATCACTATTAAGTGAGGAGTTTGTGACATTTCTTTGGTTATAAGAAAGAAAATTCCATATTTCACAATGGTAAAGACCATTGATATACAACACTTAGGAATGAAAGTTTTGATGGGGAAAAATACATAATCATTGAACATGCCCATGTCTGAAGCAGATAGAGCTAATATCAAAACATATTTTCAAAAATATGGTCATGCGTATAGCAAAAGTAAGCAAGGAGAGAAGAGGGCAAAGAAATGCAATGTTTCAAATAAAATCTTCTGTTGATTCATAGTCATGGGATAATTGACGACAGAAAGCGCGCACTAAATGAAAGGGCTGCCAATGAAGACTCTTGTAAGACGTTCTCTTATTAGATTTAATGACACCTGTCACCTGACTAGAGAGGGAGAAAATAGAGCCTTGGAAGTTTCTAATACCTTTTCAACGTAAGATACAAGCAAAAATCGTATTTTAACATTCATAAATATTTCACAGGAGAAATACAAGCTTCTCATTGTACACTCATTTACAGTAACCTATAAATGTTAATTTGTATAACAGCCTGAAGAAAATAGTAGCATATAGCATACACTACAGTTAAATATGTACTTTGACCATGTTACTTTTCCTTTACACTCGATTAGAGGATATTTGCTTTCAGAAAGTAAGGCAGTCTGGAATTTTATTGACTAATTCCCTTGTGATATATGAGGTTCACTTTTACAGTCTTTGAAAGCAAAACTTCTCTGGCTTTGAGCAACAAAAGTCCCAATTCTAAGACAGAGGTGCCTCCTCACAAATGTGCGATTTTTTTCTGGCACACAGAATAGTTCAGATAAACCAAAGACTAAAATTATAAATCATAGAAAATAGGATGCTGAATAAAAAGGCAGCACATTAAACTTTCAATTTAATTAATCTCACGGGTCATTTAACATCGTTTGTAATGAAAACTTCAAGTAGAAGGCAACACAAGTATTTCCTTTTTCTCAGTTGTGATTCTTCTTTTTAAAGTTTTACAAATAATTTTTGTTACTTTTTAAATAGGGAATGTTAGAACCAGTGACTGGACATGCAATTTTAGAGCTTAGCCTACAATTACCTTCATTATTTCGTAGCCTTTTTTTGTGACATTACTAACTTTTGGGAAAAATAAAATGTAAGGCATGTGCCACATGGATGGAAGATTTTTTTGACAAGTAATATGAATATTTCTAAACCCTCAATCATACCTTTTATAATGTCTACTTCATTTGTCAGTTTCTCTTCCTTTTTGAACTCTTTATTCATTATAAATGTAGCAATTTTGTAATTTCTTTTAGGTTGTTCATTTTATTTCATTTTGGGATGTCAATTTAATTTTTAGCAGCTTCTGGCACTTCTCTATGGTAACTTATTTTCTAATGCAATTTGTATTTGGATTTATAACTCTTTCACTTTTTTCTTCTATATAAGATAAGTGAGCCCTGGTTTGTGAATATCTTCTTGAAGAAGCATTTTGAATTATTGTAATAGGACTTCAGGAATTTTACAAGAGCTAGTTCTCTTTGTGTAATTTATTTCCAGCTAGAAATGACCATTCACGTAAGTAATGTAAATTTAGACCTGATATGCTTGTGCAGTACTAGCTTGCGTGCATCAATTTTTTCTAAAAAATATTTTTTGTAGTGAGTAGCTGGAGGAGACTGAACTAAGTCTTTAATAATGAGTAAAATTTCTCTGAAACTACGAGCAGAGTTTCTTTGATCATGTTTTTACAGACTGAACAGTCCTTTGTAGTCCCAGATAGCTTAAATCAAGATAAGTACCTAATCAGCATCCAAGTTCCTTTATTGAAAATAAAAATCAAGCCTTAACATCCAGGGCCACCATCAGGAAAGCAAATCATGATGACAACACCCTTCTGGGAAACATCTTCATCCACACTTCACTAAGGGAAAACAGGCTTCCTGGTCTTCTCAGACCAGGAAGCACCAGCAGGAAACAGTGGGAGACCCAGCAGCACCAGATAAGCCAACCAGACCAAAATGATGCCTAAAAGGCTCTAAAAATTTAATTGCCATTGGAACTGTACCCCACAAAGTCAGGCCAGTCACTTCATGATGAATCAAAACAGATGACTTCCTGCTAAATTAAAACATTCAAACTGGACCTAGACATAAAAGTAAAAATGTCCAGGATATAACAAAATATTTACCCATCACACCAAGAAACAAGACATTCACAACATGAATGTCAAAAGACAATCAACAGAAGCCAGGACTGAAATGAATCAAATGTTGAAAACATCTGACAAGGATTTTAAAGCAGCCATTATAAAAATGTTTCCACAAGCAATTATTAGTCCTCTCGAAAGCAATAAGAAATAAAAATAGAAATTCTCAGGAAATAGATTGAAGTTATGAAAGAAAACCAAATGGAAATTATAGGTCTGAATATACCATAACAAGAAATAAATCTTTCTGGATAGGTGAAATAAAGGAGTGGAGATGGTCAGGAATAATTATTATTAGTGGAACTGAGAACAGATTAATAGGATTCACTGGATTTAAAAACAAACAAACAAACAAAGGAAATAGACTGAAAAAAAAAAAAAAAAACAAGCCCTCAGTTGCCTGTAGGATATTAACAAAATATCCCATATCAATGTAATCAGAGCCCCAGAAGGAGGAGAGAGAGAGAGAGTCGGATGAAAAGCTGGCCCCGCGTGCACAGAGGGCAAGGGGAGACGGAAGAGGCTGACCACTTTAGAGTGATACGTGGTGGGTTTAAATAAAGACAGGAACTTACTTATGAGACTTGTCTTGGACAGTATAAGACAAGTAAATCTCTGCCCTTACCCACCAGAACCTTAAAAGTTTATATAGTGGCCTCAACTAGATTCAGTCTTCTATGCCGTATAGATGGTCTCAACAACATAGTGCTCCTTCAAGGCTGCATTATTGAAAATGGTTGTCAATGTGGGAATGGTGGGCAATAAGTACACTCCAAGGACAGGGGGAAGAGTAAGGAGGCTCAGGTTGCCAAGGTCAAGATAAGGGGGTCAACTGATGGTCACGTGCTCCTGATGACCTCCCCCCAACACTCCACTTCTTGCAACTGTCTTACAACTTTACATGCCCGCTTCTTTCATGAGTCCTGAGCAGTCATTGGGGGTTTCATGAGGTCCTCAAGTGATTTTATAAAGATGATACATTGGAAGACTTATCAGTTATAAACCCATAAGATTCTTTCAGGGTAAAGGCACAGGTGCCTCCCTATAAGCTTTTTTTTTTTTTTTTTTTTTTTTTTTTTTAACATTTTGAGGGAGAGAGGGAGAGAAATATCAATGTATGGTTGCCTCCCATGCATCCCCCTCTGGGAACTGTCCTGCAACCCAGGCATGTGCCCTGACTGGGAATTGAACCTCGATCCCTTGGTTCACAGGCCCACGCTCAATCCACTGAGCTACACCAGCCAGGGCCCTATAAGCTTTTCTCATTAGAGACATTTCAGTGTTCAGTAAGCACAGGCTTTGCCAGCTGTCATTTAAGGGCTGCTGGATGAATTTAGTAAGGACTTCTATGTGTCCTATAACATCCTGCATGGCAGTGGAAGGAAAAAATATGCCAGCCAAATGATTGTGCTAGTAGGAGACAGAAGGTGGGGGCCTGGCCTTTAGGAGAGGAAGATTGGGAGTTTTCGGGACTTGACTAGGTTGTGCATACCATATGTGTTAGCTTGGGGAGGCAGCGCTGTCAGACAGGAGGCGACGGACTGGGGGTGAGATATACCAAAGACACCGCCTCTCTCTGAGTGAGTATAGTGAGTTTCAGCAGGTCTGGCAGCAGGGAAACAAGATCCCAGTGGAGACTGAGTAGTTCACCCCCACCCAAGGGTGTCAAGTAACTTACCCATCCCAGCAGCATGCCCCATTGCAAATTCCAGTAGATAATGGCTTCCCCGTGCATAATTGGACTTCATGTTCTCAGCAGCATACCAGTTGATCCACAGTGAAAGCAAGGTGATGGTTGTTTCCTATGCCCTCCATACTCAACATTTGATAGGAAAGAATGCTCTTATCATGTATTTGGTGCCTTGGAAGGGATCCCCAGTCTGGAATGTGGGGCAGCAGGCCCTGCTGGTTGGTCATTTGAATGCATTAAAGTCTGAGATGGTACGTTAGTCCACCCAGCTGAGGTGGTTTTACTGGTTAGAAATTTAATCTGTTCTTTTAGTATTTTATTCTTCCTTTCTACTAACTTGTTGCTTGCAGGTTACACAGGAGATAGAACCTGCCGTCGATGTTATTTCTTTTGCCCAGTCTTGCTAATCATGAGTCTTAAAATGTGACTTCCAGTCGTGATCTATTTAACAGGGGTGTGCATTCCTGGTACTCAGCTTTTTTAATCCCCCAATTGTGGCAGCATGGTTTGCGTGGGGGCAGCGGAAAGCCTGGGTTGGGTCAGACAACGAACAGGGTCTACGCAAACCAAGGCATGCTTAGAAGCCTCAGGGAGAGGGGGGAACCAATAGCATCCATTTACCATCTTTCACTGTTGGGACTGTTGATGGACGGCTCCAGATACTTTTGTGGTGTCCTTGGGAATTGTTTAGAACACACAAGACATGCTGTTATTACGTGAATAGAGTCACTGTATTTCAAGGGCGATGTAGCACTCTTGGCAATAGGCCGTTCCTCCTGGGTGTAGGGTGCCCACTCTGCCTGCGCACCCAATCCGCTGCACCTACTGAAAAGCCAGTTGCCTGGGCTCGTACTGGGGTTAGGGCATCAGTTTCCTCACTGCCAGGGGGTGTCAGTGCCCTATAAGCTGAGACATGGAAGACAGTGAGGACTGCCTCAGGTGTGTATAGACAAGCCCAAATGTCTTTGAACAAATCCTGACCCCTCCAGGGCTTATTTATGATCAACCACCTTTTTGCTTCCCATTTCCCAAGCCATACGTAGCGTTAATCCCTTTGGAACAGCCCAACCGTTAGTGTAAAGGGTAAAAGCCAGGACTCATGAATGATCACCAGCCACACTGTTATGAGTTCAGCCCACTGGCTGCTGCAGTTCCCTCCTGTTTCTAGGCGTCATAGTAATTCCTCCCACCCCCACTCCTACTCCACAGACCGCAGGGGCTGCCACAAGAAGAGGAGTGGGGGCATTAGGAGAATCTATATTCTCCGCTGGGCCTGTAGCACCCACATTTCTAGAAACAGTGGGCTGGTAGCCACAATACTCTTCTTCTGCATACAGGCATGCCACTTAGTCAAAGCGGGGGTTTGAGCCTTGGCAGAGGTGGGTTGATGGAACATATTCTCAACCCACCGCTTGTAGGGAGGGAAGTTCTTACCATGATCTGTTGTTTCTTCATGAGTGGCTGTACGTGGAAGAGCACTGTGTGCATAGCTAAGGGCTGTGGCTCTCTGGGGGCATATCACGTTTCTGTCCCCTCCAGGTCTGTGTAGAACTCCTAGGGGTACCCTCTCCGCTGTCATCTCTGCCACAGTACGCAACCCACACTTCTGGAGTGACAGATGCATATAACTCAAATAGTAGCACTGCTTGGGAGATGCCTGGATTTTAATCTGCCTCACTATTATTTTTTGCCTCCTCAGAGGTGCTTGCTGCCCTGATCCCCAGTACCATCTGAGCCCTTTAACAGAGGCAATGTTCCAAGTGGGGAACAAAAGTCCTCCCAAACCCCCAAATCACTGCAAAGGCTTACACCTCTTTCATGTTCTTAGATATTGGATAGCCTTGCACCTTGTCAATCACAGTTTCCGGGACAGCACACGTTTTCCCTAAACATTTGACTCCCAAGAACAGTCCAGCAGTGCCTGAGGCTTGAGTGGGGCCACTGCCATCCTCTCCTTTGCAGATGCTTCTGCAAAGTGTTCAGTGTCCTAAAGCAGAGGCAAGTCTTTACATGTTGACATCATTTCATCAATGTAATGGGCCTGTTTTATGGGTGTGGGGAAGGAGAACAGGGACAGACGTCAGGTTACCACCCCGTGGCATGTGTGGTGGTGCAGGTAGCCTAGGGGAAGCTCTTTTGTCAGAACACGTATAATAATAACACATATTTATATAAATATATCCTAAAGGAAATTTTGCAGCACTTCTTATCTGATAATGCTTCTTGTATAATTTAACATATCAAATAAGCCTAATTAATATAATATCTCTTTCTCATAAGGAGAGAGAACAAACCTTTGAGATGTTTCAGGGATCCTCTTTAAAATTCCAAAGTTAGTTTGAGGTCACAAAGACTTCATTTAGAATTTGATTTGAGGGAAGATTGCCAAAAATATCAAAAAATTTTAAAACACGTCATTAACTAGAATCATAGGTCATTGTGAAACAATACTTAGTTACCCATTTAACAAAAGTGACAAAGACTTTGAAGGAAAATGCAGAAATTTACATAATTGTAAAAAAAGCTTAGATCTTTTAAAGGAGATGATTCAGCTTTTTTAAGTAATCTAAAAATTGATCAAGAAAACATAAAGCACAGGAAATTAGTTTGCTAGAACACAGAATCTGTTTTCTGGGTAGATTATTTAAAAGGTAAAGAAAACTGTTTTATAATCTTATCAAGAACAGACAATAATGCAAAAAAAAAACTTTGTCCTTAGAAATCCATGCCATTTAATCCATCATAGTTAAATTTCTGAAAGCTAAAGACAGAAGAATTTTGAAGGCAGCCAAAGAGAAATGATAGATTACCTGTAGGGAAACACCAATTTGAATTACAGAGAATTTCTCATCTGAAGCCATGAAGCCAAAGTGAAGTAGCGCAATATTTTTCAAATGCAGAAAGAAGAGAACTGTCAACTATGCATTCTATAGTTTGTGAAACTGTCCATCACGAATAAAGAGAAGGAAAAGCACACTCAGATGAAGGTATTTAATCTGAGAAGAATTTGTTAGCAGACATACCTGTAAAGCATATGGTAAAGGAAGTAATTCTAACATCAATTAAGTTATATTAAAAAAGGAATCTTGGAACATCAAGAAGGAAGATCAATGGAAAAAAGAGAGTATGGGTATATGTAATATTGTTCTCCTCATGATTTTTGTATTTGATAATTGAAATGAAAATTATACCGTCTGACACTCCGGGCAATGACATTTGAAAGTTGGGAAGGTAAAGGAATCTAAATGGAACTGAAATTCCCATGCTTCACTAAAGATGGTGAACTGTTGCTTCCAGCAGACTGTGCTAAGTCATGTAGTATACTGTAATAACTATATCATGTAGAAAATTATACAGAGACAAATTCATAATCATTATAAGTAAAACAAGGGTGAATCATAAAAGGTATTGAAGTAACCCACAGGATGGTAGAAAAAAAGAAACCAAGTAATAAATGCAAGGGGAAATAAACAGATAACAAATAATACAGTAGTAATGTTAAGCTTTATCAACAATTACCTTAAAATTTTACGTTATAAATACACCAATCAAAAGACAGAGATTGGTAGAATGGTTTTTAAAAACCCACAAGTCAACTATATTTTGTTTACAAAATTGAAGCCATAAGCCCCAAGGCATTTATCCAATTAATAATTCCCTAACCCACTGCAATATTAGTTAGTTTTTGTCTCATTTGAAGATCCCTTTTATTTCTGGCATCTGGAGTTTTTTCTTTCTTTTAAGCTAGGTCTATACATTTTCTATTAGGGTGTTATTTCTATGGATTTTAATATGTTGTGTTCTGCCACATTGCTAGATCATGAGCTAGGTCCTCATAGAGAGTGCAGAGGATTTTTATGGTATCCAAAAAAATGGGGAATGAATAGAATATCAACCTACTGTGGCTCTGAAAAAAACTATGTATTATGAATATGCAACACATTTCTCAATTTTTTTGTCTCATCAACATTGAACCTTCATGCCTTTTTAACATAATACCATAAAGACTTTTAGTTGGCCAACAAAATCTATTTTTCCTTCTTTAACAAGGGAACTCCCAAGTATTAACTGTATACATGGATGAGAAGCTGAAAACCATATTTTCCATCCTCCCTTATTATGTGAATTAGTCAGTGACTAAGAACTACCTGCTGGTAAGTGAACAGGTGTGAGACACATTATTTCTATACTGAGACTACAAAAATTAGCATACCTGCCTTCTTCCCACTTTCTCCTAGCTGGGAGACTATGAGATCTGGACCCACTGGCATCATTGGACCTGGAGATATAAGACACATGCTAAGAATGTTGGAGATTCCCTTTCTACCCTGGAATTGTTAAGTGTTGGATAAGACAGAAATAAACTTCTGTCTGTTTTAGGACTCTATATGTAGGGATTTCTTTGTTTTAAGATCTTAAACTTATACAGCCTCAGGAGGAGTAGTATAAGCTATGACCCAGTAGTATTCAGTTAAAAATGGAAATGAAGATCCAAGGGAGAATCAAATTTAAAAACTAAGTTGGTGATAGACATTGATCTCCAAGGATCAGTCAAGTGAATCAGTCTTGATTTCCTGTTTGAAGGGTCTCTGTCATCACTCAAAAATGCATTGATAACTATAACATCCAACTTTTCAGTGGGAAATCACTCAATAAAATATATGCACAGAATGCTTACAGAAGCATCTTAAATAATGGAGAGAGGCAGGAGTTATCCTGCAGGCAAAATACAGTCCCTTGTCCAGTGTGTGTGTATGTGTGTGTGTGTGTGTCTGTGTGTGTGTAATTCTATGAGTTTTTATAGTGTGCAGTCAACATCAAAATTAAGATAAGGAACAATGCCATTGCCCTCCAAAATGCAGCCTTTCTTTCCAACCCCAGCTCCTAGCAACCACTAATGTGTTTTCTGTGTCTATAATATAGGCAGCTATTTTATTATTATTATTACCCTTATTACTGCTATTATTATTATTTTACTCTTTACAAATTATATCTCTCAATCAATGCCATAACTTAGAGGGAAGATCCTTCTTCCTTGAAAGGACAAGACTTTTTAGCCAGGAAAAAACACTCAACGTTCTAACTCTAGGGCAAAAGTGACATGGAGGCCTTGAGCATGTGAACTTGGAGAAACATTGTTAGATTAAACAAAAACTCCCTCCGCCTGCCCACCCCACCCCACCAAGCCCCTTCTCCTTCACAGATAGGTGCCTGACATGATCTAGCAGACTCCTCATGGGTAACATTGTCTACAGATCATAAGGCCCATCAACATAAGCTAACCCTTCAATGTAGGTGCCCTTATATCTTGAACAAGTAAGGAGATTATGGGACAACCAGGAGACCAAGGATGTTTGACTGTTGGAGCTGCCTGGTTGGGTATACTCTCTTTGCTCATGAAAACTGTGCTTCAAATGAGACGAAGTAATATATCATTTGGATTGTCGTGGAAATTCTGGCCAAAGGAAGATCCAACAAAGAGTCTGAGTGAAAGTTTAATAAGGCACTTGAAATTCCTGCTAAGTAAGCTTAGTAATTTTCCCTCAGCTTTAACCTGAAATGCCCTCTTTGAAAGTTCACACTGGCTTTTCCCAAGGACCATTTCAGGAGGAGTGTGCTAGGCAACAGAGGAAGCTTTGCTGAAGGTATTTGGGCATGGGTCTGAGAGGAAGGCACACAGCTTCCTCTCTTCTCTTCCAGTTCAATTCCTGGGACTGAAGCTATCTGATAGTTGGCTTTACTCCAGCCCCAGGGTCTCTTAGGGTCTCATAACTCAGGGGCTCCATTTCCCAGGAAGCAGTGTTACTTCTGGGAGATGAGTTTTGCTGCCAACAGAATTTGTAAATAAAATTTAAAAGAACACCACCTTACTAATGTTTTTACGCTCTTATGCATACAGAAAGTAGAGCTGAGTAGTTGCAGCAGAGCTGGTATAGCTTACAAGGTCAGAAAGGTTTGATATCTATCCTTTTACAGAAGACGTTAATGTCCAGTGTACAGTACAGAGAGAAAGATTCAGCCCCCATTCCCAGCAGGAATAAGCCTTCATATCCAGTATTCAGTTATCAGTAAAAAAAATGTGTGCTAGGTAGGAAGCTGCAGCAGAACTCTGCTTGCAGAGTCATTAGAAGACTGGTAGATGTCAGGAATACTATAAATACAGAACTTTTCCTGGTAATGCCAAGACCACTGGAAAATAATTTATCCAACCACAACTAAGTTTCGCTGTCTTCAAAAATTTGATTTATTAACTAGCTCAATATTTTGTTGACAGAGGGCAGAATTATAGTCAATTAACCCATTCCAGCTGGATGTGACACACGCAAATAATTATTGACCGTCTGTCTATTTGTGCATAAGTATACACTTATGATTCCCGATTTTCCTCAATTAAGTAATTAGATTATCTTTATTTTTTCCATGCTGGCTAAAAATTGTTCCAGATTTGAATTGGAAAATAACTTATAGGAAGAGAACAAGAGTGACTCAAAATGAGAGGATCTGGGTAAAAGTAAAAGCTTACACATGTGTACATGTTCTTCATATCTTGGGCAGCATCTCACCTTGCATACTATGCTAACATCTTCTTTCAAATTTTATGCAGAGAGCTGCTAAAGATTAGTTTCTCTTATTTAATTGTAACTCTTTACAAAACCCATCTTCATCACCTTTTTCCTCTACCCACTTTTATCTGTCATTTGCATTAGCATTTATCTTTGACTCATTAATACTTTGGAATACATCCTAAAGAACTGTCATAGAGAAAATACACATTCAACAACCTGATTTTAATTAGCATATTAAAACATCAATCTATGGATATGCATCTATATAGGATTAAAATAATTATTCATATTAATGTTGTTAGCAGTGAAATTTTCAATATAAGGAAAAAGATGAAAATATAAAGTAAAATAAGTAATAGCCCTAAAGTGTTAAAATTGAATTAAATTTTATAATCTCTTGACTTACTTTTCTCTTTTAATAAATAAACGTTCCCTTGCTCTGATCACTATAAAGATGAAGAAACAATGAACTGAGCCCAGTGAGGTTCCCTGGTGCTTCATATGCAGCCTCGAAGCACCACCATTTTCCTCTAAAAGGCACTATGTCCTTGGACAAATGACTTATTCTGGACTAGGGAAGAAAATGTGTAAGATTAACTTGGAACATCTTGACGTACCATACAGCAAGTAAATTATAAAAGATACTGTTGCGATATCTTTAAACTATATTGAAGTAAAACAGGCAAATCACAGCAATGCCCAAGTGTATAGGAGCTGACAGGAAGGAGCTGCCAATGGCCAAGATGAAACTACTTGATTATCAAAAAGAATAATGAGAGGAATGGATTAAAATGCATAAAATATTTTTTAAAATAATAATATTTTAAAAATTACTTTCTGGTCACTCTTGAAGGTTGCTATGATACTAAGTGATTATTCTAAAATTTGGTAAATAAATACAAAAAATCATGCATTTATCTCATCTTTCCTGTGTGACATATAACTAAATAGTTGATGAGAAAATGTTATTTTACATAGAAGAATCACAGCTAATTAGAACAGAGGTAATGATAGGATAAGAAGAAAATCATTATTTTAAAAATGCTGATGCAATTCTATTTGTTGGCAATGATTATCAATGTCTGTTAAAGTCATTCAAAGAAATATTGCTGGGAAATTTGATGTAATTTAATTTAATTTAATTTATTTAGTTATCTTGACCCAAGGACGTTTTTTCATTGCTTTTGTTTTAGACTGAGGCAGAGAGAGAGAGAAATACTGATATAAGAGAAAAACATAGATTACTTGTCTTCTTGTACACTCCCCAACAGAATAGTGAACCCATAGCCTGTATATGTGCCCTGACCAGGAATTGAACCAATGACCTGTAAATCTACAGAACAATGTTCTAACCAGCTAAGCCACAATGGCCAGGGATTGCCAGGAAATTTTAAATAGAGTTGTCAGGCTTACAAGACAAGAACGCATGGATTAATCTTCATATTACTATAAGAAATGTTCATTCTGGTGTAATGCAGTAATAAATGTACAGCTCTGTTTATAATTATTCCAGCATCTTCCTCAAAAAAATAAAAACCCTGCCTCTATACATCTGTGAAATTTGCAGAAAATAAATGAAAGAAACATGTTTAAAAGTTTGCCATCAACAAAATACAGAATGATGAGAATTCTATGGTAACTATTTTTTTTCAATAAAGAATTAGCATTTAAAGAGGACAAACAGGATGACGATTGTGGATTAAGGGGTATATAATCCATATACAATACATGGACTTGCTTATATTCACATATTATTAAGCAATAAACTAGGAAGGCATTTTTTAGAGCAACAGATATTGATCCTAGATTGGTTATCACATGAATGCAATGAATTATTCTTAATTTTACTGCCTTTAAAATATCTTTATGTTATTAAACACCCTTTATCTGTTGTGAGCACTCACTGTTGTGAGTGAAAAGATATGTCTGAAATTTTCTTTTAAACACTGCAGGGGAAAAAATGAAATGGTAACTGAACCAAGAATGGCAAAATTTTGACAATTGTTATAACCAGGTAAGCCCATGTAGTTATAGTTCGTTGCACTATTCTCTTTACTTTCATGTACATTGGAAAGTTTTCCTATTTAAAGAACTTAAAGGGTGAGAGGAGTAAATTATAGCCCATGCCACATGGAAGTAGAGCTGGAAAAAACTGACTTTATCCACTTCCCAGTTTTTATGCAGCTTTGGAAACATGTATTTAATATTGTTCTAAGTGTGTTTTATATAAATAAATATCTGTAATTATTTGAAAGAGTAGCATGTTTTAAAGAAATGATAATACCACGGGGATATAGAGGTCTCTGTTCCAAACTGTTTTACCCATACAATGACCAGCTCAGTGTTCTGAAAATTTGGTCCTAGGACCATTTTCACTCTTAAAAATTATAGAAAGTCCTGAAAATTTTTTAAGTGTGGGTTATGTTTATGCTTATTCTATGTTAAAAATTAAAACTAAAAATGTTTGTAATATTTATCTTTAAATATAGAAAGCACAATCCATTACATGTTAACATAAAGGGAATATTTTTATGAAAAATAACTATTTACAAGAGAATGATGAGAAAAGTATTATTGCTTCACATTGTTTTTCAAGTTTTCCTGATGTCTGACCTAATTAACAGTGACTGGATTCTCATATTTGCTATTGCATTAGATCTGCTGCAGTATATTGTTCTGTTTAAAGTATAAACATTCACTCTCACACAGATAAATAATGAGAAAAATGAAGATGATTTTAATAGTCTTCAGATAATTGTGACTATTCTTCTTTGTATCACATTAAAACTAGACAGGCTTTAGTTACTTTGCTTATTTGCAATTTAAAATCAATTCACTTTTCATACTAAGTTACATTAAAATTCATTAGACTCTCTTGCATTTAGAATGTTCTTTAACTGATGCCTAATTTTTTTATATCACTCATTGGCCATTTGTAAAACATTAGTTCACTAAGTTACACAGATCCTCCAAATGTTGACACATTTCATTATGCAATATTAAAGTTACATTTGTTAATATCACCACCAATCTTATCAGAAAACTTTAAAGTATTAGAAGGTTACCAGGCTTACAGTAGCAGACTCAAGTGTTCCGGAAGTCTAATTTTTATTTAAAATCACAAATTTTAACATTGGCAGCAAATACTATCAGTTGTTTTCCTTGAAGTAATAGACTTATTTTGTTTATTTTCAAGAAAATGCCTGCAGGTACCCAGGTGTGAATAACCCTAGATGGCATTTAAGTTGGTAAAATGGCATTTTATGAAAAAAGTAGCTTGCTCAACTGAGAATTCAGACTCTCACACGTGCTCATGCCAGAGGCAAACATCGCATTGTGGAACACATCAAAAGTGAGTTATTTACACTCCCTGTTTCATTAAATGGAATATTACAAACATCTACTCAATGGCTGAAATTTAATATAATCAATATTTTTTACTGTTTTTAAGGGGCATCCTTAAATGTAACTGGGATATTTAGTCCTGGGAGTACAGGCAGTGAGGAACACAATGACCACTGCATTTCAGGGCCACCGTCTCAATTCTGGCCAGCAGTTTTACCCACCATCAGTGTGAAATTCAACCCAGTGAAGAAGGCAAAAATTTATAAAAATTGTTTTAACCTGGAGGATCCCTAAAATAGTCTCAGAGACCTACAGGGGTATTCAGAACTTGCTTATTGAGGACCATTGGTCAATCTGGAACATATGATTGCAGTTCCCTCACATATATTATATAAATGTTGATAATTTTAATAAAGGATTCATAGAAATAAGTAGGTAGGACTCAAAGAACTGCAGTATTCAAAGGTTTGTGGAGTCATGAACTGCCTCAGTCGGACCAATTCAGTTATAGTGTACAAGTTTCCAGAGGAAAATATACAACCTAAGATTGTTTATTCATATTTTTAAATATTTTATTTATTTATTTTTTAGAGAGAGGGGAAGGAGAAAGAGAGGGAGAGAAATATCAATGTACAGTTGTCTCTTCATACCCCCTACTGGGGACCTAGCCTGCAACCCAGGCATGTGCCCTGACTGGGAATCAAACCAGTGACCCTTTGGTTCACAGCCTGTGCTCAATGCACTGAGCTACACCAGCCAGGGCAATTTGTATTGTTTTGATTTCTTCAAAAGAAAATATACAGAATACTGAATTTTCTCCTCTGGCATTTGAAAACTTTAGTAAGAGTGCATATAAGGTATAGAATTTTAAAATTAATTAAAATAATTGTATACTCATATGCAGCTATAAGAAATAATACAGAAAGATGATCATCTGCATCCTTTTCCCAGTTCCCCCCAATGATAAGATCTTGCAAAATTATAGTGCAATATCATCATCAGGGTATTGACATTGATACAGTCAAGATACAGGACTTTTTCAGCATCACAAGTACTATTCACACTGACCTTTAAAACCACATCGATCTCCCTCTCCCTTCTTAATTCCTGGTAACCGCTAACTTGTTCTTTCTCTAAATTTGTTCTTCAAGACTTTTTATACACACACACACACACACACATAAAATCATACAGCATATAAACTTTGGAACTGGCTTTTCACTCAAAATAATTTGCTGGAGAGTCAGTCAGGTTGTTGCATGTGTCAATAGTTTATTCCCTTTTATTATTGAACAGTAATCCACAGCTTAATTCATCAGTTTAATTTATTATCAACATTAGGTTTGTTTCCAGTTTGGGGCTATTAAGAATAAAGCTTCTATAAACATTCATTACAGGTTTTTGTTTTAACATATGTCTTCATGTGTCTGACATAAATGTCCAGGATTGCAGTTGCTGGGTGGTATGGCAGTTGCATGTTGAGGTTTTTATTTTTTTAATTTTAATTTTTTTAAATTTTAATTGTTGTTCTTGTACAGTTTTCTGTCTTTTACTCCCATTCCAGCATGTTGAGTTTTTAAGAAACTGCCAAACTGTTTTGCAAAATGACTGCACTATTTTTCATTCCCACCAGCAATATCTCAGTGATTCAATTTCTCCGCATCCTGTCCAGCATTTGGTGCTGTTTCTATTTTTGTTTTAGCCCTTCTGATTGGTATGCAATGATATCACTTTGAGGCTTTAATTCGCAAATTGAAACATTTTTGATTTCCAAATATACGACCATTGTTAGAGTCCCACAGGACCCTCAGACTCAATTCAGTTTCGCTGTCTAGATTCTCTTTCTTGGTCCAGTTAGACAATTTCTTTTTCTGATTCTTTTCTCTGGCCTCTCCATTCTCTGCTGAGCCCATTTCCTGAACTTGTTCTCTCCCTTTATTTGCCCTTTTATTTGGTTCTGCTTGATATCTCCTATTCCCTACTGAGAATTTCTATTTCTTTGCTGAATCTTTCTATTTTTTTCATTCCTTTCAATAATTTTAAAAGTACTTATTGAACAATTTTTTTATTGTGGCTGCTTTTAAATTCTTGTCACATAATTCTGACATTCCTCATCTTCGTTTCCAATGAGTGTCTTTTTTCATACAGTTTGAGATCTTCACGTTTCTTGTATGTCTAGTGGTTTTGCATTATAATCTAGACTTTTATTTTTGCATTACAAGATTCTAGTTACCTAAACCTTCTATTTTAGCTGTTTTATTTTTTCTTTTTTTGATACTTTTCTGGCAGGGTGTGGGGGGGTGTCACTTCCTCCTTACTGCCCTGTGGAGGTAGAAGAGCGGGTATCATTTAAAGAACTTAAAGGGTGAGAGTAGCAAAGCAGTTATTGCTATTTTTTTATAATACTATAATGTTCCTTCCTTGTCCCTTTGGCTGGAGAGAGAGGGTTTGGGGGAGCACTTTCTGTCTAAATCAGTTGGTGTTTTTCAGTTGCTGGCTCTTTTAGCTCCAAGCCTAGAATATATGAGGAAAAACAAAACTCAGGAAACTCAACAAACATATAGTTTGTTAGATCCCAAGGTCCCTAATCATTCTCCATTTTCTCTGTGATTCAGACTGTTTTGTTTTACATGTAATGGGCAGTTATTTTAGTTGTACTTAATGGGAAGTACAGAAAAATGTAAATCTAGCATGTCCTAGAAGTGGAAATCCAAGGCATGGGATTTTATGACTCTAGCATAGCACACACGTAAATAAAACCACTTATCTCTCATCATTCTATCTGCATTTTATATCCCTGCATTTAATTTATTTCATGAATAACCACTCAACAATCTAATATGTAAAAAATATTGTATTACCTCCACTGGCTATTATTTATCCTAAATACAACTGCATGCCTTTCATTTACTTTAACTTTATGCTGGGTAAAAGCTTTCCCTAAATATTCTACTTCTATAAACCTTCACTAATGTTTATGAATAGTGGCATTTTCCTTCTTTTTTCCCTGAGGCGTGCTTCACATTTCTCCTCTCAACCTTGAACCATTTCTCCCCTCTACCTTGAACAATTTCTCCAATTGGTTAATTTTGGGAAAGAATTAAAAGA
This sequence comes from Anoura caudifer, assembly GCA_004027475.1. Taxonomy (NCBI): domain Eukaryota; kingdom Metazoa; phylum Chordata; class Mammalia; order Chiroptera; family Phyllostomidae; genus Anoura; species Anoura caudifer. The sequence goes on along the minus strand of PVKU01000065.1, from coordinate 644,747 downwards.
GCTTAGTCATAATGAAAAATACAGTTATTGAATACCCCTCCTCACTGCTTACAGCCTCGGATCCATTTTAATTAATTTTAATTTAGTGCTTTGCTTGCTTTTTCAGCATTTGATTTTGCTTCACTGGTAAAGAAAAAAAATCTTTATGAACAACATCATGCATTTTATTGACTATTGAAAACTGAGTTGATGAAGAATATTTTTCTTTGTCAGAGAGAATGTAGGCAACTGGAAGAAATAAAAAAAATAGAGGAAAGTATTTGAAAGTTAGCTAAAAGACTCTATGAGAATTAATATTTTAAATCATTTAAGGACATGCATGGGCCATCAATCCTTAAAGTTAAAACACAGAACTGTGCTATTTGGAAACCATGGAAGCATATCCGTCAATACAACATCATCCATTAATTCCATTTTATGAAATAATATATCAAGGAAACATGGGATAAATATATCTCGACATACAGCAAGGAGGGAATATGTCTGAGGGTGGTGCACCAGCTGAGAGAACCTGAACATCCCAGAGCTTGAAGACACCTCCGGCTGACAGCGGACAAGAGGAGCACGTGAATGAGAGGCAGAGAGACCACAGGGGATGCTTCAGAGGGAGCGGTGAGGCACTGGCACACGGTTTCGTAACAGCACTCATTGGTGTGACTTGGACAGAGCCTTGCTCTTCTTCGCTTTTCTGAGTACCACTTCCCTCCTCTGCTAAACAGGAAGCATGACTGGGTAAACTGTGTCTCTGGCCTGCAGCTTTACAGCTGTATGTGAGACCTGGATAGAATGAGATAGACATGTTTACATTACACACTGGTAATTATTATTTATGGCAGGAAAAAGAAATTGGACATTCCATTAATCTTGATCCTAGTTTAAATTTGGTTATTACATGAATACTTCTATCAAAGGCATTTCCACTGAAAATTGTCTCTTTTGTAGAAAATGTAAAATTAAACATTTTTAAAAAGACCATGTAATAAAAAGTCACAAAATAGTCACTCCCTTGATTATATGTATACATCAAAAATAATTCTTGATTTTGCTTCTTTTCCCCAAATAAAACACAGGGCTAAAACAAAGTAATATGCAGTAAAAGGCGGGTGACAAAACTTTGACAAAGTGCTTCCAGTCTAGAGGAAATTAAATGCCAAAGAACCTCTCATTCTATCAACCTCCACCTAGAGAAGCTCCTTCTCAGTTTTGATGGACTCTTTCCTTATCGTTCTACCGTAAGAGCTCCCTTAGAGTCTTTTGAATGAGAGCAAGTAGAGAAAAGTAATCTAATTTTTTGAATGACTGAAAACATAATAATGTGTATGAGAAACACAGAGCAGCCCCAACTTTTCACAGCAACATATTTTCAAATACAAACCCATTGTTAATAATGTTTCATTTGATTTTGAAGTCTGAGATTATTTTTCCGTACTTCCTTAAAAAAAGCTTTCTCAATTTTTATTAGAATAGAGGGTAAGTGTTGAACTTTTAAGAAGTAGAAAGGGTGAGGTCTGGCAATGTGAAACAGTTGCACCTGAGGCACATCAGTAAAGCAGTGTCCCAGTTACCAGGGCTAGCACTTGAAAAGTGTGTTCACGTAGCTTCAACAATTTACTCACAAAAACACTAGAAATAACCAGTTCGTAGGTGAGAAATTTGAGGATTAGATGATTTGTTTGACTTCTTAGTTTTAATATCTAATAAGTGATAAAAATAGGATTCAAACCTCTTAGAACCCAGGTTGCATGAAAGTAAGGAAACTGCAAGCGAGAAAATGAGGCAAAACATGAAACCACTTGGTATATTCTCTGGCTGTTTCCTACGTCTGATCCTATTGTCCTACTCCCTCAGACAGGTTCAGTTTCAGACATATGAGGGGGAACCCCCAAAATGAAATTATCTTCTGGAGGACAGGCCCCTTGCAGTATAGGTTTACCCCCACTAGCTGAGTGTTCTAGGAACCCATCTGTATCAGTGCACCAGCTGGTGTTGTGAGAGGCTGTGTTCGGCTTTAGTGGATATTTTGAAGACTCTTTCAACACTTTGGCCCATTTCATGATGGGTGATTTACAAGCACACCTGTCCACACTGTGCTGAGTGTTCAGCAGTTTTTGACCAAAAAGGGCATGATCTCATCCCCCACCCTCCTTATTCACCCAGTCTTGCCCTAAGCAACATTTTTTTTTGTTGTTGTTGTTGTTTCCCAGGAGAAAAAAGTCCTCAAAGGAAAATGTTTTGTTGATGTGGAAGTGGTGAAACAAAAAACAGCAGAAGCACTAAAAGGCATCAAAACCAATTAATTCAAAAGCTGATTTGAGCAGTGGAAAAAATGTCTCAATAGATGTACTGTGTCAAGTGAAGAGTACTTTGAAGTTGACTAAAGTTTAAACATGTAAGAATAAATACATATTTTTATAAATAAATTCTGGTTTTTCTGGGTCCCTCTAGTAGGTATAATTTTCAGGAACTCATAGAAAGTCCTGGTATCTCCCCACCTGCAGCTAAATAGTTGAAGTCAACGTATCTGTTGAACTATAGTTATTTTTCCCCTTAGGTTTAAGATTTTAATCCCAGTTTGAATGCATATATCTTGGACAGGCCCAACATTTGTAGTTTTGCTAGGTTAACTTTAGGTGGCGTAGAGAGGAGCTCTGAGAACAGAGTTTGATGAGGGATAGGAAGAGAGAGAGTGAGATTAATGAGAACACGGGTGGGAATCAGTGAAGAAGTACCTACTCACTGGGGGAAGCAATGGCCAGGTACAGAGCAGGGGTTCGGTGGCCTCTAAGTGTCACCGGCATCAAAAGCACGCCTAGAATTTTTCAATTTCCTTTTGGTTCCCAGCGTTAAAAAAAGAGAATATAAGCAAAAGCAGAGGAAGGCAAAATTTCAAGGCTACTGTATTTTAAAAGTTCATTTTTATTAGAAACCCTAACAAGAGTTCAAAAGATTAAGAAGCTCTCCTTACAACAAGTTCCTACATTTGTGCAAATGTTTAAAGTAAGCAAGGAAGATCTCTGTCTTAACAGTGTAGATACTGGTTTCAGAAATTGCCAGCAGTTTGAATTCCTAACTACCTGACAAGCACAATGCTAAATGTCTTAAATACGTTAGCATATGCAATCATTTCTGTGAAATAACTTATTCATAATTACCATTTTGTACTTGAGGAAATTTTAACCAAAGAAGTAAAGTTCTCACCATGATCAGTGAATTACTAAATGGTGGAGCCATAATTTGAGCCTGTATATATAAAACTCCACAATCTTAGAGAATTACTACTGCATTTAGGATTCCCTTTGGGTGAAAGAAGAAATCCATAGTATCAACAATAATTACAGCTTACGCAAAGTGAGTGTGAGTTATATGTCAAGCATGATACCAAGCACTGGACACATACTTTTAAAAAGTATGAATATGTTCAACAGTGTGGTGATTGCAGGGGGGAGGAGGGTATGAAGAAGTTAAATGGTAACAGAAAAAAATACAATAAAAATAAAAAAAATTCCCACATTATAAGAGGTAAGAATTATAATTATACTTCTTTTTTTCTGATGAGGAAATGGAGGCAGAGAAGGTGAACAATTTCTCCAAATGGTGAACATGAATTCTAATCAAAAGAGCTTAATTTCAAAAGTTGTGCCTCTATGATTAAGCCTAAAAATGAATCATGGTTTTTCAGGGGTGCATGAAAAGGGTGCTGCTTTGAAGATATTCTTCTAGAAAAACCTGCATGCTATTGATAAAATTCCAATTTTCACCGCTATTTATGTATTTTTCTTGGTACAGACTTTCAAAATTGTGGCACCCTTAAAAGTGCTAAAGAGGAAAATTCGACCGTGCTTCCTGAGACAAGCTTTCAGAAATTTAGGGAACACCATAAGGGGTTGCTTTTGTCAAGTGCCCTTTCTATCTCTGACATTTTGCTGAATCATTTGTGTTTTTATAATTAGAAGGCGAATCAATTTTAAGTATCAGTTCTGCACCTGGGCCTGGGAAGTTTAAAAATGACTAATTTTTAAAGCTCTCATTCTAGAGTTAAACATCTTAGAAAAGTTTCCTAATACTCCTTGTCAAGGATTTGTCTTCAATTGGACCCCCTGAAACAACCCCCCACCCACCTTTCTGCCTTTCTCCTCCTCAAGGCCAGTCCTCTCCTTCCCCATTGTTCGAGTCAGATGTCAAGTGGTCATTTATTTTGCCAGGCAGTACTGCCCTAAGTCACCCTGATAAATTTCTCACTCCTGTTCTTTATGTCATTCATCTTTGCTCTAATATTTCCAAGAGCAAGGATTTAAAAGTCTCCTTAACCATGATGTTGCTCATCAGGCAATTGTTAGTGGTGCTATCAATTGCTATTAGTTCTTATCAAAAATTATCCACTATTAGGTAGTAGTTACTTAATAGTGTCCTATATTTGGACATTACTATAGTCCAAATATAGAAAATCATTTTCTCTTCACACTAATATTTATTTTCAACAAGCCGATGAGTTTCCCAAATGTAAGCTAGTTTTAGTTTTAGTTCCTAAACTGATTCACATACTCATGTAAATTTGTACCAGCTTCAAAAGAAAAAAAAAGACTAGTAAATACAAGATTTTATAAAAAGATCAATGATTTTTAAAAAATTGGTTAAGTACCTTTCTTTCTTTTGCTAAAACACAAAAGCTTAGCAGGATTGTGGTGCTATTGTAATCAAGTTTGAATTTATGGCTTTCTAAAACATGTTCTTTTATCATTTATGCTGTTAGCGTTAGCCCAATTTTTCACCCATTGCCCTTCTCCCAGCCCACCCCCCACTCCCACAGTCAATCCCCACACCATTGCCCATGTCCACGGGTCCTTCACATATGTTTGACTGACCCCTTCATCCTCTTTCAAACAGTCCCCACTTCCCTCACCCCTCTTACCACTCTCAGTCTGTTCCATGATTCTATGCCTCTGGTTTTATTTTGCTCATGAGTTTATTTTGTTCATTAGATTCCTCTGATAAGTGAGATCATATGGTATTTGTCTTTCACCAACTGGCTTATTTCACTTAGCATAATATTCTCCAGTTCTATACACGCTGTTGCGAAAGGTAGGATTTCCTTCTTTTTTCTTCTGCATAGTATTCCATTATATAAATGTACCACAATTTTTAAAATATGGTTTTAAAACAAAATACACAAGAAGTTAAAAGTGGAATTCTAGTAATTTTGTCCCCTTTGTGTTGTTAATTTAGTCATCTTTACCTCCTCCACTTGCCATAAGTAAGATTACTTCAAGATGAGCCACATAAGAAAGGCAATCATTCTAAAAGTACTGGTGAAAAGTAAAATCATTATCTATCAGTAGGAAACCATGAAAATGTTTTCTATTTGCCAAAAGTGTGGAATAAAACTCTTGAATGGAGCTAAACAATTACTGGCAAATAGAGGAAAGTGAATGGGTATTGGGGCCATTATAGAATTGGGAGTAAATTATTTAAGAGCAGTGAAAGGCTTTTCTTATCTGTAAAATGGGAATAATTATTTACCTTGAACAATGACTTAGAAGGTAAGGTACAATATATGTAAGGTATAGTCAAACCTCCCCCAGTCTTGGTTCTTAAATAATTTGGTTCTCAACCAAATTGTTCATGGAATATATGTGTCATTTGTCTAACGAGACTCTGGGTCTTGATTCCCTACCTGACAACACTTTCATGCTGATACCTGTATGGTCAGTCACACATCTCAGGAGACAAAGGAGATTCGGTTTTCAGACAAATCGCTCTCCAACCATTTTCTTGAATGAACTTAGTATGAGAACCAAAGTTGCACTGTATATAATAGATTGTAGAGGGTCTTGAATCAGTTCTCACTGGTTGTCTACTTGGCTCTGCATTGTTTAACACACAGGTCCATGCTTACCAATGTTAAAGGCTGAAAAAAAATCATTGCAATAGTTGACTGTTACAATAGACCATGTGTTTGGAAATGATTTTCAGAATTTTTCCCCTCAGTTCCCAGTCTTACCCACTTTGAATAAATTGAGGGTTTAAGGCCATTGGGCATCTCAGTACAACTGGAGTTGCTGCATCTTGTTTTTTTTAGGAACCAACCATCCTCTCAAAGGTCCTGGAATTTCACAAGCATGGTCATTGAGCTTCTAACTGAAAGTCACTTGAAAAAATTGAATTTGATATTTAAAGAAAAGTCATTAAATGCAAATGTTAATGACCCTCATGCCATGACTGGTTTAACTTTAGATGTGTGCACTGAAGCCCAACAGATTAGAAACTGAAAAGGAGGCCATTCATAACTGATAATGTTGTAAACATTAGTAAACTTTTCAGCTGGAATTTAAAAAGCCAAAAATGGGTATTTATTTCATCAAGCAACTCTGAGATTTTTTTTTTTGAATACTCCTCTTTTTAAATTCAATTCATGAAGCATCCTGAAGACACATTTACAATAAGGGGGAAACTACTCTAATTTATAGTGATTTATATATATAGTCCATAAGCAAACCTGGAGCGTTAATTTAGGAAGACATACTAATCTATATTTTGGTTTTCTTACCTTCATATTGTGAACATATATATATAACTTAATGGCTTTATCCCAAAATGCACTGAAAATCATTTTTAAGGCAAATGGAAAGGAATCTAATATAGGTATAATATTTAGCCAATCTGTTATTGAGGTTTCCATTTCATTTCTCTCAGCATAGTATCCAACTAACTTTCTAATACAGGTGGTGACCCCTGTAGCACTACTGTGATATACAGCAGCATTTCACCTGGGCCAATAACGTCGTTTCCCGCTGCCAAGGCTGGCACTATGACTTCCATGTCCAACGTTATCTGAAATATGCACTTCCCAGCACTGCAAAAGATCCTTCATTTGCTATTGCGGTTTATTCTTAAGCAAAAAGGAAAATAATTGTTACTTCCTGTTATTACTGTTTCTAGATCCAGGGATTCTTCCTTCTCTGATGTCATCATTTGCCAGGTAACTAATTTTTGCTTTTCTGTTGTAACTATTGTTTTTAAGAGTGGAGCGATTCATAACTGTATTGCTTTTATGAAGATTTTATGATAAAGAGAAATATTTAGCATGGCTGTTCAGTGTTTGAGAAAAAACACTGGAGATAAGTTTTTAAAGAGGAGAGTGAAACAGGATATTTTTCCTCCTTTGGCCTTTCAGAGAGGTCTGGGAGAAAAGTAATTATTTTATTTAAAATAGCACTAATTCTGTGTATAAATGTCTCATAGTTGAGAGCACAAAATAGAATACAAAGGTATAATTCCATCTTGAAAATGATGTTAATGGTACAATTTGTCTCTATATTAGGAAATTTAAACTTAAGATCCTGACATATGTTAATGACTCTGCAATACAACACAGGGAATGATTGTTAAAAATGAAGGATGCACACTCACACAGCCTTGCTTTGCCAGTTGAGAGGGCCTCTTAACAATGAGTGCAGTACTTGGGAACACACTGAGCATCCAGGTCTTGGGTTCTAATGATTTCTGCAATAAAAGGAGTCAGGCCTTCTCAGAGAAATGGCTGACTCTCAAGTCTGGGGCAGTGAATAGACAAAAGGAACCTAAAAGATGCTGTAGTTCCAGAAAATAAGAAAAAGAAAAAAAAAGCCAGAAGATGATAAAATACATGAAAATGATTAAAGAACTATTTGTATCTTCCTATCACTTCGTCTGTCTTCATGTACTACACCTGGCTCCATGGCCACAGTAACAGACATGTGTTTCATATCAAGTCAGTTGTGCCCTTCATTGGGGTGGGTTGTGACACCTTCTTTGCATGATTTAGAAAGTGGCTTCAACAAAATTTTAAATTTGGGGGTTCATAGAAATTAAGGGCAAAATGTCATGCCTGTTCTCTTGAGTTAAAAATTAACTGGAAGGGATCTAATAACTCTGTCTTTAACAAGATCTGTCACAGATATGTAGCATAGAACCCTGAAATTTTTAAACTATATACTCATGAAATCAAACTGCTACTTTTGGAATGGCAGCATGAGGAAATTCACAGAACTATTTCTTACTAAAACAATCATAATTAGTGAAAATTATTTTTAAAACAGCAACAACAACAACCATTTACAGTCTCTGGAAATTTTCCTAAGAACATTTACCACATGAGGAAACTGATTCAAGAACATCTAAATCTTGGTAAAAACAGAGTCTGTGCTACTTAAAATATAACTTGCTCCTTTTCTCAGCCTCTCCAGGCCATGCATAGGCCATTGGTTCCATGCCAGCGGAGTTAAGTCAAAGGAACCAGAGGCCACTGTACCACCCAGTGCTTTGCTCATAAAAAGGGGTGACACTCCTGCCTCCATCTCTAGAAAATGGCTCAGAGGTGTTGTCTACTGAAATGGTAGCCCATAAAAAAAGATCTGGTTTGAAACAGAGAATATGAAAGTTCAAATTTAAGATCGCACTTAAAGACAGTGAATATTTTGGTGGCAAGCAGGTAAGAGTATCCTGACAACAATATGAAAGCAACATCTAAATCATTAGTCACCTAGTTGACCAGAAAGAAACAGGGAAAGAAACAACCAAGAAGAGTCCTACTAGGGTCAGAACAAAGATTGGCTGAAAACTACCCCTTGAAAAGAGGCCTGAATTTCAATCAGGTTAGATTATGAAGTAACATATACCCCCCAGGATTCAACTGAAAAAATTAGTGGGCCCTAACACCTGGGAGTGAGTCCAAGAAAGAAAGCAAGCTAAGAAAGAAGTCAGAAGAGAGACAAAGACAGCACTGCTGAAATCACTGTGATCTCAGAGTATCTATATGCCAAGGCTAAACCCTCTGAGAAGAGACATCAGAACGGGGAAGTATGATCCATACATAGGAAAATGAGAAAACAACGAAAATTGCCTGTGTGGGTGCCATAGAGTGGATTCAAAGGACAAAGACATCAAAGAGACTGTTACAAGTAGGCTCAAGATAACCAAAAGAAAATATGATTATAGAATGAAAGGGAGATATAATCACAAAATCTTAGGAGTGGAGAATATCAAAAACAAATATACATTATAAAAAAAGAACCAAAAGTAAATTCTGGAGTTGAAAAATTCAGTAACCAAAGTGGAAAATTCACAAGAAGGACTCAATAGTAGCTTCAAACAAGCAAAGGAAAGCTTAAAAAAAAAAAAAACTTAAAAATGCATCAATAGGTATTTAGTGATCTAAAGAAGAGGGAACAGGAATAAAGGATAATGAATGAGGCCTAGAGAAACATAAGAAACTATTCATCACAACAACATAGGCATGATGGGGGTCCCCAAAAGAGATGAGGAATAGAAAGGGACAGAAAATGTATTCAGAGAAATGATGGCTGACACTTGTGAACTTTGATTCAAACAACAGCCAAGGTTATCTTGAAAAAGAAAAGTGTAGTTGGAGTATTTACTTCCTGATTCCAAAACTTACTACAAAGCTACAGAAATCAAGACAGTGCTCAGCTGGCATGAGAATAGACGCATAGACCCAGGGAACGGAAATGAGGGTCTACGTATGCCCTCACACCAGGTTCAACTGATTTTCCATAAGGGTGCCAAGACATCTCAATGGGGAAAAATTAGTCTTTTCAACAAAAGTTAGTCTTTTAAATGGTGAGGAGAAAGCTAAATATCCATCCACATGCAAAACAATGAATTTGGATCCCTATATTACACCATATACAAGAATCAACTTGAAATGGATCAAGGACCTAAATGTAATAGCTAAAATTGTTAAAATAATTCTGTGAAGAAAATATGGGCATGAATCTTTTGGCAACAGTTTCTCAGATATGATATCAAAAGTAAATAGAAGAATTACACTTGTTCTTCAATATTAAATATTTTTTGTTCTTCAATATTAAAATATATTTGTTCAATATTAAAATATTTGTTCTTCAAAAAATAGCATCAAGTACAAAGAATAGAATGGGGAAAATATTTGAAAATCATATATCTGATAAAAACTTATGTTTATACTATATAAAGAATTATTACAATTCAATAATGTAAGTAAAATATCCAATTTTAAAAAACAGAAAAGTATTTCAATAGTATTTTTGAAAAGAGATACATAAATGACCAATAAGTATATGTAAAGGTGCTCAACATATTAGCTATCAAGGAAATGAAAATCAAAACCACAATGAGCTATTTCTTCATATCCAATATGATGACTATACTAAAAAGTCAGATGATAACAACTGTTGATAAGGATGTAGTAAAATTGTAGCCCTCAATCACCGCTTATGGCAATGTAAAATTATAGAGCTGCCTTGACAAATAGTCTTGCAGTTTATGGAAAAATTAACAGAATTACCATATGACCTAGCAATTCTATCATTAGATTAGATATATACCAAGAAAAATTAAAACATGAACCTATACAAAAAATTGTACACAAGTGCTTATAGCAGTATTATTAATAATAACCAAAAAGTGGAAGCCACTGAAATGCTCATTAATTTACCAATGGAAAAATAAAATGTAGTTTATCTACATGATAAAACAGTTATTTGGCAACAAAAATAGGTGAATTATTGATATATGATACAACATGGATAAATCTTGAAATTGTTATGCCACATAATGTATGATTTTATTTATATGAAGTACACAGAATAGGTAATCTACAGAAACAGAAAGAGGACCAATGATTATTTAGGACCAGTGAAGAACTGGGGGTTAATGGTAATAACTCTTAGAGGATACAATGTTTTTTGGGGTGGCTGATGAAAATATTCTATAATTGATTTTGGTAATGATTTCATAACTCTGTGAGTATAATAAAAGGTAGTGAATAGTGTACTTTAAGTGGATGAATTGTATAGTATATAAATTGTATTTCAATTAAGCTATTTCAAAATTTCAAAATGCTTAAAAAATTGCTAATAATTATTGAAAGTGCAGGCATTTACTATTATGTTTCATATGTATGCACACACAGACATGCACAGACCCAGACACACAGGAGCCCCCCCTTATCCTCAGGGAATGTGATCCAAGACCCCTGCTGGACACCTGAACCCGACAGCACCAAATTCCATAGATACTGTTTTTTTCCTATAAATAACAAGCCTATGATAAAATTTAATTTGTAAATTAGGCATGGCAAGAGATTAAAATAACAAATAATAAAGTAAAATAATTATAATAATAAACTATAGTAAAAGTTAAGTGAATGTGACATCGCTCTGTCAAAGTATCTTATTATACCATACCCTGCCTTTTCCAGTGATGACGTGAGATGATGAAATGCCAAACCTGCTCCTGAATCCGTGCAACCATCCCGTACTTGCCATAAATGCCTTGGCAACACTCGTTTGAGGGGATCCCTTGCTGAAGTCTTCATATGTGCTCAATGCTTTCTGGCCCAATGTATTGCCATCACTTGGAACCCATTTTCTGTTCATGTCTTTCACTCACAAATTTATAATGCCCTTTTCATCTTAATTAAGCACTATCATATACAGTGGCCATAACTTTCATAGTTTGAAGTATGACAGCAAAACCAGCGCAGTGTTTTTTCCTTCTTCACAATTTCAAGCGTAGAAGATTGTTTCTTACTGTAGATATTTGCAACCTTAGCATACAAGTTTATTTCCTCCCTTATTAAGTCAAAATCTTTCACCTTTTCACTGGAAAGACAGCATTTTATGGATTCTTTGTGGTACATACAAATTGTCAACATCATTACCCTTGCACTTTGGAGCCATTATTTAAAAAATAAGGATTCTTGAGCAGAAGTACCTCAATACCCTCCTAATCTATATGATAACCCAGAAGGCTATGAATTGACTAATGGGTGGGAGCATCTACACCATGGAGACACTGAACAAATGGGTGATTCACCTCTCACGAGGGACCCTGTGAGAGTTCATCATGCCCTTCAGAACAGTGTGCGATTTAAAGTTTACTTGTTTATTTCCGGAATTTTCCACATAATGTTTTTGGACCACAATTGACTGCAAATAATGGGAACAGCAGAAAGAGAAACCATGGATAAGCGAAGACTACTATATATATGCATTACACATTGTGTGTGTGTGTGTGTGTGTGTGTGTGTGTGTGTGTGTGTGTGTGTGTGAATCAGAGCAGGGAGTGCCTAGAGCATAAATATAAACAGATACATATATACAGATATGTATACATTATCTTCATTTTACAGCTAAGGAAACTGAGTCGCAGTGAGATTAAATGACTTTCTGAGGTCTCAGAATCTATAGTAATGGGGGGATGAGGAGAAGTGAACTCTACTCTCCCCCCACCCTTTTTCCCACATCACAGTACATGTATCACTGAAGAGAATTCCGGTATTTTGATATATCTCAAAAAAAGCACTGTGATGGTAATATAAAATCCTGTCAACATGGTTTACTGGTGTGACACAGTTGCTTAGTCTCTCCTCACCAATTTAAACTCTAATCTTAAAGTGTATTTTTAATGCACATAAGTCTGTCTAATTCCAAGAAATCTTTAATTTCCTGCTATCCATTAGTGCCTTAATTTCATAATAGATTTCATAGTATCTGAAGATGTTTCCACAAATGTAAGATTATAGCTCTGTGTAGGGAATAAGATTCAGAGAAAAATTTAAATTAATATGGTAAAATTTTATATTTATGCAAATATTGTTAGTAATGCAGTAAGGAACAAACATAAATTGAGAAATATACTAAAAATAAATGCATAATTTAAGTCTCTTATGGGCATCAACAGCTGTTTTAACAAAATAAAAAGCTGTTAAAGCCTTAGAGGAATTCATCCCTATACATTTTGCTTCTTCTTAGAAAGACATTAACATTCAAGAAACATATAAATATCACAACTACTTCTCCACAATACAATAACAGTGACTACATAATATGGAAAGCAGATGTGTATAGAGAATGAAGAGAGGACTGTATCAAGTGATATTATTAGTGTTTTTCTTAAATGTCCTGATGCATCCTTGCAATGCTGCGAAGGCAGTTCTCATAAAGCTCTGGAAATGATATTGAGATTCTGTTCTCCATACAAATAGGAAATAATGTAGGGAATCCAATGTGAAATAATGACAGGCAAAATAGCCCAAGTCCTGAGCTGTGCTGTATCAATTTACTCTTTTTCACTATTTTTATATATTTTATATATTAAAACTAAGTAAACGACTCTTTGAAATAAAATGCTTTGAGTGCACTTGTATCAAGTACATAAAAAACATTGACAAGAGGGATGAGGTAAAAGTGGATGAAGGAGGAATTAAAGACATGACAAAATTTACCAATTTAATAACAGAAATCACAAAGCATAAAAACTCATTTAATGCTATAAACTAGAAAAAGGTTTAGTTTTGAATTAATGCAGCTAATTTGACTAACAAAATTAGTCCTGCTAACCTTTATTACAATACTTAGGACCATGCTTGCCTCCATTGAATTTTATTGAACAGATATTTATGAAATCCCTACCATGTACCTGACACTGCATTAGATGCTGAAATTAGGTTATTGGACAAAGTAGATGCAACCCTTCTCCTCATGCCATTTAGTTTACCAGGAAACCAACACTCAGAGAGATTAACCTAATCCTGCCAACACTCAAATATCAGAATTACACCATAGCAAAAAACAGACAATGATTGTCTTATTTCTTAAATGACTTAGAGGTATCATCATTTTACTCAGTTCAGTGTCTGTCCAGGTCTCTTTAACTTGTAATGTATTGAGTTCAAATTTGTGATGTTTTGGAACAAAAATCTATTATTTCCTAAACACATATGTGTAGTAGTATAATTTATTTTAATTATATTTTATTGATTATGCTATTACAGTTGTCCTGATTTTCCCCTCTGTGCTGCTCCACCCAGGACACCCCTATTCCCTCAGGTAATCCCCCCACCATAGTTCATGTCCATGGGTCATGCATATAAGTTCTTTGGCTACTCCATTTCTTGTACTGTACTTTACATCCCCATGACTATCCTGTAACAATCTATTTGTACTTCTGTTTCTAAAAATATATTTTATTGATTATGCTATTACATTTGTCCCATTTTCCCCCTTCACTCCCCTCCACCCTGCACACCCCCTCCTACCCACATTCCCCCGCTTTAGTTCATGTCCATGGGTCGTACATATAAGTTCTTTGGCTTCTACATTCCTCATACTATTCTTACCCTCCCCTTTTCTATTTTCTACCTACCATCTATGCTATTTGTTCTCTGTACCTTTCCCCCCTCTTTCTACCTCCCACCCCCTTGTTGATAACTCTACTTGTGATCTCCATTTCTGTGTTTCTGTTCCTGTTCTAGCTGTTTGCTTAGTTTGCTTTTGTTTTTACTTTAGGTATGGTTGTTCATGATTGCGAGTTTGCTGTCATTTTACTGTTCGTATTTTTTATATTCTTTTTCTTAGATAAATCCCTTTAACATTTCATATAATAAGGGCTGGATGATGATGAACTCCTTTAACTTGACCTTATTTGAGAAGTACTTTATCTGCCCTTCCATTCTAAATGAAAGTTTTGCTGGATAGAGCAATCTTGGATGTAGGTCCTTGCCTTTCATGACTTGAAATACTTTCTGGCCCCATCTTGCCTGTAAGGTCTCTTTTGAGAAATCAACTGACAGTCTTATGGGAACCCCTTTGTGGGTAACTGTCTCCTTTTCTCTTGCTGCTTCTAGGATTCTCTCCTTCATTTTAATCTTGGGTAATGTAATTATGATGTGCCTTGGTGTGTTCCTCCTTGGGTCCAACTTCTTTGGTACTCTCTGACCTTCCTGGACTTCCTGGGAGTCTATTTCCTTTGCCAGATTGGGGAAATTCTCCTTTAATATTTGTTCAAATAAGTTTTCCACTTGTTGCTCTTCCTCTTCTCCTTCTAGTACCCCTGTAATTCAGATGTTAGAACATTTAAAGATGTCCTGGAGGTTCCTAAGCCTCTCCTCATTTTTCTGAAGTTTTGTTTCTTCATTCTTTTCTGGTTGGGTGTTTCTTTCTTCCTTCTGGTCCACACCATTGATTTGAGTCCCAGTTTACTTCCCATCACTATTAGTTCCCTGTACATTTTTCTTTATTTCACTTAGCATAGCTTCATTTTTTTCATCTAATTTGTGACCAAATTCAACCAATTCTGTGAGCATCCTGATTACCAGTGTTTTGAACTGTGCATCTGATGGTTAGCTATCTCTTTGTTGCTTAGTTGTATTTTTTCTGGAGCTTTGAACTGTTCTTTCATTTGGGCCATTTTTTTTTTGTCTTGACCCATCTGCTACATATAAGGGGTGGAGCCTTAGGTGTTCTCTCAGGCAGGGAAACCCACATTGCTGTGTTGTGACACTGTATGTAGGGAGGGGTCCAAGAGGAAACAATGGCCGTTGCTCCACTCTCTGCCAGATTTCAGTCACTTCCCCTGCGTCCCACCAGCAATTTGGGCCCTTCTGGTGCTGATTCCCACATGGGTGGGCTTGTGTACATTCTAGGACCTTGTGGGTCTCTCCAATGAACTCTCCTGTGAGACTGGGAGTTTCTCCTGCTGCAGCCTCAAGCCCCACAGGTGTTTTCAATCAGAGGTTTGAGGCTTTATTTCCCTGTGCTGGGGTCCTGGGTTGTGTGGTCTGTCTCATTCTCCAATTGTTTCTTCAGGTTTATCTGCATGTGAATGTGGGACTGCCCAGTCTTCAATCCGCTGCCTCTCTGGGTCTGCCAGCCCCCACCTTGCCACAAATCCTCTCTGCCTCGCTGCCCATCCCTGCCCCTCCTTCCGGTCTGAATGAATGTTTATTCTTTAACTCCTTGGTTGTCGGACTTCCATAGAGTTTGATTTTCTGTCAATTATGAGTGTTTTTTGTTTTTAAATTGTTGTGCTTCTTATGGTTGTGCAAGGAGGCACAGTGTGTCTACCTACACCTCTATCTTGGCTGGAGGTTTATTTGTACTTCTTAATCCCTTGAACTCTTCATCCATTCCCCCTGACTTCCTCCCATCTGGCAACCATCAAAACACTCTCTGTATTCTTGATTCTCTCTCTGTTCTTGTTTGCTTAGTTGGTTCTTTAGTTTCAGTTATTGATAGATATGTATTTATTCACATTTTATTGTTCATAGTTTTATCTTCTTTTTCTTAAACTAATCCCTTAACATTTCATATAATAATGATTTGGTGATGAACTCCTTTATTTTTTTCTTGTGTGAGAAGCTCTTTATCTGTCTTTCAATTCTAAATGATGGCTTCGCTGGGTAGAGCAATCCTGGCCCTACTTTTCATGACTTTGAATATTTCTTGCCAGTCCCTTCTAGCTTACAAAGTTTCTTTTAAAAAATCATCTGACAGTCTTATGGGAACTCCCTTGTAAGTAATTAACTGATTCTCTCTTGCTGCTTTTACAATTCTCTTTATCTTTTTAACCTTTGACAGTTTCATTATGATGTGTCTTGGTGTCCTCTTTACATCCATCTTGTTTGAGACTCTCTGTGCTTCCCAGATTGCATGTCTATTTCCTTCACCAAATTAGGGAAGTTTCCTTTCGCTATTTCTTTCAAATAGATTTCCAATTTCTTGTTCTTTTCTCCTTCTGGCACTCCTATGATGTGAATATTGGAAGGCTTGAAGGTGTCCCAGAGGCTGCTTAAGCTATCCTCACTTTTTTGGATTCTTTTTTTCTTCTTGTTGATCTGATTGGTTGTTTGGGGGTTTCTCATGTTTCAAATCATTGATTTGATTCTCAGCTTCATTCACTTGACTGTTGTTTCCATGTATATTGTTCATTATTTAAGTTTGTGTATCCTTCATTTATGACTGGATCTTTTTTATGGTGCTGAGGTCCTTACTAAGTTCCTTGAGCATCCTTGTGAGCAGTGTTTTGAACTCTGAATCTGATAGATTCTTTATCTCCATTTCATTTAGCTTTATTTCTGGAGTTTTGATTGTTTTTATTGTTTGCTTGTTTGTTTGTTTTTCATTTGGGCCATGTTTCTTTGTCTCCTCCTTTTGGCAGCCTCCTTGTGTTTGTTTCTATATATTAGGTAGAGCTACCAAGACTTTGTGTCTTGGTAGTATAATTTAATGTAGCAGGTGTCCTATAGGGTCCAGTGGCTCAGCCTTCCTATCACCCAAACTGGGTACTCAAGGTGCACCCTTCATGTGGGCTGAGTACACCCTCCACCTATAATTGAGCCTTGGTTGCTGTTGGCAGATCAATGGGAGGAATTTACCCAGGGCAGTCAGCTGTAAAGACTGGCTGTAACCACTTACCACTAACCTCCGTCCTCTGTGGAGGATCAGCTATGCAGGTGGTAGTGCTCCAACATGGACTGTAGCTCTTTACTGGGTGCATTGGCCCTGGGGTTTCCCAGATGGTCCAGGACGAGGTTAGCCCCCACCTGTGTTTTGCCCAGGGTACCCTTCCTGTGCTATAAAGCAATCTTAGGTGGCTGCTGCATGTGCTTGACTTGGATACTCCCATGGGAAGCCAAGCTGTGAATCTAAGCTGGCTGCTGCTAGTGGGGAGTCCAGGGCTTACTGAAGCCAGCTGTTGCTTATTTGATAGGATTTAAGAAGTTGTGAAGTATGAGCCCAAACCAGCCATTCGTATGGAAAAGCAGCTTGGGTAGGCCCTTAAATTGGGTGGGACAGGGTCTCCGAGGATCTTCAAAGAAGATCAAACAGCATTAGCTGGGTTGATGGAGCCTCAGATATGGCACCAGCTTGCCAGCTCTATAGCAGGGAGGCTTTATAAAAGGGACAGTGGCCTCTGCTCACCTTGATGCCAGACACTTCAGTTTCTCCCTGTGTGCCACTGGTGCCTTTCCAGCTATTCCCCTGGTGCTGGATCTTAGAGGGAGTGAGTCTGAGTAGGCTAGTCGGTGTGTGTATTCTTTAAGAAGAACTGCTTTTGGCTCCAGTAGTTTCTTCCTCTGATTCAGTGCCCACAGGTTTTTGCAGCCAGAAATTATGGGGACTTATCTTCCAGGTACTGGAACCCTGGTACAGGAATCCTGATGTGGGGCTGGGAACTCCTCACTCCCAAGATATCCCTCCTGAATTTTTGTCCACCACATGTCGGTGTGGGACCAGCCTGTGTCTGTGCCCCTCCTACCAGTCTGGATGGATGTGTTTGTGTGTGTGTGTTTTTTTTTAAATTCTGCATTGTCAGACCTCCATTTATCTTGATTTCTGAATGTTCTGAGTGATGGTTGTTTTATATTTTAGTTGTAATTTTGATGTGGTTGTGTGAAGTGGCTAGCCATGTCCTCCTATAGTACCATCTTGACCAGAAGTCAACGTTGTGTTATGTAGTATAATTTAAAATGCAAAATATACATGCCACTTTGTCAGACATCAGATGGGAAGACACATTACACTGTCATCTACAAAGCTGGTGACCCTAATTATATTCAGGTAACATGTTTGATCAAATAATTGCTTGAGTATAGTGGCAGATACATGTCACCCAGGCCTGTTGGAAGAAATAACATGTAGCTGCTTGTAGCCACTATCAACAGCATGCTACACAAAAATAGATGAGTAAATCAAACTCTGAATTAAGCTAGATGGTCTATCATCAGAGATGAAAGAGAATATAGCTTTAACAAGGAAAGTGTTCTCCACCTAAAGCCTATGGTCAGAGTTAACTAAATATTCATTAATTTGGGGCCACACAGGTGGTAAAAGTCAACTGTTTCTGCAAAACAACAGCCTGAGTATAACAAGGCTGAGTAACAAGACTAACCTTTTCACAGCACGTTCCCTGCCATGGTACAAATTCACTGCCAGATGCAGGAGTCAGTCTGGGGGCGAAGACCAAGCTGGGGCATTGCCTTCTCATATACCTCCCACTATTAAATTGAGGGGCACAGACAAATCATAGAGGCCAATAAATAAATAAAGAGACTTCAAGTTTATAAATTATTTATCAATATATATTTGGAAGGCAGACTTTTTTTAACCCCCTTGTTGACTCAAGTTGTAAAGTCTTGTCAAAATGGTTCAGTACATTGGCACTAATAGGCAAAAGGGCCATGGGGCTCTCCCACTGAAAATTAAACCAATAGAATTAAGCAATTAATTCTTATGGGTCCTTCAAATGGCATAATTTTCTAAAAAAAGAAGATCATTAACTACATTTATGCTAAAATAGTTGGGGTAAATTATAAAGTGAAATGAATTGAGAACCAATACCAGCATCTTTCTAGGTTATTTTTATTAATGGCATAGCAATTCCATGGGTTGGATATTGCTTATCAATTAAGTATATTCAACAACATGGGATCAGTTCATTTCTCTAAAGGTTAAATATTAATGTTCAATGGGCAATTATTATACATTTCTCTCTACATTTATGTTAACTTCATTGCACCTTGGTTATAGCAAAATATTTTCCCATAAAGTTTTTATTTTTTCTCTAACTTCTAATCACTAAAAAATCTAATAAGAGATCATAATCATAAAATATTTATGGTCAATAAGAACAAAACCTCCATGGTTTGTAGTTTTAGTTTTAATTTTTACATCAATCCACAGTGACTTCCTTTACTCTCTAACAAATATTATTAACAATATCAATCACTTTCTTTATTAGTAACCTCTACAGAATTCTCTTTAATAGCTTCTATTGTGGATAGAATTTGTAGAAGACCAAATATACTTATTACCACAGAATAACCAGTTTAAAGTCAACCAGTCAAAATAAAGTCAAGTGATTGATCTGAATAGATTAGTGTTTTCTTGACCTTCTTTTCATTATTGCCCCTGACAAAGAGACATTTTAGATTTTTTCCCCCTAATTCTCCCAATGAGTTAATAATGCAGATGTACAGTGTGTCTGTTTATATATTTTGACCTTTTGGGAAGGCCACAAAAGTGTAATAGCTAAGATTTTTCTGCTCCTGAAGAAACAATTTTTGTTGCTTTGGGGACATATAACCCACCATTGATACTTCACAGGTTAGATAAGAGAGTTCTTATATATTTCCACCACAGCATTGTACAAGAAACTTAATAACTTAGTAGATATCTGGTAGTATAGCCAAGATATTTACCTGGAAACATTTTTATTTGAAGTGTTACCTAAAAGTTTTTACACGGTTTTCCATCTAATTCACAATATACCCATATTTGCTGTGGTTTACAGTGCCTTCCTCTTACCCCATTCCCCGAATCTTATTAGAGTAACTGCACTGTGAGTATGTCATGCCTACCCTGCGGTGCTGTGTACCTCTGCCATATTGTGACGTACTCTTTTTTTACCACTGATGTTCCAGTTCAACAATAGTGTTGAAAGGCTCATGAATTCTTTTGCCTATGGGTGACTAAAATGATCCATGCTGATATAGTGAAACCTAAGAGATTAAAAAAAGAAATAACTCTTACATCATCATTTCTTTTTAACTCCCAGCCCCCTGCTTCCAGTCTCTTTTCCACCCAATCCCTCACTTTCTTCAGTGGAAAAAATAAATACTGGTTTTTGCCATATATAATGCTCACTTTTTTGCCCAAATTTTTTACAGAAAAATAAGGATGTGTAGAATACATGGGTAGTGCTAATTCTGTATCCATATAAATGTTCTTAATTCCTTCATTTATGTTTATGCATTAAAAATGTAACTGCAATAAAAAAAGCAATAACAATATCCATATGCAAAATAATACCCTGGAATACAATAATCAGTTTTGTTTCTAAATATAAATAAATAAAACATTGACTTAAAAAATCAAAATGAAAGATTTTTTCTGAAAGTTTGTGCAAAGAACATAGGTATGCATTATACATGATAAAATATGGTAAGCACATTTCTGTCGTTTAAGCCACCCACCCAATCTATGATACTCTGCTTTGGCAGCCTGTGCTGACTAATACACCCATATATAGTGTTCTTTTAGGTCATTTTTTTTATATGACAAACTTCTTTTTGCAAATAGGCTTTTATCATTACTTTAAATCGTGTCAGCTCCTGTTTATTTTAAACAAAGAGTCAAATATATTTCTTCAGCACTA
The DNA here is from genome assembly GCA_004027475.1 of Anoura caudifer. NCBI lineage: Eukaryota > Metazoa > Chordata > Mammalia > Chiroptera > Phyllostomidae > Anoura > Anoura caudifer. Next base: position 623,771 of record PVKU01000065.1, on the reverse strand, counting down.
TACAACTATAAGAAAACCAGAATAAATGAAATGATTAAGTTTTATGATGATTGGTTCTTTGATTTTATAATCATTAATGGTTAGCTTCTAGTTACCAGATAATACACATCTGTTGATACTTCATTAATGACTTAATTAACTGCTCTCTCGTCATCTGGGTTGTAACTATAAAGAATACATCTGGTCAGAAGTGGTATTCCTCATAACTGTTAAATACCTGGATAGAGATTTTGTTTGTTTTAGATCTTGTAATTATGGGTTCAAGAGTCAAATCTTATAAGTACTTGGACAAAGTAAGATAGAATTTCCAGTGGAACTGGGTATGGAAAGAGATACTTCAGGTTGACACTGCTCCCCATGCGCTGCCTTTCCCGCGAGATCTCATGTCCAGGTGATGTCCATGGCTAATTATTTGGGGCTAGTAAATGAAACCTGTGTTAAAACTTGCATTCAATTTTCATAGATGTTTATCTTTCAAGACCAATGTTAATGAGTTCCTGATTTTCTTAAATCGATAAATATGTGGGCAAGTGCTTAGGCAGGAGAGAGTTTTCAGTAGTTGTTACAAAACTGTTTCAATGTAAGATTGTGCTTGAGCTCTTCTAACTAGCAAAGCCAGATACCAATGGCTAACACATACATCAGCTGCTGGACAAAACACAAACTATAATGCTATAAACTACTCCATACGACTCCAAAGCAGAAGTCTTCAAAAAACAGTTATCAATATATGAAGAGTCCTTAACTGATTCTAATTTTCATTCCACATCTCAAGATTCAGTAGTTTAATAGAATGAACATTCTCTCAACCACAGGAGGCAAACACAAGGCCCACTGACCAAATGCAGCCCCCCTGATAATATCCAGCCCAGCACGCTGTTTCTGCCCAGGGGCAGCAGGGGGCTCTCACTCAATGGTTAAGGAGCAGTTACATTCATACAGTCCTAAAACTACATTCAGCCCTTTGAAAGCAACCGTGAGGTTGATGTGGCCCCCAGTGAAAATAAGTTTGACACCCCTGCTCTAAACACTTAGAAGGGCAAATTATACATAATTTATAATTTTGTAAATAAATTTAATTTGACCAATTAACTTTGTTTTAGCAAACTGAGCTCAGCTAACATTGAAGGAACTTAAGGAAAGGGTGTTAAACAGAAGCATCAGTTTAAAAAGGGTAAATTTTAGTAGGATCAATAATATTCTAGTCAACCAAAGCAGAAGAATTTTCTGGGCTCACACAAAAAAATATGAAGAATGACAGAAGATGGAAGCGATTACCACAAGGGAGAAAGTAGGTGTGTTTTACCTCTTCATTAATTTTTCTATATTCTAAAGCTCAGCTCTTAGCAGAAGGTAACAAGCTTTCCCCACCAAAAAAATGTCTTAGTATCCCTTCTTCACTGATAATAAGTATCGTAACATTTCAGAATTGACCAAAAGCATCAATTGTTCTGTGGACCTAAGGAGTGCCCTACGGACTTCTAGAAATTATTTTTGAAGAGATGTTGTAGTAGCCAGCCTCCATGATGGCACTCCAGTGATTCCTAAAATATAGGACAATGTTCCTTTGATCTCTCTGGATTGAATTGTCTGGGGAAGGTCATTTGTTATGTCATGAAATCATTTAAGCAGTTCTTGAGCTAAATGGTCCACGTGGCAAACGGTCTGAGGACTTCTTCCAAAAGCCAGTACCAACTTCTAGCCATGAGATACCTTGAAAGCAGATCTTCTGGCCTCAGTCAAGCCTTCAGATCACTGCAGCCCAGACTGCAGGCTGACACCTTAAACGCCAGGACATGAATGAGATCAGGCCGGAGCCACCCAACCTTAGAATTTCTGACCTACAGAAACTGTTGCATGACAGATGTTTACTGTGAACCCACTATTTTGGGAAGTAATTTGTTATACAGCAAGAGATAACTAATGCAGATGCCATGGTGTTGCATAAGAATTCAGGAGAGGAAGGTGGAGGGTAAAGCAAGCAAACAGGAATCCTGAAAGCCAAATATCTCAGCTTGACATTATTTCCAATATCTCTCACTAGTGGACTTGCAATTTGTGTTGTAGACAACTGAATATTGTTGAAGAGAAGTTGTTTGAAAAAATCCATTACATATGATAGTCTCCTTTGCCAACCCATTCAAAATTGCTTCTGTCGTACTACCAAAATTTCCCCAGCTTTTGGAACTACAATCCTCCCAAAATTCACTTGTTGAAACTCTAAACCCCAATGTGATGGTATTTGGAGATGGAGTCTTTGGGAGGTATTAGGTTTAGATGAAGTCTTAAGAGCTCTCATAACAGGATTTAGTATCCTTACAAGAAGAGGAAGAGATGTGAGACTTCTCCCTCTCCCCACACGTACGTACACAGACAGCATGAGAGCACGCAGCAACACGGCAGCCCCCGCAAGCCTTGAAGAGAGTGCTTATAAAAACTAAACCTGCCAGTACCTTGTTCTGGGATGTGCCAGCCTCCAGAATGTAACAAATAAATGTATGTTATTTAAGTCATCCAGTCTATGGTAGTTTTCTGTGTATGTTTACTAAATGTATTATTGAACAAATATCATTAAATAATCTAACTGTTGAAGAAGTTCCTGAGGTAAAGATATAAAATCAGAGTAATAAAGAGCTACTTGATTTTTTCCCACAAAACTGAAAGAAATTTCACTTTTTTATTTCTCCCAAAATTTTCTCCTTTATTAGTCTATTATAGTATGGCAGGAAGGTTACATACAGATGAAAAAGCCTAAATAGGAACACAAAACATTTACTTGAGCTGTTGAAAACATTTTAAGAAGGGTTATAAAAGTTTCAGTGAGGAGAGTTATATAACCAGTCATTTTACTAATTCCTAAGTGAGGTTGGGAGACATAAGGAGAATTAAACTAAGATCTAGAGAGTGGAACTGATAATTCAAATAAAAAATAAACAGATGGAACTATATCAAACTAAAAAACTTCTGCATGGCTAAAGAAAACATTAACAAAATGGGAAGGGAACCGATCGCATGATCAAACCTATTTGTCGATGATACCTTGGACAAGGGTTTGATTCCCAAAAGATATAAAGAACTCACACAACTCCACACCAGGAAGACAAACAGTTTAACTAAAAAATGGGCAAAGAACCTGAACCGACAGTTCTCCAAGGAGGACATACAGAGGACCCATAGAAACGTGAAAAAATAAATGCCCAAAATCACTAGCCATTAGAGAGATGCAAACTAAAACCACAATGAGATATCACCTCCATGCCTGCTGAAATGGCTATCATTAATAAATCAACAAACAGCAAGTGCTGGCAAGGATATGGAGAAAAGGGAACCCTAGGACACTGTTGGTGGGGGTGTGGACTGGTGCAGACACTGTGGAAACAGTATGGAATTTCCTCAAAAAAAAACAACCCACTAAAAATGGAACTGTGCTTTGATACAGTGATCCACTACTGGGATTATACACTAAGAATCCTGAATCACCAATTCAAAGGAACCTATGAACCTCATTATTCACAGCAGGGTTATTTACAATAGTCAAGTGCTGGAAACAGCCTAAGTGCCCATGGGTAAATGAATGGATCAAAAAATTGTGGTACATTTACACAATGGAATACTACACAGCAGAAAGAAAGAAGGAAGGAGCTCCTACTCTTTGTGACAGCATGGATAGAACTGGAGAGTATTACACTAAGTGAAATACCCCAGACAGTGAAAGACAAATATATATGATCTCACCTGTAAGTGGAACCTAATCAACAAAACAAACAAGGGAGTAAACTAGAACCAGAGACATGGAAACAAGGAACAAACTGACAGTGACCAGATGGGAGGGGGGAGGGGGATAATGGGAGAAAGAAGGGGTAGGGGCAAGCCAAGGAACATGAATAGAGGACTCAAGGGCACAGGCAATGGGGATGATTGACTGTGGGAGTATAGGGGGATGAGGCAGAGGGGATCAATGGGGGAAAAGGCAGGACAACTGCAACTGAACAGTAAAAAAATGAAAATAGACCTGGCTGGTGTGGCTTGATGGATTGAGCACTGGCCCTGGAACTAAAGGGTCACTGATTCGATTCCTAGTCAGGGCACATGCCTGGGTTCCAGGCCAGGTCCCCAGTGGGGAGTACGTAAGAGGCAACCACACATTGATGTTTCTCTCCCTCTCTTTCTCCCTTCCTTCTCCTCTGTGTAAAAATAAATAAAATCTTCAAAAAATTAAAAATAAATAAATAACTTGGTTATTATTTTTTAATTATTTTATTTTTCCTGTTTGAAAGCCTTATACTTCAAGTTCATACTAAAGGTATGTCCTTGAACCACACAATATCTTCACCACAACTCTGTTGAATATCATTTAAAAAAAAAAACTGTAGAAGTTTACTTAGGAGTGACAGGAGAGAAAGAGTATGCACACAATTATACTCCATATTCTGAACAGGAGATTTCCACCAGAGAAAATCCACCAGTTAGTTTTTAACTAACATTTTCTTAAGAATATTAATGGGCCAATTGACAACAGGTAAAAATTTATTGATTCTAAGAAGGGTCTTCTAACTCTAAAAAAGTAACCATAAAGCATAATTTACAACAGGGCTTCCATTTTTCCCTTTATTTAAAAGATAACTTCATTCCGTATTTAAATATAAATACCCTGGGAGAAATTAACAAAGAAAATTGATTAATACTTATTTGGCTCACATGCTGAATTTGATCCAAAATAATCCTGTTCTCCTTAATAATGAACAAATAGAAGAAATAATGATACATTATGTCATCCTCAGGAGACAATTTTATAGTTACATTCTAATTAAGAGGCAACAAAATGGTTGCTAGTTAAAAAGTGTCAATAAAAGTTTTTCATATTAACGGAGGGCGACAAACTCTTTAGCCAAAAAGGCAAACCAGTGATTTTGTATTTCATTCACCAGCTAAATTTATAAGCAGAGACATCCCTGTAATCCCTGAAATAATGGAGCATAGGTGCCCACTTAACCCTCTTACTGAGTGGAAAGCATGAATGTGTTGGACTTCTTTTGTACAATGGAGCTAGAACCATTAATATAAGATAATTTAGCTGTCATTGATTCAGCCAATAACAACAACAAAAAACAAGTGTCAAGATTTGAAAGAATGAGATTCAGTTCAGTGCCCTGATATGTTTTGTCTTCTTTACAGTATTATATATCTAGATTTCTCAAGGCCTTTTCCCAGACCCCCTACTCTACAATGTAGTGGTCTCTCCATTAACTTTTTACTCAAAGATGCTTGGATGATCTATAACTCCTAAATCTTTATTACTCAGAATCTTTCTTTTGAGGCCAGATACTAAAGGGAATTTAAACTCAGCAGATCCAAAGGTGAAATCATCATCTTTTCTCCAAACTGTTTCTTATCCAGAGTTGCCCTATCCCAGCAAATGAAAAAACTATCCATCTGACTTACCAGGTGGAGCCATAGGAGTCAACCTTGAAATGGATCATTTTACTCATCAGGAAAACATCTCCCTTTATTGTTCAAGTACAGTTTTCGGCCTTTTCCTCCCATCCCAGCCCACCCCCAAGCCCTCTCCACCTCCCTCCCGTTTCCACCCCCCAGTTTTTGTCCATGAACATCTCCCTTTAATGACTTTTGATTTTATATCTTAAATATTTCTATGCTGTTGTCTCCTTTCCCTCTCCAAAATTTCTACCATTGTGGTCCAAACTAGTATCATCTCCTGTTGGGCTACTGTATTATCTTGCTAACCACTCAATTCTTTCCTTCTGATGCTACAAGCTATTCATTTCCCATAGAAAGTGCAGAGGGATCTTTTCAAAATGAAGATCTTATCCCCATCTCCCAAAAAATCTTATAAACACTTTTCCTTGTTATTAATGTAATAGGCAAAGTTCTTTAAATGGCTGAGACACCTTGTTTTTTCTTACCCCTGTCTTCTCTCATGGCCTCATTTTTCTTCTTCCAGGCCTGTAGTGCCACAATTTCTTACATGCCAAGACTTTCAGATATGGTCTGTCTTGATAGTTCAGTTTGTTCATTAGATTCCACATATAAGTGAAATAATATGGTATTTGTCTTTATCTGGCTTATTTCACTTAGCATAATCTTTTCCAGGTCCATCCATGTTGTTGTAAAGGGTGAAATTGTCTTCTTTTTCACAGCTGAGCAATATTCCATGGTGTAAATGTCCCATAGTTGTTTTATCCACTCATCCACCTATGGACACTTGGGCTGCTTCCATATCTTGATAGTTATAAATAACTCTGCAATGAACAAAGCGGCACTTATATTTTTTTCAACTAGTACTTTATGTTTCTTCAGTATATTCCCAGAAGTGGCATCACTGCACAGTCTATGGTATTTTGCTACGGCAACCCGAGAAGACTTAGGCAACACCCACCTCAGGGTCCCCTGAATTTCATTTTACTCTTAAAATACCATGTATATACATGTGGCATATTATTCCATGTTAAAGACGGTTTCAGTGGAAAAAAAGAAAAATTAAAAAGCTATCTTTCTTAAAATAAAAGCATGAGATCCTCAACTACACTAACTAAAAAGAAAAGGGAAGAGATTCCATTAACAAAATTCAGAAATCAAAGAGGACACATTATAACTCATGTCATAGAAATAAAAAGGATCATAAAACATTACTATGATGAACTATACATAGTCTCATTGGGTAATCTAGAAAAGATGGATAAATTTCTAGAAACATATAACCTTTAAAAGTGAATCACGAAGAAAAGAAACAATCCTGGAGGTTCCTAAGCTTCTCCTCATTTTTTTTTTTTTTGAATTCTTGTTTCTTTATTCTGTTCTGGTTGATATTTATTTCTTCATTCCGTTCCAAATCCTTGATTGGAGTTCTGGTTTCCTTAGGTTCACTGTTGGTTCCTTGTATATTTTGCTTTATTTCACTTTGCATAGCCTTCACTTCTTCCTCTATGTTGTGACCATACTCAACCATTTCTGTGAGCATCCTGATTATCAGTGTTTTTAACTCTGCATCTTATAAGTTGGCCATCTCTTCATTGCTAGTTCTGTTTTCAGAGCTTTGACTTGTTCTTTCATGTGGGCCATATATTTTTGTCTTGGTATGCCTGTTACATTCTAAGAGATGGAGGCTTAGGTATTCACCAGGGTGGGGCAACCCACCTTGCTGTGTTGTGGTGCTGCATGTGGGGGAGGGATCAGAGAGGGAAGAATGCTAATTGCTCAGCTCTCTGTCAGCCTTCAGTTACTTCTCCTGCTTCCCAAAAGTGAATTGAGCCCTTCTGGTGCTGATCCCTGGGCGTGTGGGATTGTGTACATTCTAAGACCCTGTGGGTCTTTCCACCAAACTCTCCTGTGAGGCTGGGAATTTCTCCCAATGCCACAATTCACACAATTTTTAAAGCCAGAGGTTTCGAGGCTTTTTTTCTCTGCGCTGGAACCATGTGTTGTGTGGTCTATTTTGCTCCCCAGTTGTTCCTCCTGGTTTATTTGCACATGGATGTAGGACTGCCTTGCTGTGTGTCCTCTCTGCCCCAGTTGCCCATCTCAGTTCCTCCTACTGGTCTGAATGAATGTTTCTTCTTTAACTCCTTGGTTGTCAGGCTTCCACACAGTTTGATTTTTTTGACAGTTCTGGTTCTTTTGTTTTAAATTTGTTGTTGTCCTTCTTTTCATAATTTGAGGAAGTAAAGTGTATCTACCTATGCCTCCTTCTTGGCCAGAAGTTTCTGGAAGACCAAGAAATTAAAAACTTATTTGAAAAAATAATGAAGGAGAATTTCCTCAATCTGGCAAAGCAAATAGACTTTCAGGAAGTCCAGGAAGCTCAGAGAATCCCAAAGACCTTGGACCCAAGGAAGCACGTGCCAAGGCACATCATAATTACATTATCCAAGATTAAAGGTAAGGAGAGAGTCTTAAAAGCAGCAAGAGAAAAGGAGACAGTTGCCTGCAAAGGAGTGCCCATAAGACTATCAGCTGAATTCTCAAAAGAAAACTTGCAGGCTAGAAGGGGCTGGAAAAAAAGTATTCCAAGTCATGAAAGGCAAGGACCTATATTACTCTATCCAGCAAAGCTATTATTTAGAATGGAAGGGCAGATAAAGTGCTTCACAGATAAGGTGAAGTTAAAGGAGTTCATCATCACCAAGCTCTTATAATATAAAATGTTAAAGGGTCTTATCTAAGAAAAAGAAGATGATAAAAAATATGAATAGTAAAATGACAACAAACTCACAACTATGAATAACTGAACCTAAAAACAAAAACTAAGCAAAAAACTAGAACAGGAACAGAATCACAGAAATGGAGAACATATGGAGGGTTATCAGTGGGGAGGGTTGGGGGGAGAATGGGGAAAAGGTACAAGGAATAAGAAGCATATATGGTAGGTACAGAATAGACAGGAGGAGGTCAAGAATAGTATGAAAAATGGAGACGCTGAAGAAATTACATGTATGACCCATGGATATGAACTAAGGGGGGAATGTGAAGGGGGTGCAGGACAGAGGGGAATAAAGTGGAGAAAAAAATGGGACAACTGTAATGGCATAATCAATAAAATATATTTAAAAAATAAAAACAATCCAAACAGACTGATAACTAGTAGGAGATTGATTCAGTAATAAAAATTTAGAAAACAAGAAAACCACAAGAACAAGTTACTTCACTGGAGAATTCTATAAAATATTTAAAGAAGTACTAACACCAAACCTTCTCAAACTCTTCCAAAAAATTGATGAGAAGGGAACAATTCCAAACTTATTCTGTGAGGTAATATTTACCCTGACACTAAAATCAGACAAAGGTAGTATAAGAAAACTACAAACCAATATTTCTGGTGAATATTGATGCAAAAATTATCAACAAAATATAAGCAAACCAAATTTAAAAATACACTAAAGGAATTATACATCATGAATACATGGTATTTATTACTGAAATGTAAGAATGCTTCAGCTTACAAAAATCAATCTGTGTAATTCACCACACTAAAAAACAAAAATAATGATCATTTTGATCAATCATTTGATTATCAATTGATCATTTCAATTAATGCAGAAAAGACATTTGTCAAAATTCAATATAACTCATAGTAAAAACACTCAAGAAACTAGGAATAAAATGAAATTACATCAACAAAATAAAGGCCATATAGGAAAAGCCTCCAGCTAACATCATACTCAATGGTGAAAAACTTAAAGCTTTTTCTCCAAATCAGAAATAAGACCATGATGCCCATCCTTGCCATTTCTACTAAACACAGTGCTTGAAGTCCTAGCCAGAGCAATCAGGCAAGAAAAAGAAATAAAAGCATCAAAATAGGAAAGGAAGAAGTAAAATCATCTCTGTTTACTGATGACATGAACTCATATGTAGAAAATCCTAAAGAACTCACAAAAATACTTAGAATTAATAACAAATTCAATAACGTTTAAGGGTACAAAGTTAATATCCAAAAATCAGATTTATATAAGCTAACAATAAATAATCTAAAAAGGAAATTAAGAAAAGAATTACATTTACAATGGCATTAAAAAGAAAAAAACATACTTAGGAATAAATTTAGCCATTGCAGTATAAGACTTGTATACTGGAAATTCCAAAACATTCCTGAAATTAAAGAAGATTTAAATAAATGGGAACACTTTCCATGTTCATTAATTGGGAATATAATATTGTTAAAATGTCCACACTACCCAAAGTGATCCAGATTTAATTCAATCCTTATTAAAATCCAAAGGTATTAATTTTTCAAAATAGAAAAAAAAGCCATAAATTTTATATGGAGTATCAGAGGACTTAGTAGTCAACACAATCTTGAGAAGTAAAAACAAGCTGGAGGTCCCTCACTTCCTGATTTCAAAACATGTTACAAAGCTATATAATCAAAACAGTATGGTAGTGGCCTAAAGACAAGAATATAGATGAATAGAATAGAATAGAGAACCCAGAAATAAGTGCTCACATATATTGTCAAATAATTATCTGCAAAATTGCTAAGCATATACACTCTTCAACAAGTGGTGCTGGATTCTACTTCTGGATATATGCAAAGGAATTGAAAAGAGGATTTTGATGATTATTACTCATCTTTATCACAGAATTATTTACAATATCCAAGATATGGAAACAACCCAATTGCCTATCAACTGATGAATGGCTACAAAAGATGTGATGCATATACACAATGAAATATAAATAAATCATGAGAAAGGAGATTTTTTTTATTTACTACAACATAAATGGAACTTGAACATATTATACTAAGTGAGATAAATCAGGCAAATGTAGAAAAGTACTGTATGATATCATTTTTATGTGGAATACAAAAATGTGAACCTATTAAAAAACAGAGAAACAGAGAGTAAAATGATGGTTATCAGGGAGGAGGGGATACTATTGGTGGTGTTTAATGGTACAAACTTGTAACAAACAGTAAATAGGTCATAAAGATCTAATGCACATTATAATAAATACAAAAAATGTTATGTTACAATTATATAATGTGATAAATATTGCTACATTGGCCAATATTTTATAGTATATAAATGTATCAAAGTAATACACTATACACCTAAAACTTACACAATGTTACATGTCAAATTTATTGAATAAAAGAAATTATTTTAGTGCTGGGAAAACTGGATATACACATGCAAAAACTGAAATTAGAACTTATACCATATATAGATAAATGAACTGAGAATTAGTTAAAGACATAAACATAAGATCTGAAACTATAAAACTCCTAAAAGAAAACACAGGGGAAAATATTCATGACATTGGACTTGGCAATGATTTCTTGGATATAGCTACCAAAGTATATACAACAAAAGTAAAAATAGACAAATGGAACTGTATTAAATTTTATCCTCACACAAGGACATTTTTTAAATTGCTTTTGGAGAGAGAGAAAGGCAAGAGGGGGGGCTGGTGAGAGACAGAAACCTCGATGTGAGAGAGAAACATTGATTGGTTGTCTTCTTTGATGTGCCCCAACTGGGGATCGAACCCACAACATGGGCATATGCCCTTCCAGGAGTTGGACCACAGCCCTTCAGTCCTCAGGATAATGCTCCAACCAACTGAGCCACACTGGCCAGGGAGAGACCATATTAAATTTTAAAACTTCTGCACAGCAAAGAAAAATAATCAACAGAGTGAAAAATCAATCTACGGAATGGGACACATGTTTGCTAACCCTATATTTGATAAGGGGCTAATGTGCAGAATATATAAAGAAACTCAATAAGGACAAAGAACAAACAATCCAATTAAAAATGGGTAAAGGACTTGAATAGCAAATTATTAAAAGAGGCTATAAAAATGACCAACAAGCATGAGAAAAGATGCTCAACATCAATAATAATAAAAGAAATTCCAATCAAAATCACAATGAGGTATATAACCTCACCCCCATTAGGACTGCTGCTATCAAAAGAAACTAGCAAGTGTTGGTAAGGATGTGAAGAAACTGAATCCCCTGTGTGGAATGTAAAATGATAGACACTGTGGAAAACAGTATGGAAGTTCCTCAATACATTAAAAAGCAACAAGCGCCAGTGAGTAGAGAAAAGGGGACCCTAGTGCACTGTTGGTAGGGATGCAGACTGGAGCATCTGTGGATAACAGATGGAATTTCCTCAGAAAACTGAAAATGGAATAGCCTTTTGACTGAGTGATCCACTCCTGGGAATATACTGTAAGAATCCTGAATCACCAACTCAAAAGAACTTATGTACCCTTACGCACAAAACAGTGCTACTTACAATAACCAATTGCTGGAAACAGCCTAAGTGCCCATCAGTAAATGAGTGGATGAAAAAAAGCTGTGGTACATTTACACAATGGAATTCTACACAGCAGAGAGAAAAAGGAATCCCTACTTTTTACGACAGCATGGATGAAACTGGAAAATATTATGCTGTGTGAAATAAGCCAGTTGGTGAAAGACAAATGCCCTATGAGCTCACCTAGAAGAGGAGTCTAATGAACAAAATAAACTAAGAAACCAAACAGAACCAGAGGCAGGGAAACATGGAACAGACTGACAGTGACCAGGGAGGGGGTCAATAGCGGAAAGGAGGGGAAGGGACTAGTCAAAGAACCTGTAGAATGACTCATGGACATGGTCAACAGTGCGGGGACTGACTGTGGGAGCCTGCTGCCGGGTGGGTGCTGGGTGGAGGAAGGCCAAGGGGCAAAAATTGGGACAACTGTAATAGAATAGCAACAAAAAAACTTAAAAAAAATGTAACTATTATATAATTCAGTAGTTCCCCTTGTAGGTATATGTATTCAATTTTTACCAGCCTTATTTAAAAAAAAGAGAGAGAGAAATGATGTCACTTGCTATGAATGATACGCAAGGATATTGTATTAAGTAAAATAAGCCAACCACAAAAAGATAAATACTTCATAATTCTACTTACCTGAGGTCTGTACAATAGTCAAACCCTTAGAAACAAAAAGTAGAAAGATGGTTGCCAGATGCTAGGAAGAGGAGACAAAGGGGAATGGATATTCAATAGGTATAGATTTTCAGTTCTGCAAGATGAAAAAGTTCCAGAGACTGGTTGCAATTAATGCGAACATAGCTAACACTACTGTACTGCACATTTGAAAATGGTTAAGATGGTAAATTTAATCTTATTTATTTTAACCTCAGTAAAATATGTAAATAAAAATCAAAGCATGGGAGCACAATGATATATTGATACATTTACTTCTTTAGAAGTTAGCTTATATGACTCAGCTTAAAATTTGCATGTGAACCAACTTTCTGCAAAGGAGCCAATGAAATAGGAATGCTAATATTTTTGAACAGGCATGATAGAGATTTATCTCATTTTTACCAGAGGAAGCAATCATAAAACATAAAACACCAAGCCTCAAGTTTTTGGACTTTTTAGTTCAAGATGTCTAATAAAAGTATATTCTAGCAACCTTTAGACATTTTAAGCTAGAATTTAGGTCAGGGCTAGATATCACCCATACAGAGAGGTGAGAAGAAAGCGGCGATGGGAGTGAGGGATATAAATAGGTAAGAGCAAAGGGCTAAGGAACCAGACTTGGGAGATATTCTGAACCTGTGGATGTAATAAAACAAGAGCTACAGCCTGATAAAGAAAGTTCAAAAGGTCATGAGTGTATTCCACGTAACACTGAAGAAGAAATTTTTTTCTACTAAAAGAAGTGGTTTTGGTCCCTTTTCAATATCTTATTTTAATCTAAACTAGTAGTCAATTCACTTAGGGTATCTTTTCTTTTATATTTTATAAAGCATCATTGATGTTCCAAATAATACCTTAGGAAAAAAAACCTAAATCCAACTCTAAAGCACAGTTTGATGCACAGAGAATTCGTTTTTAAAAAGCAATTAAAAAACTGATTACTAAAAATCACAAAAGACCTGAAATACAGAGAAAGGGAAGTGCATTTGGAAAGTTGAAGAGACATTCAGTGCTTTAAATAAAGCATGAATACAGGGGCAATTTCCATCTAAAAGCTGCACGGTCAATTTGCCAATAATAACAATTCCCGTGTTTAACTGAAAGGAAAATAGCAAGCAGCATCTGAATGCAAATGAGCATTTTTGTTTGTTTCTTTTGGGGGCAGGTAAAACAGTTACACAAAACAAACAATGAACCCAGAGAAAAAACTATCAGTGTTCAATGTAATGTTTAGCCAATAATTGTTGCATTCGCCCATAAATATGTGTACACATATACAAGCAATTTGTCAAAAGCAATGCAAAGTGTCCTGGGTGGGAGAGAATAAAAATTTAAGGATGCAGTCATCTGACCTTACTGATTAAAATTTAATTTTAGCCAAAATGTTCCGATTCTCAACTGATTAGTGAAAATATGATTGGCTATGCCCATTATTAAGACATTAGTGTTAAGTTAGTAATATCAAAAAAACAAGCAAACAACAACAACAAAAAAAACTGGAACTGAAGTAAGGACACGAAACTCTGCCAAAGTGATGCAGCCTGGGTTTGGAGTGAATAATTGCTAAAAAAAAAAAAAAAAAAAAATGTAATTTAGAGACTAGTTGGAAACTTTCGTTACTCTGCCCCACCCTACCAGATCTCTGATGCCTCTGCTACAGTTGGAATGCTACAATTACTCTGCCAAGTGGGAGCTGGGAGAGGGAAGATACGTTTATTGAGATAAGGAGATGCAAGTATAAAATGGTGAAATGAGCAGTTGGAACTAGGATGGAAGGATATGTATTTAGTCTCTGCTCTTCTGCAGAATTTCACATTCCTCTAGCCTTACTCTGTCACCTCAGCATCGTGGGTAAGGAAGCACCAGCCCTTCCCCCTGGTGGGACAGAGGTTGGAGTGTCCCCAGTTTTGTGCTGACAGCCACGTAATGAGGTGGGCCAGTTCCGCAATCTGCCACTCCAGTAATCCTGACTGTGGCAGCACCAGCCACATTCCTGGCATGAGCGGGGGTCCCAGCCTTGGGGTTGCAGCTATCCACACGGCATGTCCTGTGGACTCAGCTGCCTTGTCCTTCAACACCGCATAGAGCTGATTGCCATAGAATTTTGCAAGAAGTAAACCTGTAGGGAATCAGTGTTGTTGAAGTAAATCCTTCCCAGGAAGGAATCACAAAAGTGAAGGGAAATTTGACCTTGCCACTGAGGAAAAAAAGTCATTTGGGCAAAAACGCTGTTTGGGAGCTTTTCCACAATAAGAAAAAGAGGAATTGAGTACTATGCTGAGGATGACATAGCTCGTAAGTCATGAATCAGGATGTAAGGCCTGACTTCAACTGTGAAATTGGACAGCAGGGCCCAATTAGGGACTTTTCGTGGCACCCTGGGCTCACCTCTGGCATACACATGTCACATATTATTTACTCATTTATATTTCCTGCTAAAGAGTAAGCTTTTAAAGACAGAAGCTATTTTAGCTTTTTAGCAGGTCAAATGATAAGTGGTTCCATTTTTTTTTAACTAAATTATTTATTTTAACCCATTCTTTCTTCAGTCTGGGAAATTCTAAAACATTTTGTTCTGTTCCCAGGCATGTCCATTTTGGAAATAAATAGCTTTTATGTTCATGGTGCAATTCTTAGCTATAAAGCAGCCTTAATTCTAATACCTATTGCATTATCCTCCAATTAAAAGAAAAATCCTTCATCCATTGCCTAACATATGACTATATTACAGGAAATCAAGATCTCTACACTTTATTTTCGTAGTCTGTGTGCCTTTGTATATTTTTAAATCCCATGACCTTTTAGTATGTGATTTAGTAAAGTTAACATGTATATAGCAATTACTCTGTGCTAAGCTTCTATTGATTTATATAATTCACAATGATCTTTCACATCAAGTACCATTATTAACACCCAATTTTATAGAGGGAAGCACTGAGACAATGGGGGCAACTGGCAGAGGTGACATTCAGTCCAGATTGCCAACCCCCAGAGACTTTGCTCTCAACGCTTGCCCTATAGATACCGTATTTTTTGGACTATAAGACACACTCCCCCTGCCCCAAATTTGGAAGGAATAATGGTTGTTAATGCTACTGTTAAGTTCTGTTTACATTTACATTGGTGAAATATTATGTTATTGATGTTATTAAATATTTGCCACATTTTTGCATCAAAACTTTTTTCCTATTTTCCTCCTCTAAAACCTAGGTGAATCTTATGGTCTGAAAAATGCGGTATCTTCACACCACATAAATTCCAGTTGCCAATTGTCAGCAAGCCTCTTCAGGGAAAGGACTGCAGTGAATTTGAATTATATGGTGGAATTTGAGTCCGAGGATAAAGTCCTCTGGCAATAAATAACTGTATTGATTGTAATATGTGAGGATGTTCAGGAGTTTTTCTTCTATACATTCATACCACATGAGATACTCTCTACAAAACATGTAGCGCATTTGAGGACCTCAGTAATGTAAGTTTTCCCCAAGTCAAAAATTCTATAACATATTGAAATATTATCCTCACAGATCAAAGAGTAGAGGGATAAAATGAAAATAACTTGTTAAATACAAGTTACCTGGTTAATACATCTTTTTGGACTCCTGGATCCAGTTTCATTCAATGCGTACGTTGAGAGTAGAGCTGAGGGATGCTTCCCATGCAACAAGCGCCAAGCAGTTCTCAGGCACCACCAGACGTCTGAGAACCCAACTCAACTCTGACACTCCCAAGCCGGAAGCAGCAATGCCTTGCTTCTTTTCGAATCCTTGCTAACCATTAACAGCAGTGATCAGAGAGAGAATTGGGGAAACAGCAACAGCGTATAGTACTTTTCCACTTGGAAACGGCCTGCTTCAATAGTCCTCAGTAAAAAAGGATTTCTCAAAGTATAGTGTTACTGACAGTGTATGTAAATTTTCTCTTTGTGATAGTTCCCTCTGTTTTCTTTTCACCAAGTAAAGGTTACTGTATCAAAGAAAGCTCTTACTCGTCAATACACTTGGAAGAAAAGCAGAGGGCACAGGAGGTCAGAGGAAGCAAACAACATGAGCAAACATTCAAGTCAGAAAAATTATTTTCCTTCTTATGCAGGTAACAATACAATGTGACCATAAAATATGGTGTCTTTTCCATACCCATTATAATATTTATAGACGTTTAGTTCAGGTTGCATACGAATAATGCATTCCATGTATAAGGTGTTTCTAGCTGACTAATACTATAGTAGGCATTTTTAAACACATGATTTTTAAAAAAATCATAATAAGGTAGATGTCATTAACTCTATTAGAAAATAAAGAAAATTAGGCTTAAGGTCATACTTCTAGTCAGTAAAAAGGCTGGGATTAAAATTTTGGTCTGTCTGACTTCAAAGTACATACTCATAATCATTATGTTTTGATTTTATTTTTTAAATTTCTTTTATTTTTAAGAAACTGTAGCTGGAAAAAGATTTTTAAAATATACTGAAGTAATAGTTTTCTGTCATACTTATTAATCAATGAGCTATTTCTATATACTACCCTAATTTTTTAAAAATAACAATTTATAGTTGATTAATAGTTGCTTAATTGATTTAAATACATCAGTCAAATTTCATTCATTGGTTTTAGTAAGTTTATGACTAAATTGATTTTTTAAATAGAAAGTACAGCATCACAAATATTTGACATTAGGAAGATCATAAATGCTACCAACATTGATTTATTGGTACTTAGGTTTAAAAACTTGAAAGGTTAAGCTTGCATATTAATTTGTAGGTCTGCAGGGAGACTTGTGCTTCACCACCGACTATCATTACTGACAATGGGAGAGCTTCCTACTTCAGATCGAGGCCCAGAACAGAGAAACATCCACAAAGGCACATTTGGAGAAAGTCTTGAGGCATTGGAAGGATAGTGATCACTTCTCTCTTTTGCCTCCTGTATGTGAGACACAATGAAATGAGAAAATTAATTGAATATGAAAAATTGTGACAACTCAGGGAAAACACTTTTGTGAAGAGTCCTTATACAAAAAAAATTCACAAAATTAATTTAGAGGTCACAGATTTGGATCTCTGGGCATACCTCTCCATATGGAAGAAGTTGTTAAGGTAGGTTGAGCTCCCTAAAACAGCGTTCAACCTTTGCGTAACCCAGTGCTGTGGAATGTAGAGCCATGAAGTCCCCAGTACCACGTAGGGGTCAAGACAGGGATGCTTGTCTTAGTTTTAAACTAGCTCCCATGGTCAGGATTATAAAGACTTCTAGGTCTTTTAATTTTATTATTAGTTTATTGGGTGGCAATGGTTCATAAAGTTATTATAGGTTGCAAGGGTATAAGTGAGGGATCTGGATTGGGAAGGACCAAGCAAGCAAGCAGAAGGATGGGTTGAAAAGCTCTTGTCATTTGTTTGACGAGTTGTCAAAAGCTTCCAGCACTGAGAAAAGTCCATTGCAAAGTTCAAACTTAGCCAACTGCCATGTCTATGGAAGGATACCCTAAGTCTGAAGAACAGTCAGAACTCAAGAAGACATTAAATGCCACAAAGGATACAGGCATTAATGCCCCAGTATTACTGCTGGAGAGGAATTAGTTGTCTAGGATTTACAGTCATTAAATAGTTGTATAGTTAAAGCTTTTTTGAAACCACTGAATTGTCCAAGTGCATATTACATAATCAAATCTTTTTTCTACTATAGTGCCCTATGGATTTGAAGTATCTAAATATCAGAAACAGCATTAAACCAAAACACGGCAAATTTTAATTGTGGATAAATTATGTATAGGTAACTTTTCTTGGTCTTTTTAAAATCTAGCCTATCCATTGTGGAATTATTTGAATGTCAGTGCATCTATTTCTCCTTCACACTATTTAATAGCTGCAGGGTGTTGCAGAGCTTCTGTAACAGTCATGGTCCCAACAAGAAACACGTGTGGCAGGTTTAGGGGAAACAGCAAAGGATGGGGAAGTATCTGAGGTTTTGTTAACAGAAGAAAGCAGCTGCCACCTTAAGACCTAAGGAAGCAGGCAGAGAATGTTCTTTGTTACTTAAATCAGTGAGAGCTGGAGGGTTGTCCAGACTTCCCCACTGGAAGTCTGGCCATAGGTAGAGGGATGCAGTCACCATCAGCTGCTGTATGGCAGAGAAGTAGCAGAGGAGAAACTAGGTCCATTCCCGCTGGTGCCTCCTTAGGCTGATAAAACTAAAAGCCAGAGGGTAAGGCAACCCCAGGTCAGCTTCCCAGGAATCAGAGTAGGGCAGAGAATGAATGTGGAGGAAGAATCACAGAATACACAGGATTATATGTATATGAGCCATTCTAAGTATATTAATTGAGCACCTGCTATGTACCAGGCATTGAAGAGCCAGGAGCAGTGGATACAACTGTAAATGAAACAGAAAAACACATTGTTTTCAGTAATAAGGTGGGGAGTAGACAATGAAACTAACAATCTGGTTGCATACTGTTTGTCAAGTGCCAGACATTCTTCTAAGAACTTTCCATATATTGTCATAGTAAATAAATTAACAGCATAAACTTAGGAACATTTCTTTAATGATGGAACATTATAGGACATACCCCGTTTCCTTCCTTCCTTCCTTCCTTCCTTCCTTCCTTCCTTCCTTCCTTCCTTCCTTCTTTCCTTCCTTCCTTCCTTCCTTCCTACCTTCCTTCCTTCTTCCTCCCTTTCTTTTATTACCAATAATGCCAAAATAAATCATTTTGAATGTCCTTCTTTTTGCACACCTATAAGTAGTTTGTGAAAAAGATACCTAGATATGAAACTACAGAGTCAAAAAGGAGGCACTTTTTTTTAACTTAATAGATTCAGTCAAATAATTCTCTAGGAAACTGTACCAATTCAGGTACTCATCAAGGAGAGTGCCAAATTCCCCAGACCATCCCTACTGAGTCATAGAATTTTGGAGGACTTTGGGAACTGTTCTAAATGTAGGATGGGCGACAGCTCAGGTGGATGTTGGAGGAAAGATTCAGGCATGGAACAAAGATTAATTAACCAGATGATTCTTAAGATACTTCATAAACCTGAGATTCTATGATGCTGTGCTAGTATGTTTAACTAAGAATGTGTTTCATCTACTAGTACAATGCATCCAAATTAAGAAGAAACCATAAGAGTGCTATACCCAACTACCAGCAAGCTTTACCTCGGGAGCATAGGATCTGAGCTTTTGGGCAATTTTAGACATTTTCCAAATGAACTTCAACCACTGGGGTCAGAAGTGAGAATACCTGTTCTCAACCACAAAACAAACAAACAAAAAAGATTGAATTGAACACAGATCACAAATTTTCTAAATGTCATTTAAATATAACATCAGTGAACAATATAAAACCCCAATGTAGAAAAATTCTCTTGAGTTGTGAGCATTTTCTAACCATTGGTATTTATTACATAGGAAATGTATTTTTCTGAAGGGCAAACATTATTTTTATGATTGTTAAATCATCTTTCAAAATAGATATGCCTGTGTTATTCTAGGACTTTAGAAATAGAAAGAATCTTGAAGATCCCTGGTGAGCATTTTACTATCCACAGGGAAGAATGTTAGAGAGGCCCCGGGGTTTACCTTAGACACACGAGAGGTTTAACAGAAGTGGCCCAGAGACTCCCTGTCTTAAACCTTGTGTCATAATTATTTTTCCCTTGCTGTGAATCCTTAAGCGCATTGCTTCGATTATAGTGAGGAAAACATGGCCAGAGTCAGTGCTTTGCCCTTGGGCTCTGGGGAAACTGGTAGAGACTGTGTTCGCAGTTTGGTTTCCACATCTCCACTCCAGGGTTTTCCTGGTCAGCTAACCTGCCTCTCCTATGTATCTCCTGTTGCTGTTATCCAGGGCATGGAGAAAAAAAAAATATGCAAGCAGGTTTGAGTCACCTCTGTAACTATAAAGTGCAAATGGTCATGATGACAAGTTCCAGAAGAGCAGAAATTCCAGGGGTGTCTTCAAAGCCTGCTTCTATAGATCCACATGCCCACCTACCCAACCAAGCTGGTGACTCCTGGTACTGGAAGCAGTATCCCTTTAAGTACTGGAAAGATGCTGGTTGGAGACCACTATCCAGAGATTCTGGAGTTTGAAAAGCCTTCTCCCAGGGTGCATTAGAAATCTGGATAAGGTGGGCATCAGCAATGCCAACTTCATTACTGCCAGGAAGGAGCAACTTCTAAATGGAAAGAAGATAAATAAGCTTCTTTGTCATAACACTTAGAGACAAAAATAGCTGAAATGCTATTTAGTATGAAGCAAACAGCTGTGGAGGTACAGAGCTTGTTTTCATCTTAAAGAATCTATATGTAGGTACTCAAGTCTTCAAAAAGAACGTGAGATACAATATGCTCATTGCTGAGCACCTTCAACGGTTGCACGTTTATGGGATGACACTTCATTTTACTTTTAATCTTTAGTTATATCTTACAGTGGATGGTAGTTCTCATTGTCATTACTTGAACTTTGCTTTTTCTGTAGCCACTCACATAGGATAAGGACAGTTTTAGGGTTTCTCCAAACACAGAACAGATTTGTATTTAAAAGGTGACTCTCTTTGTACAAACACCAGGGAGTAATAGTATGAAACATAAGTATAATTTGGCCAAGGAGAACATCAATTTCATAAATAGAAAATTCCGGTTACTAAACCATTTAGCCTGAAATTATTTCACTTTTTCACCTTGAAGCTAAGGCAACACCTATGTTTGCTATTTTTTTTTTTTTTTTTTTACCTTTCCTCAAAATTTTAGTTCTTCTTGCTGCAATTGCTTTACAGTGCAAAACATTACCTCAATGATGCTTGAAGATATCCTCACTGGCTGTTTGCTCCTGGGCTTTTCCTGATGTCTGAGCATGTCAGTCTGGGTGACTGTGGCTGGAAGCCTTAAAAAGGTTTAACACCATGCTCACCAAGGCAGTACGACCTGACTGCTCTGACATAATGTATGAGAACTCAGCGACTAACCAATGACTTAAATGATTAACATAACCTCTTGTCTGCTTGCCACTGTCTTGGCCTTCTAAAATCGATGTTAAGAGATATCTTCTCCTTCCTGCTTCAGGACTTGGGCAAACTCATTCTATTTTACATATTCTACAAAGATGAATTGTTAATATTTGCAGATGGACTAAACTTTATTTATGATCTCTTTAATTTCTCCTTCTCCCAGCAAATGGAGACTGTACCATGTACCCCTGTTCAACTTATAATAGCTTCCTATTAAGGGCCTATCTTCCTGGCTAAATTATAAACCCTCAGAGGGTAGGGTCTCTGTCCTATTCATCTTATATACTCTAAGGTCACAAAGCAAGTGCTCAGAGAAGACTTCTTGAATTTAAAAATTTAAGGACACAAGGTAGACTTTACAGGAGTAAGCCAAATGATACCTCAAAATATTTCTTTATTATTGGTCTTTTCATTAATAATTTATTAATTGCTAAAGAATGGGCATAATACTTGGAGTTGGTAGATTTAAGTTTAAATTCTAAAACTATCATTTATCTATGGTATGGTTTAAACTTTTTGAGTCTCTGTGCCTTTGTCTTTCAAATGGAATAAATGACACCTCTCTTGTAAAGTTTTTATAAGAATTAAGTTGACATAAAACTGCCAATCATTATATTTGTCACATATTATATGAATTTCACTATCTTAATAAGAAAATACAATTATTTAATCTTTAACATGATTGTATTTATGAAAGTCTTTGGATATGTATCTTATAATAGTCAAACACAGGTATAACACTTTAGAAACAATAGAAACTTAGAAATGATAAAATCTAGTAATTTCCAAACTTACAGAGCTATAGGATGCTCTGTTCAAGAAATTTCCTTCTAGGTGATCCAAAACTAAACATTAATTACCTAGGATATATTTTTTCATTTTGCAATGAATTGCTTTTATGGTTGTTGAATTCTGTGAGTTCTTTACATAGTCTGCATATTAAGTCTCATCACTCATATGATTTACAAATATTTTTCCCATTCTGAGTTTTCATTTTTGTGATGTGATAGTGTCCTGTGCAGGATATGTTTTTTTTTAAATTTCTTTATTGTTGCTTAGTTACAGTTATCCTGCTTTTTCCCCATTGCTCACCCCTACAGCATCCCCCCCACTCCCACTGTCAACCCCTGCCGTTGTCCATGCCCTTGAGTCCTAAGCTCATGGTCCTTTGCCTGCTGCTTCCCCTTCTTTCTCCTGTTACCTCCTTCCCATCTTCCCTCTGGTCACTGTCAGTTAGTTCTTTCTTTCCAAGTCTCTGATTCTATTTTGCTCACTTGTTTGTTTTGTTAATTAGGTTCAACTTATAGGTGAGATCATATGGTATTTGTCTTTCACCACTTGGGTTATTTCACTTAGAATAATATTCTTCAGTTCCATCCATGCTGTCACAAATGGTAGGAGTTCCTTCTTTCTTTCTGCTATGTAATATTCCATTGTGTAAATGTACAACAGTTTTTTGATGCACTTATTTACTGATGGGCACTTAGGTTATTTCCAGCACTTGGCTATTGTAAATGATGCTGCTATGAACATTGGGGTGCATAGGTTCTTATGAGTTGGTGATTCAAGCTTCTTAGGATATACACCAAAATAAACTCAAGATGAATAAAAGGCTTAAATATAAGTAGTGACACCATAAGAGTCCTAGGAGAAAACATACACTGGAAAATCTCAGATATCCCACACAGCAACGTCTTCATTGATACATCCCCTAGGTCAAGGGACATAAAGGAAAGAATAAACAGATGGGACTACATCCAGCTAAAAATCATCTGCATGGCTAAAGAAAACATTAGAAAAATGAAAAAGGAACCAACTGTATGGGAAAATGTTTTTGTCAATGATACCTCAGACAAGGGTTTGATCTCCAAAATATATGAAGAACTCACATGACTCCACACCAGGAAGACAAACAATCCAATAAAAAAATGGGCAAAGGGCCTGAAATGACACTTCTCCAAGGAAAACATACAGAGGGCCCATAGAAACATGAAAGAATGTTCAACATCACTAGCCATTAGAGAGATGCAAATTAAAACCACAATGAGATACCACTGCACGCTGGTCAGAATGGCCATCATATACAAATCAACAAACAAGTGCCGGTGAGGATGTGGTAAGAAGGGTATCTTAGTACACTGTTAGTGGGAGTGCAGACTGGTACAATCACTGTGGAAAACAGTATGGAATTTCCTTGGAAAACTAAAGATGGAACTGCCTTTCCATCCAGCAATCCCATTTCTGGGACTAATTAGCTAGAATGTTTTGATTAAAGCAGAGGTAGGGATATTTCATTTCCATCTCTTCAGCTCCTCCCTTTCTCTCTTTCAATGAATATCAGTTAAGAAAATCCAGAATTTCTAGGACTCCTCAAATTCATTTTTGAAAGCCAGTGGATGGCCTAGCTCCCTTGTTTTGTAGATGAAAAATAAAAGTCAGAGACATCATATTACACCATCAAGGTCACACAGTTCATTAATATCAGAGTGGTGGCAACAACCAGGTTTTCCTGGCTTCCAATGTCCTCACTCACCATAAAGCTGCACATGTATTCAGTATGAAAAAGACAAGCGGTCTCATATTTACCTTTCAGACTAATACATGCAGATAACAAAACAGCAATAACAGCATCTGATTTTTATTGAAGGTTTACTGTATATCAAACATTGTGCTATGTGTTTTTGAATCACTGCTTCATCTAACAATTTCCAACAACTCTGATTTGAATCTTGTTCTATCCCCATGTGACAATGGAGAAACTGAGTATTAGAGAAGGCAAATAACTTGCTTAAAGTTACCTTGCAAGAAAATCTCATGGTCTGTACTAAACTCAAATCTTCGTAACATCAAAAGTCAAATTAAGCTACATTGTGCTTAGGACACTAAGAAAATAGACATAAATATTGCATATATCACTAATCCTTGAAAATGTCAGCCAAAGATATTAACTGACTTCAGTCAGGGAAAAACATTCATTCAAATACAAGTGTTCCACTCTGTGCGTTCGAAAAAGATCTGATAATTACTTTGCTTTTTTTAAACAAGTCATTTTCTTGATTAAAAGACATTAATAACCATTATTTTTTAAACTGACCTTGCATTTCTCAAGCACATTTAAATTTTGCAAGTCTTTATTTCCCTAGAGGAAGCTACATTTAGTCAATATTTTTTTCTAAAAAAGTCTTTGATCTATGCTAATATGCTAATATTAAGACTTTAAATTAAATAAGAAAGACGTATACTCATGGCCTAACTATTAATAATTACCACAAATTAACATAGATTTACATTACAAAAATAATTTTAACAGGAAATAAAATTATGGACATTTTTGGTTGCACTCATATCAAATTTTCTTTACATCAAATTTATTCATTGTAAAGGTCGAATCTTTAACCAATGAACTATTTTTGCACTGATTATTTTATTATATTCATTTATTTTTTTATCTAGTTCAATATATATTTATGCCAGTTTTATATTGATTATATATGTTCATGCTTAGGAATTCTGGTGATTCCCTTATGTATAAATTATCCAGGGCAACATACAAGGCCCATCACAATAAAGCCCCAAACTGTTCTCAAATTCATTTTCAAAATCCTCCCATATTTGCTCTCTCCACCAAGAACAACAAATTTTAAACCAGCTCCCAAGTTCTACATCCCCTTCGGTCTGTATGCTTTTGCATGTGTTTTTTCCATATTGAATCTTAACACTTTTTCTCTGCTGGACTGTTTCTTCAAGAACAATTGGAATGTAACTTTACTCTCAGATAATTAGCTGTTTCCTTCTCTGTACTTCTATTACACTCTCTGCACAACATTATTATAAAATGTAGAGTATTTTATAACTGATTTTATCTTTGTTTATCTATCTCTATACATATCTTTCATTCTTTCTATCCACACACCTAGAGGAAGACAAGAGATAATACAACCCTAAAGAGAAAAAGCACATCCTATTTATCCTTGTATCCCTATAGCTTTGCATGATACCAGCAAAATTATTCTAAATAATTTCATCTTTTTAAAGTGAAGTGCAGCATATGTATTTTAGATCCCATTTTGCAGGTAATAAGATGAGGCTAAGTTCCAAAATCACAGAGTAAACCAAGGCCATGGTTGGCGTAAGAGAGCAGACATCTAGAAAAGGGTCCAGGGCCTTCCCTATTCAACCAATAAGTTGCGGAAATGCTCTGTTTTTCATAGATATAGTTTTTATATTTCTTTTTTATATTAGTTACATTTCTTTTTGAAAATCAATATGAAGTTTGTTCCCCTGTTTCACAGGAAGAAGAAATATCCTGTACCAGAGGCATATATTCTTAGGTGCTATCCAAGAATTTGAAGATTATTATGTATTATGGATGCAAATAAATTTCTGCCATTCATATTATCTTTTTTAAGCTACTGTATTTAAGTTTAATTGGTCTACAAGAAAATACACATGTATGAAGTGTACAATTTGATAAGTTTTAGCACATGCACACCCCTATAAAACTATCAAAATAGTGAATATATCCATAATCTCCCAATGTTTCCTTATGCCCCTTTATAATCTGCCCTACCCTGCCCCCATTCCATGCATTCACTAATCCATTTTTATTATGGATAATAATATTTTATATTAATCTATAACCCATTATAGATTAGTTTTCTTTTTCTAAAATTATATATAGAATCATACAGTATGTGCCTTTTGGGGGAAGGGGTGGAGAGTCTAGCTTTTCACTCAATACAATTACTTTGAGACTCATCTATAATGCTGCTATACATGTCAATAATAAAACCTATAGTCACTAATTGTTCTAATCTGCTATGATCTCAAGGAGGAAAAACCATACTTGTCTATTAAAATATTACCATCATCTGCTCATATTTACCATATTACTCTAACTCTTCTTTATTTTCTTAGGCCATCAATCACAGTTTTCCTATTATATCTTTTGAAATATATATTTATAGATTCAATCATGTCTTTTGGAAATAAAAGGCTTGAAAAGCTAGCCCCATGAATTTAGAGAAGAAAAGTCATTTTATGATTTGATCAAATCCACATATCTTCTAATACACTGTCAGTGATGTTCTTAGTTGATTACCTTACCCAGCATTCAGTGGGGATTTTGCAGATCCCCTTGTCTTCTAATTGATCTTAATATTTCTTTATTTTCTGCAGTGGAGACTTATTTCCCCTTTCTTCACTTTTCATCAACTAACAGTAACTGATCCCAAAATGCTCCAAATAAGTTCCCTTAAGTAAAATCTTTTTTTGTCATGAGTCATGATTCATATGTTCATTTCCTTGCATTATTTTTCTCAAAAATTAGTCTTCTGGCTGCATCATAATACTGCGTTTCCTCCCTGGGATTTTCTTCTTTTTGTTTTTGTCTTTCAGGGAAAGAATAAAACATGATGCTTTGGTGAAATGTATTCCTATTTATCTGAAATGCCCTTTCTTAATCATTGTGCCAACAACTTTCAATTCTTCCCCCAGTCTGCCCCAGTTCATCCTTTGTGAATTCATATGTTTCTGTATACTTCCACAATATTTCATCTGCATCAATATTGCACATTTAGGCACATGGATTTTATGGTAAGGTTAAGTATGCATATAATATCTTCTTGCTGACTGAGAGCTCTAAAATGGCAGTCTTGCATCTTTGAAGATGCTTTGCACCAGTGGGATGCATATTATCATCTCAGGAGCTTCTGTGCCATTCTCCCCTATTTGAAAAAAAAAATGCAAAAGATTCCATGATGATCTTCTCACCACCCCTCCTTATGGACCAGTAAATGTCTTCACAGTCAGTTTATTTCTTCTCCTTCCAAGCTCCTTGCTTCTTTAAAATGACAGGTGATTCATATATGGAAGTGGGTGAGAAAGTAGTTACAGGTGATAGGATCTATCTAGAATTAGAGACAGTAAGAGTGGTTGTCAAATTTGATACAGAGAGATCCATTTCTACCAATTTCTCCCATTCCGTATCTTCAAATTAAGTGAGTGGATGTAAGAATGAACTTCCTTCCAAGGCTAGTAAATGCAACTTAAAGTTTAATTTCTATAATAATAAAAAATGCATTCTATACTATGGCCTGGAGTTATGGACCTCTTTTGGATTCACATTTTTAAAAAGAGAACTGCTTGGGCAAGTCACTTCACATTTTGAAATTTCAATTTTTTTTTTCAGTTGAAAAATAATGAAGTGATTTGAAGTGGATGATCTCAAAAGTCCCTTTTATATTTAAGCCTTTATGAATCTGTGACTTTATAATGTGTACCTTGCAGGAATTCTGCAAGAATTAATGTTTGTGAAATAATTCAGGACTCAAGGATGAGTGGTTTTATGTTAGGGCCCCAGACTACTTTATTAAATGGAGCATGTCAGGGAAGTCTGTTGTGCCTGGGGCTGGCTGCTGTCAGTGTCCCCTGCACTGCTTTTGCCCAGTACAACCTCCAAAAGGAGAGAAGGGAGCAAGAACGCCTCCAATAGAGCCAGACACCCTGGTGAGTGGAGGGCACAAATATGCCTGAAATTCAAACCAGGAGGGGAGAACATGGATATACAAACACCAACGCTTAATGGAACAAAAAGATTCCATGAGAGGATTTTGCCTTGGTGGCCCTATTAAGGACCAGTCACGTGCCAGAGACAAGGCTTGGTGACGTCTCTGTGCACCTGTTTATTATATGATGTATCCCCCAGTGATTTCCCTTCATGCTGAACCTTTCTTTGCCTGATTACTTCCACTCCATCAAAGCAAACCTATTTGACGACCCCAGTTTGGCTATCTAAGTAACTGAAGTGATTGAGTTAGAATTCAAAGTAACTTAAAAATATTAATTCATTTTTATATTTCTCATATTTAAAACTAAGCCTGGCAGTGGTCAATGAACTACCAAAAGCCACTATTAATGCATAGCTATACTGGGACTGAATAGCAGACCTGCGACTCATAACCAATGCTTCTTTCACCACAGCTTATTATCTTAGAAATTAATTCTAGTCTCGATATTGATTGAGAAGGTTTAACAGATTTCCCAGCTGCATGCTGGGAAACCCCACCACACTGTCCAGGTGTACTACAGAAACCTACTCAGTAGACAGCCCACCAGTGCCTTATCATTTTAATTCCTCACCAGGTTTCTGTCTATAGAAGCACAAATTATATTTGATAAGATCCCCTGTTACCCTTGGTAAAATCCCCTTGGACCACAATAGGAGTGTGGTCCAAGATTCTGCACTCGGCTGATGCTGAGGCTTCCAGTTAGAGGACCTCCTGCTGAGTAGCAGTGCTTCACAACAAGGCTCTTCAAACCTTTTTTTTTTTTTTTTAATTTAAAAGGTCTCTGAATAGAATATTTATTGAACTGTTAGTTGTTAAAAGCTATCATACATTAGGTTTGCACCAATGTTTAGCAAACTTTAACATGCATCAGCATCACCTGCCAGGTTTCATTAAGCACAGATTTCAGATCCCTGTCCCAGAATCTAACAGATTTTCTGATTCAGTAGGTCTCGCCTGACTTCTGAGAATTTGGACTTCTAACAACACCCCAGGTAATACGTGGCAGATTGATTAAGGACGATATTTTGAGTACCACTGCTCTACACTCTGCAGCATGACTTGTATAATTTTGTTTTTATTATTGCTAACACCAGATAATGAGATTATATGATTAAATAATGAGAAAATAATAATGCATTTGTTTTAGGTAAAGGATACACTAATATTAAAAAATGAAAGTAACTAAAATGTGCTAAAATATATTGGCCAAAATATTGCTACATGAGATGTCTGACATTTTACTGTCTATGTTTTCTTCTAGGATTTTTGTGGTTTCACAACTTACATTTAAGTCTTTTAGCCATTTTGAGTTTACTCTTGTGTATGGTGTAAATTGATGGTCTAGTTATTATTTTTTTTATGTATCTGTTCAATTTTCCCAATGCCATTTATTGAAGAGACTGTTTTTACCCTTTTGTATGCTCCTGCTTCTTTTTATCCAATGTTAATTGACCATAAAGACATGAGTTGATTTCTGGGCTCTCTGTTCTGTTCCATTGAACTATATGCCTGTTTTTATGCCAGTACCAGGCTGTCTGCTTATCCACATTTTCCCTCACCTCACTTCTCCCAAGTTATGTCCATTTTACTCACATTTACTTTGCTGTTGGATGTGATCAGCCCAGAAGGATATGGTAAGCTTTTCTAATACACATACTGTCAGAAATTGCTTAATATGGAATTTTCAGGGAAATGTTAGTAGAAGAAATGGTTCTGCTAGATGCTTGTTAACATAATAACTGTACAACTGAAAACTTTGGTGTGAATGAAAGCTGTGAAAATTAGCTGTATTTAAGTACTATGGAAGCATGCTGTTTTAAACAATGGCAACACTATTGTGACTTTCTGTCAAAAAGAAGCAAAGTTAAGACTCAAGTAGAACAGTTGACAAATATCACATATGACTTGTTTTAGAGATTTGAACACTTATGGGTTCCATCTAGCTACCAATGCTCACTCTCCATTTCAGCTTATTGTCTGCATTACTGAGTGGCCTGCCCCATGCATGGAGTGATAACAGGCTGTAGGGATCCTACAGCCTTTGAAGCCTGATTTCTTTGGGAATAATTAATGGAATAATTAAATTTTCCCCCACTGACATTTCTTTTTTCTTTTTCTTTTTTGCAGCACAGTGTAGAAAAATTATAGGTTTTGACTCCAGCAGCTCTCAGTTCAAATCTCAGCACAGACAGTTATTAACAGGATGACTTCCATGAGCCTGCTGTGAAATGGCACTACAAACACCTGGCTGGCAGGGCATGTAGAGATGAGAGATGGTATAAGTTAAGTAGCTTGCAAAGGGCCCAGCAGATAGAAGCTATATTCTTCGGAGGAACCGTGTTTTTATGAGCTATCCTGGGAGTGACTTTCCCTCCAGTCAAATATCCAATGATCATGTGAAAATGACTTGTTAATTTGTAAATAATGACACAAAAGATAGTTGCGGGTTGTGATTATTTGTAAAAACCATGTACATTTCTGAATATATGCTTAGTTAATATTGTTCATGATTGAGTTTGGAATTTTATCTAACATTAAGCTACCTATTTTAACTCTAAACAGATCATTATTTTTATATTAACAGCAGAGGTTCTGGATGTTAACTAAATCAAAGGGTAGTGTACTAAGAAGTATTAATATGAAATAAAATTTATAAAATAACTCACAGAAACTACAAAAATAGTGATAAAACATTAAAAGATACATCAAATTGGCTCTTCACCCAAAACAAACTTCTGTATCAAAGAAGGCACATGGACTATACAAAAGAGAACAAATAGAAATGAAAATAGAAGCAAAATAATCATGTGGTGTTGTAGCATTTGAATAAATAACAGGCCATCATCACCATGGGTGGCATATAATGGAACACATGTGGGACACAAAATTGCAATTTATAACATTGGGAATAAAAATTTCTAATGCAACTGAAAAAATCATTGAATGCTGTCACAATGAAATGGTTTTACTCAACAGGACATCTACTCTATTTAAAGAATGATTAAGAAAATTCAAATTCAAGAACAAAAAAATTATGAAATCTTTACACAAGAGTACACTGCAACAACGGAGTTATGGCAATGAGTGCCAAAATTTAGCCAATAATCTCTATGTTCATTCTCAAAAGATTCATCATTGAGTTCCATGACTGTAAGATTTAATAATTAAAATATGTTACTATTTTATTACCCATCATTAGGATCTGTTAAAACAATAAGTTCTTGATTTGCATAGTTTACTGTGATTCTTCTTTATCCTCTGGAAACAAATTAATGAGTTTTATATGCTCCTTCCACCATTTCATTTGCCTGCAACTTCACAGAGTCACAGAGACCAATATTATGGAAAGTATTAAATACATAACATTTAGAACATTCTTAAAACCACCTTTGTCCTAGATTAAGTATATTGCAAACTGTTCTTGTGTCATCACTTAATTACTATTATTCTTTTGGGAATTTCTACCTCATCTGTCCTTGCATGTACTGATCTCACATTGGTATAACCCTGTCTTCAAAGTGGGCAAGTCTGCATCTGTGTGATGGTTACCTATGTTACTTTAAACCACAGATTTTGGTGAAGACTGTGTGTTGGAGGGAAGGACAGGAACATTTGATGTCATGAAATTTGTTTATTTCCATTGCACTAAATAAAACCATGTGGTTTAGTATCTAAAACACTTAATGAAATTCTCACAGAATATGTTGTACTTCACTGGATTTTTTATCACTGTTTTGAAATAATAAGTCATCTTCAATAACTCACATTTATGTTTACACAATTACTCAGACTTAGGAATGTTAATTTCATGCATTGCTTTCATTTGATCTATTTAATAGTCATCTTTAATACAGTTGACTGATAATCATTACAGAGTTCAAAAAGTCAATTGCTTTTTATGAACTAAAGAAGCATTTAAATTACAAATTACGTTCCAATTTTTGAACTTGGGGTTTTCATAAAATGGATTGTCTTAAATCAAATCGATATATTCATTGAGCAGCTGAAGTATGCTATGGAAGCAAATCGATCTGTACTGACAGGAGCAAGAGACCCACCCTTCCAAATGGTGCACACCAGAATTCTATCAGTGGAAGTCTCTAAAAAATACAGACAGCATTGTTTTTTGTGCTTCATTAGATGAACCCAACACTGGATGCTTCCCTGTAAAACTTCTTATAAGAAATGACAAGGAACCTGTAATCCTAAGTTTCCCATTGATAGTCTTATAACTTTATAAGCTAACTCCAAAAACTAATTTCAATCTTGAAATAAATATTATTATTAGTTATACTCTTAACTTATTGAAGCCAACTGGGTCATATAACATACAATAGCATTGCTATTTTACCCTAGATGTTACTTATATTATGATGTTCTGTACATTATACACTTTGTCTAAGATTTAACTTCTTAAGAGGCTACCACATAATTCCATTGTGCATCCAGATACATAGGCATTATAATTGACCCTTGACTTGGCTGCCTAACTCATTAATAACTGAGAGCAAATGAAATGATAGATAATGCAATAGCAGGCTAATTCTTCTTAATAGTCACAACTTTTTCATTTGCCTCATCAACTTTCTCTTTAGAATCAATATATAGGCTTTGGAACAAGATAGACCTGGATTTGAATCCAGGCTCTGCCACCTAGTGGTTGTGAAATCTTAAAATTATTTATTTTCTTGGAGCCTCAATTAATTCCTCTAGAACCCTATAACAATTAATACTCCTCACCCAAGACTTTGGTGAGGGTTAAATAAAATAATGTGTGGAAAGGTTCTGGCTTTAGTAAGGGTGCCATAAATGTTAATTATTATGATTAACACCATTGGCATTATAATTGCTTTATTAATATGTGGTATTATCATAGCACAAGCTGATTTATTGGATTTATTGTTTTATCACTTAAACGCATAAAAGCACTGGTTTAAGAACATTTCCTAGGTGAAGAAACAAGAACTAAACGTAAGACTCCGGGTGTAGGGGTCTCTGAAGATCCTCAATAGGCCAGAGGCGGGACACATTGAGGAGAGGCCACAGGGACCAACACCAAATTCCATTTGTAATTTTTCTAGGCAGAGCTCGGTCCTGTCCCGAAACTGAAATGCTCTGTCACATTACTGCAAAGATAAAAACAGGCTTAGAGGAGAGGGGAGGAAAGGTGGATGGGTAGGTGACGGGAATGGAATGGGCAAAAGCCTTCATATCTCCCACTTCAATGCTTTAAATACTAGGCCACTTCTCTGCTTAAAGCTTACTTTGGAATAAACAGATCTGGTGTGGTTATGACATACTTTTACAAATAAAGAGAAACTAATGACTTAGAATATTAAGGTAAAGAGATTCTTCTTATTAGCACTTTTAAATAATTAGAATGCAAATTTTAAGGAATTCCTACATGACCTTTTAGAAAAGAACAGGAATAAAAAAATAATTAGACAAATTTTGTCACTTGTGCAAATCACGCACACACACACACACACACACAGAGTCATAGTGCGAATGCTTCATCCTTTCTATGTGTGTGATGTTCAATGACTTCTCACTTCCTTAATCTGAAGCATTCTCTTTCCCTCCAAGAAAGTAATAAAGCTAAGGGGGGATATCTAAATGCCTGTTTTTATTTATATCCTTCTACTTCTCTCTATGTATAGTTGACATAGAATTTTTAGTTTATTTATAAGCCGATGTTGCTCCAAGACAGAACTGAAGATGTCTTTCCCCTTTCACCTCCATACTCCCCACTCTTTCCTACTGTTTCCTACAGAAATATATTATAAAAATGGTGAATATTTGGTGGTTAAAATTTATTTGAAAATTTTGATTTTTTTAATTAAAGGATATTCTACTAGTATGGGGATTTGCATAGTATAGCCCAGTAGCTAGATGTAGACTTCGATGTTTTTGTATAGATTATAAGAATGGGCTTTTTCTTTATAAGTTGTTGAAGTAAAATCAGAAGAAAAATAACAATTAATGGCATGTGAAAGTTCTAGGAAATTCAAATGTTAGTGTCAAAAATTAAAGTCTTATTAGAACATAGCCAGATGCATTTGTTCACACATTGTCTATGGCGGCTTCCACACTCCAGTAGCAGAGCTGAGTGTTTGGGACACAGACCACGCATTCCTTCCTGTCTCATTGCTTTGCACTGGTATTTGGTTCACTGAAAATCACAGTGACAGTTATAATTCTGCAATATTTCTAGTGCCATGCATATCACTATACCACAACATTTGTTGTATTAATATTGCATGTCACATCAAAAGAAAAAGTGGGATTTGAACATTGCAATTGTGGTACACTGGTGTGAATTATTCTGTCATCAAATTAGGTGACTAAATACCATTTTTATTAAGCAACGACACTATAGCAGTGCTGCATAAATGTTGATATTACCAGACTATGCACTGGTTGCATTTCCAACTCATAAGAAAACAACAAAAAGAAAAAATAGAAAATTTTAAATGAAATGTCATATCACAAAAGAATTTCTTCACAAAGATAAAAGACCAAAATTAGGCTGCAAATAAATTTCTCGGAAGCTCATTTATTAGCCAAGCAGGAAAATCCATTTACCAAGTTAATTTAGCAATTGAAGAAATGTGGCCAGAGAAAGTGACTAAACTATCAACTTCTTGAAAACAGTTTATCAACAAGTTGAAAACATTGGAAGCAACATCGATAGTTAATTTAAAAAGAATGTCAATGATCTTGAGTGGCTTTCCTTGACTATTGGTAAGTCAAAAGAAGTTACTAATATCAGTCAGTTGTTGCTTACTAGGGCAGTCAATAAAGAGTTTGAAGTAACTGAAGATTTAACATCTGTGAACAAGCTGTGTGGAGTCAATGCAGGTGAGAATATTTTCCAAGAAGTTGAGAAAACACTTTTTCAGTACAACCTGAAATGGAATCTGCTAAGATGTGTTATCATTAATGGTAAAATATATGTAGAGAAGAAAAGAGATTAGTTTTTCACAAATTCACAAAGCTTGTGAAGATGTAAAGTATTTAAAGCCTGAGGCTATTCGTTAAGTAGGTACTTTGCAAAAAGTAATTGTATCCATCTGATGTTATTGACAGAGTAGTGTCAACAGTATACTTCATTCACCCTGGTGGACTTAACTTCTGTCAGCTGGAAGATTTTGAGCTCACAACCAAGAATAAAATTTTTCTGAATAAGAACTTCTCTCAACATCTGTTATCAAATACTGAGCATCTTTGAAATTAGCTTTTGCTGCAGACTTGATAATGTTCCTTAAGGAACATTAGAAAGTCAAAAGAGCATTTATATGTGAAATGTATACTTCACTATAGTCATTTCCACAACTGATGTTGTTTGAATCACAAGTAATACATTGTTCTAAGTTCTATGCTTTCAAAAGTTAAAACAATAAACTAGATCATCATTTTTAAGCAAATTGGATTGAGCTGACCTATAATTCTAAGATAAAACTACAATTACAGTACCACTATTCTGATCTCGAAGAAAATACAAGGGTATTTTTCATATTTTAAAATTCATTTACCTGTGCAACCGAAAAGTTTCCATCTAACCTTCAATTGGAAGTGATTAATCTGAAACTTAATGACATGTTAAAAGGCAAATATTAAGAAGACAATCTAATAGAAATATATAAATTCCTTCCAAGAGATGAGTATGTTTGATTAAGATCATATGTCAATGGATTTCTTATCAGTATTTGGCAGTACCAGTCTCTGTGAAGAGACATTTCATTGATGAAATATACAAAATCTCATTTCAGCTTAACATTAACAGATGGATCTTTATGACCACTTGATGATACAGAACACTAAATTTGAAAGCCCATTGTGTGAGTTTTCTATCAGTGCTATATAACAAATAACCACAATTTAGTGGCTTAAAACAATACCCATTACAATCTCACAGAATGCTTGTCAGGAGTCTGAGTTACAGAATAACTCAACTGGATTCTTTGCTTGAAGTCTCACAAGGCCAAAATCAAGGTCTCAGAAAAGCAGTGTTCCTCTCTGGAGAGTTTGGAAATAATCCCACTTGTAAACTCATTCAGGTTGTTGCGCAAATTTAGTTCCTTATGGTTGTAGAACTGCGGCCCTCATTTTCTTGCTGACCTTCAGCAAGGGGCCAAACTTTGCTCCTACATACTCCCCACATTCTTTCTCATGCTTTCCTTTGGCCTCTCCACCAACTGTAAGTCAAGTAAGTCCCTCTCACGCTTCTAATCGTGATGACTTCTCCTACAAATCTCTGGCTTTGGTCTGAGATCATTCTCTCTGCCTTTAAGAGTCCGTATGATTAGATTAGTCCCACCTGACAATACAGGCTAATCTCCCTATTTTAACATCCACAATCTCGATTATATCGATGACTTTTTTGCTATATATATATTCAAAGATCCAAGGATCATAATGGGACATATTTGTGGGGTCATTATTCTGCCATTGATCCAATTAAGCCAATTGGTATCACCCCAAGACAATTCCATTCATATTAGTAGAAGATCTGTGTTAAAAATTGTATTCCATTATCATTATTGTTGTTATTATTATTATATTTTGAAGTTTGTTAATTAAAAATGAATGAAAATGTATTTTTATTGTTATGTAAATACCTGTTTAGTTTCCTCAATTTTGCCTTTGGTACATAAAGCTAAAATGTTTATCATCTGGATCATTACAGAAAAATTTTGTCAAACTAGGTTTTAGTGGAAAAATTAATTGGTGCACACTTTCTGAAAGGAAATTTAACTATATGTTCCAATAAACAGAATGAAAAAACACAAACAACTAAAAAATGTGCCAGAAAGTACATTACTAAGAATTTTTTTCTAGGATTCTGTGGGTATGCAAATTTATCAATAGCTTTTTGGTTATTCAGCATCACTCATTATCGGAAAATTGGAGCTAATCTAAGTATGTACCAAGAAGGGGATGGTTAAATAAATTAGAATAAATCCATTGGGTACTAAAATTATAATATAATAAATATAAATGCTATTTTATTGTCATTAATCATATGCATTATAATGTTTTTAAATAATGCATGTTTATTACATTTTAAAATAATAACTAATTAAAGTTATTTTTATAAAACTAATTGACTTAATTTTGTGGGAACATTCAGGAAGCAATAAAAAAGACTTTGGTCTACAGTGATTAATCTTAAAGTAGAGTCCTACAAATATTTTTAGAGATATGGAAAAATATTCAATGGGAAAGACTAAAAATGATGGAAGTTGTCCCTTGGGAGTAGGACTGAGGGCAAGACGTTGTGGAGTGGGGATTCTTGCTTTTCGTTATGAGGCCTACATAGTTCATATTTGACCTTGAAATAGGTCAGTGGTGTGGGGAGAGAGCTCTAAGATCCCCTGAACTGACAGAAAAATGAACAAGTGGGTGAGTCTTAAAGAAAATTCAGCCTGAACATCACTGGAGGCCAAAATGACAAAACTGAAGCTGTCCTGTCTCAGACACATATGAGAAGGAAGGGTCCTTTGGAAAGGACAAAAATGGAAAAAGTTGAAGGCACCCGAAAAAGAAGAGGAAGACCAAACATGGGATGGAGTGACTGCGTAAAAGAAGCCATAAACGTGAGTCTACAGGACC
Organism: Anoura caudifer; assembly: GCA_004027475.1. Classification (NCBI taxonomy): domain Eukaryota; kingdom Metazoa; phylum Chordata; class Mammalia; order Chiroptera; family Phyllostomidae; genus Anoura; species Anoura caudifer. The sequence goes on along the minus strand of PVKU01000065.1, from coordinate 586,128 downwards.
TGAGCAGGATCATAGGGGGCAGGACGCTGCAGACATCACTCCTCTAACAGAGTCCCCAGACACCAGAGATGACTCAATGGCACATAGTGTACACACGCACTGCTTGATTTTACTTTAAGAAAAGCACACCATATGGAATTTTGTATACGGATGGTGTGTACATGTATGTAGTTTATACTTTTAAGAAATATATGGTGGAGTCTAACCATTCATTAAAAGATTAATATACACCACTGTTGGGAACCGCCCTGCCTGGTTTCAGAAGCTGTAACCCCCCATGGCTAAGGCTGTGTGAGCAACCTTCCGTAAGCCACTAAGGAGACAAGGCTTATCTCCCTGGCAAGGGCGCTGCTACTGCTCCTTTTACTTCACCCTGCAGGGCCCCCAGTGCTTGATTGGTTAGCCAATGACGGGTAAGATTCCCCAAGGGGGAACAACCTAAGATAGTCACCATCACAGGGAGGCCCTAGGGAAGGACTTTGGGGGCCCCAGGGAAGGAAAAGGGGGTGATGGACCCTCGCCTCTTAGCTTTGGGTCCTCATCCTGTCTTTGAGAAGTCTCCTAATCTCTTGGCTGCCTTACTTCCCCTGCCTGACGCAAGCCTGAAACAATGGCTGTGATGGGTGCCACCCTGTGCTGGAAAGCGCATTCCCTAGGGCGATCAGGCCTAAGAAAGAATATGTTAAATCCTGTGAAACCTGCTTTGTTTATTTTATTTTTAAATTATTTTTTAAAGATTTTTTAACACTTTATTTATGTATCTTTAGAGGGGAAGGGAAGGGGAGAGACAGAGAGAGGGAGAGAAATATCAATATATGATTGCTTCTCATGCGTCCCTTGCCGGGAGTTGGCCTGCAACCCAGGCATGTGCCCTGACTGGGAATCGAACCACAATCCTCCTGCTTTGTTTAGAATGCTCTCAATTGAATGATAAGGGTCCAAGCAAGAAGTGAGTTTGTTCCTCAAAGTTTTATGGCCATTTAGGTATCTGACCCTGACTCAACATAGGTACTCACAGTTCTTTGAATGTTATCTATTGGTTGATCCTTACTGCCTGACAATGGTTAATGAGCTTTACCTGTATTTCTGTGCAAAATGAACCCAATAAAAGCCCATTGAGGAAAAAGCTCTTGGCCCTTCTCCTTTGAGAGATTGGCCACCTTTCCTCCCCAAGCAGATCATGTCTTGATAGACTTATTCTCATCTGTGGAGGCCGGTGTGGGGTGGGGGGTGCCCTGTGGGCTGAGCTCCCCCCATACCACAAATCAGAAATAACTAAGGGGTTAAGAGTAAAACTGACTACTGTGGTTGCTCCCTATGATCCAACAGGTTGGAGCTTAAATGAATAAAACATAACTTGAATGAAATCTCACAGGACTTGACAACAATATTTTGTAGCTCATATTTTTCCCTTTGATTTGCATGTTCTGATGTCTTCCCCATACCTATACTCATTTTTGTGCAAAAAGCAGAGAATGCTCCTGGATTCTGCTGGCTATAGAAATTCCTCTCTTCCCACCAAGATAAAGTGAATCTTTAAGCAAGGTCTTTTTGTTTTTTCCCTAGGGTAAATCTGACACAAGCAAATCTGATACAAGCAGTAGAATATTTTTCCTGGATACGTGAATAGGCAAAATAAGAAAAGGTAAAAAAAAATAGACAATGTTTCTTAACAAGGGTATATACTAGATATGCTAAGAACACCAAAAATTCTTCTACTTAGCAGCATGAACAACAGGATGAGCAGGGGCTTTGGAGTAATTGGGCCTGATTCCAAATGCCAGTAATTCCTGGCCCTTTGAACGTTAGTTTTCATGTCTGTAATGGTAAGTGAAGTGATTTAAGTAATACCATCTCACATGGCTTTTAAATAATTAATTTAAAATAACTGGCAAAATGTTTAGTATAAGTAAAGATTAAACATAGCTAAGTTTTTCTGCCTTTACTTATAAACTTTTCTCCCAAACCATATTTTTTAGTGTTTACAATCATATAGTATTTAAACATATTTGTATATGCTTAGGTATGACTTTTAAATACGTGGAAATTAACTTAGTTATATGTTTTACTTTTAAGTAAGTATTTACTTTCTTTCATTTTTGATAGGTATTTTGAAGGCAAGAAGATAGCTAATAATTCTTGTATTACTTCAGGTAATATATATCTTGTTTCTCTGAATGTATTTGAATATTTTAATTCAATATTTTACTTAATCTGCACAAAGGTAATGGGGTGTGCACTTTTATTATCTCACTGTTACAGATGAGAAGGCTAAAACTTAGAGAAATAACTTGGCCAAAGCACCTGGGGGCGGAAGAGAGATTTAAGGAATTTGAACTTGGATGTGTCTGTGCCCGGAATCCGGATTTCTACTATGTTGTGCTGCCTCACCCATAGAACAGGGTGGGAATGTCACTGTAATTGCTTTTGTGCTTCTTTTTGTAGTACATTCAGGAGGTATACTATCTGCTTTTAGTGTGCACAACCACGTATTACCACCACCAAATTATTTCTATTTTTTCTTGTAAGTAACTCACAAAGCTTTTCTATTCCCCACCACCCCCAGCCCTGACTCCCCTGGTCCAGGCTGCTCTTGCCATGGTTTGAACTGTTCTAGCCTCCCAAAGGGTTACCCAGTCTTCATTCCCCATCCACCGTGTAGCAGCGCTGTGGTCTGAAACCCAGCCTGGTCCTGTGACAGTGGGTAAATCCACATTGCTCCAACTCCGTAACTCCCCTTCAGATGGAAACTCTATGGAAGTAGCCACCCTTTCAGCTTGCAAGCGTGGGCTTTATGTATCTTGGTTATTCACTGAGTCTTTGGTCATTGTGCTGAATGAAGCTGGTTTTCAAGCTCCTTTATATTCCTGCACTAGCTCATTCCTTCAGCCTTATCTTTTGCTATCCCTGCCCTTGAATTTACACTCTAGCTATAATGAATTTCGTTTAGCTCCTGAAAATCACCAAAACGAGAAGCAGTTATCAGACTACAAGCCCACAAAACTGAAAACAAGAAAGGCGAACTCCGAAATCTGAAAATACCAGCCGAGCCGAGCCTGGTGACAGAACTGCTGGAAGGGCCAGACAAACAGGCTCTTGGGAACAAACAGAAAATGGGCAAAGGACACAAAACACACTGGAGTGCAGACCTGTGTCAGCCACAAGGACTGAACCTCCGGATGGAAGGTAGTTGTTTGCATTTTATTCTTGGTGACACTTATACTTGTCTTACATTTCTTAGTTTCTCTGGTGCCTCTCTTATATTGGGAGAGCCATTCTGGAATGAGTTAAATGGCTATTATGCCGTTATGTGCTTAGTATGTGCCAGGAATCCTGCAAGCACCGAGGGTACAAGACCAGATGGTACATTGCCCTCATGAAGACCGCAGTCTATGTAGGAGGAAGACACAGAATATTTCAATGCAATAGAGTGAAGACAACACTAAGTTTTACAGCTTCTCAGCAAAGGAGGGGCACTTTGCCAAAGACAAGGGCTCACGGAAAGGGTTTGCATCGGCTAAAATCAAGACAAACCAAGAACGGCCCTGAGAATTCCCCCAAGCAGACAAACCAGTTTAGTCATACAGACAAAACTTATCTTATTTTGCAAGACTAATTATGAGATTCAGGACAGGCCTTCCCCACATATGCCACTATATATATTGAATAATCAATATATATAATTTTGAATTAAAGTTACTTATGAAAACAGCTGGGGCAGAAGCTATTTTGGAGAACATTCTCACCTTCCTTTAGTCTCCCTAAAAGCAGGAAATAAAATTACCATGTGAAAGGTACCTTCCTTGCACCAAGACAGAAGAGGCATCTTATCGCTGGAGATAGGAACTCCTGGGCCAAGAAGGCTGTATAAATAAACTTTTGCCTCTTTTTCAACAATTTGGCACCCCAACCCAGGGTTCTTTTGACAATTTTTCGCAAAGAATTGTTTCTTTGCTTAAAAGGTACGAAAAGCTGCCTGCTTTCGTCCCTTTTTAAAGCCTCATTCCAAGTTTTGGGTTGATTCTTCTGGTGTGCGCACAATAAATTTTTAGTAATTACCACTTCTGCGATTCATTGGCTTTGCTTTTGCTGTTTATGAACCTTTGATAAATGGCAGTTTCTCTAAGTGTCTATTGATTTTGCCTACGTCCACAAGATGAGTAAATCTCTGGGTGTGTAATTTACTTGCTTTCTGGAGGTGTGCTGTTTTTATGTATAACATGTAAATGGTTTATGGAACATTCTTATGTTTTGGATATCAACTTATTTTGTTTACATTGTTTTTCCTGGCTGAAAAGCTAAAAATTTCCCAGAAGGTCACAGTGTAATTCCTCATTTTGACAGGCTGAAGAGCAAATTTGTGAATGTCAAACAACCTTTTAAATAGTCTGAGTTTGTCTGTTGTCTGATGCCATTTCACTTATATTTCCTCTAAAGAAATCTGTTTTTCCCAGCATGAAAACTCAATTTGAAATTAAGTCATATGAAGGTTCTGCTGTACCAGCGGTCGAGTTCCTCCATTTCTTTCCTCTCAAAATCTAGACCATTGTGAGCGGAATAGGTCATCCTAAGGGGTGAGGATTACAGTCGTATAAATAGAACAACTGGGTCTTCCCTATTGTGATTCTTGATTGACTGCAAATCCACCCACACCTTTTCAGCAATGTGCAGTATTGAATATGCAGAATGCAAGTTACTCAGAAATCACAGTTGCGGTTCCTATAGACAGGGGAGAAGGCAGATGGGTGGAAGTGCCCCACCTCAGGTTTAGGCATTCGTAGCATTGGCTGTAGACAGTTTAATAAAATAATAAATAATAATAAAGACAGAAATAATAAAACTGACTTAAACCCGGTTTGCTTTTTATTATCACCATGTATCATCATTCAAAATGACGACAGTGGTAAAACCCTCCACCCTGTGGGTTAGAGCATGCCCTTTGCGCAGCTTTCTCCCCAGAGTGTTCCCTACTTAGTATTTATATCTCTCTTTCTCCCTGGCCCTACATAGCAAGGTTTGCTGTTAACGGAGATAGGTAGTATTGTTATCTTCTGTTGCTGTTTATAATATCAATATGATATTTATGATGCAACAGTAAATGTAGAGCTCTATCTAATAAGGAGCAGTGTACTCATCCATTAGAGTACCTCTTCCATGATGAATCCAGTGCTCACAACCACTCACAAGCAGCTCCGTAATATTATTGATTTTTTTCCAGGATCTGGTTGGGAGAGCTGCCTTGTCAGGGAGTAGGGCACCTTTGGGTGGTCATGCTTGAAATTAATGAACACTCATCTTTCAGGGGCAGGCTTTACTCTGACTACAGTAACGCCACCAACAACCCAGATTGGTAACCAACCACCCAATTTGAATATGAGCACAAACTTTTGGAAAATATGTAACTTCGTGATAAATAATATGAAAGGAATATACCCTTGAGCTCATCCAGAAGAAGATTTTATATATGTGTATATATATAATCTTTGTGTATATATATGTGTCTATATATAATATCTGTGTGTGTGTGTGTGTGTGTGTGTGTGTGTAAATTTGAAGAAGACCTTGAAAGGAACATTTTAGAAAAATGAACTGCTATTGGAAGGAAGGGAAGAAGGAAAAGAGAGAGGGAAGGAGAAAGTGGAGGAAATCCTTCTATCTTTTGTAGGGCAGACAGATTGACCTGTATTACACTTGGATTTGAGAAGAAACACAATTAAATCAAAAGGTGATTTTTTAAAGATCATGGTCTTCTTCCTCCCAAATTAGAAAATGTTTATGTAAATGATTGAAAATCCAATGTGCACAGAGCAGCATGCCATCTCTGTACACTGATTCAATAAGACTCTGTCTTCACTGTCCTGTACTTTGGCAAGCAATATGTTATCTTCAGTCCAACTATTCCCTTGTGGCCTCAATATTCCAAGTATTTTTCCAGCCTCTCTTTTTTTCCAGACCAACACCAAAGCTCTCATCTCATGATGTGCTGGGCTACTTCCAAAGCTCTGTAACTCTGAGTTTGATACTGTATGAATAGTAACCAGAAAAGCGAGGCTGAGACTTAAGTAGGGAATTAGAGGTTGTTCTTGGTAAGATGTAGCAAACCAAGCAAATGAACCCCATGAACTCAAGTTCCAGAAGATCATGAAATCATAGCTGGAGGGCAAATTAATGATCACCTACTTTAGTTCTATGGCTTTGTATTAGTTTGCAAACATAAATCCAAGGCAAGAGGATACAGTGGTTAAGCAGGAAGAGAAATTAACAAAACAATTACACAGAAAATTAATTGCCTGATATCTTCTCCAGATCTCTTTTTAAAATATCCTCACCAAGGACATGCTTATTGATTTTAGAGAGAGGAAAAGGGAGCAGACAGAGGGAGAGAGAGGGAAAAAGAGAAACATCAATGTGAAAGAGAAACATCAGTCAGTTGCCTGTCATTCATGCCCCAACTGGGGATTGAACCCTCAACCCAGGCATGTGAACTGGTTGGGAATCAAACCTGTGACTTTCTGGTTTATAGCTCTTCTCTAGAACTTTAACCCTCTGCCACCATAGGAAAATACTAGTTCTGGCAAAAATTCATGACTGGTGATTTATTTATAAATGTCTGTGCCATTTCATGCCTTTTTAAAAATATATACTGTGGGTATTTTACTAGTAGGATAGGATGGTACTTATTTTAAGTTTTAAACATACAGGGTACAACAACATGTCAATGAGATGAAACCTACAGGACAAATATGATGCATGCCTTATTTATGATGCATTTTTATGTTATCAATTAATGTGAATTGTATCTAAACTTTTCATAATTTTTTACTAAATCAAAATGATTGTATAAACTCCTCAGGTCAGTCATACCACCCTATTTAGATATGGGGATAAGAGATAGTGGATTTTCCAGAAGAATAATACTTAAATATTTGTATCCTATTGAAATGAAGGTAATTATTTAAAATACTAAATATCACTGGACTTCCTTTGTGAACCATTGTAAAGCTTTTAACATAAATGAATTACACATTAGAAAATCAATTCCTTTTTCCTCTATTTGTTATTCAGAAATCATGGTCTGCAGTAACTAATTTGCTTTGTACAGAAACACTCAGCACCAAGATTAGTGTCAGCTGTCCAACTTCCAACATTCCCGCCATCACGCTACATCTCTTCCTAAAGAATTTTTTTGTTCAAAACAAAACACAGTAACAAAATGAACCCACAAAAGCTCCCCTGTGACAGCGTGCTCAGAGAGGAGGTTGGTCCATTCTCAGTCCCTCTGTGAGCCCAGATTTGTCTAAACCAGTCACTGTGTCGCCGTTCCTCTCACCGGTGACTGACTTAGATGCGGGCTTGGTAGACACTGAAGAGCAAGTTTGCAGGGGTCTTCGGGGAAAGGCTTTCCCACTCTTAGAAGAGATGCATAGAAAAAGGCAGCTTCTTTATCTCAGGGTCTTGTTTGGCCTAAATGTGTTGCCCACACAAGCGGAACGTTTCTGGTCCCAAGATGGGCGAAGCAGAATGAATATGAAGACCTGGGTTCTTTTCTTGCCTTTTTTTAATCCTTACCTGAGAATATTTTTTTAATTGCTTGAGAGAGAGAGAGAGAGAGAGAGAGAGAGAGAGAGAGAGAGAGAGAGAGAGAAGCACTAATGCCAGATAGAAGCATCTATTGGTTGCTTCCTATAAATGGCTTGACAAGGAATTGTGCACGCCTGACTAGGGAGGAAACCCGCAACCTTTTGGTTATAGGACAATGCTCTAACAAACACCGACTGGGGAAGGACCTGGATTCTTAATGACACTCTTAAACCTCTAAATTAACCAGCTCTGTAATTGTTGTTCTTTTGCACATCTCGATATGTAAGATAAGAAACGTCCTTATCACTTAAATCAGTTGCAGCTGGCATACAAAATGTTAAAGACCAAAATTGCATCTAAAACTTTCTCAGATGTGCCCTGTCTGGATACAATAAGCTGGACCAAGAGATGTGAGTGATCCGTCAAAATCCTTAAAGCTATCACAAAATGAGCTCAAAGAGCAGTTTCTTAAAGCCCCAAAGTCATCATTGTGTTAATGGCAGTGGCTGAATAATGAGTGCTATGTGAAATGACAAAAGGGCATCTGATATTCACCTTGAACATATAATAGGGACTTTGGGTAAACAAAGCAAGAGAATCCAGAAGGAGGGTGAGAGATTTTGCCACCTGGTCATTTAATTCATCCCTTCTTCTCTCTAGGCACATGGCTAAGGTGCATTATTCAGACTCTCTTATGACTAAGTTCTAATCAGAGTATGCAAGGGGGACCATGCCACTTTCCAGACTGAAGCACAAAAGCCTCCCAGGTGCACCCCTCCAGAATCTTTCCCCCTTTCAGCTGGCTAGCTAGGAAATAACTTCAGGAATGACCTTGGAAGTCATGAGTTAAATGTGGATAAATGACTTGTAGAACTGAAGCCTCTGTGCTTACCTTTTTCTGCTGAGCAGGAATATCCATAGTGGACTGTAAACATTTATTCACTTATTATTCTAGAATACTGCCAAGATTTAGAGGTTTACTTGTTGCAGTTGCTAGTATTACAGCATTAGATAATACCGTAGAGTTACAAAGTTATAGTGAATAGTGATATGAATGACTTAGCATGTGGGCTAATAAAATCCAAGTTTATAAACTGTAATCAGAGAGTTGGGTGACTCGCCCAAAACACCCAGGAAGCACCTTTTGGAGCTGACGGAGAACTCAGCTGCTTGTGTCCAAGCTCCTCTTCCCCTGGTGTTCTATCCTGCAAAAGGAAAAGCAAATAGATTCCCACTTGGTTCCAAGTTTTGAAAAATCACATTGACCATAATGTACGAGAAAAGACAAATCCAGTATGAACTAAACACTACAGATTTTTGTGTTGTTACTGATTGGTCCCTAAATGCACTGCTTTCGGCTTTCTGTTAAGCTTTGTTTAAAATCAATCATGTGATTGATATCCACTGATGTTTCCATGCACATTAACTCCTTGTAGTTTGATTTAAAATACTGTTAACATTTTTCTTCTTTTAAGCATATAATTTATCTTTCTAATGAGTGAATAATACTATTTAGCATCATCCATGTACAATATCAAAATTAAAAATCTACTTTTTATCTTTTCCATTACACAACTTTTAATAAAATTAGTATTTTTTTCATTATCGAATGATGATTTAAAAATCACCCACTGAGCCATTTTTTTTTTTACCTTTGGAGTGGGGCGTTGAAGATAAGTAAGGGGAGGAAACTATAATGATCCATGTTGCAATAGATTAAACTTGGAGACATAAGTATAAACTCATATTTAGCTTAATATAAATACGGAGCATTATAAAAAGAACCATTTACAGATACCCATGTACACAGACTAGTGTGACCTACATCCTTGCTTTCAGCCGAGAGGAGCACACGCAGGTCTGTGTTTCTAATACCATTTTCCGGTAAAATCAAACCAGGGTTCCTCAGGGAAACGGCTGATTATTCTAGGACTGGGGCAAGAAAGATGCAAGATGAGCCTGGAGTATCTTATGGTGCAACAAAATAAGGAATATTTTTTTTGAATCTTAATGGGTGCTTTATTCAGATGGTGGATGATCCGAGAAGATGGTGAGTTTGTACCATAACAGACCATCTTAAGTACCATTTTAAAATGGCCCTTTTTATAAGGAGAGCGAAGTGTAGGTAAGGGGGTTGGAATTCAGGGAAAAGTTAACTGGATTAAAAAAAACCCTGCAGAATCCTTACCTTGAACAGTGGTCTTGAGCTGTGTCCTGGGTGGTGGTCATCTCACCCTGGAGCACAATGGCTCAGATACCATCTTCATTGCTTGCAGTCTTCCCAAGGCACAAAGGTGGAACTGCCTATGGTCTCCTGGAGTCAAGGTGGGTTATACCCTCAGTTCCTGGAACAATAGCTTTTATAGGCATTGATTACTAAGCTTATTGACTATTAGAGAACTTGAGAGTTATGCTCAGAAAAGGAAATTATTCTGATGATGAGTAACCGTGCCCAGAGATTCTCTCTTTACAATGAACTATTAAAGTCACCACCCCAGGAACCCTGGGCAAGACTAACAGTGGGGGCAGGGGTGCAAAATTGTGGACTTTTTGATTGATACTAGAACAACATATTCCATGGTCAAAAGACCTGTAACTGAGTCCTCAAAACAGGCTATAACTTTAATTGGAATTTCTGGAAGCCCTGAAAGTCAATATTTCTTGAAACCATTGGAATGCCCATGGGGGATATGGTTTTAACTCATAGTTTCTTGAATATTCCTGAGTGTCCTATACCTCTTCTGGGAAGGGACTTGCTGTTAAAACTCCGTGCCCAGATCATGTTCTGTCCAGAGGAACAACAACTTCACCTATAGTCCCTCTGGAGCATGCATGGCAGTTCCTCATGGTTTCATGTGGGGAGCAGGAAGAAACATGCCCTTGGCCAGAAGAAATTGAGAACCAGGTAAACCCCATTGTGCTGGAAGGCCAGGGAGGGCTAAGTGAGACTCCCCTGTTAAAGTTGACCTCAAACCAGAGGCAGGTCTCTCAGTGAGGGGCAGAATCCCTTGCAGAAGGAGGTCCTAGAAGGGATAAACCCAATAGTTCAGAAGTTTCAGGAATATGGACTTATTCAGACCTGCCACTCTCCATACAATACTCCCATATTGCCTATTAAAAAACTTCACTCAAATGAATATTGGTTTGTGCAAGATTTAAGGGTCATAAATGACAATGCATAGGACATTCTCCCCCCTGCCCTGAATTTTATACTTTGGTGAACAGTATACCTGGGGACAGCTTCTGGTACTCAGTATTGGACTTAAAGGATGTTTTCTTTTGCATTCTGGTTGACCAAGACTCTCAAACATTGTTTGCTTTTGAATGGCAGGACCCAGAATCTCAGGTCAAGACTCAGTACTGCTGGACAGTCTTGCCACAAGGTTTCAAGAACTCCTCCACAATTTGGGGGAGACCTTGAGCCAGGACTTAAAGGACCTAAAACTAGATGGAGGAACTCTGCTTCAATAGGTAGATGACCTCTTAATTACTGGGACATCATTTCAGCAATGTTTAACTAACACCATAGCTACCTTGAACCATCTGGTGTCTTGTGGCTATAAAGTATCAGCACAGGAGCTCCAGATTTGCCAACAAAGAATATATTTTTAAAGTTCCCAACAATAATGGGATATGTTAAAATGATAGAGGAACCAATGGAAAGCACTCCCAATAGCCAAAGTTGGAAAAATTTGAGCAAGATAGAAGTATAGAAGTGTAATAAAACATATTAAAAAATACTTAGAAATTTCTTCGAGTCAGTAGTGATATAAATAAAAGATTGAAAGGATAAAATGGAATAGAGTAGAGTAGAATAGAATAGAATAGAATAGAATAGAGCAAATCTCCCATGTATGAGAATTCCAAACAACTATGTAGACTCCATCCTCAAAGAGGAAAGAGGTGGAACATAGCTCCCACTCCTTAAGTGTAGGCTGCACATAGTGACTTCTTTCCAAAGGAAACCCTGTGGAAAGCAGTGTAGAAGAGTAACTTTACAGTGAAGAAACCTGGCACACACTACTCAGGCAGGTGATCAAGGTTCATATCAACAGTGATAACATTTTAATAGAATGTACCCTTGATATGATGTAATAAAAATGGTGCATTACCTCTGTGTTATTCCTCCCCAGAACTCCCAACACCAGTCTAACAAGAAAAATAACAGATGATTCCCAAATAAGGACATTCACAAAATACCTGACCACTGCTCCTCAGAACTGTGAAGGTCCCCCCAAACAAGGGACGTCCAAGGAACTGTCACAGCCAATAGGAGCCTAAGGAAACTGGATGAGTAAATGCAACTTGGTCTCCTGAATGGAATCCTGGAACAACAACAACAAAAAATTAGTAAAAACTGAGGAAATCTGGCTAAAATATGGACTATAGTTAATAGTAATGTATGAATATTTGTCCGTTAATTGTAACAAACGTATCATCCTATCATAAGATAGCATCAGTAACAGGGACTGGATGTGGGATCTCTGAGTACTATCTTTGCAACTTTCTGTAATCTGAAACTTCTGAATTTAAGAAGGTTTTATCTCATTAAAAAATCACCCATGATCCCATAATCTAGCAATAAAAAGAAACAGCTTAATACAGATTTTCTCTTTTCCAGCATCTATTTTTATTTTTCAAAGTGGTTTCATACTGTACATACTTTTTCATTTAACATTTAGTGGATGTATTTTGATGTCATTATAATTCTACAACATGGTTTGTATTTACATCAGAGTAGTTCATCTCAAGGGATGCATCATATTACTGAGTTAATTATCTAGTGGTGTCTTCATTCTTCTCTAATTTCATTGAATTTATTGGGGAGGGAGGTGTGGGAAATGGAGGCAGTAAGAGAGGAGACGATTCTGACTGACTTGTTCATTGTGAAGAAGAGCGGCGGGGGTGCGGGGGCGCTGGGCCAAGGCTGCAGGGGAAATGCGAGGGGATGAGAAACAAGAGCCCTGGACACTGGGCTCAGCTTTGCAATAACTGAGTATGGTTTTAACCTCACTTACCCTCTACAGTTCCTAGTGCCCTTATCTCTGAAATGAACTACGTAATTATTCAATAGTCCGTTCCTAAAATCTATTAGTATATATTTTGTAAAAAGACCATTTTTAAGGAAAAGTAACGTATACGATATGACCAAGAATATTTAATGTAATAAAAGGGCATAGAAAATGGGTGGTAGATACATTTCCTCTTTGCTGTGTAGCCAAAAACAATGGCCCAGCATGTTGTGTTAATGGAATACATTAAACGAAATAATGTCAACATCTGACAGTTATGCAAAAGGGACTCTTCCCACTGAAGCAGAGGGAGGACTAGCCTGTGAGTGTTGCATGGAGATTGAGTTCAGATAAACGGGAAGGGTCTGTCTGAAAATAAAATGGGCTTCCTAGAAAAATGAGTGGGTTCTTAAAATGTGGAGATTTTGCAGCATGGGCTGGATGGAGGATCATCAAGTGTATTTGGAAGCAATCCCTGTCCTTCATAGGAATTTAAACTGATGGTCACTAAGTTCACTTTCAATTTTAAAAGGCTAGAATTTTTCTTTAGAATGTTGTCCACAAGCATTGCTCTTATTTCTTTGCTATCTGCTGTCTTACTGTTCTCCAGATAACTGAAGAACAGATTCTGCTAGCAAAAATAAAAAGCATCTATTTATTAAGGGGATGGGTTTTTTGGTTTGTTTGCATGCAGGGATGGGTACATCTCTAAGTATTTAATGGAGAACAAGTCTTTTCATTGTCACGAAGAAAAGATGAACAAATCATCTCTTAAAACTCAATCTTCTCTATGAAATCAATGCAAAAAGAACAGAAATCTGGAAAGGAAGTCTGCAGTTCCCCATCAAACTTGAGAATTTGTCTTCAAGATTTCTTCCTATTCTTTCCAGAATGTGAAACGGTGAAAACTTTAATAGGTGAGAAATGGTGCACACACACACATTTATTAATAGTCAAGTTTTTGAAGTTGATCTGATGTAGGTGAGAATTCCTCACCTTCACACTTTTGTATAAGGAGGGAGGAATTGTACCTGGTGAGACCTTTCTTTCCTAAATGGTGAAGGGGGCTCACTGTCTTACACACGGAGGGACTCCCAGGGCTTACCGGCACCCATCTAGCCCTCTTTATTCAGGCAAAATCTATGTGATGAGTGTCCCCAAATGTTTTCTTCTGGAATTCTACTCACAGATGAAACTTAGCCTCTCAGTCAGCTTCACCTCCCAATCAATCAGATGGCAAGAAACCGTATTCAGGGGTTCAGATTGGAAGAAAAAATGGGGGAAGAGGGCTGAAACCAGCTTTTAGGAACTTTTTGTCCTAAACTTGAAAAGTACAGAATGTGAACACAATATTTTATGAAAATTCACATATTTCCTGTAGAGCTTCAACACACACACACACACACACACACACACACACACACACACACACACGGACGCACACACAAGCCACAGGCGACCGCGGCTGGCAAGTCCATCCTCTCCAATCATCAGAGCGAGGAAGGGATCCCTAGAGCCCAACGCGCCGCCGCGGGTAGTCTGGGGTCTCCGGGAGCCCTCGCTGCAGCCGATAATCTATAAAATTATTGAGTGGAAGGTGTTGCAAGGAAATCCCTCGCATGCTCTGTAGTGTGTTGAAAATGCAGCATCATCCTCTCTGTTCCCTTTCTTCAGCTGGAAAGCACAATTCGAGGGCACAGGGTATCTGGAGGGGAAAAACTGGCTGCCTGCCTCCAGGAGCTCCCTCCCTCCGCGTCCACCCCGCCTTCTTGGGCTCTAATTGCCTCCGCTCCAATGGGCCAGCAGCACCTTCACCCATTTCCTCTTCCATTCACTCCAGCGAGGAGGAAAGAGGGAAAACAAAACTCTAAAAATAACTGTCAGCATCTTAAAAAAACAAAAGCTTAGCTGCCCCCTCCTACTCCTGCCCCCCCCCCACGCCTATGGGGCACATGTCTGCTTCTTACAACGCCGAGGCACATGGTTCCAGTTCGGCCCCGAACCCCACCAGGACCGAGAGGAAATCCACATCAGTGGGACGCTCCGCGCCGAACCACCTCCAGCGAGGGAGGCCGGGGGACTGCAGCAGCGAAATGAAGGGCTAGACCGCGGGATCGCTGCTTTTGCGGTGAGAGGGGGCGCGGGAGGCGGCGAGGGCGCAGGGAGGCCGGGGAGGAGGTGAGCCCCGTGGTGCCCCCGCAGCGCCCGCCGCTTGCCCCCACGCGCGCTGTCGATATTTGCCCGCCTCACTGCAACTTGCTGCAGTGTTTGAAAGAGTAGTAGGAGCGCATGGAGGTGGGGCCCGGGAAAGACCAGGCGGAGTGGTCCCGGGTGAGCGCGGAGAGGGTGGGGAGGCGGCGGCGGTGGGGATGGGGGCTGGCCGGGAGAGGGTGGAATGAAGGAGAAGGGGATAGCCTGGCGCTTACACGTGTCACATGTGCTTTTTAAGACGGCCGGGAGCGCCTGCAAGCTGGATCTGGTGGAGGATGCTGCTGCGGCAGGTGCTTCGCAGAGGGCTCCAGTCGTTCTGCCACAGGCTGGGCTTGTGCGTGAGCCGGCACCCGGTCTTTTTCCTCACCGTGCCCGCTGTCCTGACCATCACCTTCGGCCTCAGCGCGCTCAACCGCTTCCAGCCCGAGGGCGACCTGGAGCGCCTGGTCGCTCCCAGCCACAGCCTGGCCAAGATCGAGCGCAGTCTGGCCAGCAGCCTTTTCCCCCTGGACCAGTCCAAAAGCCAGCTCTATTCGGACTTACACACCCCTGGGAGGTATGGCAGGGTGATCCTCCTCTCCCCACCCGGGGACAATATTTTGCTCCAGGCTGAGGGGATCCTGCAGACCCACCGAGCCGTGCTGGAAATGAAGGTGAACCACAAGGGCTATAATTATACTTTTTCCCATCTGTGTGTGTTGAGAAATCAGGATAAGAAATGCGTGCTGGATGATATTATTTCAGTGCTAGAGGATCTCAGGCAGGCTGCCGTCTCCAATAAGACAACAGCCAGGGTGCAAGTGAGGTATCCCAACACTAAATTAAAGGTATGCTCCTCCTGCATGCTTCTGCCAATTAAAGAGGCAGCACTTCATTTCTTGCCCTAAACAAGCAAAGAAAATGCAGAGGTCTCATCCTTAAGACTCAGAAGCTGATGCTTCTCTCATTTTGGGGGGAAAAGATGGGCAACTGAGTGAAGAAAACAGGCAATGAATGGTACAACTAGATATTAAGAAATTTAAAGCCAAACCAAAAAAAAAAAAAAAAAAAAAAAAAAAAAAAAAAAAAAAAAAAAAAAAAAAAAAAAAAAAAAAAAAAAAAAAAAAAAAAAAAAAAGCCAAAAATGAAAAAAAAAAAAAAGGAAAAAAAAGTTTTTTTTCTGAGACCCTGCAATTACATCTTTGTTCAGGGTTAATAAATCAGTGAATGGAAGGGGGTGGGGGAATCCTGAACAATTTGGGGGATTTCTTTTCATTTTGGGGCTCGATGTATTTCTTATTACTGATTACACATCCACCTGGTGCCATGTCCACCTATCTGCATCTTCAGCCTGGCTTGATTTTGACATGTAGGGAGTTTGTGTTTCAGTGTCCAGTGAGTGCGTGTGTCTGAGAGCAGTGAGTGTGAATGTAGTTGGGATTCCAGGAATTACGTGCGTGTGTGGTTGCATAGCAAAAGTAGCGGAAATTTTTTCTGTGTGAAAATGGGGATGTGCAGCTAACTGATATGCTAATTTGCTGAGTCCTCTGATCTTCCTATAATAATACAAACTAAAGCAAGATTATTATAATAGCAAAAGAAAAGAAAAAAGTCCACAGGAAGCAAAAATGGCAAAGGATGATGGTTTCAGCACTGAATATATTGTGCTGTTTAAACACTCAATTCAATTTTGTTGCTCAGGTGAGAATTCTAAACTCATCCTACACTGGCAGGACTGAGCTGCAGCAGGGAATGAAGCATGCGGTCTCCAGGTGACGGAAGTTTCAGGGACAGATGTGACTTCCAAAAGAGTCACTGCACCATTTGTATGCTCAACCCTGTGTGCTTCCATGGGGATCATGGACTAGGAGGAACCCCAGTTTCAATAACTGGATGGCCTCAACATAGGAAATCACTAATATTTCTATTTATCTGATATAGTCAAGCATCTACACACACAAAAAAAAATTCTCTTAGGGTTTTTGAGATCAAAAGGCTCTTTTTCCTGAACTGAAGGATGATTTAATGCACTTAGGAACTAGGGATTCCTCAGGAAACCTCATCACCTGCTTCCTCTTAACATGCTGTTCTTATTTAAAAGCATCTGGAGGCTGACAGGGTTTCAGACCCTTGTTTGGTTGAACTGCCCCTTGAGGTTTAGTGAAGCTGGACAGATGGTTCATTGACCTGACATCTAGTTAGGGGGAGTCTGCTTAACACTTATTGAAAGGAGTATGATGAATATGTGTCACTGGACAGCATGCTTTTTGTTTCCCAAATCCTTTGACAAGAAAGAGGATGAGGAGGAGAGTGATCTTCCCCTCCTATAGCCTCTTAACTGGGTTCCCCCCTAAGTGAAACATTTGGTGTGAAGAAAGGTTTCACGCTGTGTTATGTTTAACTTCAGTTTGGTTTCCCTGTTGAGGCTAGTTTGCAGTTTATCGGTATGCATTATTAGTTGGGTCCCTTATTTCCCTTATTCAGCAGTATTCTCTAGGTGTAAGAGTTTTGTCATTCAGCCCCTGTGGACATTTTGTATATCTGTCAATATCGTCATGGCATTTATAGCACAGACCCCTGAGGCCTTCAATTCACTCATTTAATAATCATTGGTTGTGTTCCTATGATTTACTAGATGTTCTTTGAAGCACCAGAGACAAAGGTTGAGGCGCAAAATCAAGATTCTTACCCTCATGAGGCTAAAAAGGGTAGATGTCACTGCTCTCATCCAGAGTTACCTGTAAACAGACTGCCATCTTTGGGTCCACCATCGAGACGGCACCATGCTAGGCCTGTGACAGGGACTCCACCGAAACTTTTTGCCTCATTGTTTGGTCAGTCTACATCTTGGTAGGAGTCAGTGGACAATCATAAAAGAATGGAGTAATTGATTACAAAGTTCCATGTAGTAAGAGTAGAATTATTCCACTTACAATAAAAAACCAAAATTTTATGTTGGCTTTATAAGTGGTAAAGCCCGTTGTTCTGCTATATTCCAATTTCAATGTCTTCTCAAATGCACTGGCTTGCCTCCCTCTGCATGACATCGGTGGTATCCTTAAGCCATGTTTGGGTAAATGAAACCTTTAAGACTCTTCTGAGAATAAGGGACCCTCTCAAACATCCAGATGCAATCTCACACAAACTAACATAATATAAAACATAATTTGTGAGTACTGTGGGTACTTAAAATCCTATCAGAGGGTCTTTGATGACTTTTAGGTTAAGAACTCCCCGGCATAGAACCAAAGGAGATAACCTTTGTTTTGATTACATGTTATTTGGAAATGATTTTAACTCATATGTGCCAGTGATATTCAAAGAGTGTCCCCATGATGCTGATGGAAGCTTAAGTTGGAGAAGTTATGGCGTATGAGATTTGAGGGGAATTTTTATAGGTACATTTTCTGGCCCTATAATTCAATTTGCTTTCCTCTGTCATACTTAGATCACCAATCTTCCCAACTCCGAACAATATGAAAAATTTTAGTGCTGGAAGATGCTGTTGGTGGGCAGGGGATCAGAAGTTGAAGAAAATGCAAAGTAAATAGCAGTGGCTGGATAATGTGAGTAGGAAATCTCTTGACTTGAAAGAACCCAGTAGGTCAGTGCTTAGAAGCAGTCTGAAGATGTAGAAACACTGATGGACAGAAAGGAGTAGTCAAAAACCTTAGTTAAAACAATCATAAGGATATCTTCTAGATATGATTAAGACAACTAAGTAGTCCTGAGCACAGAAAGGTTTAGGACTTCAGATAAACATGATTATCTTGACAAGGTGATCCAGATAAGCAGGGGCACAGAAATTTCTGGTACAGAATTCTAAACCGAAGCTCAGGTAAAGCTGGTATGAAAAAAGTAGTAGTCACCTTAGAATAATACTATAGAATAAAACATACACACATTTTCAAAAAAGAGGCCAGTATCTGAAATCCTTACACCTATATAATATGAACTCTATAACTGTGCCTGTTATTATAATTTTTATGTTATTGTATCTCTGATTAGACATAAAGTTCATATTTTCACTGTACTATTCACATTCCTCCAGCCCAACCTTGTCTAGTTCTATGTAGATAATATACACATCATTGATTAGTATGTTAATTAATTTGTACATTTATAATGTACAACATCATCATGTAATCATAATATCACAAAATCATTATCACTTTTCAAACCTCTGTGGGATACTTTTATTTTAAAGGTATTCTCTGCATTTTCTAGATTTCTATAAAATATTTGATCCCTATAATTTTGGATCTTTTGTCACCTATTAAGACATCCATTTTGTATAAGTTAATACAATGTGACCAGGCTGAATTTTTCAGTTTAATGCATAACATATTGTTGGACCCAGTCTCTTCATTACAATGAGACAGGCACTCAAAATTGTTAAGCAAGGGCTACTCTGGACTCGAAGAAATATTTTCATTATCATTCAAGTGGCTCAGGTGGTTGTAGGGAATGTTTTGTAGTCTTGTAGGAAGGCCATCATGGCTGCACTTTTCCATCTGGCTAGTTACAAGAAAAAAACTATATCCATATGTCCCCGGTTCTTTATTTTGGCCACGATAAAAGACATAAGAAGCAGCAGACAAATGTGGTCCATGGCAAATGATGGGAAAGGAATGACGCAGGTTCCGTTCTCCTGAAGCTGTTCTTCCTATTAAATTCCATCAACACCATCACTCTGGACACCTGTTGAAGTGGAGTGTATGTGCTTCAATGTACCACATTTAAGAATGGAAACAAAGAAACACTTCCTGCTTTTTAAGAAAATGCAGTGTTTCTTTGGGTACTTGTGGAATACATCTTCCAGATTTGGAAGATGTTGCCTTTAGGTGCTTAGTCCCCATCTGGCTGGAAGGGCAATCTAAGCCGACTTGGAATGGAAGAGCAACATTGTTACTAGAGATTTCCAAGAAAAGCTATTCCATAGTCTTCTTTCCCTAATTGATTCTAAAATTTCCTAAGACATCCATATCAGGATATTCTCTGATATTTAGATTTAGATTTTCATTTAAGCTTATATTTTCATTTCTACCTCTTAATACAGGAAAACATGGTTAACCTACTGAAAGTTCCACTTGTGTCCTAAGTGATATTGGTGTTTTATACACCATGTGTCAAGTTTACAAGTCTGAGCCAGAGTGAGTCTTTGTTTTCATTTTAGAGGCAGGGAAATTGAAGACCAGGAGGTTAAATGACTTCTGTGGAATCGAGGGCAGTACATTTTGAAGCTGGTATTTAAATCCAGGCCTGTCTGGCACTGAACTTCATATTCTTGACTATAGTACTATGTTAGGACCTAGTACATCCTGCACTATTCTTACTAACAACAGCTCTTTGTACTAAGAAAGAACGAGGGTTGTAAATTCCAAGCCATGTGAAATTCATGTTATAAGACCACGAGTGCTCTTTCAAACCAGCTCCCATGCTCAGCCAGACAGACCAGCCCTGAGGAAGATGAAGTAAAGCTTCACTTTCCTCATATGCCCCTAAGGGGCTAACACTTGCCGTTGGGGCAAACTCCTGCTATGTGTCTACCATGGAACCTGCCGCAAAGAGTTTAGCAAATTCCTCACTGGCACATGATTTCATCTCTAATGTAGTGGTACATCAATTCAGAACAAACTGGAGTGAGACTCCAGGACCAACTGAAAGTGGGAATCCCGTAGTATGACCCAAGGTTCGGAGCCAGGGGCTTTGTGTGCCAGATAGCCTTGAGTATTTCTATCTTAAATGGGCATCAGGAAGAAAAAAAGATGAGATAGTATGGGATAATGCGATGGTACAATGAGGACTAAACTGAGAAATACTCAGGAGACTTAAGTTCTAACCACACTTCTTTAAAAAATAGTTGTGTGACAATGGACCAGCCCCCTCACCAGTCTGGACTTCAAGTTCTAGGATTCTTCTGTCACATTCCACCATGTACTAGCAAATATCATTACAGTATATTTGGGGATGTATTCTGAAGTATTTTTCCTCTGGCGGCAAAGATTGGCTTGATTAGATTTCAACTATACTGTTGAATGATGTTAATTTCCTCACTAAATTGCTGCACATATATTCCCGAGCCACTATAACAGGCTGAGTTTGTTTACCGATTTTTTCAGTGCACCCAAGTGGGCCAAAAACTTGTTTGATATTGGGGCTTAGGTTCTGCTTCTTGATTTCTACAAAAACTTACTTTCAACTAAATTAAATAATTTTATAAGTATTTATGTTTCTTTCCATTTTTGAAATTCAAGAATTAAGGGAAGGTTTTGAAAAATGGAACGTAAATAGTTCTCTCTGTTGTTCGCACGTTCTTATCATCAGTTGAGCCGAGTGGTTTCCTCAGTGGCCCAGGCCAGCAAGGATGTGGGAGTGGGATGGGGAAAAGGCAAAGACACACATGCAGTGTGATGAAAGTGTAGAAGGGTCAGAGGCCACTTCTCCATGCCCCCTGCAACAAAAGAAACAAAAATCGCTCATTTGCTTTTCCTGCTATGTTAAGCAATAATGAACTCAAACAGTTTTTTCTTAATCTGTTCTGCTTTGAACATTATTATAACTGAAATAAGCCAGGATGTGCTTTTCAAAGTGGAGTGTGTTTAGATAATATTTTTTATTTTAACCCGTTGTTATTATACCATGATTGGACCACATTTCTTTGAATTCAGTTTTAGAGTCGATCAGCATCTGCTCAGACCTGTTCCAGATACATTGTGACATTTCTATGTACCTTCAATATAAACGTTGTTAAAGAGGATATCCGGAAGTGCTAAGATCCTAGATTTGCATAAGACAGCTTTAGGTTGGACCGTAGGTCCATTTCTTCCCTAACTCAGCCCCTCAAGCCCTCAGAGAGGAGTCATGGGAGTGATTCATTTCTCTGATTGTTTCTGCCAGTGTGAGGTGGACAGAATTACGTTAATCACGGCCCTGGCCCACAGAAACATTTAGAAATATTTCTGACTTCAGAGCATGCCAAATTGCATTGTAGGCCACAACACTCATTTCTGTAGCATTTTCTAAGACCTTGCCGTTCAAAGTGGTGTGTGAGGACCACCACCAGCAACAGCATCTGGAGCTTGTTAGAAATGCAAACTCCCCAGGTTTCAGCACAGACCTGCTGACCAGAATCTGCATTTTAACAGGCTCTGCAAGTGATTCATATGCACTTGAGAGTGAGTTTGAGAAGCTCAGGTCTAAAAGGGCGCTTGGCCTTACTAGTCATGGCTTGAATTTAAAGTAACATGCGTTGATTCGGAACCAAAACGCCATAAGAAAATTGAGTAACTGAACTCATAGCCATATCATTTAGTCATGTGGTAGAAACCTTGAAGAATTGCCTGAAGAATTTTCAAGCAGCTGTTCCACAGCCGGAAACTTGCATCCTTATCATCTGTGATTGGGCCTGTCACCTGGTTAGACTTTAAAGATGATTAGCGTTGTTCAATATTTTCCAGAAATGTTGAAATTAAATCTATCTCTTTAAGAAAAAAATCAGCAGTGTTTTTCTCAAGCCTCTTTGCAGTTATTTCACAATAGTAGCATCATTAAACCCGAGTTAGACTAATTATGTTAGTATTGTGAGCATGCAAGGTATAGGAACTATACATAGGAGCAAGAGAATTTGGGGAAAATGGAACACAATTACAGTGGTGTGTGTATTTTGAAAGTGGCTTTGTAATCCATGTTTTCCTCAGACAGGATTATTATAGCAGAGCCATTCATTGAAATCAAGGCTTATTCTCTGTCATTCAGGGAAATTCAGGGCCTCTGAAAGCTACCTGATAAGCAGCACACAAAATAAATGGGCTCTGTTTAGTTACAGGATTTGTGTTAGAACGGCCCAAGCTTTTTCTCCAGAGCTACCCTCGCATGGTGGAGAGACCACACCTACACCACTCTGACTTTGCTGTCCCAAAGACTCGCGGCGCGGTATAGGCCTGGGTGTCGGAAAGCAGAAGCATGTTTAAAGGGTTCTTGTAGCTTCAGAACGTCTGAAAGCAGCCTCAGGGGTGTGGGGCAGATGGAGTCTTGACTGTTATTTAGGGTTCAACTCAAAGGTTACACTTCCCGTTGAATGTTCCACCTGTTCCCTCACCTCACCAGTTCTCTTGATTACATGGAGGGAGAGAACATTCAGTGCTGATCGGCACTGCAGGTCATGCCAATGTGAGCAAGAGACACGTGAGATTCAAAAGCCATTCATATAACATTTGTTTGGGTAACTATTTTAAGTGTCCTGGAGATTCAACAAGGAAATAAAACAGCAGATGTGGTGACTGCTGTCCAGGAGCTTGAGTCTAGTGAAAAAGACAAAAATCACATAGGTAAATCCATAATTACAGGTTATCATGGAGGAAAAATACGTGGTGCTGTGAGGGTAGGATACCAAGACTTGGGGTGTCTGAAATGACTTGAGCGAGTGACTGTGAGCTGACATCTGAAGGGAGCAAACGCTCCTCAAGTGTGGGTTAGACAGTGGAAGCAAGGGTGCAGCAGGGAGGACACTGTCCCTTCGATGCATCAAGCGAAAGTCACTACGGATGGATGCTAACGAGTGATGATGGTGAGGTTGCCAAGGGCCATGATAGGGCTTTCTTGAGAGCTGGTGTAACACAAGCTTGGACAGAGTCTATGAAGCTAGATTTCTAGGTTTATATCTTTTCTCTGCTCCATTACCTCTATCACTTTGAGCAAATACTTTAATGTTGTAATTTTTTTGTTCCTTCATCTTAGCCCATACCGCTTAGCAGTGAGTGGATTAAATGAGTTCATGATACCTAAGGCAGTGATTCTCAAACTCTAATCGTCAGCAAGTGATTCTGATGCCACTGGCTCGTGAACCAGCCTCTGAGTAGGAAGGGTATAGAGCACTTATACAACAGCACCTGCTTCATTGTAAATTCTCAAATGCTAGTGGTCGAACTCCTTAAGCACTGGTATTTTACCCGTATTCAGAATTGGTTAATTGACTTTCTTGTGAACTCATAATTAGATGAAAAGCCCTTTTGTTCCCCCCTCAGAGCTGTTAGTTGTTGCTATTTCTTTAGTAAATGCAGTATGAGGGATATAGATCCCTCTGTGTTTTGCACTAAAAATTTTGAGCTACCCTGATGACTGTGATGTCTCTTTGCTAAGGACAGTGAAGGGCAGGTAAGGAAAGCGTGGGGCCTTGGTTTTGATGTTCACTATGTTTGGAAGTATCGCGGAGGTTGCATTTTTGTGATAGCCTCAACAGAGCTGGTCTTGACACTTTCTCCTCTCTTGGCTTTTATGACATTTGGTTTCCTTGTATGGCCCTGATGGTTTTCTGCTTGTGGGCTCTCTGCCCTTACTATACCCGTATTTATAATTGTTCCCATGAAACATTGTCTGTTCTCTCAATATTCTCCCTCAAGTCAAACGTCTATTTTCTTCCATGCCTTTAACTCTATTAATGACATCTCTATTCTGTCATTTACTCAGGCTCAGAATCTCGGTCACCTATGATTAACTCCTCCTTCCTCCCTAACCCGGCCAAGACACATACACAAAGTAATAGCTAATTAACTACCAGGTCCTGATCATTCTGCAGCAGACCTTCCCAAAGTGTGATCCTTGTACCAACAACATCCCCATCACCTAGGAACTTTTTAGAAATGTAAATTCTTAGACCTTCTTCCAGACCTACTGACTCTCAGAGGTTGGGGCCCAGCAGTCCTTTAGACCTCTAATTCCTGCTGAAGTGTAAGGACCACAATTATACAGCATTAGTGCTCCACCTTGGCCGAGGTAGGAGGGAGCTTTAAGAATACTGATGTCATGGGTCTCATCTCCAGAGGTTCTGATTTAATTAGTCTGGAAGTGGCATGGGCATGGGGATCTTTTGTTTATAATGGGCTACCAAGGTGGAGGACCAAGGACTCCTTTTAAAATTTCCTTTTCTTTCTCACTATCTTTCCTTTGGACCTTCTTTACCTAGCTTATTTATGTGAAAATCTAACCTCTCTCATATAATTTCTCACACTTGGAACCTAGCCTGTGTAGCAAGATCATCTGCATTTCTTGGTTCTATTTTCCATTAACCAAATCTTGCAAGGGCTTCCATTACCTGGAGAGGAAATTGACAATGGCCATTGAGAACTTCCCTTGGTCAGGTCCCCAATTTTACTTGTAGTTTCAGGTTGCGATGCAACATCTGCTGCAACCAAAACAAAGTAAAGCCACCCTAAACTTTACTGTTTTCTTACCTTCCTTTACACTTTCGTTTTGCTTGGAAATTTTTTTACACTGTCAAATGCATATACATCTCTTAAAAGCTGAGTCCCCAAAGCCACTTTTCCATGAAGCTTCTCTAACTGCTTCCAAAGGTAGAAAATCCTTTAATGCACTTTGGCGGTGCTTTGAAGGAAGTTCCCTTAATCACGGTATAATTTGTATTATAGATTTGTCCCAAGTCTTTGCTAAAATATAACTGTATGTCCTATCAAAGCAATAGGCTGGTAGCTTGCCTTACATACATTGATTTGACTGGAAGAAGCTATCCAATAAGGAGACAGTTGGTGGGGCAGGCCCTCGGGGAAGTGGCAGGGGAACCGAGAAAAGCCCATCCCAGTCTCAGTCTGACCTTCTCAGGCTGTGCCTAACCCCGACAAAGAGATGGCCACAGAAATTCATTAACAACTGTTTTCATGAGTGGTCCTGAGATATCTGAGGCACAAGCGACAGAGCTTTGGGCTCAGGAGACAAAGGACCCCCAGAAGAGGGAGGGAAAGAGAAACACTTTTCCTACCTGTACACAGTACACCTGTGACTTCAGCTCAGGTGAGTTTGCAGGGAATATAACATGGCTTGGGCATCTGGTAGGGCTTCCAGATATAGCAAATAAAAATACAAGATACCCAATTAAATTTGAATTTTGGAGTAACAAAGAATTCATTTTTAGTGTGAGTATGTTCTACATTATGGGTTATTTATCTAAAATTCAGATTCAACTTGGTGTCCTGTATTTTATCTGGCAGCTGAGCTCCCTGGGAGTTCAAAGCATCTGAAGACCCCGGCACCATCGTCAGAGTGTCTTGGGGATCTGCTCCAGTTGTAACTCACAGTAGTGGCCATAAGTCAGGGGAATGGTGAGGAAGACTATGAAAGGTCTAGTTGGGAAATAATAAAGATATTCCGAGGACTCCCAGAAATGCAAGGGTGAAGATTTGCAGGGGCCAGAGTTCCTGTCTCTAAGCAAGTGAAACTTAAGGTCCTTTTAATATGTCCTCATTGGTATATTCTGGCCTTAGGAAACCCAAGTTACATTTATGGTTTTAATAATCCCAAGTGTTTATTTGCTAATAAAATGAGAATTGAATGAATAAATGGAAAAATTCTTTCAAAGACTACCCTGGATAAAGATTCCATTTAGCGGAAATGTCTTTTATTTAATAGCTTATGTATGAGCAGCTGAAAAATATTTATGTACAAAAATTTAATTAAAGAAATTAAATCATAAGATAAATAAGCCCCAAAGAATATAATGTATAGCATGGTGACTATAGTTAACAATACTGTGTTGTATATTTTAAAGTTAAGGGGAATATTAACTAAACTTAGTGTGGCGATCATTTCACAGTATATACATATATTGAGTCATTGCATTGCAGACACAGAACAATGTTACATATTAATTAAATATCAATTTAAAAATCTGAAAAGAAACTGCCTATATCAGCCAGAACCATGTCAGCCATTTATTATAAATAAAATAATTTAGGTTGTCACTGTGTGTCCAGAATTTTTTTCTTTTGTAATAAGGTATCTATCACTATTCAGATTTAAAAATCATTAGGCTGGAGAGAGGATTATTTATTTAACTGCCCATGCTGGCCATTTGAATATAATAGGATTGAGAATTTTATAAGCAAAACTGCTAGAGGTCATGAAATGTAAGGGGAATGATTTGTATCATTTTGTTCATGCAACGGGAGAAACTGAATTTAATTTCTTAAAACACAGGGAATTGGGTAAAGAAGATGAGAACTCCTGTTCCTCTTTTAAAAAGAAGGAAGAATGGGAGGAAGGAGATGATGGGTGCTGATTAGTGGAAATCTGTAGGCTGGCAAGAGAAGCAAGCCCAAATCTGAACTGGTGGAGAGTCTAGGTTCCCCTTTCCATGTATGAAATGTTGCATTGAAAACAAAGATGCAGCATGCTGTTAAATACTTGTTAAGCAGCATCAATAAAGTGCAATATATGTCCTATCTACAACGCATCTTATTTTCCTTCAAGATTATAAAGCTTTTTTAAATTTTATTTTAATTGTTGTTCTTGTACAGTTTTCTCTCTTTTACTCCCATCCCAGCCCACTGCCCCAGCCCTCCCCACCTGACTCCCATTTGCACCCCCGTAGTTTTTGTCCATATGTCCTTTATACTTGTTCCTGTAAACCCTTCCCCTTTCCCCCTGAAATTCCCTCACCTCTCCCCTCTGGTGACTGTCAGCCTGTTCTCAATTTCAGTGTCTTTGGTTATATTATGCTTGTTTGTTTGTTTTGTTGATTAGGTTCCTGTTAAAGGTGAGATCATATGGTATTTGTCTTTCAATGACTAGCTTATTTTGCTTAGCATAATGCTCTCCAGTTGATGCTGAGGATGGTATCTTCTTGATATTTCTAGCTTACAAGAACTGTGGGAACTAGAAATGTGGTAAAAGTCCAGCTTGTCATTTCTCCCTTCCCAGGAATCAGGGCTTCCTGCAGAAGCAAAGTTGGGTGATGACCTCTGTAAGGCCAATTCCTGGGCTGGTGAGGCGGAGCCTGAGTAATGGAGCATGAGGACAGGAATAGTGGTGCACCAGTAAGTGCCCCTGGAGACAGACATGCACCCTGCTTCAGCTCCCAGAGGGGCAAGAAGCTCAGGGTCTGAACTAGTTTATGACCCCTTTTCATAGGTAGAGCATGCCTCTCTGAGGGAATAGCACATAAAACTGGCATTAGCAACTTGACTTTTATTTTTATTTCATTCTTTTCAACTATTTTTACCTTGGGGATTTCTTTTAAAGAATTGGACTTTTTTCTAAACTAAGAAACTTAAGACACTTTTTTTTAAAACTAACCACATCTTATCAGCATGTCTCAAAACAGTGTACAAGTTTATAATTTAGTTAACTTAAAATATCTCAAAAATTGTTTGTAAACTGATGTGATTCTATTTGTCTTCTTCCTGACAGAAGAATATTTTGGTAATTGATAACTAAATTGATAAGGGAATCCTCATTTCTCATCTTTCCTTCTGTTCAGTATCCTGAAACCTTATTGATGATGTTGAAATCTATAAGCATTGACAATCTGGCCCTTTTAGCCTAAAGCAACAATTGTCTTCATTGTGGTGGGTCTTATTTCTTAATGGATTAAAATAGGGGAATTGCTTACTGATCAAGTCTCTTTTTTAAAACTTGTAAATAATGAAGAATAACGTACTGAAAAAGAAACAGAGAACTCTATATTTGAATTTAATTTTTTCATTTACTAGCTGTATGACTTAAGACATGTTACTTAATGCCTTGTGCCTGTTTTTATATGTTAAAAACAGTATTATTAATATCCAGTCTGCTGATTTTTAAAATTTCTGGTACTCTGTAGCTTCTTAATAAATTGTAGCTATTTTTATGTAAGTCTAACATCAAAACAATACCAAGGAAAGATCAGAAAGCCAAGCAGAAAATCACTTATAATCCTACCACCAATTCTATAATTAATTTATTTTCATTTTGCACTGTAGAGCACACAGTGTATGTATTTTTTTATTCTGTTTGTTTTCACTTTTCAGAAGTATTTCCATAATTATGGTTTTATTCCTTCTTCAAAATTCTGGCAAATGATTGTGACATTATTTACTTAACTGCTCATTTATTGTTATCTTTGGAGTATTTCTGGCGCAGTGTTTTTGGAGCTGGTTTTTACAGTCTTTAACAGGCATAAGGGAGAAAGCAAAATATTCTGGCTTGTCAACAGAAGCCGTAAGAAAACAGCATTTTCTTATATGATTTAAAATGCTACTTTCTTAAGTATGTGCACTTATGGAAGCAAGATATAAATATAGGTCACCAAGTTCCGAGGGAGTAGGTGTCCCAAGAAGAAGCTTGGTTAGAAATTAGAAGGACCTGACTTATTTATAGACCAATTCCAAAATGCTGTACATTGCTCTATTAAAGACCACACCCAAGATTAAGCTTCTAAGAGTACCTTGTGGCTTATTCTATGTCATTTTTTCCCTGTTTTTCTCTTGCTATATTGCTCAATGATTCTCATAAGAATCACTTCAAGAACATTCCAATTATGTGATGCCTGGGGCCCCTCCCCAGAACAATTGAAATGTTATCTCTGGGGAAAGGACCTGAGAATTGGTATTTTTAAGCTTTTTGTATGATTCTAGTGGATAACTTGATTGAGAAACACTGAAGGACCTTAGACCAGAAAGAGATCCCCCATCCTGCCCAGCTCCTTTGCAGTGTGCAGACTGATAACCTGCTTCCCCTGGGCCACAGCTTCAGGCCCAGTGAGCACTGTGGCCTGACACCTACCATTACCATTGCCTTGCAGGTAAACTGCCTCTATGGGAACTCTGTAGCCCAAATGAACAACTTCATCCTCTTCTGAAATTCCTTAATTTGGTACTGACTGGCCAGAAACATGATGTCTTAATCAATTTGCTATGCTTCAAAGATGTCCCCGATTACTAGTCATTGGGAAGATATATCCCTTGATGCTTTAAAAGGCGTCCTTACTTCATACATTTCTGCAAGGAGATTAATAAAGAAAACCTTAGGCATGTAGTAAATATTTATTATTTTGGTGGTAGACCCAAAGGTAATAAATCTTGATAACTCCAAGAAGTATAATAGTAGGACTTGAAATAGACTAAATTTTTATTAGCTCTTTAATTTCCATCAGGATAATTGAAATTCCTTCATATACTGAGGTGGTCAGTGTTTGCTGATTTGTAAACAATCTATTAATGCTATCCTTTCTTAGCCCATCATTTTGATAAGTACATAGGGATGAAGAAATTTGTGTTGAATGAATGGTTTTTTAACTGTCACATTTTGAATATTAAAAGCATGACATTAAAGAATTCAAAAATACTCCCAGTCTTAGCGTAGCCAAAATTTACTTACTCTTCAGCCGAGTCCCACATCTTCTGTCTTCTCACCTGTGAAAATAATATTAAACTTCTTTTCTAGACATATGAGTTCTGGGAAAGTTAAGTACTAATTTTAACAAGCTTGTGACTTTTATCTCATTCGTATAGGAATCCTGGCTCCCCCAGATCAGTGTGGCAAGTCAGTCCCTGTTAAAACAGTATTGACACAATGTCTAATTAAAGGAAAAGTATGTTTATTAAAGTGCAATAACTATTTAAAGTAATCTCAGCTACATAGGAACCATAACAATCCAAGTGCCCTTCTTGGGTCAGTAGAAAGCTTTTCCATTAGCATCCCAGTGGGTTCACAAATCATATACTCTCTTATTATTTTTAAATGGCAATTATAAATCACTTGGTGCAGTGAGGTGAAAGGATGTGCCCCCAGTCAGCATGAAACAACGTGATCTGCACCACTGGCCCCTGGTAACTGGAAATTGTACGTACCAGGAAGAAAGCCACTTATTCGGTTCCCCTTTACCTCCTTTACATTAAATGTTTTGTCTTTGGCAAAAAGTAAAAGCATTTTATGAAGCTGAATCCATACTTGCTTTATATTTTACAGAGCCATATAAAAATAGAAAATTGAATCCTCTTGTTTACTGGTTTAAAAAACTATTAAGAAATCGTGAAATACCTTAAATGAGTTTGATATAAGCATTATATTATGTGCATATATTTTCACAAGACTTCATTAAGAGGGATTTTGGAAGGTTATCTGATCTACACACTTCAGAAAGCCCTGTTATTATAAATTGCTTCAGTAACCTACTCACTAATTAGTGTCTATCCAGAAGAAAATTATTCGTGAAATCTATTTAAAACAGGGATCCTACTTGTTCTTCTTTCAGTGGAGGAAACCTTGGTCATTACAGTCATTTTTGAGCATCTTCCACCTGTGACTATGGAAATGGTCATTATGTCTTCTTGGCCTTCTCCTCTCTAACTAGGTCATTTCTCAGGCATAGGCTTCATCTCCACCTCACAGCCTCTGTGAGGCTTGGGACAGTTTGTAAGTTTGGGACATGGATATGTCTCCTGAATCTTAAATGCGTTATATTGTGTTCTTTATAAAGATATACAATTATGTGCCCTGCTTCAAACCTTCCCCTCCGTGTATTTGCCTTATTTTAAGTGAATAGCTTTTCTTGATAGAGACGGATTCCATGCTTACACCATTTCAGACACTGGGTTTACACTAGGAACTGGGGTTAGAGAGATAAGTTACAGGTCCTCTTTTTCAGAAACCTACGGTCTAGTGAGGAAAACAAGAAAATGAAAAATCAGTTCAGCATGGTAAGGTGAATCTTAAAGGCTAGTCCAGAATGATTTAGAACTCTGAATAACCCAGAGTTGGTGCCACATCAGATTCAGCCTCCTCAGGGGCTGTAATAAGAACAAATGCTCTTTACTGGTGGGAGAAATCTTTTAGAGACATTGATTTTAATTGGTAATAAATGTTTTCTTTTTCAAAACGCACTCATTAAAATCAAGGTCTGTGGAGAACCGCTCTCCGTAAGCAGAGAAATCGTTTGCTATGATCAGTTACCCTGAAGGTTATGAAGTCAGCATAAAATCCCAATAGTGCTCTACACTTACAAAATGAACACAAAGCAGGAAAACTTTATGGGTATGGACCAAGAAATATCAAGATGAAAAAAACATGAGGGTTATAAATCATGCACAAGACCTGGCCAGAAAATTGTTGGATAGTGGAACTTTCCATAACCCCCCAAAATATCCTATTCTCAGGTCTTTCTTCCCTAGGGTATAGTAGCTATTAGCATAATTGTGGGATTATTTAGCCAGCAAAACAATGAGGCATACATTCATCTATAATCTATCCTTAATAAATTGTGAAGCATCCACAGCTATAAGACTGAGCATTTTTATCAAGAACAAAAAAATAAAAAGTTACATCCTACTTTTGTTTTGGGTAGTATCTGGTTTAATAAACATCTCTGATTTAGTGCCCACTAGGGTGATAGATAAGTCAGCACTTTTATTCCCATTAAACAGGTTTATTTATATCTTTAGCAGAAGGTCATGATAAATCTGTCTAGAACACGATGTGTAAATCAACAAAAGGCATCTCATATCTTTCCTGATCTAAAGGATGTTTGATGTATGCTCCTGAGTGTTAACATTTAAATACAAACTGTAAGACTCTAAGTTTCTGTGTTAAGAAACATAAAATGGAAACGTGCCCGTTTCTTTTATCATAAGGATAATCTGTATTAACAAAGTGAAGTGCGGTATTAAATAATCACCCAGTGCATTCAATCATCATGAGTAGAAAATCTAGTTATTGTTATCTGTCTTATAGCAACTCTTATTTTGCTGTACTTATCTCAGTAATTATTTCAGTTTTCTTGGATGTTGTTTTTGTTGTTTGTTTGTTTGTTCAAATTTAAACATTGTAAGACAGCAAGCTAGGAGTCTCTTTCTTCTAGTTTTTTGGAGGCAAGGACAGACGACGCCATGTCTGACGCGGGGCCGTGGGAGAAGTTCCGCCACGCACGGTGATGTGCACAGACGCAGGCCAAGTGTCCTGCGTTGTAGGGAGCAGGCACCCCTCTAGACTCGATACAGGAACTCATCTGGTCCTTGCCAATAAGCCAGCGAGGCACTACCTGATATTATCTTTACTTTCACAATGAGGAGACTGAGGCCCAGAAGGTTAAAAACCTTGTCAAATCCCACCTCAACTGGAATGAGACCAATATTCTTTTTTCCAGTGCCTGCATTTTACTGGTAAATCATTGACCACGTAGGTCCTTCAGTCTTTAGTTCGGTTGCACAAAGAGTTATTCATGATGGTTTTCATAGGAAACTCAAGATTAACAGTAGAAAAGGATTCACTGTATCATAAAATTCATCCTTACTCAGAATTAATAATAAGCATATTCCTTATAGGGTTTTTTTCCAAAAGCAATTTAAGCAATTTTTAAAGTACAATTCATGTGCACCTCATTTAATTGATCGAATTTTTGCCTCTTTTCTTGGAACACTCCTCCAAAAGTCTTAATGAACCTAATATAATGACACTTCTCTATTATAAAATTATTTCTCTTTGTTAGGATATTCCATTATTCTTTCTTATATTAACAACATATAATGACCCTAAGTAATTCTTCTTTTTCTAATATATCATGCTGACACCTGGTTTTTATGAAGGCCAGAAATCCAAGTCCACGTACAGACTTTGTAGACTAGGAACCATTACAGATAGAAACATATTTGATACCATTTTTAAATGACCTCTTCCTGCCCCAGATTTAGATAGGGGGTAACTGGCAGCGAAATCCCTCCTAATTCTGTTGAATAACCATTACTCTGAGGGGACCCACAATATATGAAGATATGATGAATACGCATTTATAGAGTTCTCATTACGTGCAAGATAATAATTGATTGTGTGTTCCTAAAGCAGCAGGAAATACCCCTGCCAGCGAGGAATTTACAACTCTGTTGACATGTCACGTACGTAGTGAGTACACGAGGCAGTGAGTGCCCAGTGAGGAATGCAAATACGCTTGCTCTAGAAAGGCGTTCAGAAAAACTGTGGAGCACCCTTTATCTTTCCCTGAGGCTTTTAGGATGAAGTAGGATTTGAGGTAGTTCCCAAAACAAGGGTTGGAATGGGCTGGAAAGCTATAGGGAGAACATTTGAGACAAAAGAAGAGTCAGTCTTTAGAGTCTGCCTATTCGGGTGGTAAATCAGCATTTTTATTCTCATTAAACACATGGGGAAAATGATTTCATTTCCCAGAACTGGCCCAGGTAGGCTAATTAAAGTCATAGAAATCCCTCTTAAAGCAGTTAATTATAAGACCTCCAAGCATGCCAACATTTAAGAGAACACAAAATATTTGGAAGTTCTCAAGGTCAGGGTTTCTTAACCTAGCACTGTTGACATTTTGGGCCTGATAGTTTTTTTGTTGTGAGGAGCTGTCCTGTGCATTGTTGGATGTTTAGCACCATGCTGCCCTTTCAGGATAATCATCTTTGTACCTAACCTAAATCCCTCGTATTGCTTGTCGTAGATCCTCACTTTTAGTGGCCTTGGAGTCTGTGCCTTTCATGTCAAGAGTACAGGCCACTTGGCAGGATCTGAGCGGCTATCTGCGGAGAATTTCTAGGGTACATAGTGAAAGCCGCTAAGACATGCTCACTAGTGTCTCTTCTCTACTGAGGAAAAACTGTCTAGTCTCTTTCACTTGTCAAAACTGTAGTCCTTTTTAGATTAGAAACCTATTTTAATTGTAAATCCCGTTGGTAGGGAAAGTGCAGCATTTAGGAGAGAGCACAGCTGGTGCTTCCTGGATGTTAAATAATTCATCTTCCTCATTTTGGGGAACCAGAAACAGCCGAGCTGAGATGCTAAATCCTCAAGGTAATATTGCAAAACCTAGTCCCTGGCACTAAGGAGAGAATAGGCCTGTTAAATCGCAGAAGCCACACTCCAGAGCTTTAGGAAAAGCTGTAGAGAGAATACTATTTGCTAACTTGATTATTCCTCACTTTGCTAACATGGAGAAGATAGGCTGTCCTGGAGAATATGAAACTCTGTTCAGCAAAATCAGCCTTTCTACATGTAATATATTGTCATGCCTATGTCACTCATGTCTATGGTTCATTTACCATGTGAAATATTTTGGCCCTTCTAAAAAAACACTCTCTCCAGGTATCAGAAGGTAGTCATGGAAATGGAGAACCACCTTCTCAATTGTAGTTTATAGACAATAGATGGCATTTGGGCAATTGCTTTATGAAAAAAACATTTCTCACTAATGGTTCTATTCTCACAGTGGCTAATTTGTTGCATAATCAGTGTTAGTCTACAGTGTCCTCGTACCTGTCTCAAATTCATCTTGGATTTTCGTATTACTTTTGAAGCTGCTTTAAATCCTCTGGAAAGCACAGCTCCTATAACAGTATTCCAAAGTAGTTCATTAACACTTTTTCAGGTAACAACAGTCTTAGAACTTTTATTTCTGTGCCCTCAGAGAGGTAACTTCCTTACCAGGATGCCTGTTTTTTATCTTAACAGAACGATATCCTTCTTCATATATGACAGACTCTGTATTTTTGCTATATACTGTACGCTCTGTTCAACCAAGTTTCATTGATTGTTGGGCTCTCATGGGTATTTATAATGCTCAGTGATTGCAGAGAGGTTTATGTTTTAGTCTGTGCTGCTTCAGGGGTTGACTCCACATCATATAAGCAATCAAATTTTTCCATCGGTCAGGCTCTGTTTTGAGTTTAGCTCCACTGAGAGTAATTGTAGACAAGGGTTAAAGGTAATAGAAGAAGCCTGCATACAACCCTTGCAGTTACCAATCAGCGTGAATTTGTAAATCCAAGAGGATTTTCTCAGGGTACATGGATAGACAAAAATTGAATTTCCTGGGTGTAAACTAGCCTGCTGTGATTTGTCATGGGCCTATTCTACTGAAAAAAGATATAGCCATTAGAGCAAGAAATAAGGGAAGAGCTTAAAAGTTCTAATAAACAAAATCTCATTTGGGGTTCATTTATTAAAGTCTTTCCTCATCTCATAAGAAGAAAGGAGAAAAAAAAAAACATTCAGGTGACAGAGCATATGGGCCAGGCAACCCAGTATTCAGGCCCTGGCAATGAGTCCAAACATCCCAAGTGATATTCAGTTGATGGCAGAGGTGCCAGAGGAGGGGTTTTGAGCATCCATGCTTTCTTTACTTTCATCATGTTTTCTTTGGAAGTTAGTAATGTAACCTGAGCTACTCTAACTTCTTAATAATGACTTACTTTAATACTGAAAAGAGGGGCAATCAATTCAAGCAGGGCTCCATTTTATTATGTTTTGAAGACATCCTCCTTGGGAAAACCTCATTTTATTTCATTTGAAAGTGGGAATAAAATTGTATCATAAATTGGATATTATGCTGCATGATATTTATTATTAAACAAGGTATAGGACCTTAAATAAATAAGATATTTATTATTAAATAAGGTATTTAATTTATTATTAAATAAGGTATATAATAAATAAGATATTTATTATTAAATAAGGTATAGACCTTTAAAATCAGAACAGTGGAGAAAGCTCTTTCAATATAATATCAGTAAGTTTAGACATATACAATGGAAGGAAGACAGAAATTACTGGGGAGGTTCATAACAAGGATTTCCTACAAATACTACAGTTAACACAGTTAAACTGTGTATAACTAATTTAATATTGGTTATAAACTACTAGTTTATAACTAATCTACGCATCCTATCAATTGAATATATATATTTGCTTCACTTAAAAAGAAATCATGGTACTGGGACTATAACTAACACTTTTAATCTGAATCCCATTTAGAGGAGACCGGGAGAGTTCACTCACAATGCCTGTAGGCAAGGGCTTCCTAACAGAGCTACTTGCCTCTTGAATTCTTGCATTTCTGGAAAGGAACAAGTCCAATAGGAATGAATGACATAAACAAACTTAAACATGGGCATGTATCTGGAATCAATGACTCAACAATATGGAATGAAAAGGCCTTAATCATGAGGAAATTAGTTAAATTAGTTCCAAGATGGCAAGTTTCAGAGTTATTTTCTCATTTGTTCTCCCAAATAACCTTTATTTTTTTCCCTTTGTATTGTTTAATTTATCAGTATGAGTATTTGATTTCTAATTTTTTCAATTTCTCTCCATATCTGAATGAGTTGTTCAAACAAATTGTGGTCAGGCTGGCTCAGTCACATCTAAAGCAAGACAACAACTGCTAAGTATATAGCTAATATTTTCACATAGACTTTAAATCCCTTGCTTAAAATTTG
The DNA here is from genome assembly GCA_004027475.1 of Anoura caudifer. Lineage (NCBI taxonomy): Eukaryota > Metazoa > Chordata > Mammalia > Chiroptera > Phyllostomidae > Anoura > Anoura caudifer. The sequence continues at coordinate 549,353 of PVKU01000065.1, read as the reverse complement.
TTTAGCCATTTATTCATTCATGCATTTTAGTGAGACTCTCCTCCATGGAAGAACACGTGATGGACCCTGGGGAAACAAAAGGCCGTAGGCCCAATTCCTGCCCTCCAAGCTGCAGAGCTCAGTGGGCAAAAGCCCTGTCTCTGCAATCAGCCAAATCTATGATTGCATCCTGACCTTGTCACTTACTAGCTGTGTGATATTGGATAAATGACTGTTTCCCTAAGCCTTGGCTTCTGCAATTTAAAATGGGATAATGACAAAAACTATCTTATAGGTCACTGGAAGGATTGAAATAAGAAACACTTTTCAGTGACTAAACCAAAGTAAGCGATGAGTAAATGTGAGTGTTTATGCTCTAAAGGGAAGAAATACATTAAAAAAATAAACACAATTAAATTGTAGCTCTTTAAAATGGAAACACCAAGGATCTCTTGGCATTTCAAGAATAAGAGAAATGAAAATGAGCCATTCTATGTGGGTGGAAGCTTTGCTGGAATAATCAAAAATCACAAATTTTGAAATATTGCAATGGAGATGTTTTAAAATGAGATCAAGGAATTACTCTAGTTCTCCTCTTTGCTGAATTAGAAGAGGAATTAGAATTAAACTATAGTGAAAATTCTGGGCTAAGGAAAACCTTCTGATTCTAAAGGTTGTTAGTAAAATTTATCACCCTCAAAAATGTATTTTTAGAAATAAGACATGCAGCCATCTTCCCTTTGTGATTTGCATGCAGGGCTGACTGGAGCCAGAGAGGAAATCTTTAGGATCTTCTCTCCTCCCGCGATTGGTGAAGGATTGATGTGCCAGGCTGACAACGGAAAATAAACTATTGTGGCAGAGATAGAAATGCTGTAGTAAAAGGTCAGGAGAAATAGTTGGCAGGTCCATTTTTAACAAAAAAAAATGGGACATATTCTGTAATGTGTAGAATTGCATTGTCTTTTAAAAGTTTAATGCGGAAGCACCAACAGATAAATTCTGTTTGCAAATTCGGCTTGGAGTTGCAGCCTGCAGACGTTTTTGCTGTGGCACTGAAACCTGACCGCGTTTCAGTTAATAAGGTGCTGTCTGACAGGATTTTGAGGACGTTGTCATTTGGAACACGTGTCAAAGATATTTGAGAATCTCAACCTCAAAATTCCTATGTTTCTTCAATTTCAAAGTTTATATTACTTATTTCAATGAAAAGAGATTCTAAGCACAATAAAACATGGGAGAAAATGAAATCATAACATACAGATAGACCCCTGTTTTGCATGGTCTAGATCAGGTGTCAGTAAACATTTCTGTAAAGGACCAGACAATGTGAAAACCAATGAGTACAAATAAGTACAAATAAAACTTTATCCACAAAAAAATGGGCGAGGGTCAAATTTGGTTGGTGGGCTGTGTGGTTTGCCAACCCTCAGTCAAATATTTTTTCAAGCCATTTTTTAACTCACGAATAACATTTTCCTCTGTTGAGTATCATACACTCCCACATCGAATTTGGGTTGTATTCCTATGTTTTTCCCTCATTTATACAATGGTGCATCTATAACTTCACTCAGACTAGGAAGACTCTAATATGCAAAGAAATTTAGACAAATGTATTGCAAGTTTATAACATGAAATTGCACTCAATTTAGAAAGAATTTGTGGACACTGAAAGGCTGGGTGGAAAGGATATATTTCCTGATGACATGAGAATATCTCTGTGGTGTGTTAAACTTTCTGGCAGCAGGGAGAAGAAAATGTCATATTCTTCTACTTCCATGTCTAAAATTGTCCCCTGCATAAAAATGCCTTGGGACACAAGTACAAAAATTAAAATATTAATGAAAACAAGTAAAACAGCAGATTAAACTCTCCTTGGGAAGGGCGTCGTAAAATAAGACACATGAGCCCTGCAATCAGGCTCAATCAAGAATAATGAGGATCTCCCTTTTCTTTCCCTTCTTCTTCCCTCCAACCCCCTGAGTTTCTGCATCTAATTCTCATGTATTGGAAACGATTTTACTTTAGATTTTGGATCAAGGTTCTAAGCTTGAAAACTAGCTCTGCTTGCGCCTCCAGGTTAAATAGCTTCTCTTCTTTAGATCCACACGAGTTCCGTAGAGCTGTTAACAGTGCATCGGATCCGTTGTATCCCCTGGAGGAGGCAGACAGGCTCACTTTTATAAATCTTGGCATCTGGAAGCACAATATTCATCTTTGAATATTGTTATGAGCTTGGCATCTATTTTTGGTGGCATTCTTAGAGACATTGTATGTAGTGAGAATGGCAAGCACAGACATTTGAATTTAAGAAGTGATAACATTTTGAGTTTGAAATCGTATCCACGCCTTGCCGTTATATAGCATGCTTTATAACAAACCTGCAGTGTAAGTTATCATGCTAATGACTTAATCTAAGAATGAAGAAATGTACAGAAAGTGCAAATATACTTGACACAAAACTTTGAGACTAAGGTGAAAAAATGAGGAAATAGAACTGTGACATTCTTGGTTGTAGTATTTTGATTTTGAACAACCGAAAATGCTGCTTCTTAGCTTGGAAAAAAAATAAATTCTTTAGTAGGGAATAAATGATATTCCCTAGCAATGATGTAAGGTGTATACTTCAGCTAAGCATCTGGACATTATTATTATTGTTATAGATATTGGAAAGAACAGTTTGAATCACAAAATTATAATTATTGGACAACCACTCTGGGGAGGCTTCAAATTAAAAATGGCAATTTATTGAAAAGACAGACAATTTAAAGACAAAAAGTGCTTGTGCATTTTTTATTTATATTAAAGGCATATGTACACCTCCCTAGTAGTGAATACTTTTAATATGTGTTTGCTTATACACTGAGGCCTTTTTGAAAATGTCCTTGTGTTTCTCTAACTTGCTCCAACTCTGATACTTGTTCCCTGACATTTTCAACCTAGCCACTGATACTATCCCATAGATTAGTACGCAGTAGAAAAATCAACAAACATGTTTGATGCATTAGCTAAGGAACTAGACCCAACGCCACTACAATTCATCAAAAATCAGAGTAGACAGCAGGTTGGCAGTCTTTCTTTCTGGCCATGATTCCTTGGGTAAAAATAAAGCAAATGAGAAAACACAGGCAAATGTTTGTGGTGCTGAATTTTGTTGGCAGTTGTTTCTGATTAATTGATTGATGTAATATTTATTAAGTTTTCCACAGTGTCAGATGTCTGCCTAGTGTTTTGACTAAGAAACTAAGAAATAGAACTGCAGGGTAGAAAAAGAGGAAGACATTGCAATGCAGTGACCTGGGGCAAGTCCCTGAAAGAGCAGTCCCACAAACAGCAGCCAGAAAAACAAGACTGGGTCAGTGAGTTGGGGGGGACGGGCTGTTTTCACCCCAGTTAATTTCCATTTCCCTGTCACAGTACTGAGTTGATGTTTCTATTCCACCTTTCAGCTTCTGTGAAGGACTTGTTTTTTAAGGATAGGGTTCCCTCTAGCCCAGACACAGGTGGGAGCTTATATTTCTATTGTATTGAACTGTGTAGCATTTGTATCCTCATTTCAAGATCAAATAACTGAGATTCCTGGAAATGAAGTGATTTCTCCAAAGACACAAAGCTAAGAGAGAGTGAACTCAAACACAAATCTTATGACTCCAAGTTCATGGAATTTGCCTTTTTGCATACTACCTGATAGAAAGGTACGTGGAGTCTTTCTTACTCCCAAGTAGGAAGCGCTTATTTGTGGGCCTGGATTTGAGTTAAACATTGCTCAACTTGGGTGGTGATAGTAAATAAAAAGATTAAATAAAGAGTGAGACATGATAAATTTTCTTTCTCATGGATTTAGTTAATGGGAAGAAAGTATTTATACCCAACCACATACTGCTGGTCTCTTAGTGGTAGCCATACCATTCACAGATTGTGAACTACAAGAGCAGACCAGTCAGTTTGGTTCCTGCAGCTCTGACCTTGAGCACCAATATTCTAATCAGTCCCTCAATACATTCCTGCGCGTGTCTTAAACTGTACCCGTCAGCAAAAGAACTTTACAGGGTGTTGCTCATTCTTTCAGCAATCTAAACGTTTTAAAATATTTTACTACTTAAAAATATTCACAAAGAATTTCAGATAGCTTTTCAAAAAGACAAGAAAAATAGAGTAAAAGAAGAGAAAAAAAGATGTTTCTATATGTATGCTAGCTATTATGGTCAAATGGTTCCTAAACTTCAAGTTCAAATTCTGATCAGTTTCCTGGATGCTGGGAGTTATAACTAAAAAACCGTGACCCTCTCAACAAGAAGGATATGATTCTGCCATTCTTTCCTATCACTGAATCTTAAAGTATTGATATACAAAATCAAAAATCCCAGTGACGTTTCTGGTAAGCAGAGAGGGCGATTTTATGTAGCTATGGCTTTCAGTAGCCTATAGTAAAAATTAGGAGCATAACGCTAAAGCATTTTAATGATAGAAGTTCCATGAGAGGACTAAACTGAGAAGGCTCAGTTTATAGACCTCTCATGTTCTGATGGGTACCAGGGAGAGATTTTAACCAATATGACAGAATCAGTGGGCACTGTGTCCCTTAGACAGTTTCTACCAAGTGTTACTTTATTTAGCTAAACATTTGGTAAGAGTTGGATTTCAGAGTGTTTGAAGTTGCAGGCTTTGATAGGGAACTGAAGAGCTGATGTCCTACATTACAAGTTTGGGAGAGTGAACAGTTTTGGACACCAGATAAGACAGAAGCAGGGATGATATTCTATTATGAAAATCAAGAGTCTAATGAAGTTCTCATCTGGAGAGAGGCCCACTTCTTCTCTGTTTTGTATCAATCAACTTACTTACTAAGTTGAACTTGTTACTGCTAACTTCTCTAAGAACCACGCTTAAAAACAAAGCTCATCTCCTTGTAATCCAAAGAAATCGATAATTTACATGTAATAGGTTGATATTTGAGACTGTATTTGAATGCATATTTGCCATAATCATTAACATGGATTTTTGTATATAACAAAGTTGCAATGTTCAAGATATTTCTAAATAATCTAAAATGCATGGTGCTTATTTCACCAAAATGCTATTTTGCCTCTTTCTAGGAGCTGCAAGTAAGGCAATGAAATCAGCCCAAAGGGGCGCTCTCGTGGATTCTTATCTTGATTCATCTATTACGAGATTGTTGCTTTGGGCAAGCCACTTGACCTCTCTGTTAAATGTGAATAATAATAATACCCATTCCACAGAGTTGTGGAGGGGATTAAAGCATAGGAAAGCACATACCAATATATCTGCTCTGTGGTACAAACTTAATAAATAGGTTTTTTTCCATCCTCTAAACTCACCCTTTCCATGCTATAAATTTGTTCATAAAACACTCATTGTTCAAAACTTAGAACTATCTTCTTGGCCTTCAAATTTATAACTGATCGTTATAACTCACTGATTATGAGAACCAGAAAGCAAGACATACTTGATATTTTTCCTTCCCTGGTGACTCCTCTGAGACAAATTCTAACTTACACTGCGGTGCCTCTGAAGAAGGGACCACAGTGGCTACACTTTCCGCTCCTCCATGTGGCATAAGGGAGAGTTAAGGTAAATGCTTACCTGCAACCCATTGTTATATTTCAGAAGGACTGAAAATAGAATTTTGTAAACAAAGATGGAAAATATACATAAAATGTCACAGAGATTATAGAAAAGAAGGGGGATCAGACCGCTCGGAGTGACAAACCGTCCTCATCACCCTGTGAGTGACTTGGCCTCAGTAGCATGAGATGGCCTCATGCTTGTACTTAAATTAAGAACTGGAATCATAGCATAATTAAATTTTAGGATTGAGAAGGACTTTAAAAATTGCCTATGTTCTTGTTACTCAGAGTGACTTCCACTAAGCCACAGCATCTGCATCACCTGGAACAGTGAGCAATGTAGAATCCCAGACCCCGTGTCAGACATTCTTAATCAAAATCTGTATTTCTACACGATTCACACATGGTTTCTATGCACATATAAGTTTGGGATACACTGTCCAGGTCCGTACTCATTCCATGTACATGTAAATTTTAAATCTCACATGTATATCTTATATCTTCATCTGAATATGTGATGAAAAGTGTTCATTGAAGAAATGAACAAGGTTGAGGACAGAACCCTTCAACACACCTCTCCAAACCCAGTCTGAAATTAGTGATTAAACTGGTACCTTGCGCTATAAATTCACCTAATTAAATATCATCACCCAAAATATTTTTGTTTTTCATTTTCACAACCACATCATGCGAGACATGTTCTCTAGCATTTTAATTGTGTAATGCATCATACATAAAGAAGAATATATAAATATAGTTTAAAAGATGGTTAACAAGCAAATACCACGTAAACACCAGCAGGGTTAAAACACAAGTCTGTCAGCAGTTCAGCACTCCTGGGACAGCCGACCCCAGTCCTGCCCATTGTTCTCCCCCCTAGTGGCAAAAGCCACCGAAAAACTATGACTGTCACGATAAGTACTTTCCTTGCATTTCTCTATAGCTTTCCCTCTAACATATATTCTTAAGTAATATGATTCTTTCTTACCTGATTTTTGAGCATTATATAAATGGAGTTCTATGCTATGTATTACTTGGTGACCTCACTCTATATTTGTGTGATCAGTTGATTAGCTTTAGTTAGTTCTTTTTCGTTTGTATTATAATATTTCATTGAGCACTAATTTCCCAATTTATCCTGATGTTCATGAGCATGTATGTGGTTTGCTTGTTGGGGCCATGATAAACAATACTGCCGTGAATAGCTGTGCATCTGTCTCCTAGTATGTGGGTACAGACTCTGTCCAGGCGACCTATCTAAGAAAAGATCGGAGAGTCTTTGCACCTTCAGCTGTATTTCATAATGCCAAAGCTTTTCCAAAGTGGTTCTATCAGTTTACTTTCTGACCAGGAGTGTAAGGGAAAATCCTGTTAGATGCTGTTTTGATGGAGTCCAGGTACACTAGGTTCTCTGAAATTCTTTAACATAGCTGTCTGTGACTCCTATTAAAAAAAAAAAGCTCAAACCAGCCTCTCCTTTTTATCTTCATTGCTCACCCACCACTACCTGAACTATCATTTCTCATATCAATGTCGCTCCTTACAGATACGCATGAGAAAACCACTTTCAGTTCTTAAGCCCAGATTGCATTTGCCCACGCCCAGGCTTCTGATCCCCCGGTTCCTGTGGCTGCACCAGCAGCATCCCTGTCGGCTGCTCAGGCTCCTTCTCATGTTCTCTTAGAACAGTGGCTGGCAGTTAACCCAGGTCCAGAGACATAACTTAAAGGCATCGTTCAATGATGTTTTCCTCATCTGCTATTCCTTTCCTCTGCATCAGTTCCTTTCCCCTATATTCTTTCCACCCTTTTATTCTCATGGAAAGAGAAGACAGAAACAACATAGTAGCTGTATTCTTCATTTCTTATTGGTCAGCACCCACGGGTTACATCATAAACCCAAAGCAGTGGGCCTATTTCTTCTTTGACCTTCTTGGTCCAAACGAAGAAAAACAATTAAGTCAAACATTAACAGCAACAAACAAAAATAGCTTGTTTCTTACCCATAGCATTTGTTGGCTTATTTTAAATCTAGCCTTCTGAACACTCTTCTTACAGATCCATGACATTATTTTAAATTGCCTCCATTTTTTTGATCATGTGGACATCTCCTTTAAAAAATTAAACTCATTGCAGCGCATTCTGTGCCACTTTGTTTTCTGTAGGTTTCTCCCGTTTTCCTTCCTCACCGAAATGACTTCTATTTGCATAATATGAATGACATTTTAAAGACTTTACCAGCCTTTGAGCTTTCTTTCTGTGTTACGGAGTCGCATGTCATAGATTCTGTCAAGTTTTTCTTTTAAACCCTTGAAGTCTTCCTTTCTGAAGTTTTCAGTGCATGTCTGACAGAGCCTGAGCTTGATCAGAATGAGCTGTTTTTTAGAAAAGAAGAAATGAAAAAGACACCAATTTGTGCGCACTTCCTTTCGGACAAAGAACTTCTAGACTTCTTGAGGCTTGCAGGCCTCTCCATTTTTCAGCACAGCGTGCCATCTTTAGGTTCTCTCCTGCTTCTCCTCCCAGTGCCTTCGCTTTTTCTCCTGGCTGCCCAGGAGCCTCAGTCTGTCTTGGTAGCGAAACCCTTCCCCCTAAATCGTATCTCTCTTGGTTTCCTTCTTTTAGCCATCTCTCTGCTAACCTACACATACTTAATTTTTTGGGAACCCAAAATAGTTAGACTCTTACCATGTTTCTGGTGTGAAATATGGCTCACCACCATGCAGCTGATATTGCCAGCACAGGAGAACGAAGTTCTTTGAGGGCTGTGGTTCTCAGACTTGAGCATGCCTCAGACTCACCCGAGGGCTGACTAAAATACGCATTGCTAGGCCTGACTCCCTGAGTTTTCAATGTAAAGAGTCAAAATTCAGACAAACTGCATTTCAGCCAAGTTCCCATGTGATGTTAATGTTGCTGGTGCAGGGGATGCACTTTGAAAACCACTGCAGTAGAGTGAAATATGAGAATTTTCTGAAGAATTGATTTTTCTCATTCAGAGAAACCCAGCTCCACCTCATACATTGTTACTGTATAAATGATAGAGTTTGAGTTGTTAGTGTGGATTTATGCATTGCCATCTTCCAAATAAGGGTTTCAATGGTATACTATATATATTTGGAAAAAAATCATCATGTTTCAATGATTTGATCTCTGCAAAATGAAGAGATCATTATTTATCTGCCACTCAGACAGTAAGAAAAAGAGGTGATTTTAAAAAAGAAAAGTAAAGAAGAAGTGGTTACATTTTGCCTTTCATATACATTTTAGTGTAAAAGAATAGTAGAGCATCATGGAGAAGAAGTTCAACTTTTTGAGGAACATGTCTTCCCCTTTTTTAGGGGTGGGAGGGGATGCAGGATGTGTGTAATAGCTATTCTGGACAGGAAGATACTTCACTGTCCCTGATGAGATAGCTCAGTGCCCCAGATACCTTTAATTGGCACTTTGTTATTACTCAATAATTCAAGACATTTTATCTTCTAATCATTGTTTAGGACATGCAAAGATTGAAGAGTGAAAAGCAAAATTTTCATTGACTACAAAGAGAGTTTATTCTGATACGAGATGGTGCCCTCAGTAATTATTAGGTCTTGAGTGACGAACTTGCTGATGGATCTGGAGATGTGCACAGTGTACCAGGCTCACAGTGGGGGAAGCAGCAAAGGAACAGAGAACAGTCAGTCAGAGGACACGCTTTGCCCACCTCAACACTCTCCCTGTTGTACTTTCCAAGTATTTTTAATATTTCAAACCTCCATTCAATATTATAATCACCTGAAATCATAAAATATAAATTTTTAAATGCTCCCCCCTCCTCAGCTTTTCTTTGTTCTATAAGGTGTTTACCAAAGGGTCATGGGGCAATCTTCATAACCTTCACCTTTTCCATGGAAATGAAGAGTACAGTACAGTCAACTGCTCATCCCTACTTCAAGCCCTAATTCGAATCCCTTTTTGTGAGGCCCACCTCCAGAAGCCCACCTACCAGGTTCTGCCTTTTCAGCCACACCGAGGCACCCAACAGTGACTGTCCTTAGGCTTCTCTCCTTATTCGCATGTGCCATCATTGGGGTCTGAACCTTCTTACTCAAAACTTGCCATTTTAGGTCATACGTGCCCGTGGAGTTGTTTGTTTGTTTTGTTTTTATAAGGTAACGATAACTATCACACACCAGAAATTCTTCAGCTAATTTTATTCAAGACTATACAATATGCTCAAGGTACCACATTCTCTCCAACATCCAGTAGCCTGAGATTTCCTACAAAATGTAATTAATGTCTTTGAGGGCCCACACTTCCTCAAGGGCTGCCTCATGTTTGACTCTGCAAAGACTGTTTATTTAATGGAGCGTTTTTTCAGGCTCTTGCTCTGTGCTTTCCAAGCTAATAGATTTTTACTGTGGGCTGATCTGTTAGTAAAAAAGGAAAAGCATCAGGGCTGGCCATTCCCATCTGCGTTTAAATTCATAAGGGGGGATGTTGTCGCCGTTTCTTTGTTGTCTAACACATTAGAGTTGTAAGACTTTCAGACCCAAGTAAGTGAAGGCAAGGCTCTGGCGATCGATGGGAAATATATTTGAGAGGAGGCAGAAACCATGTAAGTATACCTGGTGCTGGTCCAGCTGCCATTTTTGACATACAGAGAAAAATATGAATTACCTGGGGTCCATCCGTCTGCCTGCAATTGTAATGTCTTGCCCTTCTCCACTGTTTTGATCTGGGATTGTGAGATCCGGCATCACACATTTCAAAATCAATGAAGTTTTTAGCTAAAGTACATATCACTTCTTGTTAAATGATTTTTGATAAAATGTAGACTACATTTTCTACACTATAATGTAGACAATTGCAAGACAAACCAAACCAACCAACAAACAAACAAAAGCATTTAGTCTGCCTCCAAGGAGTTCCAGTAAAGAAGGGGACAAACTTAATGAAAATATCGTATAATAATTTTAAATGTCATACGAGCAATCCAGAAAATATCACAAAAGAGTTTTCTCCCAGTTTCAGGTTCTTGAAAATTTTTTTGTCAGGCATAACTTTTGGTTTACCACAGATAAGAATTTCTCTGACAAATAAGTTGACTTATCTGAAGTAATTTTGAAATTTCCTCAAAAATACTGAGATTTAAGCCAATTTGAAAACCTGTCCATTTTTTATATTAGAACTAGAAAATGGAATAAGTTGTTAAAGTTATTTTCCTGCAATATTCTATAGCTTCAAAAATAGATAATTTTTGTTAGTTCTTTATTGTTTGATTTACTGCTGTCAATTCAAGGCATTACTATGCCAAATTAAATTAGAATTTTGGACCTCCTCTCCCACCCACCCCCCTCCTACCCCACACAACCATTTCCTGCTCTCAATATACTGCTGACTCATGTGTCCCTGAATGATCAAACTTCTCTTTACAAATAATTCTTACCGTATTCAATGACCTAATCTAACATGACTCTTCATGACTAGTTCTGTCTGCAAAAATGCCTGACTATGAAATTCGTGAGGTCGCCTCTAAGGATTTTCTTTATACATTGTATTCAGTAAAAGAGAGCGTGTTTTATTCCTACTCTCTTTCTGTTAACTATGCTTATTTTTTTAATGCCTGAGATAAATTTCTTGGTTCTGTTATTAATATATGCTGAGCCTATGGTCCAAAAACATCCCTGCTTCTGTGGCGAATAACCAAGTCAAGGACATAGGGTACATCATTATAATGAAATGCGGATGTCTCATTAAAAGGCAAATCCTTCATCTCAAAAGGTTGAACAGGATGCACCTACACTTGACTTAATTTCCTGCTAAGGCAATGAAAAACTATTCCAACTAAAGACTATTCTTTGGATCTGAACCACTTTCATTTCAATGAATTGGAACATTTGAGTGTATTGTAAGCACATATGCTGCAAAAGTTTATCTTGAGACAATTGAACAATGTCAGCAAATAGGTTGCCATCCTTTATAATTCCTCTTTTGCTTACTATATTTTTCCCATCAGGGATGATGAAATATTTCATCAGTATATACTCTACAGGGAGTGCTACTGTTTTTCTGCATTGTGTTGCTTTTGTATGGATTTTCCTGACCTAATTTCCTTATTCCTCTGGATTCTCTTCACAGCTTCTAGTCTTCTCACATTATTCACTTTCTCTGGACAAGTGTGGCCTTAGCCACAGCCCATTGGCTGCATAATACCCCTGAGATATCATCTCCAGCTTCTGTCTTAAGCAATCTACTCATAATTTTACTCATTTGTAAGTATCATCACACTGATATTTTTCAGATATCTAAAACTCGATACATAGAGCTCAATTCCAGTTTCTCTAATCCCACACAAAATTGGTTTTAAGCCAGGTGAGTGTCACTAGTGTCCTCCAGGTTCCTAAGCAACAACAATGGAGTCATCATCTATTTGTCCTTTCAAACCTTTATCTATCACATTCAGTCAGTCACAAAGTTCTATTAGTTGTACTTTTTTTTAATCCTCACCTAAGGATATGCTTGTTGATTTTAGAGAGAGGGGAAGGGAAGGAGAGGGAGTGGGAAAGAAACATTGATATGAGGAAGAAACATTGATTGGTTGCCTGTCATATGTGCCCTGAGCAGGGATGGAACCTGCAACCTAGGCATGTGCCCTGATCAAGGAATCAAACCCATGACATTTTATGGGACAATGCTTGAACCAACTGAGGCATATCAGCCAGGGCTATTCATTTTACTTGTAAATATCCCTTTATTAACACATTTTCTCTTTTCTCTATTGCCACTTGTTCAACTTAGGGATCCATTTTCTCTCGCCTACTTATCTATTGCCCTATCAATATTGCCCTAAAATCTCAACATACATGCACAGGTATGCACACATGCATCTCAGACTATTCTTCATATTGCTATCAGAGGGAATTTCTGACACATGTATCTCATCAGGTTACTTCTTGTTTTAAAGGTTTTCAATGGCACCTGTTTCCCTTTCTTTCAGATGGTACACAAGTCCCTGCTGATGTCTCTCTGGGTTCCTTCTTTTCTTTTCTCTTCTGGATGAGCAATGACACCATTGCTCAGACTTCTGTTGGGGGATGAGGTGGGTGGGACTCACCACACTTTCACAGCAGGAGGAGGCCTTTATTACTCCAAATTGGCTAGTTCAGTTCTTCCGCAGTGCCAGTCCACCCCTTCAGACCCTCACTCAGTATTCCCTCGTCAACAGCTTCAGCATGGTCCACACAGCTCCAGTGCTGCCAACCTATCCTGAGGGAGTGCTGTCTTCTGTTTGTGTTCCTATTGGTGTTTTTCACAGTGCATCGATATAGCAATATGCATTTGAAAAGTCTCCCGTAAATACCTGCTTATATAACTGATTGCAGTGGCTTCCCATAGCCCTGATCTTTCAGTCAAAGCAGACAGCCACTTACCAAATTAATCATGCTTCTACAAAGTACCTCCCTGAAAATGAAGAATGTTAGATGGTTTTCTTTACATAGGCTCTGTAAAAAAGAGAGCCTCTCACCTATTCATAAAGAATAAGCATGATATAGTCACCTCCAGCTCCCTGACTACTGCAAAATTATGCGGAATTAATCTGTACTGCAGTAAGAGAGCAACAGTGAATGTTCTTAAGGGCAGTGGACCAGCCTTTTAAATTTTTGTGCCTGTAAAATAGCTTTGTTTGTAGCAAATGCTCTAAAAACCCAGTTCTTTGTTGAGCGTCTTAAGTTAGAAGGAATATGTGTGTGTAACTTGTTCTGTATTTCCATTTCTAAGTCTGTATTTTTTTTCTTTTACTTTAATCAAGTCATTTGATTGAAATATCAAAGAGGAAGATAAAATACATTGAATTTACTTCAATATTGTGCTAGAAAAAGTATTCTCGGCATTCTTTAGCAAACATCAGTGATGTCTGTACCATGTTGCAGAATAAGAGGACATTCAGTTTCTACAGCAAGCATGAGATGTGGTACTGAAACAAATGCATTAAAATCAAAGTTTTCTGTAAATTATTTGGATGAAATTATATTCCTCTGAACAATCCAGCAGGATGATCAGATGATGGATCAGAAAATACAAAATGAAACCATGTGAGTGTAGAATCACCTCTCCTTGCTCACATGCTGACATTTTATATACGAACTTTAAAGATGGGCGAGACAATGGGGAAGCTATGTGAGGCTCTCTCCTGATTTCACCAGGTACTTTTAGTTACAGGACCTTTCAGGGGTGGGGAGTGAGTGGGGTCTGTATTGTGAAATCTGCAGGTTTGGTTCTTTCTTCCATCATTTTCCTGGCTACAGAGAAGGCCACAAAGCTGCAGACCTTCTTTCCACCACAAAATTTGTCACAACCAGAAGTTACTCCTGTTTGATGATGCCCTGAGTAAAAAAAAAAAAAAGCAGGTGACATCGATGACACCCAGGCCTGATTCAACTCCTGAACCCAGTGAATCCTGGGAAGCCTGTGGTGAAGGAGGGTAAACCCCGTGAGCTGAGTTGTCCCAGAAATTTGCTCTGAAAATGCATTATTTTCCAGCTTAGTGGAAACCTATGTCCAGATGGTCATTTAGAGAATATCAAAGGGAAATTTGAATCAGCAATTTTAGAATTTGCCTAAATATACCAGTTGCAATCTGTCTTCTAAAACTGCATTGAGCACGGAACAAGATCTAGGTAACATAAAGAGCAGAGAGCTAGCATCTACTGTCTCCCCTTTTAGCTAAATATACCCCAATTTGAAGCCCTGGGCACTTTTTGTACATGTGGTATAGGCTGAAAGTAGACGGAGCATTTTTGGTGCAACAGGACATTGCCTGTTTTAATTTCATTTTAAGATAACTATAAACCACTCAATCATTATTTTGTAATTAGGTAATAATTGTTGATAGAGCCCTTAGAAAACAACACACAGAGTGCCATCCCTTTTCAAATATCATCAAATTTATTTCTTATAATGAAGCTTGTGATCTATACAGTCCCATTTCATGATTAAAGAAAGAAGCTCAGAGATCCAAGTAATTTTACAAAAGTCACATTGGAAGTAATTGGTCAAATTAGCACTCAAGCCCATGTTATCCAAACTTTAAAGCCAAACTGCTATTGCCAGCCATATGCCCTGTGATGCCCAAGTGGCTTTTCCATCACTGCCATGGCAACCAGGTCATGTGACCTCTACTAAGCACTGTAGGTCTTTCCCCTGAAGAACTGGGAGGAGATCTCATTCCATTTCTTAATACTTTTTAAAAACAGGTTTGAGAAAATTCTCTGTACACTAAAGTTTTGCCCTTTGGAAAGAAAGGTAGTGACTTGTTGAAGAAAAAAATATAATGACTGCCAAAATTATGAGAAATTGGGCTGCTGAAATTTAACAGTCTTTTGAAATATTTCCAAAGTAAATGGAAACCAACCTAAAACAGGAGTGCAGTGCTGATTAGCAGCATCACCTCTAGTCTCCGTGAAATAGGACTCGGTGCCATCAGGACTGAAGCAGCTGATGGGGACACGTATGTGTGGCTTGAAGAAGCAGTAGTCATATATGTGAACTGGAAGCAATTAAATTCCCAAAAGCTAGAATATGGGTTGATCCTCTTAAAAATTGGCCTAATTTGGAATAGTGAATTCACAGTGATGATTAGTTTCATTATAATGAGACTGTCTACCTTAATATTTTTTCCTAGTGCATAAAAACCTGAGTAAATCAATTGTTAAAGCCTTTTGGGATGGTTCACCAGGTATGCTTTTACTGGCTATAACTTACTATCACCTAACTTATTCAGAACCGTATGTTCTGAATCAAAAATAGGGATATATGCTCAAATGAAATATTTTATTAATGAATATCATCAGTTAAAAAACCTCACATAGGTATAAACCAAGAACACGTGTATATGTGTTTTATGAATTGTTCTTACTTAAATAAAAAGGCATGAAATTTAATCTGCCTTATTAAAGCTAAAGTCCACAATTATTATATATAACTTAATAGCAAGTTAACTTTATATTAGCTTTAAGCAAAACAACTTGAATATTAGCCTTAAAGAAAGACAACCAGAAGGCATTCTTTTCTCTTAAGAAATAAAGACAAAATTATTTTTGAAATCTTTAAAGATTTATGGATAATCACTTGCAGTAAGTTAAATTATCAAGGAAAAAAACCCAAGTACTTTGCTTTTGAGTTAATTTTCCTTTTGAGTATATCTTAAAAGTTTTATTAATTTTTAAAGTTTTACCTCCAGAAAGCATCCAGATGCTCCTTTGCTAGACATACAAGAATATATAGTTTAATGAAAAGGTGAGCTCATGCACTTGACGGAACCATGTCACATCAACCCAGAAAATGTTAACACACTTGCAAAGGTGAGTCTTTACATCCTTATCTCCTGTGCCGAGAGAAGGAATATTTAACTCCCACATGGAGCTGCAAGATAGGAGAGTAGTTATTTTCCTGGCTTTATCAAAAGGCTTTCAGTTATTTTAATATCTTTGAGGCTGAGTATCTTGGAAGTAGTAAAGAACAATTGCATGGATCTCATTAGAATGTGTATCACACACAATACTTTCAAAGCATGTCTGTCCTTTTAGGGATTAAAAAGAAAATGTAATTTAGTGAAGATAAAATAGACTTAAGCATGCGATGTATTCTTTATCTAGCATTTTACCGGCATAGTTCAATAATTATCCCTCACTGTGGTTTTGAGATGGTTGTCTTTTAAATAAAGGCAGGACACCAATGGGAGGGGGAAGAAGAGGACACTGGAGAAAGATCAGAGGAGGAGAAGGAAAAGGAAAAGAGATAAAGAGCAGGAGAAATTGGTCAGGAGGAGTAGGGGAGAAAGGGGTGGAGCGAAGAAGAGATAGGGATGTTCATATAAGACAAGGAGATATTATCTGCTTCATCTTCAGTGGAGATATAAGGGTGTCCCTTTCATGAAAGAATTAAGACATTAACTTCATCCACAAGTGCATATGAATGCTACACTGCTGTTTTCACATTCTCTCACAACGTATTCATTCTTCTACATTTCTTTGAGTTATGTACCCCAAAGTGTTTCATTTAACTCGCAAAATGTGCAAACTTCATTTCCTAGCTTCAGTGAATCTGGAAATCTAGTTGGAGCAATACAACAGGTAGTAATGGTAAAAGCAATGTGTATTCGTTATCAGAAGAGGCTCCTTTTAATGAAAACTTGAAACAGTCTTGGAAAACAAAGCAAAATAGAAATTATAAAAATGGACTTCGTAAATGGCAACACTATCTCCAAATTGCAAAACTTTTAGGGTATATTTCCTAGAAGTTTTAACTACCCTCATAATCTAGACTTCTCCAAACTACAATTGTATGGATAATTCAAGAAAGAAATAAACCAACTTTAGCTTAGAGTGATGCTTTATACATACCAAACATTTTTTTAATTGGATTGGTCAAATAATTTGGCCTTTGTTTTCAAGTTAGAAAGAAGAAATCACAGAAAGAAAGATACAAAGACAATTATAAAGAACCTCACGAGGGCCGGTTTGGAACTCAAGTTCAGTTCAAGAAAAGTGATATTGAGCTGCCAGGGTCTTCACAATCATTTCTTTGATAAGAAAACACATAACAAAGGGCAAGGTCAGATAAGCTCCAGGCTTGAGTGTGTGTTAGCATTTTATCCTACTCTGGAACCCAGGAATCTGCTGTTATTTACCTGTAACTTTAAATAGAACATTATCATTCATTATATCTTAATAGATAAAACCACAGCCATTCATGAAAAATGAACCATCATGTCTTAAGTTGACTTAGATTCCACAAAGCAGGTTACTTAGAACTTAAGCCTGGAAATAAAGGTGTCCTGATTCTTGGCCCTCCCTCTTCTTCCAACTGCCTAAGAAAATTTTGGCTAGAAGTTGGACCTAATTTTTCCCTTCCATTCCTATCTACCCTTTATTCAGTTCCCTTAACACATGTTATTATTTTTGTTGATGAGTCAATGCATTTTGTAAAAGATAAAAATAGTCTAACCAAGAAAGCAGATATAATGTATAATTTTATACCAAACAAGAGCCAATGTGATAATTTTGATGATTTCCTTTGAATGTTTATATGTGCATTTTTTATTTTTACATGGCTTAGATCATGCCATATGTAAATAATTTTGCAGCTATCAGCAATTATCTTGATTCTTCAGCAATGTCTTCTGTTTTATAATACTCTATGCTGCTTTGTTATTATTTTTTTTTGCTGCATTATTTCTGTGAATTATTTCTGCAACAAAAGTATAAACTCTTCCAGGACAAACTTTATCTTGCATTTATTTGCCCTCATCTTGCTTTGTACACATAGACTAACAATTTTCCTTCTCAGTCTCTCAAAACAGATATTGTTTTAATTTATTGGATTCATGAAAATCATTAGAAGAAGCAGGTCACTTTCAACTACCCCTGCACTTCTAGGAAGTGAGTTTTCCTCCAAGAATCCCTCAGAACCCCAGAAGACATACTTCTTCTGAGTGTTGGGAAAATTTATTTTCAGAATAGTGTGCATTCCATAAGAACTTAAAAGTCTTTTTTTCTATGCTAATACAATCAACTAGGTAAGCCTTGGCTTAGACAAAACTATGAGGGAGTCTAAAAACGATCCCATACCCCCTCTCTAGTGCCCACTTCCATCCCCAATTCACAACTAAAATGTTTTCACACTACTGCCAAACAGAGCTTTTGAATAAGCAAATCTCCACACTCATTATTGTTACCAGACAGGGGACCTGGCCCTGAGTGAGTCTGCCTAGGGGCATCTGGTAGTGTGGGGGTTCTTGACTCTCTGGAGGAAAGATTGCACAACACGAGTCCTGGTGACTATGAGGATGCATTTATCAAAGATGGGGACAGTAAAACAATGAAGCGCTCAGCATAGAAAAAACAACAGGAGAGCCTAGGTTTGGCTGCCCTTAGCTCACTGGGAAGTGAGACAAAAGGGGATTTTGGAGACAGGTTCAGAGGGCTAGCCTGGGCCAAGCTGCCGCTGCCCATTTCTCTCCTGGTTGCAAGTCTCATGAGATCCCTTAGAATTTAGGAGATGTGTGCCTGTGGAGGAAGAAGAGGGGGAAGAAGAAGGAGTAAGGGATGGTATGGGCTGTGCCCTAAGAGGGAGAGCATGCACTCTGGGCCTTTTGTCTTGAGGGTTTTTAATCTTTCTCTTGCAGGTGGGAATCTTAGGGAAGATCTTAGGGGAAGATTTCAGCAGAACATTCATCAAATTTCCAGGTGTGCTCTTTTAGGGTTATGGTCTCTACTGATTGGTCAGTGCCAGGGCAGGGGGTGGTTAGTCATGGCAGCTGATCCTGGTGTCACCCACCTGGTTTTGCTGTTTTTCTGCACTTGGATCTGAAATACAACAGAGGCTTGTATGTTCTGTCTAGGGAGGTGACCTGCCCTGGGCTATAAATTGCTTTGCCAAGTTATTCAGCTGTCTATCTCAGATTCCCTCTTCCACTTGCCAAGGAATTTTCCTAGCTTCTTACTACCCTGCCTCACTACCAGTACCCCTCTCTGCATCACCCATCCTGGCCCACACTGTATATTGCAGTCATTCTCAGAGTCCTAGGAGCACATCATGCTTACTCTCATTTCTAGGCCTTTGTATGTGCTTTTCCCTCTGCCTAAAAGATCATTCCTCCCTATATCCACCAACCAAATTTCTTTTTTAAATTATATTTTATTGATTATGCTATTATATGAAATGTTAAAGGGACTTATCTAAGAAAAAGAAGATAAAAAATATGTGTAGTAAAAAGACAGCAAACTCACAGGTATTAACAACCAGACATAAAACAAAAGCCAACCAAATTTCTTATCTGCACTGTACTTGAATAACTGTCATTCACAATTCAGGTATCAGCTAAGATGTTATCTTCTTTGGAAAGTTTTC
Organism: Anoura caudifer; assembly: GCA_004027475.1. NCBI lineage: Eukaryota > Metazoa > Chordata > Mammalia > Chiroptera > Phyllostomidae > Anoura > Anoura caudifer. The sequence continues at coordinate 529,891 of PVKU01000065.1, read as the reverse complement.
TTAGTCCCTGCTAGGCTAGGTGATTTCTTCTTAATACTTCCTTAACATCTTGTGATAACCAGTACCTTAGGGGGTGTGTGTGTGTGAATATATATATAAAATACCTGTCTGCAGACTTATCTTCTGCCACCCCCTACTCCACCCAGAGTCATAGGCTCTTTGAAGATAAGAACTGTAGTTCTGCAGCTGCTCACCACTCCGTCCTCCTAATAGCTAGGTGACACAAAGACCAGAGGATGCATTCACTGAATATTTCTTAAGTAAATGGATAACTTTGCTCTTCTTGCCTGTTTCCACCTGTGTGTCATGTCCTAGGGCGCCCCAGGAACTCGTCACACTATGCCCTATGTAGGTACCTGCAGTACCTGTACTTTTGATCTGCCTTAACTTTCTCATTTCTGTGAGGATGTTTGGAGCTCTGTTCTGAGATTTGCCTCTGTAGGTCGTCAGTCTGATCTACTTTTCCACTCAGAGGTGCTAATGACCCTGGAGTCACATGCCTTATGTAGCATTGTTATAGTTTCTCAACCCAAAAGGAAGACTGTACTATGGGAGGGGACTTTATATACCTCTACTTAGGACCTCTCTGCATTCCTCAAATGCTCCCACAAGAGGTTGTGTGTATTCTTCCTTTATGTAAACAGCATCAGAGATAAATGTTCTTAGATGTGGAATATTTGCCCATGAATGGTGGTTGTGATTCCTTTGTGAAAGACATAAAATAGTGATATTGTTTCCCTTGGCAATTTTTGGGGTAGGGTCACAAATATGAGTTAAAAGAACAGATTGTTCATTGTTATATGCTTCACGTTTTAATGCAAATGTTAAATTTACTTCCACATATTTATGAATTTGTGTAAACATTTTGCACAAATATTTCTCCTAAGTAAACCAATAAAGTGGAGATAATACTCATGGATAGAGACATGAAGCTAAAATGAACTTTAATAAGAAATAAATTAATTCATCTGGGCTACTAAGAAATGAATTATGCAAGTAAAATGGGCCAAATTCTTGATCTTTTCCCATTTGATAAGCATTCTGTCTGGAAACTACTCAAAGAAAGAGGAGAAAAAGCTATTGAGTCCAGATTCAAAGATGAGAAAATCTTCTTGTTTCTATGTAAATGAACATGGTTCATCTTGTGTTTCTCCTTCCTTCTTAGTTCTTTTTTTCTCCCCCTTAGGACATATTTTTTCCAGCCTACTTTTTAGTGTCTAATGACTTTCCTACATATGAATCATTAAATACAGATTTAATGAAACCTTCGGAGATAATGTAAGCCCAACCTTTTGTTTGGAGATGAGGGAACTGGCACCCAGAGAAGTCAAGCAGTGTGTCCTCCATTGCACTGCGGTAAAGGAGCAGAACTGGAGCTTATAGCCAGGGGTCTTGTTACAGATGTTTCAGAGAATGTGGAGTAATCCTAGATAGCTAGGTAAAAAATGAGTTTCATTCAAATATTTAATTTATGACACACATTAATAAGAATAATATCCAACACTTTCTGAGCAGTATTCTAAATATTTTCTATGTATTAACACACTTGATCCTCATAATGCCTTATGATTCTTATTTTAACCAATAATAAAACTGAAATCCAGATAGCTTAAGAGACTTCTACAGGTTGTTGATGCTTGGACTCCAACTGAAACAGTTGAACTCTTGAGTCTGTGTACATAACTGCTATATACGTCCTTTTATTCAAGTATACCCATAAATTATTCAGATATGTGTGCAGTGGTGTTAAGAGCATGGACATGGGGTCAGAAACAGGATAAGGTGACCAGCTATGCCAATCAAGGGGCTGTATAACTGTTACAGAACAGGGCCAAGGTGGGTACGATATGCTATTACCGAAAGGACTCCCTACTAGGTTCTCATTGTCCACTGCCAGAGGGAAGACGTCTCTCAGTGGCAGAGATTTGTGAAAAGGAAAGGAAATGTTTATTTAACGCTATACACACTTAAAGTAGTGACCTAATGTCTTCATTAAAATGTCAAAGTCCTTTAAGATGCCCACAGATGCGCATAGTCCTTCCTTCTCCCTCTGCCCTAAACTGGGGTACTGTATCTCAGAAAAAGTAGAAGTCTGTGATTCAGGCTCCCAGCACCATCAGCTGTGTCGCTGCCAGGATCTTCAGTTAATCCAAAGCCATGTGGCACCTTCTCATGGCCCACTAACAAAAGTCCTTGCACCCCCTTTCTTCCAGGCAATGTCTCTCCTGCTTCCTAAGCAAAGTGGCCAAAGGGAGCACCCCAAAGCCATGTAGTCCTCACTCTCACCAAAGCCATGGGGGCTCTCTCCTATCAAAGCTGTGAGAGTCCCCACTCTGGCCGAAGCCACATGGTTCTCCCCCAATGGCTGCTGTGTCTGGGTTTAAATCCCCACGCCACCCTTCCTCTGTACTCCCATTTCTGACTCTTCCTATAGTCAGTTACACCTGCCAGCATTCCTATATTATTCCAAGGTTACTGGGCTGCCATCTTGAGTCCGGGCAGGTGTGGCTCCATGTCACGGAGCCAATCTTCTCCAAGCTCTCACACAGGCACTGTAACCAGGGTGAGCTGCCCCCCAGTTACATCTTGGGTGGAAGTCACTTCCATCCCCTGGCTCAAAGCATAGCCACAGCTATTTAACATATCTATGAAACCAGTTAAATGTCATAGATATGTTAAATGACCATGCAGGAGGTTAGCTGCAAAGCTGTTGCTATTCAAAACAGCTCTGCATGTTCCTGCTCCATGTGTCCCTTCCCCCAACTCACACCTGTGGGGGGAAGGGGTGAAGACATCCTATATATCTTTCTAATATTTCCTGGGCACCTTGAGTTCTGGACCCCATTCCAAATCCCTATTTGGCCCCCCCTCTTGGCTGCACCATATAACATAACCTTATATTACTTCTTTCTTCTTGGCTTTGTGGGGGAGGGAGGGGTAAATTCCCCCTTTTCCCTCTTGGTTCTTATGGCTGGTCACATAATTAAAATGACATAAGGCATATTAACAGGAGGAAATCAAATTTAATACATACACATGGAGAATTCACATTAGCATGAAGAATTCTTTAGACAATAAGGCAAAATGAGGTACATTAAGTCTTCATTTAACTTAATAGGTTCTTGGAAACTGAGACTTTAAATGAAATGACATATAATGAAACCAATTTTACCATAGGTTAATTGATATAAACAAGAATTAGGTCCCTACAGCATATTTCTGGTCACAAAAACATCACTAAACTTCTAAATTAAGACCCCAAATTAAACATTGAATTAAATGTGAGCAATAAATACATTTAAGAACAATTAATAAAAACATAAGTAAAATAATGGTTTTCCCACCCACTTATCCTAGTACAGAGTCATGGGTGGCTGGAGACCATCTGTCTCAGCAGCTCACAGAGCAAGGTGAGGCCCACCCTGAACTAGCTGCCCTTCCATCTTGGAGCCACTCACAAATGCTCACACTCACACGGGCACAATTTAGACGTGTCAGTTCACCTCATGTGCCCATATTTGGGAAGGAAACCCACATACCTGGAGGAAACCTACACAGACATAGAGACAAAGTTCAAACTCCACACAGAGAGTGGTCCAGCCAGGAACTGACTCTTTTATCAATGTTATGGTGGTAAAATGGCATTAACTAAAATGACATCATTTGAGGTCCTGCTGCGTATATATAACATTGTGGACTAAGAAGAAGGAGGTAGGGGTCCGGGACTTCTGAGGGAAATAAGGCAATTGGCCAGGAAATAAAAAGGGTTAATGTTTAGTAAGCAAAAGTTTGCGGGACATCTCCAGAAAATGTGGCATAAAAGGTCTTTAATTCAAAGGCCCTTGCTAGGTTCTTCCCAGATTAAACTAGTTATCTACGGTGCTAGCTCCTTTCTGGAGCAGACCTTCTATCTTAAATCCTCTAAGGCAGTGAAATGGAAGTTTAGAGGTGCTTCCTGAGCCCCCTGGGCCATAAAATAATCACTATCCCAAAGAGGCATATTTGAGGTGGCTAACTCTTCCTCTCTTCATCCTCTTTGTCTTCATTGGTGACTTGATGCTACTCCAGTCTAGCACTCTGGCAGGTGGTAACTGGAGGAGTGTCCCAGGGTGATGCAAGTAAAATTCTTAAATCTTGGCACTGAGTCCACCACATGTGTTAAGAGTTCCCAACAGACTCTCAGTTAATTGATATGTTAGAGTACTTTGTTAAATGTATTTTATATTGTGATCTGCTAAAGTTTTTATTTCTTTCTTTTAAAGATTTTATTTATTTATTTTTAGAGACGGGGAAAAGAAGGAGAGAGGGAGAAAAATATCAATGTGTGGTTGTCTCTCCCATGCCCCCTACTGAGGACCTGGCCTGCAGCCCAGACATGTGCCCTGATTGGGAATCGAACCAGGGACTCTTCAGTTTGTAGGCTGGCACTCAATCCACTGAGCCACATCAGTGAGGGCTAAAGTTCTTATTTCATTTCAGAAACACAGAAACCTTATTTTTAACCTTCCTCTTTGAAAATAATAAAAAAAATATGACCGCACTCTCTTAGCTTAGTAATATGTATAAGACATTTAATTTATTCTTATTAGAGCATTTTAATGCTTTAAAACCTTCATTTTAAAAATGACTTTTGATTTTGTTTTTAACTAGATATCTTCTAGGAACTTGCTATCTCAATATTTGCTTGTTTCTACTAATCATGAGGCTCTGGAAAGAAAATTCAAGATTATTGATGATTTTATTTAATCCTAGTTTGTGTGTGTACTTGATACTGAGAATAAAACAGAGAATAAGTTAGGAAAAACCTATGAGGAAAAATCTTGTTTAAACAACAAGCAAACAAAAAACAAAACCGTAAAACCCCTTTCAATTCCTTTGGAAATGTCACGATCTACCATACACAGGAAGGTATTCTTTTCAACAATAAACAACAACTAACCATCTAAAATTTTCTAACATCCTTGCAGGCTCTACCTCATCAAAACTTAGTGAAATTTGAATTACAACCACCTTGGACAGAGGCTTTGGGTCTAAATTTTTTTGCAGTCACTGAAAGTATCTTAATGTCAACCTAGCGTATATATTGAGCAGATAAGATACTCACTCCCCTATGATTTCAAAGCATCATCACGTAATTTATTTTCTGCACAATTGTTTACATCATTAATGTTTCTTCCCGCATGTATCTCTTTAAGAATTTATTCCTTAATCATATCTTTGAGAGTTTAATTTTCTTTCCCACTCTAGCGGTATAATTTGTGTGGGAGTAATTTTAAGAGCTATGAAGTAGTAACTGTAAACTAAAAAAGACCTAAAGCAAAATTTGCTTTTTCCTGGCAATACTTCGGCTGGAGAGATAATGTGATAAGATGCTTCATGGCTGTGAGATAGCATCGTGACCTATATAATTCCATCGATTCACCTTGGGACAATTTACCTACCAGAGACTGACTCAGCTGACATTTTATTCATGCTGCATGAAGAACCAAGAATACTGCAGGGATTTTCTAACTGAGCTCTTTCCTTTAGATTCACCTGAATTCTTAAATCATGATCCATGGTGCAAGGAGAGTGAGCACTCTAAAACAAAAAGCATGTTATTATGCTTCTGCCTAAAACTCACCAGTGGCTTCCTACCACATGACAATAAAGTTGAGTACAATAAGGCTTCCATGGCCCTTACAGAAAAGGCACTGACTTCTTCTCTAGTCTCTAATCCCATCACTTCCTTCAGTTCCTTGAACATCTTGTGCTGTTCTTTGCCTCAACCATAGTGCATAGAAATCCTTTTTTGGCTACTCAGTAAGTCCTCTTGTCCATTGGATAGCTTACTGCCCATTATTGGTGTGCAATAGAAATAGAAAGGAAACATATTTGGGGGAATATTTCGCTAGACTAAGCACAGTGAAAAAAAGGATAAAGTTTGTTTTCTCCTGTCTCGACCTCTAATTTCTTATACACCTCTTTGCATCTGAGGTCCTACTGTCCTCAGATACCTTGAACTGTCTCTTACTTTTGTCCTTGGCAACGTAGCCTCTAAAAAATAATGTACGATGAGTTACCACACCTCAGAATGTACTCACTGAGTTCGATATTATAAAGTATTGATTATATACCAGGCTTCATTCTAGGCATAGGGAGATTATCAGTGATCAAAGTAACAAAGGCACCACTTTCACTGAGCACACATTCTAAGGGAGGAGACAAAAAGGACTGGTTAAATGATCATTTCAATAGAGGACCCATGGGCACAGACAATGGGGTGGGGAACAGGGCAGGAGAGATCTACAAGGAAAAATTGGGGACAACTGAAATTGAATAATAATAAGAAACAAACAAACAAACAAATAAAGGACACTTCTTATTTATGGATTCAGCATTCAAAGCTTTATGTGTTCTTAGTTCACCCTAAAAAAAAGTGTAAAAGAATGAATCTTGATTTAATGAGATATATCACTTCAGATGGAAATGGTTAGGAGGAAGAAGATAAAACGGGACATGTGGCAGAGGGAATGCTAGGAAGGAGGTGTCTAGTTTAGATCATGTGATTCAAACAGTCTCTTTGAAGCTAAGATCTCCAGGAGGAAGTAGCCCTAGCCTAAGAATAGAGAAAAGCATTCCAGGCAGCGAGGATGGCTGGTGCAAGGACCATGAGGTGAAAATTAACTTCAAGGAGTAGGAAGAAAGGCCAGAAAAGCTGGAGAGAGCTCACAAGGGGGAAAACAGTAGGAGTGGTCTGAGGGCTCAGCCAGCAATGGGCCATGCAGGGCCTTGTGGGCCTGGTGAGGGCTTCTGCTTAGTGCAAGTAGAAGCCAGCAGAAGGTTTTGAGTGCAGTGATGATATGATCTCATTATTTAGAGCTGTGCAAATATGTTCTGGCTGTAATGTGGAGAGCACACTGAGGAAAAGCAGAGGTGGACAAAGGGGATATGAGTTAGGGACTTCAACCCATTTCATCTTAATTATGACAGTTCAGTTCAGTGAATCACTGAAATGGGAGAGCATTTTAAGTTATAAGTTACATTCCTGTCATATTTTTATTTTAAGATGTATCCTCACTGAGGCATCAACGTGATTTCTGTACTTAAAGGAGTTTCAGAATTTGTGTAGGAGGTTTTATTGGAAAGGAGGAACATGAATCAACATGTGTTAAATGGTTGGCACTTGGTTTAATTGAGAGGAAAATATTGGGATAAGGGAATCTTCATATAAAATAGTTTTAATAATGAAGAGAAGTTAATGGGGAATGAGAGTCATTGTGGCTTCCTTGTCATCACACCCATATGATTCTAGAAAGTACTGGAATTGAGGTTGTCTAAACTGAGTTGGATCCCTGTGTTCATCCCTTCGACTGGCAGATTTGCTTTCTCTGAGCCTCTAGGTTTGCTCATGTAATTAAACAGAACAGTTCAACCCAGTCAGTGGAGATGTTAAAATAATCAATTTATGGCTCTATTAGTTGTGATAACATCATTCTGACATTTAGATCTCTTCAAAGTAGCTTCTTAGATGGTATTTTCATAGAATAATAGAGCTAAAATTTTCTTTTATATCATATAAATGTTTATTCATATACTCATATCTGCTCATTTTTTTTAGATAAGAAAACTGAGTCCTAGAAAGGGAAATGAATCAGACAAGGGTTTCTTATCCAATTAGTATGAGATGCACATATCAACCCAGGTCACGTGACTCCTGATCATATATATTCTCTCCATTAGTTTCACCTAAGTTTTTAAGTCCAGAGGATAATTACAATATATGTTATATTCTTCATTTGTTTTTCCTACATAGAAGCATCTATGAGTTGATTAGTTTGGGAAACTGAAGAACTCTTCTACCACCCCTTACAAAATAGCAGAACTCACCCTGGCTGTTGTAGCTCAGTGGATTGAGTGCAGGCTGTGAACCAAAGGGTCATCAGTTCAATTTCCACTCAGGGCACATGCCTGGGATGCAGACCATGTCTCCAGTATTGGGTGCATCTGATGCACCCAAACATTAATGTTTCTCTCCCTCTCTTTCTCCTTCCCTTCCTTCTCTCTAAAAATAAGTAAATAAAATCTTTTAAAAAATAGTAGAATTCCCCCTTACAGATAATGTATAAAAGTGTTTCTCATGACTATACTGAGTAGGGTGATTAAACCAATGGCTTGTCTCCCATGTGGACCATTCAATAGGGCTCTCAATTCAAGGACATCCAAAGGCCTTGCTTATTTTGTTCTGGTTCATGAAGTGAAGCAAATTAAGAGAGAGAAACTCATTCTATTTGTCACACTGATTTGAATATAATGGAACAAAGGCATATCTTTTATATAGCAATTTTGGTAAGAAATGAAAATTAGACAACCTCAAAAGGGGGATAAGCAGTTAGCCAAATCCAATGAAGATCAGTTATTTAAGAATCTATATTTGCTTTCTTTAAATTTTTAATTTTGTCCAGACACATTATCAGCACCACTTTGATCCACTGTAATATCCAAATGAGGCCTGAGGGATGCATACATCTTTGTTCCGCTGCTAAGGACCCCTAAGAAATCTTTTTGATTATGGAAATTAGTTAAGACACATAGAACTGAACATTCTTAAGTGAATAAATATAGATTTTTACACACTTCTTCTTTCAAATAATCAGAAGCACAAGTCAACATCACAGGTGAGATTTCAAAGAAGTAGAAACAGAGGTGGAGCTTAAAACGATACCAAAATTAGAACAAGAATAAACAAGCTTAACTGAAAAGTAATGTGTCTTGGCCTGAAAGTCTGGAAACTGTATTTCACAATCTCTCAGTGTCAGTATGGATTCTCAATCCTTCCTCAAAGTTATTCTACTTTTTTTTTAAAGACTTTATTTATTTACTTTTAGAGAGAGGGGACGGGAGTGAGAAAGAGGGAGAGAAACATCAATGTGTGGTTGCCTCTCACATGCGCCCTACTCAGGACCTGGCCTGCAACCCCGGCATGTGCCCTGACTGGATATTGAACCTGTGACCCTTTGGGTTGCCGGCCGACACACAGTCCACTGAGCCACAGAAGCTAAGGCTGCTGTTCTACTTTTTTACTTACTCATCAGAGAACCCACAGGGTTTCGTGAAGAGAGAGCCTTTTGAACCTACAGCTGGAATTTTAGTTTGACTTTTATAAGGAAAAAAGATGACTTGGAAGAAAAAGAAAAGTAAACTCAAATCAAATTCTTGTTTAGAAATGCATTGTTCACTTCCAGTTGGCCAGGTTGAGTTAAATAAAAAGATTGTTTGTATTGAACGTATAGGGAAAATATGGATATGTGGAGTGACTATGAAATTTCTTTCTCTCAATTCTTCATGATCCTACTTAACAACATTCGCACTATCTGTAAATGTCTCAAAATTTTGTGTTTGCCACACACTCTCAAGTATTAGTTTGCTTTGATGCATGTTAAAAATACAAATACAAATAACAACCTCAGATATAGGCATCTGGACTAAACAAGTCCACAACAATTGTTACACATGTCTACTTGAGCATAGAAAGTCCCATAGTTCTGTGAAAACAACCATAGTTATCACACTGTTGGTGTGTTGCCCTTCCATACTACCCTTCTGGAAAGAATTGTTTTCTGCTCTGATTCTACCCTTTTATCTCATGAGATAAACAGCTTGCCTGACCTAACGAACACACGGTCCATTTATGGTGTGTATCCCTTCATGCCTGTGTGCCACTTATTACCTGCAGCACATCTTCAACGCTCTACTCCATCTCAAATCCTCTGTTGGGTTCAATATGCCATCTGGAGTATGTGACAGTGTGGCAAAAAAGATTTGGCGATGGCTGTACCAGGCGCACTGGTAGGCAATTACTGCTCTGAACCTGTTTAGCAAATCAATGTCCACATCAGGAGTGCCTTAAACAGGAGGGATTACTTCTCTTATAAACATCTTACTCTTATGGTCTTGTCTACTCTACCTGATGTAGAACTCTGAAGTTGACATGACTTTTGACAACCCCAACTGAAATCTTATCAGTCTCATTTAGGGGGGTTGTCCACTGTCTTCTGTGGGTAAAAGATCAGCCTCAGACAGAGGCAGGTTATTGGGGGGGTGGAAATTATAGTGAATGAATAGGTGCTCACATCATATTTCAAAAACATTTCAACAGTATAAAATTAGTTATAAAAACCAATATTTTCTTCTACTTGTTCTGCAGTATACAGTTGTATCCCCAAAATATAAAGGATGAGTATGGATGTTTATAATGTTTGCATGTGTTTGTGTGTGTATTGGTGTATGTGTGTTAACCCTGGAAAGTTTAGCATACATTTATTAAATGAGTAACTAGTTTAACTTTTGAAGTGTGAACTCATGCCATGCTTCACTTTTGGCTGAAACTGAATCATAAAACTTGACTGCATTAAGGAGTTATAGATTGTTACAGACGGAAATGGTGGGAATGAGGGTATGGATGAGATCAAAATAATATTGATGTACATTTCCTATGCATGTGGCAAGACTTGCACAGCTTCATAATACTCTTTGCATCATTTCTAATCCTGATCATCTTGCATGGTTTCCCATGTGGCTCCAAAAGGTTGAATATAAAGCCCTAACATGTCACTCCACCCACATCAGTTTCACAATTGCTAAAGCTTATCTCTGCCTTTTTTGTGCTCTTTCACTTAGAGTAAGAATCTGTTTTCTGGAATGTGCATCTCTCCGGTAACTTAAGTCTCCCTTTCTTCTGTTTTCAAGGATGGGAGGAACAGTTTTATTGGACACCAACTGGGCGGGGTAGTGGAAGTGCCAAACAGCAAGGACCAACGGGTGAAGTCAGCCAGAGCCATTCAAATCACCTACTACCTCCAGACCTATGGCTCTGCCACCCAGGACCTCATAGGGGAGAAGTGGGAGAATGAGTTCTGTAAACTTATGAGGAAGCTCCAGGAGGAGCACCAGGACCTCCAGCTCTACTCTTTAGCATCCTTTAGCCTCTGGAGAGACTTCCATAAGACCAGCATCCTGGCCAGGAGCAAGGTCCTGGTGAGCCTCGTGCTGATCTTGACCACAGCCACCCTCTCCAGCTCCATGAAGGACTGTTTGCGCAGCAAGCCCTTCCTGGGCCTCCTGGGGGTGCTCACAGTGTGCATCTCCCTTGTCACGGCAGCAGGGATCTTCTTCATCACTGATGGGAAGTACAACTCCACCCTGCTGGGAATCCCGTTCTTCGCCATGGGTAACTATCCATCCTTGTGGTAATCGGATTCTTACCGGTTTGGGGCAAGGTAGTACATTTCTTGAATTCTCAGGTGGAAATCTGTTTTAACTTTGCATTAGTGTGTCTGTATGACTGTGTAAAAAGTTTCTTGGGGGTGGTGTCTTTTCACCTTATTGTGCCTTTCAGGAAATTACGGGTTGACCAAGACATTTTTCAATTTAGGTTGGGGAATTGAATGTTGTCAAATTATTTTTAAATTACACAATATTGCAATTCTCTATTCCACTTCATCAAAAATTGTAGCTCAGGGATTATAGAGTACAGATTTAAGGAGATGCAAAATCTTCAAGATTTTCAAACAAAATTTTGTAGTTCATATTTGTGGGCATCCTCAAGTTGTTCATGATGAAGAGTGACTATCATAGGATAAACATTCTGAGGACCACTCATGTGCTCCAATCTCAAAGATCTTCTTCATTAAACTTTATCACTTCAAACAGAAACATTTCAAAGTTTCTGACAATAATACACTCCATTTCTCCACCTCTACATAAACTAAGACTTTCCTGCTGCCACTTAAAAATGTGTCTCCTAATTTTTTTCATCAGAGATGAAATTAATGAGAATCCTGTCAAGATTATCCCATTCTTGTAAGTTTTCTCCCAGACATACATAAATAGTTTAGAAAATGGGGTGTGTGTGCGTGTGTGTGTGTGTGTGTGTGTGTGTGTGTTTGCAAAAGGAAAGATCCAGCCTTGGGAGAAAAGGGAGTGATGGCTCAGCAACAAAACTGATGGGGCTTGTCAGAAAGGGGACAATGATGGGGACAATTGTGGCACCGCAGAAGTTCTTTCATATCTGATCTAATTCTCTACATGTAGCAATTGGGAGGATGAGCTGTAAAAATGGCCTCTAGGTGGTGAATTGATATGAGCGCGAGAGAGAGAGAGCGTCACCTGTAAAGTAATTGCTTTTCACTCCCCAGATTAAAATCAGTGCTGGATTACAGTTTTATTGTTAGATGAAAAAGACACAAGAATGTGGTCACAGATTCTTCTAGGGTGACCTGGGCCTCTTTGTTTTCACCTTAACAAATGTTTTCAAGAAGGATGCTGAAAAGCAGGTTCCTATTGTAGGCACTGGGACCAAACTTCTTTATCTGGAATCCCTGCCTGCTTCATTGAGGCCCTGTTAAGTTAGTTCATCTCATTAAGCCTCAGTTTCTTGTACAAAATGAGGATAGTAACTGTACCACGTTCCAAAAACTGTGTTTTTGAGTTTAATAGGATATACCTAAAGCTAACAGCACACATAGTAAACACTCATTATCAATATTTTTTTAGTGGTTAAACTGGTGTGCTATGTGTAACGTATTCAGTAATGAACTGGAAATAGCCCTTGGCTTTTAGAAATTGAAAGTATTCCTGAATTTTGTCTCTCATTGTTAAGGGCATGTTCATCTTGTTAATAAAATGTATTTTTCTTTTTCCCAAAGAACTATATGGAAAAAATTTTCACCAGTGACAAGGATGAGTCTAGATGTGAACCATTTATACTTACATTTTTTAAGCTGTCTCTTGACTTGAAATAACAATATAAGATGCATAAAAATCATAAAGCATGAATCACAAATGAAACATGACTCATCCAAGACTGACAAATTAGATACCTTAGAGCTTATTAGGCAATTTCCTTTTTTAAAGTATGTTTTATTGGTCATGCTATTACAGTTGTCCCATTGTCTCCCCTCTAGCTGCCCCTGCTGCACTCCCCTCCCTCCAGCCTTCACCTTCCCTTTAGTGCATGTCCGTGGGAAGTACATAAAGGCTTTTTGGCTTCTCAATTTCCTACACTATTCTTAACCTCCCCTTGTCTATTTTGTACCTACCACTTATGTTTCTTATTCCCTGTACCTTTTCCCCCATTCTCCACCCCTGCTTCCTGCTGGTAACCCTTCATGTGATTTTCATTTCTGTGATTCTGTTCCTCTTCTAGATGTTTGCTTAATTTGTTTCTGTTTTTTTTTTAGGTTCAGTTGTTGATAGTTATGAATTCATTGCCATTTTACTGTTTATATTTTTGATCTTCTTCAATTTCTTAGATAAGTCCCTTTAACATTTTGTATAATAATGGCATGGTGATGAACAACTACTTTAACTTGATCTTATCTGGGAAGTACTTTATCTGCCCTTCCATTCTAAATGAGAGCTTTGCTGGATAGAGTAATCTTGGATGTAGGTCCTGGCATGCCATGGCTTCAAATACTTCTTTCCAACTCTTTTTGCCTGTGAGATTTCTTCTGAGAAATCATCTGATAGTCTTATGGGAACTCCTTTTTAGGTAGCTGTCTCCTTTTCTCTTGCTGCTTTTAAGATTGTCTCCTTATCTTTAATCTTTGATAACTTATGATGTGTCTTGGTGTGTTCCTCCTTGGGTCCAACTTGGGACTGTCTGAGCTTCCTGGATTTGCATGCCATTTCCTTCACCAGATGTGGAAGTTCCCATCATTATTTTTTCAAATAAGTTTTCCATTTCTTTCTCTTTCTCTTTTCCTTTTGTGAGCCTTATGATTTGGATGTTGGAACATTTAAATTTGTTCTGGAGGTTCCTAAGTCTCTCCTCATTTTTTTTTATTTCTTATTTCTTCATTCTGTTCCAGTTGAATATTTATTTCTTCCTTCTATTCCGAGTCATTGATTTCAGTCCCAGTTTCCTTTCCTTCCCTCTTGGTTTCCTGTATATTTTTCTTTATTTCACTTTTTATAGACTTCACTTCCTCCTTTATTTTGCATCCATACTCAATCATTTCTGCAAGCATCCTGAGTACCAGTATATTAAACTCTGTGTCTTGATAGGTTGGCTATCTCTTCATTGCTTAGTTATATTTTTTCTGGAGTTTTGATCTGTTCTTTCATTTGGGCCATATTTCTTTGTCTTGGCATTCCTGTTATGTTGTAACAGGTGGAGTCCTAGGTATTCACCAGGGTGAGCAACCCACTTCACTGTGTGGCAGTGCTCTATGTGGCAAATGTGTCAGAGAGGGAACAATGCCACTTGCTCAGCTTTCAGTCACTTCCCCTGCTTCTCACAAGGGAATAGGGCCCTTCTGATGCTGATTACTGGCATGGGTGTTCTTGTGTATGTTCTAGGATCCTGTGGGTCCCTCCAATGGACTCTCCTGTGAGATTGGGAGTTTCTCCCACCACTGCAATCCCCACAGGTTTTTACAGCCAGAGATTTTGGTGCTTCATTTCCCTGCATTGGAACCCTGGGTTGCACAGTGTGTCTTGCTCCCCTGTTGTTCCTCCCAGTTTATCCACTTGAGGATGTGGGACCACCTAATCCACTAGCCACTGCCTTGCCATGTGTCTTCCCAGCTCCAGCCTCCCATCTCTGTCCATCCTATGAGTCTGGATGAATATTTCTTCTTTAACTCCTTGGTTGTTAGATTTCCATACAGTTCAATTTTTTGTCAGTTCTGCTTGTTTTTGTTTATAAATTTGTTGTTTTCCTTTGTTTGGCTGTGTGAGAAGGCAAAGCATATTCACCTACACCTCTATCTCGGCCAGAAGTTCCTTTTCAGAGAATTTTCTGTAATTGATGGTAATCTAATTAGTCAATGGAAAGGTTTATCAGGGACACTTTAGAATATATCAAATTTTATATTTTATAAAAATAAAGAGAAAACTTTTTTTCTAGTGATGCTAAATTGTAGCATGGGCTCTATAAAACTAGAGTGGTATTTCCATGACTTAAAGAAATAATAAGAACATAAAAAGCCACAATGACAGAAAAGTCAGATACTGCAAGACACAATTTTCACACTCTTTCCTGTCTCAGTGACCCTTAACATCATAAATCAACCCTGGGTGGTGTAGGTGCAGAAATTAGGAAGCTTGGTGAATGGTTACTCTTCAGTATTGCTGCAATTCAAAACCTTAAAATGTTCTAAAAGGATATCTTATGCTATTTTCTGAAATATAACAATAAGATATTTGCTCTGTCAAGGAAGAGTTTGTTTGGTTATGCTTTATTTTTTTCCTAAGGTAAAGATACCAAGACTGAGAACTAGTGAAATAAAAGGAAAAATACTTTATAGAGTTAGGAAATCTGGGTTTTCATACCAGTTTTCCCACTATCTTTGTATGTTTTATTGGGCAAGTTATGTATAGTCTTGTCCTTTTGTATGAGTTCATATATTAAATGAAATATTTGGACCTTTTGGTATTGAATTTTGAGGATCCTTCAATATTATTCATTTCATTCTTCAACAGAGGGTAGAATTTGATCATGGTTTGGAGCATCAGTAAGTTCAGTTTGGCACAGATAGATCTTCCAGTGTGTACACAGCACTGGTGAAGCCAGTCCTTGAAGAATTACAGTTAATAAGGTATCGAAACTGCATAATCCAAATTTAGTTGGGCATAAAAGAAAGAAGAAGCCCAACTCTTCTGGTAAACCTCTATTTCTAGTCCCATCTTCTTATAAGGATCTGTTTGAGTCAGTGAACATTCACTCTATTATGCTCCGAGATTCAAACCATTCACCCCCATTAGAACTTATCCCTGAAGCTGGGAATGTTACTTACAGTGTTATGGTGTTCAATCATCTTATTTTTAACGGCCTCACTTTCTTCTCTATTCTGCTTGTTCTGTTTTTGTGACTGCTCATCCACTTAATGGCCCCAATATAATTTCAGAGTCACATATACTATACCTCTGTGTCTCTTGAATTTTTAAAGCCTGTACCAATTTTTATATTTTGTGCTGGTGCTCCCATATGTAATATTATGCTTGTCTAATTGTATTTCATAGATTTAGGTTTAGAAAAGATAACTTTAGGCATATGTATTTTCTCTAGAAAAGATAGCAGAAAGAAATATAAACTTATAATAAATTTTTAAAACTACCCAAAATGGCCCCATTTAACTCCAGTCTAATCCCTTTCTCTGTACAAGCACAAGCCAGTGATAATGCCACTAATTCAATTTTTAACCAGTTGTCAGACTTTTTTTTCAACTACACACGCTTTATGTGAATGTGTCTTCTCTTTCTGCCAGGGAGAAATATGGGCAAATATTGTACACAAATGCCAAGCTGTCTCCTGCTATCTCTCGTTGGTCTTTTGTGGATAGCTTCCAGGGACATTAGTAGCCTTGGTTTACTATTACTTTTGCAGCCCATCCTGAGTTTGGTTTATAATCCCTGAGTCTTACTGTAGTCAGTTTGATGCTTCTGGAGACATGCAGATGATTTGTTTTTTTTTTCACATGAACTCAGGGTTTCCAGATAAGAGGCTTTTATTTATCATCTTAAACTGAGTTTCATATGCATTTGTTTACTAATTTGTGTGCAAATATTTATTGTCTACTATGTTCCAAGTATTTTGGGTTCTATAGTAAAAGTTACCAAATGGAACTGGTCAAGCTGTGGCCTGTATAGATTTTACATTCTAGGCCTGCAAAGGAGTGACATCAGACAATAAGCAAATGTACATCCCTATCTTATATTATTGATAAGTGATATAAAATAAAATAAAACAGGAAAATAGATAGAGAGCATAGGTAGTCAGAGAAAACCTTTTCTAAAAAAATGAAATTGAAGCAAAGAGCTAAATGAAATGAAGAAGGGGCATGTGGAAACCTCAGAAAAGAGTATTCCTGACAAACAGAACTATACATGCAAAGACCTTGTGTTGGACCTTGCTTGGTGAAGTTAAAAAAGAGGAAGAAAGGGAGTGTGCCTGGTACACAGTGGACAATGTCTGTGTATTTTAAGGAGGAGCTAGAGAGACACTATAGGACCAGGTAATGTAGGGCACTAAGAACTATTACTTTATATGGAAAGCTGTCTGAAGCATTTTGAGAATAGAGAGTATGAACTGACTTATACAGTAAAACATCTTTGAGCTATACATTGTAGCTATTATGTTGTAGCATCTTTCCACTGCAATGTGGAAATTAGTTTGTAATAAAGCAAGGATGGTTATAGGGAAACTGTGTAAACGATTATTGCAAAATCTTCATGAGATATTATAGTGGCTCAATATAGCATGGAAGTAGTGACAGTTGCTAAAAGAGATTAGACTCAGGATATGTATCTGAAAGTAGAATTGACAGGATTGGCTGAAGGACTGGAAAGTATGTGTTAGAAGAGTCAAGGATGATCCCAAGCTTTGAGGGCTGAATAACTAATAGAAATTGGTTTCCATTTACTGTCATTGGGAGATTGTGTGAGGAACAACTTGCAGGAAAACAATATCAAGAGCTTAGTTTTATATCTGCTGAGGTGGAAATGGCTATTAAGCATCTAAGTGGGAAAACGTGGGGTTAGCTCTATAAGACAGGATGCAGATCAGGCTCAGGAAGTAAAATCTGTACATTGAAGCTGAAAATATAAATTTTGGATTCATCATGGCTTGGTTTATGAAACTGGAAATCTGATAAGATCAACTGGACGATTAATGCAAGTGGAAAACAGAAGCCTGAATTCTGATCCTGTGACCATTCCACTGCTCAGAGATTGGGAAAATGAGCATGACTCAGAAGTGACGCTGAGAACAATCAGGCTGTGAGCTAGCAGAAAAACCATAACCCAGTCGTCCCTCACTAAATCGCGGTTCACTTACTGCGACTTCACTGTGTTGTGGGTTTTTTAAAAAATATATCTAATTTTGTATCACAGAGTTTTCACTATATTGCAGGATTTTGCAGTATACTGTACCCATATAGAATTTTCTATGTTGTTAAAATTACGTAGGTTTAAGAGTGTAGTAAGTGTTTAAAAGCATATGAAGTGTTTATAAGAATGTGGGAAAGGTTAATAAGAGAGTGGGAAAGGTTTATGGGAGTGTGGGAAGGGTTTATAAAGCCTTAAAATATATATATATATAATAAAATAAATATAACGCTGCTACTTCGAGGATTTTCACCTATCACAGGGGTCTCTGCAACATAACTCCCGTGATAGGTAAGGGATCACTGTAGTGCCCCAACACCCCAGTATAGAATGTGTTTCACAAAGAAGCAAAGGATCAATTGTTTCAAAAGCTGCTACAAAATTGTGTCCAATGAGAAGTGAGAATTGTTTCTTATTTAGCAATTTGAAAGTCATTGGTGACTTTGACAAGACCTGCTTTGGGGGAGTGCTGAGGGTAATTTAAAGAGGTTCAGTAGCACTTGGAGGATAGCAAGTGAAGACAGTGAGTAAAGAGAATTTCTTCATGGAGTTTTGCAATAAAGGGAAATACGAATGATTGTGTAATGATAGGAATGTGCAGTAAAGAAAGAAAGCTTCATAGTAAAGCAGAGAAAGAGGGAAGTTCCAGAAGCAATATCAGTGAGTAGGAGAGATGGGACTAGATTCAGAGCTCAGGTAGAGTCATTGGCTTTATATAAGAGCATAGACAGCTCATTTATAGCTAAGAAAAGGGAAGGCACATATATGGACAGAGCCAATAAATTGGTACATGTGGGGGTGGGAGCATGTGGAAATTCTTTTCTGTGGCTTCAACTTTGCCAGTAAAATATGAAGCAAGTCATCAGCTGAGAATAAATTTGGGGAAGGAGGTGTTGAAGAAAGAGAAGAGAGTTTGAAAGAATCACTTTGGAAAATTGGGGAATGGATTAATGAAAATTTAAGACTATAACTAGGAAGCACTAAGGTTCCACTTGAACTCTGTTTACATGAATTTAAAAAAAAAAAGAAGTCAGTCAGCATTGTTGCTGAGTTCCACCCCCTCCCGGCCCAGCTTTATTTTATAGCTGTTCAGAGAGGTGTTGAGTAGGCATTGAGATGAATTTGATGAGGGAAAAAAATCCCAGAAAAAAAAAAGAGGAGAGAGTTTATAGTATATGCAGAGTGACTAAAATAGCAGATTATGAAAATTATACTAGTTAGGCACAGCTAGACTATGTTGCAATAGTAAATAAGGCCTTCAATTTACTTAGCCTAACACAACAAAGATTTATTTCTTATTCATATTGGAGTTTGGTGTGAGTCAGGAAAATCTCCTTGGTACCTCCTTACAAACAGAGAGTCAGGGATCCAGGATACCTCCATCTTGCAATTCAGTCTTCTCAGTTTGTGCTCCTAGTCCAAAAAGGGGAAGAGTTAAAGGAATCACACCTACCTGTAACTATACCCAAAATGATGCAGTTACCTCCCTTCATACTCTGTTGGCCAGAAGTGGACAAATAGCCATCAGCTAACTGCAAGAGTGTGTAAAAAATTTTTGAGAGCAAATAGATTATTTTATGAACATCAATGGCCTCTTCCACATAAATTAAGCCAAATATTAAAGGCAATAAAGTTTCATCCTCGAACATTATCATAGTAAAAAGCTGACTGGATCCAAATATGATTCTCTTGTGGGGTCAGAAAACTGTTTTAAGTTGGAGTCTGTTTTGTACTATCTATTGCTGTAAAACAGACATCCTGAAGCTTAGTGGTGTGAAACAATAACCGTTTCATTATGCTCCTGCATTCTGTGGGTGGGCCTTTTGGCCAGATCAAGTGGTGTCAGCTCTCCCCACCTCTCTGATGTCTAAATCTTCAGCTGAAATTACGAATAGCTGCAGATGACTTGAATGTTGGGAAGCTGTATTAATTGGCTAGATCAAACACTTCCAAGATGGTTTCGTTGCTCATATGGCTGGTTCCACATCTAGGATTTCTGAAGGACAATCTCAGCTGGGACTGTGGAAGACTGAATTTGAATGTGACCTCTTCAGCATGGGGTTGTCAGGGTAGTCAGATTTCTTATATGGTAGCTTCAAGAAAAGTGTTTTCCAGTACTTCAAACAGTATTTGGCTTAGCAGAGGCACTCAATAAACATATGCAAAATTAATGAATAAATGGTCTCATAGTGTTTCTCAAGTGGGCTATGATCTATTAGAGAATCATTAGATCAATTTAATGTATTAAAATCCACATATATATTTCATTTCAAGAAAAAAAGAATAAAAAGGAATATGAAATATTAGAAGATGTTATGCTAGTAATTATTACTGTGTCATAATATTTGTTTCAGTTTACATATATATTTAATAGATCACGATGTGAAATATATTTTCTAATGTGGGTCACAGTCAAAATTTTCAGAAAAATCACTCAAGAATCTTTGGACTAATGTCTTAAACAGATTATGCAGATCTGTTTAATGGAGATTTACTGATGGAAAGGACTCATCAGAAGCATAAATTCCAGCTCCTCTTGGTTCTGCTGGAGGCAGTATCTCAATTTAGAAAAGGGCAGGGTAACCAGGGACATACAGTGTTACTTCTTGGGCACTTCTGAGGCATGAACCATCAGTGTACTTAGCAAATAATGGGTTCTTTAAGTCTTGATGGTTGGCTAAAATTCTTTAATGATTATTGGAACTGTTTCTCCAATAATTGGTTTTGAATGGATTGGTTTTGTCACAGGGCCTGTTTTACTTAGGGTCGTTAAACCACCAAAAGCCTTCCTAGACTGTCCCCATTGCTGGAACCGAAACAACCTTGTTATGATATCGAGAATGTTCAGTTGGAGCTGCTGTTCCTCAGCCACATTGACTGTAGCCACCGTGCTTTGGGGGAAAAGTGATTTCCTTTGGAGGTAAAGTTATTTTCTTTGGAAAAGGGTTCACCAATGATGTGAAAATCCCTATGCTTAGCAGCTTGGATTCAGAAGAGCTGAAGTCCCTTCCAGTCCCTTCCTCTTATCTACTAGGTGATTTCTACTTTCTTCATCTCCCAGGTTTTCTCTTTCATAAGATGGGGAAGTTGAACTGATTGGTCCTTAACATCTCTTCCGCCTTTACTCTTCAATCAGTGAATCATTGATTTGACACCTAGGTTATATGTCACCTCATGTAGATTTTTCTGACTCACTGGGGACTGTAATTTGGTCTATTTGTCATCTTTTCAAGTGCCTAGTCCAAAGCCTATATAGTTTGCAGTTTGCAAAACATTGACCTATTGATAGCTTTGTGACTGTTAAAGTTCTTAGAAAGAAAAGTCTAAACTTTAGGCTGTTTTTAGCTTAGATATCTTAAAGTTCTTATTTTTATGTTATTCTTTAGTTTTATTTTTTAATATATTTTATTGATTATGCTGTTACAGTTATCCCATTATTTTCTCCCCTTTATTCTCTTCCGCACTGTACACCCCCTCCCACCATCATATATATATATATATTCTTTAGCTTCTCCATTTCCCATACTATTCTTAACCTCCCCCTGTCTATTTTGTACCTACCACTGATGCTCCTTATTTCTCCCATTCTCCCCCCTCCACCTCCTTGCTGACAACCGTCCATGTGATTTCTATTTCTGTGAATCTGTTCCTGTTCTAGTTATTTGCTTAGTTTGTTTATGTTTTTGTTTTTAGGTTTGGTTGTTGATAGTTGTGAGTTCATTGTCATTTTACTGTTCATAATTTTGATCTTCTTTTCCTTAGATAGATAAGTCTCTTTAACATTTCATATAATAAGGGTTTGGTGAAGATAACATCTTTAACTAGACCTTATCTGGGAAGCACTTTATCTGCCCTCCCATTCTAAATGATAGCTTTGCTGGATAGAGTAACCTTGGATATAAATCCTTGCCTTTCATGTCTTCAAATACTTTTTCCCAGCCCCTTCTAGCCTGCAAGGTTTCTTTTGAGAATTCAGCTGATAGTCTTATAGGCACTCCTTTGTAGGTAACTGTCTCCTTTTCTCTTGCAGTTTTTAAGATTTTCTCCTTATCTTTAATCTTGGGTAATGTAATTATGATGTGCCTTGGTGTGTGCTTCCTTGGGTCCAACTTCTTTGGGACTCCCTGGGCTTCCTGGGCTTCCTGATAGTCAATTTTCTTTGCCAGATTAGTGAGGTTCTCCTTCATTTTTTTCCAAGTAAGTTCTCCATTTCTTGCTCTTCCTCTTTGCCTTTTATGAGCCCTATGATTTGGATGTTGAAACATTTAAAGTTGTCTTGTAGGTTCCTAGGCCTTTCCTCATTTTTTTGAATTCTTGTTTCTTCATTTTGTTTTGGTTGAATGTTTATTTCTTCCTTCTGGTCCAAACCATTGGTTTGAGTCTTGGGTTCTTTCCCATCACTGTTAGTTTCCTGTATATTTTCCTTTATTTCACTTTTACATAGCCTTCACTTTTTCCTCTACTTTGTGACCATACTCAGCCATTTTTGTGAGCATCCTGTTTACTAGTGTTTTGAACTGTGCATCTGATAGGTTGGCTATCTCTTCATCACTTACTTGTATTTTTTCTGGAGCTGTGATCTGTTCTTTCATTTGGGCCATTGTTTTTTTAATCTTGGAGCACCTGTTACGTAGTAAGGGGCAGGGCCTTAGTTATTCACCAGGGCAGGGCAACCCACTGTGGCACTGTATGTGGGGGAGGGGTCCGAGAGGGAACAGTGCCACTTGCTCCATTCTCTGTTGGTTTTCAATCACTTCCCCTGCTAACCACAATCAAATTGCACCCTTCTGGTGCTGATTCCTGGTGGCTGGTTTTGTGTATGTTCTAGGATCTTGTTGGGCTCTCCAATGAACTTTCATGTGAGGCTGGGAGTTTCTCTTGCCTCCTCAACCTCCACAAGTTTTTTTCAGTGGGGGTTTTGAGGCTCTATTTCCCCCAGTTGGAATCCTGGGTTGCATGGCCTGTCTTGCTCCTTGGTTGTCCCTCCTGGTTTATCCCCATGCAAATGTGGGACCACCAGCTTTGCTAGCTGCTGCCTCACCTGCCCTGGTTCTCTAGTCACCAGCTTGTCAGGAGTCCTCTCCACCCTGCTGCCCATCTTTGCCCCTCCTACCAGTCTGGATGAATGTTTCTTCATTAACTTATTGGATTTCAGACTTCCTTGCAGTTCAATGTTCTGGCAGTTCTGCTTATTTTTTATTTTTAAATTTGTTGTTGTCCTTCTTTAGGTTGTGCGAGGAGGCAAGCTGTATCTACCTATGCCTCCATCTTGGCAGAAGTCTCCACTTATTCCTTAGTTTTAATTTCCTGGTATTGATCTATTCTTATATTATAAATGTGAAATGCACCTCCTAGGACATTTTTAATTAGTCAAGACATTGTCTCACTAACAGGTTTCTATAGATTTTGAGGGAGGAAAGAAGAATAGTGAAGTTGGCCTAACGAATAAGAAGTTGAATTTTATGCCAAGCATTAGAGGTAGAATTGAATAGTATGTACTTTTTATTATATTACACTGTTCGCCATTAATAATAATTATATATTGACTTCTTAAGATTCTGTATTTCCTTTGGAATCCACTTTCATTTTTATACTTTTTACTATTAACAAGCTTCTTCTAGTGGTAGTTGGAGTTTAGGAATGAGGAAGGGAACAGTTACATAATACAGTTGTAATCAGGGTGAGAAGCATATGGACCCATTTTGGTGATCTTTTTTATCTCAGGAGTAGCTGATATGCTAGTTTAGACTTTTTAAATAGAAAAATTTATAAATAAACCATATGCTGCCTAATATGTGCTGCCCTTACTTTTTGTCTCTTAAGTCAGACTGCGAATCAGGCCTGAGTATTTAAGCAGACGGGGAGATGAGAGGCATTAATTTATCCAGCTCCTGTAGAACTGTGACAGGCACTCGCACTTCTCCAGCGTGGACATCTAAGCCTTCCTCAAACACATGTCTATTACAGGCAAGCTTAACCATCCTCATTAATTGATGTTGACTTGACTGTCATGTCAGAACATTCCAGGAAAAAGTATTACTGATGCAGGAGAGCTGCGGTGGCCAACCAGAGTGAGATTTTCTGCAGTCTTCCATCAACACGATTGCTGCAATTTAAACTCTTGAAACTTGAAGGGTGAAAAAGCATCGAGGCTTACACCATTGCTTTTTTTGAGGAAAAACAAAGTCCCATCATGATAAAAAATCATTAAAAAAACTGGAGACTTCAATTCTTTTTCACGCAGGCATTTTCATACCCAGATACATAACAAAGAGGGAAATTAGAAAAGAAAGATGAGAGAAATCCGATGTTAATTTAATCTGAGGATCAGAGAGGCCAGCCTTCAGCTTTCAAACACGGAGGCATCCCCGTGCATTGATTCCCATCTGCCTTCTTGCAACACTGTGGTTTAAGGACCATATGGCTCAAATAGCCGTCTGTCACAATTGTATGTCCAGACCACGGCAAAACTCTATTATTCAAGCCATGGCTTGTAGGTATTATGTGCCCTTAGAAAAATTATAACTCTGAATTTGAACTTAATATAAAGAAAATCATGTTTTTGTTTTTTTTTTTCCTACTGCTTCCCCACACTAACTAGGCTTAAACAGGAATAAGGAATATATCTTGGCAAGTGACATGTCCAGTGATTGTTTCAACTTTAAGCGTAACATCCTAAACTAAATGTTATATTTAATAATATAAAACAGTAAAGTACTTGTTAAGAGTATTTAGGAATACCTGGCTGGTGGAGCTCAGTGGATTGAGCGTGAGCTGCGAATCAAAGGTTTGCCAGTTCGCTTCCCAGTCAGGGCATATGCCTGGGTTGTGGGCAAGGTCCCCAGTGGGGGCCACGTGAGAGGCAACCACACATTGATGTTTCTCTCTCTCTCTTTCTCCCCCCCAAAACAAACAAACAAACAAACAAATAAAATCTTTTTTAAAAGAATATTTACTTAATAGCATTTGAGATGACTTAAAGAAAACGTAGAGTATAACCATAAAAATCAATGATATAAACCAAACAGTGCTGAAAGTTCTGCACACACAATATAGGTGTTCACATTGCTGGACCCTAGCATTCTATGTTGGCTACCTTCTTTTGTTGATAATCTTTCTATGATGAATTAACACCACTAACTATGTTAGTAAATGAACTAAGTAAATAGTGTTTCTGATGGTTCCTCCCTTCTATTCTCCCTGTGAGCTTTTGATGATATTTTCTTTTAGCTTATGCTAATTATTGCATTCTGCTTATCCCTTGGCCCGCTCTGCTAATTCTTCATAATATTATCCCGAGAGATGGAAACCCTGAGACAGGGCCATGTTGTGTGAGCGTTCTTGTATTTCCCCACCCTACCCAAACGCTACTACCGATATGCCGTCTACTCACTCAGCACTGCTGTTTGTAGAGCAGTGTATTCAAGGGATAGAGGTTCAGCCGAGGAAACCCAGGGGTTTAGTTGCTGTGTAGCTAATTCCAGTTCCCTTCACATTCTTTTCTCTGACCAAGCTGCTACATGCCCAATATATAAGGCTGTTTCATGTTTCATGTTTGATGATTTTTTTTCCAGAAATTTCCTTCTCTCCCTCCCTTGTTCTAATTTTAAAGTCTTAAATGTCTTTTGCTCTATGGAATTTCTTACTGACTTCCAAACCCATTTCTTGTTTTCTTGTTTTGTCTACCCTTGTTTACATTCTATCTTCACTTCTATACTAAGCTGTAAAACCTTCATCGGAAAGGATCAACTGACTCTTTTTATATCCTCAGAAACTAGTAGTGGAGTTAGCACAGAAAATAACATTTTAAATTTATGTTTTGGTTGATGGAATGAAGAGCAGCTCTGGCATATTGGTGCACTATGCAGAATTGGCCCTCACATCAGGTTTCTTGTGTAACACTTGAGCAGGTTGCCTTCTCTGTACTCCCCACCATCACCAATAGATTTTTCTCACTACCCTCTCCTCCCTAATAATTGTCTTGGAAGGCCAATTTTTATGACTTCCATCACCCACACTTCCATGCCCTCTGGTTTAGGGTTGAGCTTCACCAATTAGTGGTATCACCAGCGGGTATTAGGGTAGATGAGAAAGAGGTCAAGGCCATTCTTTTCTGCTCTTTTCCTCCCTATTTTGACACTATTTCTTTAGCAACAGCTTCAGTCTCTGACAGGCAGCCACTCCTAAATATGTACAGTTCATACTGGAACCTGGTGGTACTACTTCCTCCTTTTATTCTTTTAGATGTAAAAGTGGCAACAGT
This sequence comes from Anoura caudifer, assembly GCA_004027475.1. Classification (NCBI taxonomy): domain Eukaryota; kingdom Metazoa; phylum Chordata; class Mammalia; order Chiroptera; family Phyllostomidae; genus Anoura; species Anoura caudifer. Next base: position 503,760 of record PVKU01000065.1, on the reverse strand, counting down.
TTCCTGTTCTTGATAGCCTCTTCATATTTCAACACTCCTTATTGTTCTTTTTTCTTTTAAATGACTCTTCCCATACCTCTGTAAGTAATCTCTCAATTAGGTCTTTTTTATTTATACTATCTGGTGGATATCTGTATCTTCTCAAGCCTCTCTTTGTTTTGTGACTAAATATGATATTATATATCATATTTTATATTTTTTGTTGTTGTTCAGTTACAGTTGTCCCCATTTTTCCCCATTACTCATCTTCAGTGCTCCTTCTACCCAGGAGTGAAAGCCAATGCTATTGGCTTTGCTATCCAAAGCTATCCAATTTGCTATCCAATGCTATCCAGTCTTTGTCCAGAGGTCCTTTATCCATGTTACTCGATGACCCTTGTTTCCCTTTCTTTCCCGCATTATCCTCCTCTCCCTTCCCTTCTGGTTACTATCAGTTTGTTCTTTATTTCCATGCTTCCATGTCTCTGGTTCTATTTTACTTGCTTGTTTGTTTTGATTAGGTCCCACTTATAGTTGATATACTATGGTGTTTGTCTTTCACCACCTGGCTTATTTCACTTAGCATAATGCTCTCCAATTCCATCCATGCTGTCGAGAAGGGTAGGAGCTCCTTCAGATGCTCAGCATCACTAGCCATCAGACAGATGCAAATTAAAACCACAATGAGATACCACTTCATACCAGTCAGAATAGCCATCATAACCAAATCAACAAACAACAAGTGCTGGTGAGCTTGTAAAGAAAAGGGAACCATAGTACACTGTTGGTGGGAATGCAGACAGGTTCAGCCATTGTGGAAAACAGTATGGAATTTCTTCAAAAAACTACAAATTGAACTGCTTTTTGCCCTGGCAATTCCACTGCTGAGATTACGCTCTGTGAATCCTGAGTCAGCAGTTCAAAGGAACCTATTGACCCTGATGCTCATAGTGGTGCTCTTTACAATAGCCAATTGTTGGAAACAGTCTAAGTGCCCATAAGTAAATGAGTGGATCAAAAAATTGTGGCACATTTACACAATGGATTATGATGAGGCCTCTCTGTCTCTGGTAAGATATGACACAGCAACCCAATATCTTGTTGAAATTCTGCCCTGAAGTCTATCTGCTTACCTTGAGTTCCTGCTTAACTCTTGCCAACCAGTCTTCCTCCAGGGCACCAGATCTTAATGTCTATCAACTCAGCCTCTGGCCCTCAGCTGATCTAGGTGCAGTCTGCATTGCTTATCTGAATTTGATTACCAACTGACACCTAGATACCTGCTACCATGTTCTGCTTGTCAGTTTGGACATCTTACATTCACAATGCACTTTTCTTTCTCAATAGTTGAAGTCGTGAAAGCATGCACGCTTCCTCTGACTTATTTTTGTATATTTTATGGCTACTGTGATTGAGAACGATTCTAAAGAAAAAAAATCAAATATCCATATTTTTACCATCACCTTTGGTAAAACTTAGGACTACCATTAATAGAGGCTATGCCCTTTAGGGTGAGAAATTATCGCACTGGAGAATTCCATATCACCATAGTTTTAGGTCATGGTGGCTATTTTTCTCCTTGTACCTAGTTTAAGCTAAAAGTAGTTTGCTATAAAATTGTTGCCTCACAGTCAGATTTTCCATATATATAAATAAAAGTGGCTGCCTGTCCTTGTTTTGTGCCTTGGTTCCTGTGCTTTTGCAGTTATAAATAGCATTGGCTTTCACTCCTGGCACGTAGCACCGCAAGCTTCCATCTAACCTGCTGTCCATACTCACCCCGAAGTCCTTTTCAGTATTGCTGCTTTCCAAGCATTTCCTTCTCATTGAGTATCTGTGTCTCACTTTCCACAAAGCTATTCATTTTTTTTTTTTTTATTTTCAGGGTTCACACACATTCTTCTAACAACCTTTATTCTCTCTAGAAATGCTTTTTTCTAATCCTGAATGGTAGTTCCTTTTTAATTCATTGTTCCTTTATTATAAAAACAACTGCATGTTATAGGAAAACATTGAAATAAAAAGAAAGTATAAAACCACCATCCAGAGATATTGTTGATAAAAACTTAATGCACATCTTTTGACTATATCTACAGATAGAAAAATATATAGATATATAAAATAAAACAAGAATCTGTATTTATTTAATTATGTAACATTCTTTTTTATTGAATAGCTCAAGAATTTCCATACATACAAAAATGCTAAAACCCTGTGGTATACTATTTTAATAGTTACCTGTTAATGTGCAAATACTGCTCAGGGTAAGAAATAGAATGTTGCCAGCATTCCAAAAGCCTTTTCCTGTCTCTTTCTAGTCACACCATGCAGTAGCTATTCCTACTTTGCAACAGCTATTGTCATGACTTTTAAGATAATCAGTTCTTAGCTTTTCTTTTTAGTTTCACTACCTATGTTATGTGCATACAAATATATATTATATCTCCTTCATGAACTAAATATTTTATGTGTATAAACTAATGTTCTTATTCTAGAAATGCTTATTTTTAGCTTTAAAATCTATTTTCTGATATTAATATAGCTGCACCAGAATCTTTTGTTCATTTCTAGTATATATTTTATCATATATTCATCATTATTTTAGTGTGAACTTTTTGGTTTTCCTAGATTTTCTATGTGTCTTGTAAATTATATATAATTGGAAATGAGGGTTTTTTCCAGTATAATGGTTTTTGTCTTTTACCTGAGGGACTTAGTCCCTTTAGTTCCTTTAATATAATTTTAGATATGTTTTCATTTGAATTTACCATATTATTTTATGCTATTTGTCTCATATGCCCCATATGTGTTTCTATCTGTATATTTTTTGAGTGTCTTTTTGGTTATCTTTCAGATTGACTTAATATATTTTATTATACCTTTATTTTCTTTTACATGTTTGGAAGTTTAATGTCTGCTTCTAATTTTGCAATCACTCTAGGAATTACAATATTCATACTTATCAATATCTAAAATTTATCAAAAACTTCATTTTTCTTCCTTATATAATAAAGAAACTAGATCATTTGAACTTCATTTAGACCCATTCCTGACTTATACATATGTCTGTTTAGCATTTTAATCCTAATGTTACTATGTAACCTTACTAGACATTTTTTAAAAAATTAGTTTGTGTTTTTTTCATTTTACACATTTGTATTACTACTTTTTAATTATCATTTCTTCTTCCATCTTAGATTTTTCATTTGAAATTACTTTCTTATTTTTAAAGAAAATTATTTAGTATCTTTAGAGATGTTCTGTTGGTAATAAACTCAGTTTTTCTTTATTTTTTTGAACATGTCATTTTTGCCTTCATGCTCAAAAGATATTTTTGCTAGGTATAAAATTCTTTCATTACATTAAAAATAGTAATTATTTAAAATAGTTATTCCATATCATCTTTCTTCCTTTTTTTTTTTGCTCACTGTTTTTAATATTTTTCACTGTCTTTGGATTTCTGCAGTTTCACTATGATATATCTACATGTGGCTTTCTTTGCAGTCATCTCACCGAAGATTCACTGAGCCTCTTGATTTAATGGATTATTGTTCTTTATAAATTCTAAAAACCTACCAGCTCTATATATTAAAAAATTACTCCTATCTAATTCTTTTCCCTCCTTCTGAGTTCCATTAAAACATATGTTATGATTTTGTTTGTCTCTTACCCTCCCTTTTGCATTCTCTCTTTGTCTCCCTATGCTGCATTCTGAATAATATCTGCAATTTGATAGAGCATTTTACTAATTTTGTCTTTTGCTACATACTTGGTCTGAATGTTTGTTTACCTCTAAAATTCCTATGTTGAAACCTAACCTGCAAGGTAATTGTATTAGAAAGTGGGACCAATGGAGGTGGCTAGGTCATGAGGATACAACCCTCATGGTTGGGATTAGTGCTTTTATAAAAGAGACCCCAGAGAGCTGGCCACAGTGAAAAGGGGCCATCTATGAATAAGGAAATGGTTCTCCCTACAATACCAAATTTACCACCACTTTGATCTTGTACTTCTAAACCTCCAGAATGTGAAATATAAATGTTTGTTGTTCATAAGTGGCCCAGTTTGTTTTATTTTTGTTACAGTTGCCTGAATAGACTAAGATACTTCACCTAGGCTATTTCTAAATGACTCGTTGAATTTTTATTATTTTATTATTGGATTTTAAAAATTTCTACAAATTTTATTTAGGGTTTTTTTTTGAGGCTCCTATGTGTATATCCATTTCATGATCTCTGCAGTTACTTTTAAGTTTATATATTTTAAAAATAAGCATAGTCTTCTATATAATAATTCACACAATGATAGCTTTTTATAATCATTCCATTATCTGAGGTGTTTGTGGCTCTGCTGCTCTGTGATGCTTAGACAGGTCGTAAATCAATCACTTTGTTTTCTTGAATGCCTAGTTATCTGAGTGTCTGGTAGTCATTATCACTGAAAACATTTATGCATGTACTCAGATTCCTATGATGGTATTCTCTCTTCCAAAGGGGATTTGTGTTTTTAGCTATCTGGTACCTGGGAGGACTTAAAATTGAAAACCATCGCAAACATAGTTCACAGCTTGAGGCTCCCCGCTCCACCCAGGGTCTCCAGTAGGTAGATGCACACAAAGACCCATGTACGAAAACAACTTCAGCCCTGCTGGGTGGCTCAGTTAAGAGAGAAAACTCACTTCAGTATAAGATAATATTACCACAAGTTTTTCTCACAAAATAGGATCAATGGGTATTGCTAAAAATAATTGTGTCTTTGACTGAAAATCATTGTGCTGAAATGTTAGGCTTTCTATGCCTTAAATTAACAGTGAAAAATTGGGCACAGCAATAAAAATCACCGAAGTATGGATATGCAAAACAAATGCTAATTGTGTCAGCATGAATTTTATTTATTAAAACTAGTTTTGCACCCTTCATTAAATGAAGGGTTTATTTTAAGAAAAGAAATTGAATGAGGATAGTAATTTCATAAGTTGTTTTTCCTCTAATCTTTACAAATTTCTAACTTTGTAACACTAAAATATTTTGACTACATAAATGGCTTTCATACAGTGCTTTGCTAACCATGCATACCTTTTGTTACTGCAGCTAATTTTATTACTAATATATTAATATTAGCATTGATGTTAATATCAATTTATTAATAGTATTAACATTAACACTATTTTATTTATATTAATATTAGCAATAAAATTAGCTGAAGTAACAAAAGATATGGCCAATAAAATATATGGCTAATAATATATATCTAAAAATATGGTAACAAAATATAACTAATATGGTAACTAATACATTATCTGAATATATTACAACATTTTAGCTAGTTATTTCATAAAATTCCATGCGTCCTGATGTTTGTCCTTGTATTATTTATAGGTTTTTAGCATATCCTTCATTTTGTCCTGTGTGGTCATTTTCAATATTTATTTAATGCACAGAGAACCAATCCTATCAACATGATAACTGTTACTCAGCTAGGACAGATCACAGGAGCGGTGAGAATGGGAGCCATCCATAAGGAAGACAGGAGTCAATAAGAAGTTAGCTTCTGAGAATAATTTCATGGAATCACATGAAGAGATACATTATGTTTTATGGATAAAAATCAGTTCTCATAAGTAAATGAAATGTGTTGGAATGGAAACAATTATATTTGAAATTGCCATATTATGCATTTCATTGCAGAGAACTGAGTTAATCCCATACTCACCTTAGATTCATAGAGAAAACCCTACTGTTCTATAAGATATAAAAATTTGTCTTTAAACCAAACTTACCACAAATTCTAAATTGTATTTGTAATTGTTTTCCCTGCCTTTGAAGCTTCTTCAATGTAAGTTATGCCTCAATTGTATTTTATTTTAGATCATAAGTGTGAGCACACATTATTTTTTTCATTAATACGTTGATCACTGTGCAGTTGAATACTGCACATCACTGTGCAGTTGAACCACAACATTTGCATGACTTAGTGGTTAAGGAAGAAAGCTGTGCATTTAGACTCCATAGTTGGATTCTTCAGCTCTCTGATTTTAAAATGGATAGAATATTTTTATTTTAAAGAACATTCTCTTTTGCCTCTTTTTAAAATTGTTGTTCAAGTACAGTTGTCTCCATTCTCCCCCACCCCACCCATCCTCACCTCCTACACATGAACCAACCCTGTTTGGTTTTGTCCATGGGTCCTTTATACATGCTCCTTGATGACCCTTCCTCTCTTCCCCCCCTTAACCCCTCCCACCTCCCCTCTGCTTACTGTCGGTTTGTCCTTTATTTCAGTGTCTCTAGTTGTATTTTGCTTGCTTGTTTGTTTTGTTGATTAGGGTCCACTTACAGGTGAGATCATATGGTATTTGTCTTTTACCGCCTGGCTTATTTCACTTAGCATAATGCTATCCAGATTGTTAATTATATCATCATTATATTTATTAACATTTATTTTTCTTTGATGCATAATCATTGGTAAATATCTTTTGAAACTGTATCTGTATATGTACTTTAGATATTTCTCAGGTATCTATTGATTTGCCTTGAAACTTTATATGAACTAGATGTTTTCCTACTTGAAAGAACCAGTTTTAGAGAAATTATGCTTAAAACATTATAATTAAGATTTAATTTAATATATGGCAAAGTAGCAATGCCTTGAACGTTTTGTAGTTTTCGGTGATTGTAGCGTCAATCATAATTATCATATTTATATAGAAACATTACAATGCAAATATATTTGTAACCAAGTATTTATTGATGTTTCATGCCACTATCCATATAGAGCCTCTTGTTTTTATTTAAGTACATCCTATTATTACAAGGTGAAGCAAATATGTCATTCTTTTCATTTCAATATTACACGTACATTTGTGGTACTGTCATGAATTTGCATAGGAACTGGGTAAAAATGCCATTTGGTTTACTGCCAAATGTTTGATATTTATGATTCATTGTATTTCTTAAATGCAAAACTAGAATTACCATTTTTCACTAGGTTCTAAGACTAGAAAGACAGTTTAGCCTACATTACCATAACGTTTAGATTTTTTTAAGTTAAAATTCATAAGCTTTTAAGCTGTAAGCATTGCTTGCTAAGTTTACCAGTAATTTACTGTCTTCTTTAGTTTTCTTTAATGTGTTAAAATAATTTTGGGCATTTACCAAAATTTTATCTTAATACCTATAAAGACTGAGTTTTGTCATATGGTTGCACTATTAAAAAAACTAAACTAGGAAATCTCAGTTATTTGTCCTTCAAATCTTAAAATTCCAAATGTGCCTTGTAAAGTAGAAAAATACATATTTAAAAATGGTTTTAATGTCATACTTTTAAATGGCTCTCAGGATGCCTGTCTGAACTGTAGGAAAACTAAATATTTAAACTGCTGAAAACTAAGCCTTTCTCTTCTGAAATTCTAAACATTTTCTGAATCATGCGTAAATCCAACATTGGCATTGTAAGACATCCTGGAAACTTCCTTTATTCATCTTCTTTAATTACACTGAAACTAATTTTTCTGTTGCAGAAACAAGCAAAAAATAAAAATATTTCACAAACTGTAGTATTCAAACAACTTTTACCTTCCTCTTTTTCACCTCTTACATAATTCTCTTGCTTTTGTCTATCACTTATTTTACTTTGATGTCTACATTTTTACTGTAACTTTTAGAAATATGTACTTTATAAAAGTATTCTTCCAAATGTAGCTGTATATTTAATTTAATTTAATGTATTTAATTATATCAATTTAATTCAATTATATTTAATTAATTATTTTTCTTTTTTACTTAGTGGTTATTTTTTATTTATTATCACATTTATTGAGGTGACATTGGTTAATAAGATTATATAGACTTCAAGTGTACTTTTCCATGATACATGCATATTGCATTGTGAGCCCAACACCCAAAGTCAAGTCATCTTTGTCACCATGTGTTTGACCGCCTTTACCTTTTACTGCCCTCCCAACCCCTTCCCTCTGGTAACCACCACATTGTTGTCTGTGTCTATGAGTTTCAGTTTTATATCTTATATAATATGAATGAAATCATATGGTTCTTAGCTTTTTTTGACTAACTTACTTTACTCAGCATAATATCCTCAAGGTCCATTCATGTTGGTGCACAAAGAAGTATTTAATGTCTTCTTATGGCTGAGTAGTGTTACATTGGATGGATATACATGTACCACATCTTCTTTACCCAGTCCTGTATCGATGGACACTTTAGTTGTCTCTATGTCTTGGCCATTGTGAATAATGCTGCAGTGAGCATAGAGGTGTATATCATTAGGATGTTTTTGAGTTTCTCAGGTAGACCCAGATAACGAATTGCTGGATCGTATGGTAACTCTATTCTTAACTTTTTGAGGAACTACCAGACTGTTTTCCATAGTGGCTATTCCAGTTTATATTCTTACCATCAGTGAATGAGAGTTCCTTTTTCCCACAACCTGTCCAACACCTATTATTACTTGTCTTGTTGATAACAGTCATTATAACAGGTGTGAGGTGGTATCTCATTGTAGTTTCAATTTGCATCTCCCTAATAGCTAGTGAAATTGAACATCTTTTCATGTATCTGATGGCTGTTTTTATGTCTTTTTGGTACAGACATCTGTTCAGGTCTTCTGCCCAGTTTTTAATTGGATTATTCAATGTTGAGTTGTGTGAGTTCTTTATATATTTTGGACTTTTCCCATTGTTGGAGCTATTGTTTGCAAATATCATCTCCCATTTGGTTGTTTGTCTTTTTGTTTTGTTGTCAGTTTCTTTTGCTCTGCAGAAGCTTTTTAGTTTGCTATAGTCCCATTCCTTTATATTTGCTTTTACTTCTCTTGCCTTTGGGGTCAAATTCACAAAATGTTCTCTTTGACTAAGGTCCATAAGTTTAATGTCTATGTTTTCATTTTTGTAATTTACTGTTTCTGATCTTATATTTGGATCTTTGATCCATTTTGAATTAATTTTTGTACATGGGGACACATGGTAATCTAGTTTTTTTAATAATTAATTATTTAATTTAATTCCATTCTCAAGGCATTAAGGGCTTATTTACTTTCTACTGCCACATACATAATATATATTATTTTGTAGTCCTTTTAAAAAGTTTTCAAAATTATTTATCTTGATATGCATTGGATCCCCTCAAAGATAATATAAGCTTGTTTGAAAATCAGTTTATACTACATTCATGAAAATCAGTTTATACTACATTCATTCAGTAGTACTAAATACTACCATATTTAACTGAAGATTTTTATTGAGCACATTGTCTTCTAGAGACTATGCTAGGTAGTTGGGAAAACAAGGTAGGAAAGACTGATGTGATCCCTTCATTTACAGAGATTAAGTCTAAATTTTTACACATATGAAAAAATAAGGATTGATTTAGGATATAATCTGAGATATTTTGCAGAGATAAAATAGCAAGAACCAGAAAGGCACCATAAAGGAGATTGATCAGATTGTGGTTGATTTGTTGAAGAAAATTCAAGGTAAGGTGGGGGACTTAATAGCTTTATAGATAAACAATACTTCCAATTAAAGATGCTTCTACACACATTTTTAATAATTCCCCTTCCTTACAAACCACTGAAAGTGGTGACTCTTTGGATGAATCAACCCCAAAGAGGCACAACCCCAAACTGTTAGTTGTGGATATCTGCTATATTGGAACACAATGAGAGGGGATGTAAAGATTCAACATTTATCCAACTCCTTGATCTTACAGCAGCCTGCAGATTCCTTGACAGCTAAATGTCACAATTCTGAGCTCAAACCATCCTTCTAATATTGGAATGAGATGTAGAAGCTGAGGCCAGCCTTGGGAGAGTCAAAGGAATGTCCCGTGGGAACCTTTGTTTAATGTAAAATATTAGGAAAATGGAGCAAAGGAAAGAGTAGTGTCCTTGATGAAGGAGAGAAAGCCTAGGGGAGGGCCAGAAGGGAGCAGTGTGGACTACCCCTAACTAGGGATCCCATCCTTTTAGGAGGGTCTCAGCAAGCCATACTGACCTTCTGCTTATCAAAAGCTAAATGGAGATGTGGAACCAGGATAGAGGAAACAGAGGGTTTAGTGGGGAGATTCTAGTACATCCAGCTCAAACTGAAACTTGAAGGTGAACCCACCTCACTTCTGCTACCAGCTGCTCCAGTTGGTCCTAATAGAATTGTCTCCGTTCTGTAACTGGAGAGGTGCCAGCAGAGAAAGTGAAGGAGAAAAGAATACAAGCAAGATGCAGATGATGGAATTCTACCACAAGAGTAATTTATCCCAGAAAAGGAGAAAAAGCAAAGCTTGTTCCACAGAAAACACAAAAGCCATGACCTCCCTGATTATAAAAAAATGGAAAATAGACAAAAAAGAAGAAAAATAGAAAAACTGATGAGTCAGCAAAAAAGAAGGGAATCAAGCTGGCACAGTTCAATAGGGAAAATGGGAGGACAAAACTAAAACTATTATTGGAACAAAATATAAAATAAACAAGAGTGAAAACACAGAAACAGAATGCAGACTTGAGGAAATCACACAAAGTGAAATAAAAAAGAACAAAAATAGGAAAGCAATTAAGGAGATTGAGATGGAGACAAAGGGATCAACATAATGATAAGCTGTGGTTCTGAAGACAAATGGAGAAATATGGAACAGAAATAAAATATTCATAATTATCCCAAATGTCTTTCAAGCATTAATATTAAAGATAGATGATCTCCTGTGTCTAATAGCTCAGAGAACACAGAAAACATGACCGCTTCTTGACATAGAAACTCCTTTAGAAAATGTCTGTAAAAGGGAATTTAAATTAGGACTTAGAATTGGGAAACCATGATAAAACTAATTAAAATAGAACCAAAGTTCTAATTCTGAGAATTATCAATTTAGAATTGAATACAACAACTATGAATCTCAAAAATATAAAACACATATTATAACAAAATTGAGAATGAGTATAGAATTGTGTGTATCTCTTGCCTTTCACAGTGGGGAATATACAGATCATGCTTAATGTTGGAATATGAAAATTTTAAAACTGACCTAATGTTTTAATTTTTATTACTTTTTCTCATTTTTACTTAGAACTATTTAGAAAATTTATGATTATAAACATCTTATATGAAGTTTAGCAATTTATTTTGAGAAACATGTTTTTAAAAATATGTTTTAGAAATGTGATAATATTCCATTAAGTTACTAGAATTATTTAGCAATTATCATTGCAATTAGACAAGAGTGTCTAAAACATGATTTAAAATAATTCTTCATATCCTTAAATCTCACTTCTTTGGAAATTCATTGAAGGATAGAGGGAATTTTTAAGTAAGATGAGAAGGTATGGAGATAAGAGTATTTGGATTGAAAAATGGAATTAAGAATACAGCAAAAGAAGAAATGAATATGAAGAAGCTGTGAAAGGGATTATACAAGTACAACATGCAGTAAATTTCTTCACATGTGTTACCTGCCTTTGAGTTGGCTCTGACTCCTTATCGCCTATGAATGTGTGATGTAAACGATGTCCTGTCCTCAATAACCCTGCTCAGCTCCTGTAGACTCATGCCTGTGGCTTCTTTGATAGAGTCACTGCATCTCATATTTGGTCTTCCTCTTTTCCTGCAGTATCCTATTTTTTCCCATTACAGGATAGGGCAAAAGAAGGCTTACAGCTGTTCATATGCAAAATAATACAATAATAAATAACAATGCAAGAATAAAGTTTTTTTCATGTACTCACAACTGTAAACCTACTTTTACCTCACCTTGTATTATTATCATTTCCAATGAACCCTAACTTCTCATGATGTGCCTAAAATGAGACAGGTTCAATTTTGTCATTTTTGCCTCTAGTGATGTTTCAGGCTTAATTTGCTATAGCACCCACTAGTTTGTCTTTCCGGTGGTGCAGAGTACATACAGAGCTCTCTTCCAGCACCATATTTCAAATGCATCAAATTTCAATTTTTTCCTGTCAGCCTTTTTCACTGTCCAGCTTTTACATCTATATGTAGTACTTGGGAGTACAAGGGCATGGATGATCTCAGCCTTGGTTTCCATCAACGTGTCTTTGCTCCTAGTCCCTAATTCTTCCATGGCTGCCCATGGCGTCTCAGCCTTCTCTAGATTTCTTGGCTGCAGTATGCATTTGTACTGATGACCGAACCAACATAAACAAAGTCTTTTAACTGTTTTAAAGTCATCATTGTCTGTGTTAAAGATGTGTATTTCTTTCCTAGTAATGATTTTTGTCCTCTTGGTCTTCAGAGGCAGTCCTGTTTTGGCACTTATTTCCCTTCACTTTCATCAGGAGTCATTTCAAACCATTACTTTCTGCCAGTAAGATGGTGTCTTCTGTGCATCTTAAGTTACTAATATTTCTGCCGCTAATTTTCATTTCTCCTGACTCTGAGTCTAGCCCAGTTTTTTGTCAAGCCCAGATTTTCCATGAGCAAATAAAAATTGTGGCATAGCAACATGTGAACACAAAAATGTGGGTCTGTAGTCTACAGGTCATGGGTTTACCCTTATTCTATGTAAGATCTATCCTTACTCTATTTAAGTGCCATAAAAAATCATCTTTCTTCATGTTTAATATTTTTATACATAACAATTAGAATTATTTTTCTAATAAATTTTCTTTATGGTTAAAAAAGTGTGTTTGATCTGTACTGCAACATTTTGGATTCTGTGCATGAATATAAGTAGCTATCTTTGTTTTGGTCCTAGAAGAGTCAGGTATATTAATGTATTCATGTTGAAGAATGATATAGTGTATTTTAAACCTTAGTAGAAATAAGATTATTTTCTTTAAAAACAGTATTACTGTTCAGAAAAGAATATTTGTTCCTTGGACATCAAAATGCAACAAAGAAAATATATAAATTATAATGATTGATTCTGTGAACTTACAAGAAAGAAGAGCTTAGAAAATTTTAGATTTCTGTAGTGCTTTACCTACAGAGAGGGCTCTTATCCAATATGTTTTAAATTTATTTATTGATTGATTTTTGGAGAGAGAAAGGGTGGGGAGAGAGAGAGAGAGAGAGAGAGAGAGATTTGTTTTTCCACTTATTCATGCATTCATTAGTGGCTTCTTGTGTGCACCCTGCCCAAGAATCAAACTTGCAATCTTGGCACATCAGGGCAGCACTCTAACAGACTGAGTTACCTGGCCAAGGCTCTTATCCAATTTATAATATATATGTACAGACTTAGAAATAGTAAAGTTCTTAAATGTCGGCATAATTTGCTAGGTAATAAAAAAACAGCAGTTATGTTATTTAAGAGCTTACTTCTTCCTACATTTTTATTACAAACATTTGAAAATATACACAAAAGGAGAAAGAGTTATACCTACAATCTAGATTTTACAATTGAACTTTACTTCTTTATCACATAGCTATTCATCTATCCAACCTCATTGATTAACCACCTTATTTTTATGTATTTTACACTTCACCTCTAACCACTTCAAAGTAACCACTTCAAAAGTAACTTAAGCTCTCTATATCTCAATTCTATTTTATAAATATGAGGATAATAACAGTGTCTATATCATCATTTATTTGAATATTAAATGTTTAGAATTCAATGTTGTTTAGACTTGATTGTTTATTTTGAGGTAAATTTATATGCAATAAATTCAATGTTGAATTCAATGTTTTTTAGAATTTATTATTTATTTTGAGGTAAATTTATATGTAATAAATACACAAATCTTAATTATACCATGCACTGACTTTTGAAGGAAAAAACTGTATAATCCAAGGCTCCATCAAGATATAGAACATTTTACCACCCCAGGAAGTTCCGTCATATCCCTTCTCAGTAACCCTTACCTTCATCCTCACCCCTCAAAGGCAACCACTGTTCAAATTATACCTAACAATCAGTTTTTTTGCCTTTTCTAGAATGCCATAGAAATAAAATTACATAGCAGTCTTTGGAAAAGGTCTTCTTTATCTGAATGATAATGTTTTTGACTATTATCCATGTAAGAGTTTATTTTTTTATTTTCATACACAATATTTTTATGAAAACCTGAAAATGAACAGAATATTCTGTTTATTTCTAACTGCATTAGAATCTTGATACAACAAAGAAACAGATGGGTCCATATACTTCCTAAAATCATTTCACCTGTGGTACACATCCCACACTTGAAGAAATAAGATTCAATTCTGACTTTACTGTTTCATTGTTTCATCATTGGATGAGTTATGTAACTTTACTTGGCCTCAGTTTGCTTAGTCATCGTCAGTATAATAATATCCACCTCTCAGGGTCATTTTGCAGAATTAATGAGAAAATGTATGTAAAGTGTTTAACATAATATCTGGAATACAGAAAGGATGAAATACTAGTAGTTATGATTATGGATAAAAATCTATCAATCATTAATATGGATAGGTATTCATAATAAATGCTAACATTTATTGAGTCTTGATGTGCCACTCTTCTAGGTGAATAAGTCACTTAATATTCAAATAAACTATGAAGTAGACACTGTTATTATCCTCATTTTTATGAAATAGAATTGAGATATAAAGAGCTTAAGTTACTTTCCCAGAATACACACTCAGTAAATAGAGCAAGGTTTCACACTCAAACAATGTTCCTGACCACTAGGTCACACCGCCTCCTAGTAGCTTAGTGGTGCTCTGCAGTACACAAGTGAGAGAGTGGTAGGAGAGTAAGAGCTGTGAGCATCACGGATAGCTGCAGTTATGAGACATTAGGAGAAGCTGAAAGGAGCAGAAGAGCATCAAAACTCTGAGTAAATTACTAAGGAGACTCTGGAAAACACGGACACGTCAAAGAAAAAGAATGAGGAGGAGGAGGAAGAGAAAGTGACAAGGCCAACTCTAATCATTTCCTAATTTCCCTGTTTCTAGTTATCAGTCAATTAGTAACCTAAGAGAAAGCATAATTTTGGAAGTTTTCAGGTCACACAATGCAATTATTTGGGAGCAGCCAGGCCAAAGCAGCTTTACCCTCATAAATGTCATCATGCTTGTTGAGGAGAAAAAAACTTCTGAAGTCATCACCTGAAAGATATATATTTTGTTTTACTTTTCCTTCTCTTTCAATATGTTTTTATTGTATAAATAAAATATTCTATTTATAGAACAACTTCAAAGTAGAAATGTAACAAAATGGAAAAGAAGTCACTATCATTATCCTAATTATATTGTCTAAAGATAATGCTGAAAATGCTATATATATATATATATATTTTAGTTATCTGTTGCTGCCTAAAAATTACCCCAAGACTTAACAGTTTAAAATAACAATTATCATCTACAGTTTGGGAGGGTCAGAAACCTATATGGCTCAGCTGGATCCTCTGTTTCAGGATCTCTTATTAGGCCACAATTTACTTTCAACTAGGGCAGGATCCCTCCCAAGTTCACTCAGTGATTGTTGACAAGGTTCTGTTCCTCAGGTGTTACTTTGAGGGTCTTAGTTCCTCCTTGGACGTTAGCCAAAGACTATTCTCAATTCTTTGTCATATGGAATTCACCAAAATAACCCTTTATGGAAGCGCAAAAGGAAGCCTGTGAGCAAAAGGGAAGTCACAGAATTTTGTAACCTAATCACAGAGGTGACATTCCATCACTTTTACTCTATATTTTTTATTACAAAGCAAATTGCCATCTCTAGCTCACACTCAAAAATGATAGATTACAGAAGGATGTATTAATAAATGGCAGGAGGTGGGCATTGCTGGGAGTTGTTGCCCTAGAAGTCTGCCTACCACAACAGAGACACCCAAACCTTAGTAAAACTGACACCAGACTAACACATCTGTTTTTCTAACCTGTTTTATTCATTCACTAATATTTTGTGGATATTTTCCAATAAAATAGGATTTTTTTAAAAAGTTAGAGCCTGTATAACATTCCATCATGTAGATGTGTGGTAATAATGTCAGCCCCTTATTTTTAGTGATTAGGAACAAAAAGTTTGGAACTGAGTTGACTGGGTTAGAATCTTGGTCCCACCGTTTAGTATCTTGAGTCTTTGGACATTTACTTAACTTCTTTAAAGCTTAATTTCTTTATTGATAAAATAAAGCTAATAATAATACCTACCTCAAAAGCTGAGAACAGTGCCTGACACATAGTAAGCATGCAGTGAAAGTTATTATTATTATCACTACTATCTCAGTTATTAAAATGCTGATGTTATCATATTGGACATGCAATTTTAGCCACCTCTCTAATTATTTCCTTATAACACATTTCTAAAAGTAAAATTGCTAAGTCAAGGGATATGTGCACTTTTATAATAGTGTCAAATTACTTTTTAACAAGGTTATGTTCATTTATCTTCTCAGCAGGGCATGGCGATCAGAGTCTGTTTCCACAGACTCACCAATTCTGGATAATTTCATTCTAATAACAGATGACAACTTAAAAAGCAAGAAATGCTATTACGTTTTCTTTTTAATATACATTCCTTATTATTGAGGCTGAACTTTTAAAAATATTAATGTATAATTGACATACAACATTATATTAGTTTCATTACAATGTAATGATTTGATATTTGTATATATTACAAGCGGTCACCACAGTAAGTCTAGTTAGCCTGAATTACCATACACACTTACAGAATTTTTTCTTGTGATGACAGTTTTCAAATTTTCCTCTGTTAGCAACCTTCAAATATGCAATACCGTATTATTAACTATACTCACTCTGCTCTACATTACATCCCCATGACTTAACTTACTCTATAACTGGAAGTTTGTACCTTTTGACTCCTTTCACCTATTTAGCTCACGCCTCTGCTCCCTGTTTATAGCAACCACCATTCTGTTCTCTGTATCCATGACCTTGGGTTTTTTTGTTTTGTTTTGTTTTTAGATTCCACATACAAGAGAGACCTTAGAGTATTTGTCTTTATCTGCCTAACTTATTTCACTTAGCATAATCCTTCAAGGTCTATCCATGTTTTCACAAATGGCAAGAATTCATTCTTTTTTATGTTGAATAATATTTCATTGTAAAAATATATACCACATTTTCTTTATCCATTCATCCATCAGTGGACATTTATGTTGTTTCTGTATCTTGACTATTGTAAATAAGAATGCATTGAACATGGGGGTGTATGTAGCTTTTTGAACTAGTGGTTTTTGTTTTTTTTTTTCATCATCTTTGGATAAATACCTAGAAGTGAAATTGCTGGATCAGATGCTGAACTTTCAAAGTCTCCTTATTGACAATATAAATTTATTCTTTTGTGAATTACAACGTATATTCTTTGCCCTTTTTAAGTGGGATATAGTATTTGAATTATTAATTTTGAATTATCTATTTTTATAATATAAATGCTACTGGAAGTATTGATGCATTGATGTCTGAGCGGCCATGTAGTCAGACAGAATTCATTTCCCACCTGGAAGCAGGGAGCAGAGAAGGCTCTAAGGAAGTTATCATTTTTCTCTGGGAAGGTAGAATTGTGTGTTTGACCCTGTTCTTGGAAGACATCCAGGAAAACATTCATTTCTAGGTGCTGAACCTTAATTATTAAGGGCTTTTGAAAGTTGTGGGGACTCTGGCAATGAGCTGAGTGAAGTGTATAAAATGGGTTAGCAGTTTCAGGAAGTGCTTTATCAAAGTACAGAACACAAGAAATTGGAGAGTGATGTGTCCTGTGAAAGTCTCAAAATGGTATTGCCAAGTTGGAAGGACAAAACAGAACACACATCTACGAGCTGAATGATGACTGAAAGGGGACAAACATGATATCAGACAATAGAGGAATTGAAGGGTTGTTTGGGCACCAATTTCAGAAACGTGATCTATCCCTTCCAGCACCCATCTCATGTACAAATGACCCAGGATGTCTGTGCAAACTTGAAGTAGTATACGGCTCACACTGTACTTCCCAAGAGCAGGAGTTTCCCTGTTTGTCTGTGTATGCAGTGCTAAGCACAATGGCAAATTTATAATAGGTACTTAACAAATATTACTAGTTTAACTAAAAAAATGGGTGTAGTATAATAGTCAGCGAAAGGCCTAGGAAAGTACAGCAAAAAAAGGGGAATGGACCTGGCTGATGTGGCTCAGTGGTTTGAGCACTGGCCTATGAACCAAAGGGTTGCTGGTTCAGTTCCCAGTCAGGGCACATATGGTTATCAAGGTTAATCTCACAAAGTGAAAGGACTATACCAAAGGCAAGGCAACATTAGCAGATAGGCTTAGAATTGAGAAACCAAGAAGACTGGATATATAGATATTAGCAAACAACAAAAGAGTATCTTGATACTGGGATAAACACCTTCCTCAGCAAGGATGTGTCATAGATGTTAGAGTTTAACAGGATACATTTTCCAAGTGGGTGAGCCATTCATTTACTGACTCAGTAACTATGTATTAAATACCCGATATGTGACAGACTATGTTACTCACTTGGTATATGATGGTGAACAAGGTACCTCCTAAAACTTCGAAAAGCAAACAATTACAACACAACGTAAGAGCCATTATGGAATAGAGAGTTTTAAAGGAGTTTCAGTGGAAAAGCCTAACCCAGCCTTGGAGATGATGAGGACTTCCCAGAGGAGATGAGACAATGAGGACAGTTGTGAGGAATGATTAGTTGAGTTGAGGAGGGAGAGTTGGAGAGTCAGCTCCTGATACAGGCAGGAGAATGCACCACAACATGGAGGTGACAACGAATTTGGAGGACTCAGGAAACCTCATGCATTTTGGTGTGAATACAACCTGCAGCCCACAAGGGAAGCAGGCTTATAATTGATTGGAGTTTTATAAAATTTTGGCCACCAATTGTGTCCTCAGGGGCATGACATGAAATAATTACACTTCTTGAATGTTATTTTAGAATTGTTATGCATACAGTGAGACATAAGACTCAATGACTGGCTAGAACATATTGAAAATTTTCACATTTTATTGGAGTATTTGTTTGCAGCCACAGAAATATAAGTTCCATGAGAGGCCAGACTCCACTGTTTTTCTGCCATTGAATCCCTAGTATCTGGAATGATGCCTAGTAAATAAATATTAGTTGAAAGAAAGAAATAAATGATGCTGCCACAACTTGACTATAAAAATGTAGTTTATCATGAAAGGTTTAAATGCCAGATTGGTTTCTGGCTGATAGTTTTGCTTTTATTGGCCTGCTTCCCTGTTCACCAATAATTTGTGGTCAGCAAATAAAAATCAATGTTAATATTAGCCTATGTTAAACACAATTAGGAAGGAAAACCTGCAAGAAATAAAAACATTATGCCTCCTAAAACCAACTATTTTTTCTTAGATTATCACCGCATTCTCAACCAGGGACGATATTGCCCCCACTCTCCCAACTGGTATTCAGCAATGTCTGGAGACATTTTTGATTCTCAGGACAAGAAAAATACTACTGTAATCTGGAGGGGTAGAGACAGGGATGCTGATAAATGTACTACAATGCATGGGATGTTTCCCACACAAAGAACTATCTGGCCCAAAATGTCAATAATGTTAAGGGTGAGAAATCCTGGATATTTTAAATCATGGTCTCTGCTTATTTGGCACAGATCTTCAAAGATGGTTTTATCTTTGAATGTTTAGAACTCTTTTAGATCTTAAAGTGTGTGTTTTTTTTTATTACAGCAAATGTATTTGGCACTTTAACAGAACAAAATATAATAGAAGGCATGAATGTAAAAATGGGTTTTGGCTCTTGAACAAAGTATGCATGGAAGAGTTAGCCATTTGCCTGCTGCTGAAATGAGATAAAATATCGGAGCCAACTTTTTTTCTTATTTTCTTTCCAGAAAACGAGATCACTGTATTTTCATTTTTTAAAGAAAGATGATAATACTTCACCCAAAATTACTGATAAATAATGATGAGATATCAATCACCGAATTACTACATCTCTCTAAAGCATGTCTTTCACTTTGTCATTTTTCTTTAGGTTTGAATTTGTAATTAAGTTCTAACTCTATAAATGTAAGAATGTATAACCAAGGTTTGTCTTCATTCTTGGCTACAGTAGTAGTGGTAGTTAACCACTGGTAGTGGGTAAACTACTGGAACAATTTCTACACTGATAAATACAGAGCTGCTATGCAAAGCCTCCTGAATGCCCACCATCACCCGCAGTGACCCAGCCCCACCTCTGAACCTTCTCCATCTCCCCACAGTTCAGCACCTGCAGGGTTAATACCTACCCCAATAAGTGACTACCAACTCCAACAGCTTCTGCTCCAACTGGCAGATTCCAACTGCTCCCCTCCCCCAACTTGTTAAAAGTTTGAATAGTGTTTTGATTATATTACCAGCTACAATTATTGACAAGTTTTCCCATCATTATTGGTGGAGGTGGTGCTTGTCTTCTTAGATCCCAATAAGTAAGAGTAGATTAGAAGCCTCCTTTCCTTGATATCTAGATATTTAAATGTTTTCAAGGAAAATAGAAAACCTCAGATATGCACCAAAATTTGGTCTTCCACATATCTTTAAGTTCCGATAAATATATCTGTATCTTTGTGCAACAAAAGTAATTATGGTAAAAGAAATCCATAGCAAAAATGCGACCATTCTGTTCACCTTTATTTGATTTTTCCCTCCCCCACTTTTTCTTATAGATTTATTTATTTATTTATTTTAATGGTTCACCTTTATTATATTTTTTCCATTACCATTTATCCCTCATATAGTCTTCCACATCCACCTTTCTCCCTTCCCCCCACTACAATCACCACACTTGTTTGTGTCCATGAGTTCTCTGTTTTTTATGTGAAATACACAGAATTATAAATAATGGTATAAATTAAGAAACATTTTTTGACTCATAGGGATAAAAAGTGTAACAATGATATTTACATGAATTAAGAAATGGTAAGTGAGGAAATGAACAACATGAAACAAATGGTTTGATTATGAGTCCTAATTGCGTATAATGAGTGGCTGTAATATGCAAGCATGATAAAAAGGAAATGACATCATTCAATTTTCAAATACTAAAATTCACTACAGAAGACTTTTTGAATTTCAAAATTAAAGGTTTTTAATGCTGATGTCATTATTATTTTAATAAGTCCAATCAATACCAAAAGCACAAAGACATGAGTAAAAAATAATCCCAAGTCTCAGCACTCAGAACAATCATCATTGACAACTGGTGAACTTCAACGTATATGTTGCTTAATGTACTTAGACATGATGGCTGGCTGGATGGGTGGATGGATGGATTGATTTTTAGATAGATAAGACAGGTAAATGGATTGAAAAGTACAATGATATTATATTATGTTTTATTGAACAAGATTGTATTTAATTTACTGTAAATTTGTTTTAAAAAGCAGAAGGATTTTTTGGAGCTTAAATTTTTTCTGAACTTTCCACAAAAAAGATAAAAGGTATTCCTTTCTAGAATTTTATGGATAAGCAAAAAAGACTATGCAAAACATTATGAATTGAAGTTTTTTAAATCTGTTTCTCTTTTTAAAGCCACCCTTATTTTCTCTTTCTTATGAAACATTTGAAATTAGCACACTCTTTCCTTACTCTTTGTAGCTCCTGATCTTTGTTAGCTATTATGTATCTTGTTCTAATACAGTCATTATCCTCCAAGTTGTTCAGTTCCAGTTTTGCATTTAAAGAGAGTTCAGGCTCATCATCAGCCTTTTCACTAAGTCCATGCATGATTAGTCTGCTGTTTCATGATTGATTTAAGAACTGTACATCATCTATTGAATTCCTATTATGGAATGTGAGGATTTAGCTCATGTACACCAACTCTGCCACACACACTTTGCTCCTCACATTGTCTCATTGTGGTATGTCATCATTTTTATTAAGTCAACAGTGAGAGCTTATGTTACTATGACTGTAAACATTATTGGAACTGCGCCATGATTAAATTTCTCCCCCATACAGATTTTCTGCAAATTCATAATTGCCTTGCTTTTCTATGTTAATATTGCTAATTCTTCCTAAACTTAGTATTATTTTTCATATGTAAAAATGCTTTAAGTAATGGGTTAGGTCCATTTTTTCCTCTTAGCAAAGTTGCCCTGCAGCCTTCTGTCCTTCTGAGCCAGTCAACTGATTGCTAACTCTGCTGCAAACATCGTCAGTTTGGTTAGATGTGATCTCCTTCTTCTGTGTTCTATGATTTTGGCCCTATTTTTGAATCTCATATCTTCTTGTATACTTCCTGTATATTTAGAATAATGGAGCTTTTTGAAATCTTGTGTATCTGAAAATGTTTTTATTGTATTCTAATACCTTAAAAAATATTTGGCTGAGCATTAGTTAGAAACTTTTTTTTAAATTTGGGGGTATTTTTCCATTGTCTCTACAGTGTGATGCTACAGTTGCCAGATGCCATTTTGATCCCACAGCCTTTGTATTTAACTTTTCTTCACTTCTCTTAAGCCTTGTGGTTCTAAAATTTCAGGTTCTAAATTGGTGCAGGGTTGGTTTTTTTTTTTTTTTTTTTTTTTTTTTTTTTTTTTTTTTTTTTTTTTTTTTCCTTCATTCCTGTGCTGGGTACACAAAGGCAATTTCAATGTGAATCACTTTCAGAAATAACTCTTTTAGAAGGGTTTCTTTTTTAACTTCACCTATCATGCTTTCAATTTCTAAAGAGTTCTTCCTTGTTTTCTATTGTTTCTTTGTTTAGAAATAATTTTATCTGGTTTCCTAAATTTAATATCTTTTCTTAACTTTCTCAAGATATCACTCATAATTTTTAAAGTTTTTTTCTGCTCTCTTCAATATCACACTTTTATGTTTTTTTTTTTCTATTTGTTTGAGTGTCTATATTCCCCCTTCAAGGCTCTCTGCAAATATCTCATGATGTCTTGTATGTCAGGTATTTAGAAAGTGTGTTAGAAGCTCTGGATGCATGCTTTAAGCTAGAGTGATCCAGTTGGCATCCAAGCAACCAGAGCAGTGGTTCTCAAATCTGAGTTTGAGACTCAAACCTGAGGCCTCAGAATCACCTCGAGGGCTTCCTGAAACTCACATCGACAGGCACTGCCCTCATATTTTTTGATTTGTAGGTGGAGACTGGGAATTTACAGTTGTAAAAGATTTTCAGTCAATGCTGCTGTTACTGATCCTGGGCCCACAATTTAAGAACCACTAGTCTAGGGAAAACTCAATCCAATTTCCTGTCTAGTTGCCATACATCTGTTACCCAGAGCAGAACAAAAGAATCAGATGGCAATCTCACTCTTCAGTACTGTACTGAGTTTTTCTCTAAAACTTTCTATTTTCAGAAAGTTCTCATTCCAAATCTTCATTGAACCTAGTGTCTTGTAAGTTAAAGCTCCTTTAATAATTTCATCAGAGAATAAACCTTACCCTACCCAGGATCTAGCCATTTCTTTCTTCTCATCTTTTTAATCCTCACCTGAGGATATGTTTTAACTGATTTTAAAGAGAATGGAAAGGAGGTGGAGGAGAGAAACATTGATGTGAGAGAGAAACATCATTTGGTTGCCTCCTGTAAACCCCCTGACCCTTGATCTAATCCACAACCTAGGTATGTGCCCTGACTGGGGATTGAACCCTCAAGCTTTTGATGCATGAGATGACACCCCAACCAAATGACCCACCCAGCCAAGGCTGAACTGCTTCTTATAAAGATTTCAACTAGACCTCATCTTATCAGCCCAGCCTCCCATTCTTACCTCCTGAGGTACTGCTTGTCTCCAATTTCCAAATCTAAGGTTTCTTCAGCTTAAATTTTCATTGGTAGCCCTCTGTTCAGGCACACAGGTTTCATTTTTCCTCATTTTTAGTTAGTGACCATTCTTCCACATGCTTTCCATTTCCCATTTGTTAACATTTCACCCATTATTATGTCTATTACTATTTTTTTAAAAATAGATTTTATACCTGTTTTGAAACTATGCCCTTTAGTGGGGCTCTAGGAGGGAGCACGTATATATGCACTTGTTCAATCTACTGTATTTTATAATTTTGGTCCAAATAATGACATTTAGGTCAACAACAGATCACATATGGGATGGTGGTCCTGTAAAATCATAATGGACATGAAAAATTCCTATTATCTAGTGATGTCATAGCCATCAAAACATCATAATGCAACATATTACATGTTTGTGGTTATGCTGATGTAAACAAACCTACAGTCATAGAAAAATATAGCACATGAAGTTATGCACAGTACATTATGCTTGATTATAAAACAAATGACTGTTACTGGTTCATGCATTTACTACACTGTACTTATAATTAGAGTGCACTCCTTTTTTTACAAAAATAAGTTTGCTGTAAAACAGTTTGCCTTATAGCAACAGCAGGCTCATATATCTCTTGTTTACTGTATTTCTTGATTGCATCATTTTCTTTTGTCCTTGATTCAATCTTGTGTTGTTTTGTATAGTAACATGCTGTACAGGCTTAGAAGCAATAGCCTATATGTATAGGCTAGGTGTGTAGTAGGCTGCACCATTGCAGGTTTGTGTCAAGTGACTTTGACATTCACACAGTGATGTTGTGAAGTTGCCTAAGGTAACCTTTCTGAGAACATATCCCCATTGTTAATCGGCAAAACCATATTAAAAATCTCCCTTTCCTTCTTTACCTTCCACCCTCTAATCAGGTAGTTTCTTTAGGCTAGAATGAAACAATGTCACAGATAATGGACATAGCCATGGGCATAAGATTTATCTTATCTCATTATTTGAATACATTTTTTTTGTTGTATGTATTCAGATTGTGTTTTTACCTATAGCGACCAATGTGAACCTACTCAAGGTTTTAAAAGGAGTTGTGTGTCAACTTTGTTAGCTTCTTCATTTATTTTGGTTTATCATTTGACAGTATTTAAGTCAGAGTTAATATTTTAGTTGTAAATATGTTCTTGTTTCATTAAGGATAAATAGTGCTTCCATAATTTTCATTTTCTGTTAATATTGGCAAATTTCAAGGAACTCAACTAAATTAGAAATTTGCATCTTCCATTTTTAATTGAAATTCTATTTCTGAAAATTTAAATACCCTGAATTATTGTGTATGCTAGTTTGAGGTAAAATCAAAATTACCTACCAGTAAATTCTTCAAGATTCATGAAAATAATCTCTTTCTAATGGCTATGCAATTTCTTTTTTTTTATTTTTTAAAAATTTATTCTGGCAAAATTTGAAGTGTTTAATGTATAATTTTAATACTTATGTTTACTAATTCTTCAGTTTAAGTAGAATTTTTCAATTTTACATAAAACTATATCTATGATAGGTAGTGAGTGTAAATTTTAAAAATATATATTTTTAAGGGTGAGTCAATAATGATACAACATATTTTTTTTTCAGATTTTCTGCTGTGATGCTTGATAGTATTTAGATGCTCAAAGGTATTGTCTGAACCAATCAGTGCAAAAATGGATCCCATCAAACACAGGCCTGCTTGTCAGATTTCATGTCCCAGTTTTGCTTCTGTCAGCATAAGCAAGTCACTAGCAGGAGCATTCAGGAAGAAAATAAAAGTATGTGCAAATAAAACAGACTCCTCTGTACTCCTGAAACCTTGAAGTTTAAGGATGAATAGAAAATAATTAGCCTTTTTTTTTTCATTTTTGCCTAAATTTAATGGGTAGTAGTATTTTTGGTTTGTTGTTTTCCTCGAGATCCAATGAAGTTTTATGAAGCAAGAAACGTCACCAGTATGACCCATATGAGATTAAATTCAAACTGTAGGAAATGAGCAGCTCCAGGTTGTTATGACATTTGTGCAATGCATTTGTCTTTTTATTAGTAGGAGTTTAGCAGGTTAAGCAGTTGAGGGAATCTAACAGAGAAATAAATCAAAGTGCTAGAGATTAAACAGTAAGTATAGAGATCAGAGAACATACCGCCCATTATTAGGTATGAATTGGTTGGGTAATTAAATGTAACATATGCCTTTTTTACTCCTACCCCCAACGCCTTTCTGTTTTTGTTTTTTTGTTTGTTTGTTTGTTTGTTTATGTTTTCCTGGGTTAGGTCTTAGAGTCCAGTTTGTATTTATACAGGAGTTTTGTTTTGTTTTTTTCTTCCATTCAGGTTTCCAAACAGTTTTTTTCTGTCTAACTTCTTGCCATTTCAAACATATTAAAAAGGTACTGTTGGAGTCCATTTCCATTTGGATCTAAGGTTGTTGTCTGAAAGGAATTAAGGTAAAAACCTAGTTCACTAGGCAATAGGGTGGCAAAATATTTACAAATAAGACCCACTATTTTTTTACATTTATTTGTGTACACAGTGCCAAATATTTCTGACTACCAAATTCCAGATGTTAAAAAGTCTATTCAAACTCATGAAAAGCAAGGACCTCCATCTAAGATTACTCTGTCCAGCAAAGCTATCATTTAGAATGCAAGGGCAGATAAAGTGCTTCCCAGATAAGGTCAAGTTCAAGGAGCTCATCATCACCAAGATTTTATTAAATAAAATGTTAAAGGGACTTATCTAAGAAAAAGAAGAAGATCAAAAATATGAACAGAAAAATGACAACAAATTCACAACTGTCAAAAACTAAACCTAAAACAAAAACAAAATAAAACAAGCTAAGCAAACAACTAGAACAGGAACAGAATCCTAGAAATGGAGGTCACATGGAGGGTTATCAGTGGAGAGGGAGAGGGGTAGAGTGGGGGAAAAGGTACAGAGAATAAGAAATGTAATTGATAGATATAAAATGGACAGGGGAGTTTAAGAATAGTACAGGAAATAGAGAAGCCAAAGACCTTATATGTATGACCCATGGACATAAACTAATGGGGGAGATGGCTGGAAAGAAGGGGGATACAGGGCTGATGGGGGAAAAGGGTAGAAAAAAATAGGACAACTATAATAATATAATCAATAAAATATATTTTTAAAAAGCTAGAAAAATAAGAAGTCTTTAAATCAAGAAGCAATATTATCATTCATTCTCAATTATGTCATATATAGTTTTATTTTCTGAACCTTTTATTTCACAAAATGTATTTACTTCAGGATGGGAGCTTCTTAGCACACTACTGAGTTTCTTAATACTGAAAGTTCTTACTTTTCTATGACATAACAGATTTCACTTTGTAAATAAGTATTATTACTAACATCCACACCGTGGTTTACAGATAGCAGGCCCCTAGTAAATGTTAGTTACCTTTCCTCTGAATTTCTTCCTATCATTAGAATCATTAAGGTCCCATTTAAAAAGGAGCTCACTCATCTATATTTTGGGTTATTATGAGACTTTTATAAGGAGCATAATAGGGAAATACTGCTTTCTCCAGACCTTCAAAAAGTACAAATTTGCCTTTAAGATTTCTAGAAAAACAGAGCCATAAAACATAATTGTAAGCCTCATGCCTACAAATGATAATCTTGCATTTGCTACTGGTTTTCATGAAAAATCATTTATCCCCAAATATATTCTAATAGGTTTCAATGAAAATTTAACCTAATTAGAACATGTTCAAGGCATTCATATTTGCTTATTGAAACACTCAAACTGCAGGAAAATTACACCAGGGGATGTTTTTGTATATAAAAATATTTTCCTATTAGTACCCCCATGAAAAAGGCCCAAAATAGCAAGAGGAATAATGATAAGTAGATGCAGTAATGAAGGCCAGGTATTTTCCAACTAATGACTGGCAAGAACTCTGTTCGAAACAGAAACCTGTAATGACAGTTATCAATATTGTACTGTCATACCCCAAAAGGTAGTTCATGGCAAAAAAAAAACTTTCACTCTGTGTGCTATTTTTAAATCTTCACAATATTCTTCAATATGGCAATGACATACTGCACAGAAAAAAAAAGTCATTTCCAACTAAATTTTAGTGTTGTAGTAGAGTATATTCTGCTGATTATTGAAAAGTTATTGCAGCTCTCAATCAATCAAACTATTAAACACACTGTGGGATGTATGGTGTTGGCACACTTGTTAAGATTAAGCCATTCATTCCCAAGGTGAGAAAGAAGAACAAAGTAGGAGGGATCATAATACCTGATATCAAACTATGTTACAAGGCCACTGTAATCAAAACAGTCTGGCACAAGAACATACACATAGACCAATGGAAGAGAATCAAGAGCCCAGAAATAAACCCATGTCTCTATGGTCAATTAATATTCAACAAATGGGGCAGAAGCATAAAATAGAGTAAAAATAGCCTCTTCAATAAATGCTGTTGGGAGATCTGGATAAGTTTATGCAAAAAAAAACCGAAACTAAACCATCAACTTATACCATACACCAAAATGAACTAAAGATGGATAAAAGACTTAAATATAAGTCATGACACCATAAAAGTCCTGGAGAAGAAAACAGGCAGGGCAATTTAAAATATCTCACACAGCAATGTTTTCACCAATATGTCCCCTAGAGCAAGGGATATAAAGGAAAAAAAAAATGAGGCTACATCAAATTTAAAAGCTTCTGCATGACTGAAGAAAATATGAACAAAATGAAAAGGGAACCAACCATATGGGAAAACATATTTGCCAATGATACCTCAGACAATGTTTTGATACCCAAATATGTAAAGAACTGGTTTCTGGCCAAGATGGAGGCATAGGTAGATACACTGTGCCTCCTTCCACAACCAAAAGAAGGACAACAACACTTTAAAAACAGAAAACAACCAGAACTGCCAGAGAATTGAACTGTGTGGAAGTCTGACAACCAAGGAGTTAAAGAACAAACATTCATCCAGACTGGTAGGAGAGGTGCAGACAGGCAGCCTGAGTAGCGAGGACTCATGGCAAGGTGGTAGCTGGTGGACCAGGCAGTCCCACATTTTTGTACAGATAAACTAGGAGGAACAACTGGGGAGTGAGACACACCATGTAAACCAGGGTTCCCGAACGGGGAAATAAAACCTCAAAACTTCTGACGGAAAAAACCTGTAGGGGTTGAGGCAACAGGAGAAACTCCCAGCCTCACAGGAGAGTTCATTGGAGAGACCCACAGGGCCTAGAGCATACACAAGCCTATCCACCCAGGAATCAGCACCAAAGGAGCCCAATTTGCTTGTGGGTAGCTGAGGAAGTTACTGAAAGCTGGCCAAGAGCCCAGCAGGAGACTTTGTTCCCTTCTGAACATGAACTAAGGGGCAGGGAAGGGGAGGTACAGGGCAAAGAGGAATAAAAGGGGGAAAATTGGGACAACAGCAATAGCATAATCAATAAAATATATTTAAAAATGTATAAAAAGAACTTACATGACTTCACACCCTGAAGACAAACAATCCAATTAAAAAAATGGGCAAAGGACCTGAACAGATGCTTCTCCAAGGGGGACATACAGATGGTGCATAGACACATGAAAAAATGCTCAGCATCAGTAGTCATCAAAAAGTTGCAAATCAAAACCACAATGAGATATCACTTCACACCAGTCAGAATGGGCTTCATTAACAAATCAACAAACAAGTGCTGGCGAGGTTGTAGAGAAAAGGGAACCCTAGTGCACTGTTGATGGGAATGCAGACTGGTGCAGCCATGGTGGAAAACAGTATGGAATTTCCTCAAAAAGCTAAAAATGGAACTGCCTTTTGATCCATGATTCCACTGCTGAGATTATACCCCAAAAACTTGAAGCACCAATTCAAAAGAACCTACATACCCCAATGTTCATAGTGGCATTATTTACAATAACCAAATGCTGGAAACAGCCTAAGTGCCCATCAATAAATGAGTGGATCAAAAAACTGTGGTATATTTATACAATGGAGTACTATGGAGCAGAAAGAAAGAACTCCTACCCTTCACAACAGCATGGATGGAACTGGAGAGCATTATGTTAAGTGAAATAAGCCAGGTGGTGAAAGACAAATACCATATGATCTCATCTATAAGTGGAACCTAGTGAACAGAACAAACAAGCTAATAGAACTAGAGACATTGAAATAAAGAATAAACTGATAGTGACCAGAAGGGGGAAGGAAGGGAAAAATAGGGGGAAGGGGCAAGTTAAGAAACTTGTCTAGAGGACCCATGGGCATGGACAATGGGGTGGAGTTTGATTTTGGGAGCATGGGGGAGTCTGGGATGGGGAAAGCAACAAGAAAAAATGTGGGACAACTGTTACTGAACAACAATAATTTTTTGAAAAGCACTGTTGTAAGAACTGCAGTATTTAAAATTGTCAATTTTTAGTAGTAACATTGGATATATTATTGTCAGTCTATGGCAGGGTAATTTATGCTCACCATGCAATTTTCAGCCCCCTAATTTTTATTAGATGTATGTGAGTAGTTCTGGCCAATTAAATCCTAAAAGATCCTGTGTGCCACTTCTGTGTTGAGGCTATGGAGACCCATATGTGATTTTACAGTCTTACTTTTGCTTTGCTGCAGCAGATGTGGAGTCCTTAGTGCTTTGATGCAGCATTTGAATCTTAGAGCTTCCACAGCCTGAGTGTCTGAGCGACTGAGTGGAGCACAGCCCCCCTTAATCTGCAAAGGGCATAGAACATGAACAAGAAGGAAACTTTGGCTGTGTTAAGTCATGGAGATTTTTTTTTTTTTTTGGTACCTTTCAAGAAATTTGTTCATTTAACCTAAATTGTCTGATTCACACAGAAGTGGAGATCACATGGAGTGTTATCAGTGGGGAGGGGACAAGGGAAGAATGGGGGAAAAGGTACAGGGAATAAGTATAAATGGTAGGTACAAAATAGGAAGGAGGAGATTAAGAATAGTATAGGGAATGGAGAAACCAAAGAATTTATATGTACAACCCATGGACATGAACTAATGAGGGGGGTAATGCTGGTGGAAGGTGGGGTGGAGGGTGGAGGAGAATAAAGGGGAGAAAAAATGGGACAACTGTAATAGCATAATCAATAAAATATACTTAAAAATAAATAAATTATCTGATTCATTGGCATGGACATTTTAATGATATGATCTTATTTATATATCTGTAGAATCTGTGGTGATATAACCTCTCTCATTCCTGTGAGTGATTAATTTGTGCTTTCTCTTTTTCCTGTTCAGTCTAGCTAGTGGTTAATTGATTTTTTCTTTCTTTCTTTCTTTTTTTTTTTTTTTTGGTCTTCTCTACAAACAATATTTGGTTTTTATTGGTTTTTCTACTTGTTTTAAATTTTCTATTTAGTTGATTTGTACTCTCATGTGCTGTTTTTCTCTCTTATACTTACTGTAAGTTTAAAGTTTAATTCATCTTTTCCCTGGTTCCTTACAGAAGAAACTGAGATCACTGATTGAAGATCTTTCTTTTTTTCTGACATAAGTTTTTAGTTAGTGCAATAAATCTGCCCCTAAGTATCGGCTTATTTTGTGGTACATATTTTGGTAGTGTGTTTAATTTTTATTCAATTCAAAATACTTCTGAATTGTTTTGTTTTTTTTTTTTTTTTTTGCCCCATGGATTACATATATTATTTTGTACCTGAGGTTTTAAGGGTTCTCCAGAGATTTTTTTACTATTGATTTCTAATTTAATTATATTTTGGTTAGAGAATATACTTTGCATGTCTTTCAAATTTATTGAGACCATTTTGATGGCCCTGAATAAATTCTATCTTAATAAGTATTCCCTGTGCAATCTACAGTTTGGGGCTGCCCTATAAATTTCAGCCAGGTGGA
Source organism: Anoura caudifer (assembly GCA_004027475.1). NCBI lineage: Eukaryota > Metazoa > Chordata > Mammalia > Chiroptera > Phyllostomidae > Anoura > Anoura caudifer. Next base: position 472,204 of record PVKU01000065.1, on the reverse strand, counting down.
GATGGTTGATAGCATTCCTCCAGTCATCTATCAGCTTACTGATTTTTTCATCTACATGTTCCATCAATTATTGAAAGAGGGTTTACTGAAATCTGACTATAATTGTGAATTTGTCTCTTTCTTTGCAATTCAGTTTCTATTTCACATATTTTGAACCTCTGTCATTAGTACATGAACATGTAGAATTATTATCTCCCTCTGATGTATTGACCCAGGAATAATTATGCAATGGTTTCATTATCCCTGATAGTATTGTTTTCATTGAAACACACACTGTTAGATATTAATATAGTCACTCCAGCTTTCATTTGGCTAGTGTTAGCATGATATGCCTTTTTCTGTCCTTTTTTAAAAAAATTGATGTGTGTGTTTACATTTTAAGTGAGTTATAAGTTAGATCTTGCTTTTTTTTTAAAATCCAATATAACAATTACTGACTTTTAATTGTGGCATTTAAATCATTTGTATTTCATATCATTTTGATGATTCAAGTTAAGCCTATCATTAGTCTGCTTTCCTTTCTCACATCTTTTATATCTTCCTTTGTATTGAGTATTTTTAATTATGCTATGATATCTCCTTGGTTAACTTAGCTATACCTCTTTGGGTTTTCTTTATTATTATTTAAGTGATTGCTCTAGAGTTTATACTATACATCTTTAACATCAAAATTTGCCTTTAAGGGATATTATACCACTTCACAAACAGAATAGGAACTTTAAATAGCATACTTCCATTTCTCCCTTGTCAGCCTTTTCATTGTTTCCATATATTATTTTGGCCATGTGTTTTACATATGTTGTAAACCCTATGCTACATTGCTATTATTTTTAAAGAGTCAGTTACCTTATAAATATTTAAATAAAAATGTGTATGTTTACCTATATAACTACAATTTACATTGTCTTTTTTCTAATATATAGATCCTTATTTCCACATTATCATTTTTCTTCCTTTGAAGGACTTCCTTTAACATTTCTCTTTAAAGTCTTTATTTTGCCTTAATCTCTGAAAGGTATTTTTTTTCTAACAGAATTTTAGATAGGCAGATTTTTTTTTCCAGTTATTTCTAAGATGTTTCTCCACTGTCTTCTTAATTGTGTTGCATTGTTTTAATTGCTATTGTTTTCCAATGAGTCATTTCCTGTCATCTTTACCTTTGTTCCTCTCTATATATAATTTTGATCAGGCTGCTTTAAAAATTTTCTCTTAAGAAAGATTTTCTCCTTAAGAAAATCTGGTTTTGAACAAAACCTGGTTTTGTACAATTTGATGATGATATGCCTTAACGTAGTCTTCATCATGTTTCTTGCCCATGAGCTTCTTGGATCTTGGATTTATTGTTTTCATCAAATTTAGAAAATGTTTTGGCCATTTGTTCAATTATTTTGCCCTTCTTCCCCCAATTAGGGACTCTGATTCCATATATATATCCAACTGCTTGCAGTTGCCCCACTGCTCACTGATACTCTGTTCATTAAAATTTTTTTTTCTCAATTAGGTTCATTGTGGATAGTTTCTATTTTTATGTCCTGAATTTACTAACCTTTTCTTCTGCAATGTCTAATCTGCCATTAATCCCCCAAATAACTTTGTCATCTCGGACTGTAGCTTTTATTTCTAGAACTTAGATTTTGGTCATTTTTACATTTCATATCTCTGCTTATACTTTTGCCCATTTCTTTTGCCCGTTACTGTCTTTAAATATCTAGTGTACAGTGTCCTGAAACTATTGTTTCATACCATTTATCCAATTTTTTGGATGTTTTGGGTGGGGTGAGAGATGGTAAAACTGCTCCCTGTAACTTATCTTAGCTAAAAAGGCAAGTCCCTTTGAGATTAATTTGTTACCACGACATAATCTTGTCTCCCCTGAGTAATATATATACATTTTTGCCAAATTAGAAAGACTATTAGCAAAATATCAGTGGATTTGAAATAAAAGCAAAATCCACAGTGATTTAAGACATCTTTAATTTTCTTGTTATGAAAGGACATCAGGTTTTCTATTAGTAGAAAAAAAAACTATCACAAATCCTGAAAATTCTACATAATACACTTTTGGAAAATAATGTGGACTTTGTTTTATCCAGCCTCCAGTGGTCATAATTGCTTAGCATTGGAATATATGGAGTGCACAGATCTAGTCTTAAAGTTGAATAGTAGAAAACATTTCCATATTCCTTGGGATGGAAGGGGTAGCATGGGAACATAAATAACTAATTCAGATTAAGCTTTATAAGAAATGCACCATATGTTACTTGGCCTGAAAATTCACAACAGGAACAGAACTTAGCTTTAGTAATAATATTTCTGCATGGTCTCATAAATAATGGAAATCTGACCTGGAATAACAGATGTAGCTGAAGTAATGGCTCAAAATGGGATTTGAGAATTCACATCCTATGCAATAACTTGTATTTTTTGAACGAAACTGTGCTTGCTTTTGACTCTTAGCCATTTAGTTCTTTAATTTTTTCTTCTCTCTGTTTAAAAGTCATTTAATTTAGTTAGGCAATTTAGAAAAAGTAAAACTATTCATATTCTCACTGCCCTAAAACAATCATTTTAAAGTATTTTCATCACCTTTCAATCAATCCTTACCCATGTGTGTGCACACGTGCATACTGTTTAAACTAAGAAGTACACAGCATAGGGTAGCATACAGCAGAGCAAGAACTTGGGTTCAGCACCATACTTTCTGGTTTCAAATCCTTACCCTGTCACTGCCTTGCTCTTTGATTGTGGCCAGATTATGTGTATCTCTCTGCCTTCCCTGTATAAAGATAGAACAACATTATTACCTCACAAGGGTGCTTTGAGGATCTAATGGAATAATATTATAAAGTACTTAAAATAGAGACTGGCACATAATAAGTGCTCAATTTAGCTATTTTTATAGATACATGTTTCCATAGATTCTTCATAATTGTTTAGTGTTGGTCCACATTTTACCATCATTAAGATCAGTAATTTACTGAATTAATTCTTCATTTTTATTCATTATTTCTAAATGTCATAATACAAATACTAAAAGAAATCTTCATATATGTAACTCTGATTCTGTTGAATTATATGAGTGGGGTAATTATGCAAAATTGTTTGTTTGTGATTTTTCCAAAAAGGCTGTACTAAAATACAATTGTTTTGTTGAATTACTACTAATTCTTAAAAAAAGAGAATGGACATTTTCTTTAATGATCAACCTAAAGCAGACAGTAATTGAAATCACTTAAAAACCTTAAGTTCTTGAACACTTATATCATAGATTGGTAAGCTCTCTCCCTACCCATGCATAATAATCGCTCTCTTGATGAAGAGAAAATATTTTAATGCTGCACTTGCTCATCCAGAAACAACATGAATGAGATGAGAAGTAACATAAAAAGAAGAGCTAGATATATATTCTCAGATGTCAAAAACTAATACATAATTAAACTAAGCTATAATAAAAACTTCATTATAGTATAATAAAAACAAAAGTCTTTACTCAAAAAGACACAGTTCAAAATTATTTAAACAAAAGTTTAATTTAGATAAAAGTTATGAGTTCTAAAATGGTTGGAGTGGCAAGGATCTGGAAGCTCATGTAGAACAGAAATGGTGCCATGGCCATTTTTGGTTGTCTACCACACTACTGCTTTACAGTATTACTGATGCTACAAAATAATGGTGTTGCCATTTATTAAATGTATATCGATACTGATACTGCAATGCATATACCTCTGGTGGTAACTTCTTCACTTTAATGTATTTTCTGATTTTCTCTTTCACTGGACGCAGGGATACCTGGAAACAGGGTTTGTGTCTTAGTCATATTTTATTTCAAAACTGAGCACAAGACTTAGTGCAGAACAGGTTCTTAATATATATTTATTGCATGAGTGAAAAACTTGAATTATTTGCAATTTAAAGGCCAAGATAATATAATGTCTTTCTAAAACAATTCTAATTCATTAATAAACTAATTTTCTTCAATAGCAAATTGAAAAAGATTATGTCAAAATAGGAAAGAGTTAAGAGATTTACAAAAGTAGTACTAGCCTCAAATATGGAATTAGGATGAATAGTCTTTCCCTCAGAAAATGTTAGGGGGAAAATTGTACATTCAGAAGATATTACGATGCTTAGCTTCTGCTCCTGCAATCTATTTTGGCAGACAGCATTCAAAATTGAAGGAAGGTTCCAATTTAGACCAGACAGTGTGTTATGTAATATTATTATTTCAGCAGTCAGAGTTTTTCTGGGAAATAATTTCATAGCTGTTAGTCACATCAATATATCAGTAAACTACTTTTTTTCTTAATGGAATATTTTTACATGCAAAGCACTTTGGACATGATTTACTTGGCCTTATTCTACTTCTTCATTAAAGCATTTTGTGTGCTTTATGCTTTACATTCTGATTCCAATATTTCAATGACCACCTAGATTTTAATATCAATTAATATAATGCCATTTTGTGTTTACATTAGAGTATTTTTCTGTATGAATATCTTAGAGCATTTAACCTAGTACAATTCTTTTTGAGATGTATAGTGCAGGAGTAATTTTATCTATATTCTGAGTAAGGTACCAAAGGGTATAAAGATTATTTCTTAATTAAAACCTCATTCAAATTTAGAGATAAGTCTCACATGAGCATGCAGGTTGTGCATTTTTTCAAAATGATATTTCCCACAGAGCAGAAATCTTAATTTGTAAAAAGAAATCTGAAGCATTGGAAATGCTGATGAACGATAAGGACCACAGAGTAAAAACAAAGAAATAAACATAAACTCATAGGTATGCAGCTGTACTTTTTTTTTTAGCATACAGTTGCCAAAGTTGTCACAAACTCTCAGCAGAAACTCCATTATCCAGAAATTAAGTTATGGACTCCTCTGTTCTAGAGGGGGTTTTCACTGACATTGTCATCCTCGTTGTCATCATCATCGCCTACACAGTCATTATGAGTTGTTTCTATAGTAGTTCAGAATTCTAAATGTATGTGAATTTATATTTTTTGATTAACAGAGTTAAAGGCTAATCCATCCTGTCACCCAAAAACCCTTAGCCTATGAATTGTTGTCATCGAATTTTTTTTGATCTGATAAATGGGGTTACTTGTATATTTGGTTGTTTATTTTCCTAATTTACTTGTTTATTGTCTATCTCCCTGATCAGAATTTTATTTCCAAGAAGGAAGGTATTTGACCTATTAATTAAGTACTAATTCCTAAGCTTTGAGGTATACACTGAATAATTTTTTGTTGACTGCATGAACTGCAAAGAATTCAGTGAGTATGGAATGAGGTTAAAGAAGAGAGAGTAGTGAGAAATGCAGCTAGAGAAATATAAAGATCTAGGAATAAGTAAGGCAATACCTGGGGTGTGCATTTGATCCCCAGGTCCATGTGGAGCCATTGAAAAGATGCAAACAGAGCTACTCCTTATTTAGACACATAAGGCTGAGAGATCATAGGAATTGCAGTGTAGAGACTGGACTAGAGGGAAGCCAGATTGAAATCAAAGGATCAGTTTATAAATTTTAAAGAAATCCAAACAAAAGACAAAAAATGGAAAGAGTGAGACAATTTTAGCTTTCTCTCTTAGGTTGATGTTTTCTACTTCTTACTTTACACAAAGAGATATAAGAGCTAAAGTTTGTAAGCTAAAACAAAAAACACAGTGAAGAAACTCTACAGTAAACCCAGTGTTACCCAACTTTGAGTATCCATGTTTTTGGGTGGTCCCTCTGCTTCAGGGTGGTTCCTGGACATGTGGCTTGCTTGAAACCAAGGAAATTCAACAGGGGTAACAAGATGCCCTATCATGATTATGTTACATCCATGTGTGACCTGTCTAGCAAAGAGACTTTCTGCCTTGTCTGCTATAGCTCAGTTCTACAACCACAAGAACTCAGTCTAGCTAACAACCGTGTGATCTTAGAAGTGGATCCTTCCCCGGTTCAGCCTTGAGATGAGACCTCAACCCCAGCCAACACCTTGCCTCAGGAGATTCTGAAGTAGAGAAGCCAGCTATGCCATGCCCAGACCCATGACACACAGAAATGATGTTATTAACTAATGTGTGGTGTTTCAAGCCATTACATTTATTGTTATACAGCTACCTAGCAACACATAACCAACACAACATAGTAAAAGAAAAAAAGATCAGGAAAAAATTATAGAGACTAAGCTTGAAAACTGCTCCAGAAATGGGCAATACCCTATGAGTGAATTAAGGTATTAGCAAATGGCCCTGGCCAGTGTGGCTTATCTGGTTGGAGCATTGTTCTGTAAACTGAAAGGTCATGGGTTCAATTCCCAGTCAGGGCACATGCTTACGTTCCGTGTTCCATCCCCAGTGAGGTCACATAGGGAGGCGACTGATTGATGTTTCTCTCTCACATCAGTGTTTCTCTCCCTCTCTCTCCCTTCTTTCCCTCTCTCTAAAATCAATATGCATGCCCTTGGTTGTGGATTGAAAAAAAAAATAATGGCAAATGGATACCAAGGGCCTGCTATCTGTACCCTCAGGTTTGGAGTTTGTTTTCTTTTATAGTGCTTATCATTATAATAAAACAGGTTTTCAAGTATATGCTGGATTCCTATCTCTCCTAAATAGACTCTAAGCTTCCTAACACCAGGGATAGTGGGAACGTTTCTTTTATTCCACACTCTATCTCAGTTTTAGCACATCCTTGGCAGAGAGTGTCACTCAAAAATACAACTATTTAAAATATTCAATGCATGAGTAAAAGCAGAAACTGCAGCAAGTTCCTGGGGCCTAAGGTCTCTGGTCCAAAGTTGTGTTGTAAGGACACCTGGCAGAGAGCCCTGAGAATCTGGCTCTAGGAGACACATGCACAATTATTTCCTAGAGAGAAGTCGTTCTTATCAAGTCCAGACAGACCAGGCAGATCCTGCTGAACTCAGTCAGTTGCGATTGAAAGACAGCACCCCTGCGACTTTTTTTTTTTTTTTTTAAATCTTCCTCTTTATCCTTTTGCAGACTTAGCTCTGTTCTGATTGAGAATACTTTGTTCACCCCATCCCACCTGTCTTCCATCCCAAGATGCATTTATTTTTTCTGAGGAGAAGATAAACTGAAATACAGTTTTTTCAGTTTATCTAAGGATATTGTGTTCTGTCTTTATAAGATAGAAAAGCAAAGAAAAAAGAAAGAAAAGAAAAGAAAAGAAAAGAAAAGAAAAGAAAAGAAAAGAAAAGAAAAGACAATAACAGTGCTCCATTAGTCATTTCTCACACTCCTTGCTCTGGCAGCTCATGTGTGATCTGCCTTCTAAGTCCAGTCACTCTTAATGTCCCCAAAGCATATTTCCACACCAAAGCTCTGGGGAAATTGGCATCAGATCTGCAGTCACTAGGCCTTTGCTTTTGTCCATTTCCAAATTCCTAAACGCTAACTTTTTACATCATTTTCTCTCCCAGAATTTATTCTAAGAATTCTCACTGCTCGATGCTCTGATTTTACCTCCTTAATATTATCTTTGTCTCTTTTTGCCACTTTGATTTTTTCCTACCCCAGTTTATCTATCTGAACACATTCTCTCACTCTTTTTTTAATTGCTAAAAATGCCATCTACAGCAGCAAGTTTGGAGTTTTATTTTATACAACTACTACCAGGAAATTCAGAGTGAGTTTAGTGTTTGTTTAAAATAACTTCTTGCCTCTGTTACCCAAGGATATTAAGTCAAGATATGTAGATAAATAACATAGATAAAAAAAAAAGTCCAACACAAGAAGTAACCACTGTTAGCATCATAATAATTTCCTTCAGATATTGTTATATGGTGAGTAGGAAAGAAAAGTATACTAATCCATTTCTTTTATTCAGAAACGTGACATTTTATATGTTCAATAGAACACCCAGCACCCACACTTAAAAATATTAGATTAAAAACATTTTGTAAAGATCTTTTTTTTTGTAGCAAATGCTGACCTGGCAGTAAAGTAAGGAAAAGAATCAGAGGTTATAAATGACAGGGAAGCTTGGATCCAGACATGGAGCAGTGCCTTGAAGTCAGTGTTTGCCTCAGGGGAGCTGATGCCCACATGGCCCAAGGCCTGGGTTTCAATGGGTCAGGCCTGACCCATTGAAACAGGAGAAGTCTGGTACCTGAGTGGAGTAAGAGACAGAATTGGGACCTCACACATGATGTGAGACCCTTAAAGGGTGACATATTTTGAGGCTGAATTGGAAAAATCTGATTCTGCAAGAGAGAAACAGGCATACACGTCACATTTGTTCTTGGTGCTGGGTGAAACTTAAAAAAAAAATTAGAATGCCTATCTATAATTCTATATACAGAAACAAACATAAATGCCCTTTAAAAATACTTTAATTGTTATCTTCAAATAACTCCAGAAAATAAAGTTTCAAATAAGACTAATGATCACAAACAATGATGAACAAGAGTTGCAGAAGCAACCAACTGCAGAATCAGATGTTAAAGAATAGAGATCTTTGAATTATTCAGTATGATAAATAAACTAAGCATGTTACATATTTAAAAAAAATAAGAGGAGATCAAAAGACTGAAGGTTTTGAGATTTTCAAAACTGATAAAGCAGATTTGAGAAAGAGCCAAATAGAGCTTCTAGAAATTGAAAAAAAATTAATATAACAATTAAATTTAAAACTATGTGGGTGAAACCTAGTGAGAAAATAAACTGAAATACAGAGCTGAAGAAATTTTAAAATACTATACTTAAAGAGACAAAATTATGAAAAGTGTTAAGAAACATGCAGGATAGAATGAGAAGATTTAACAAGCATTTAACCATAGTTTTAGAAAAAAATTCCATCTGCGGTATGTTGAATTTGTGCATGCAGAGTAAGGACGGTAGAGTCAAAAGTTCTATACAGATTTTAAACTGTGGGTTTTCAGTGACCCTGACCTGTGTTTTTCAAGGTTCAACTGTATTATCATTGCCTTGAAGAAGTAACTAGACACTGTCACCTTTAGGTTTGTGAGTGGGTCTGCCTAGGGCCATCCAATGGTGTGTGAGTTCTCAACTTTGTGTAGGAAGGTTTTCACAACAGGAGTCCAGGTGACTATGAAGGTACATTTATTTGAAGCTGGGGACAGTGAAACAAAGAAGGACTCAGCATAGAAGAAGCAACAGGAGAGCCTAGGTAGGGCTGCCTCAGCTCCCTGGGAAGTCAGAGACAAGGGGGCCTTGGAGGTGGATTCAGGCCATTAGCCTGGGACAAGCTGCCAGCTGTGCATTGCCTTAGAGTTTAGGAGATGCATGCCTGAGGGGGAAGAAGTAGGGGGAGAAGGAGGGAAAGGGAAGGCTGGGGCTGCTCCCCAGAGGGAGAGCAGGAGTGCTGGGCCTCTTATCTTGTGGCTCTTATCTCTCTTTTGCAGGTGGGAATCTTAAGGGAGGTGTCACGGGAGTGTTTCAGCAGAATATTCCTCACTTTTCCAGGTGTGCCCTTTCAGTGGCATGGTCTCCACTGATTGGCCTGGTGTCACTCACCTGGTTTTGCTGCTTTTCTGGGCCTGGAGCTAAAATACCACTGAGGCCTAGATATTATCTCTAGGAGGTGACCTTTTGTATCTGGCTGTAAATTGCTCAGCCAGTTTGCTCTGCGATCTGTCTCAGTTTCTCTATTCCACTTGCCAAGGAATTTCCCAAGCTTCTTACTATCCTGTCTCAATTTTATTTGTATTACCTGCTTAGCATCTACTTGTACTGATGATTCCTGCTGGATAATCCACTCAGCATTCAACACATTCTCAAATGTTTGCTGGGTCAATTTCCTGTTTCAGACTTTGAGTAGATATAAACAAGAAAGTGTAGAAAAAGGGACTATAAAGAGAAGGGAAGCAGCAGAGAAGAGTCAGCAAATTACTGCTTCTCTTCAGATCTGAGATGACTTAACAGGAAGGTCTCTAATACCCTCACTTAGACCAAGGCAAAGCTGCCTGGCATGTTCCTCTAGAATTCTACATTCCCCTGCACCCACTTGCACATCGTATTTTATTATAATTGCTCAGTGCCTCTCTTCCCCCACTTAACTTTGACAGCATGAAGTGAGGAGCAAGTTTACCTTATTCTCTATCGTATTTCTGGCACCAATCTCAGTACTTGGCAAAAAAATAGGACTTCAATAAATGTTTATTGAATGGATGACCAGACAAGACAGATGCTCCCAAGTTTTCATTAGCAAGCATAAATGTAACTGCAGCAGGCTGAAGAAGAACTTGAGAACTATTCTCCTCTGCTTCCCTTTCCTTCATCTCTTCTACTGTTAGAACTCTCCTCTTTTGTGAAATGCAAGTCTTCCAGCCCATTCTCAAAGGCCCACGTTAAAACTAACCATGAGTCTTAATGGATCATTAAGACCAAGTAACTTGAAAAATAAAACTATTACCCTTAGATCTACTGTTGATTTTGTTTCTTTTATTCTTCAAGGGCATTTTTTTTTTTTACATCATATCCACCTGGTAGAATCTAATGTATGCCAGAGACAGATTGGGAATGCTACAAAATTATTTTCATTGATTTTTTAAAAGTTCTGGCTGGTGTGGCTCAGTGGATTGAATGCCAGCCTGTGAACCAAAGGGTCCCCGGTTTGATTCCCAGTCAGGGCACATGCACAGGCCAGGTCCCCAGTAGGGTTAGGGTTAGATGTTTCTGTCCCTCTCTTTCTCCCTCCCTTCCCCTCTCTCTAAAGATAAATAAATAAAATCTCTTTTTAAAAAAGTTCTTTGAATAATGTGTTGTTGGCTGGAGGTTAACTTTATATTTGCAAAATAAAATTTGGGAGACTTGGATTTTTAATGGTATAATTACAGTGAGGTTTGTCTCAACCCTTAACTGATCTCCATAAACCACTGTGCTGTGTGTTTGCTCCAGCTGCAGCTCTGTGTTTAATTTTAACCCATGAAGTTATTATTACAGAAACATAGAGCTATGGGATATTGGAATTAGAAGGCTTTTTGAGATAATTTAGTCCTAGTTTCTCATTTTCTTTATTGCTACCTAGCTCTGGCATTTCCTTTATAAACTGATAATGTGCAAAAGTAGAATTTGTTTCTGAAGGTTAATCATTTCTAGGGGTGCAGATTTTTAGTCTAACCTCACAAACATTTACAAAAGAAATTTCTAGAAAATATTTCCTACTAAAAAAACCTTACTAGAGAAGACTTTAAGATTTTTATGATTCTAAAAGTTTAATAAGGTTAAAGTGGCGGTGTTTAGATACCTGATCTACCCCTAAAATAACCTAAACCAATGGAAGGCAAACTTCTCTAAAGGATCCAATTGTGGATATTTTAGGTTTTGCAACTTGTGTCTTTAGCAAGTACTTACTTCTATCTTTGTCCTGGGAACTAACCACAGACAATACATAAATGAGTGAACTTGGCTGTGTTCCCATAAAATTTCATTTACAAAAACAAGCAGCAGACTGGATTTGGCCTGAAGCCTGGTAAACTAATAAGCCTACCCCTGATATCCATATTCAGCTGGATTGCAATGGACTAATTAACTAGATCATTCCTCTCATAAAACTCTATATGAAAAAGATTTATCCACAGACATGTTGCAAACTGCTGTTACAGGCTTCAGAATTACCACAGAATGCTTTCATTCTATGTTAATATAAACACCTGGAAAATATTTTTCAGGGGATCTGACATATTCTTGTGGAATTTTTCAACAGATTACTGAAACAACTAAGGAACCAGAGGGGAACATTTTGGACCTAAGAGAAAGAGCAAGACAAATTATTTTTTTCCTGTTTCTCTCCTGCGTGGCTTCTGCTAATAACAAAATTGTGTCTCACTTTGCAAAACTGAACAGTGTCTGCCAGGAAAAGCATACAACGGCAAACACTGGCTTACTAGGAAATAAGGAACCCCAATTTCTGAAATTACATGCCCCGCAACTGGAACTTTTAGAGATAAGTCTGTGCCTCACAGGACAGCCTTGGCAACCTTTGCCGGCTATGATACGAGCAACAGAGAAAGACTGTCATGATGCTGTAGCTTACATTTCCTGTTCTGGAAGTTGTTCTGTGTTATTATTTTGGGTTCCTATTACTATTGTTGTGTTGTGTCTTGCTATTGTCTATTCTCACTCCAACTGCTGAAAATTTATGAAGGACAACCACTACATACTCATAGGTTATTATAAAGTGGAAAAATTATTTTTTAACAAATATGTCAGCCAAAGAATTCTGTCCTTTTCAAGAATTATTCTGAGAGGCTATACGCTTAGGCTGGTGGCAGTGCCATTGTCTAGGATGCATTTGCAGCTGCTCAGTTGGAATCTCTTCAGATTTTCTGCAACACTGTTTTGAACATTTTGGAGGGTAACAATGCTTTATCCTTTCAGAGTGTGCTGAACAGTTAGGACTGTTAGGACTGTTTGGTCTGAACAGTTCTAACTTATTTAGAACTAAAGCACACTAACAAGGTGAATCACCAAGTTGCATAACACAATTTTTCAGCCAAAACTGAAATGGGCTGTTAAGAGACAACTGGGGCTGCAGCGTGTCCTGCGCTGGGAAGCAGAATCGGTCAGGATCAGAAATTACAGTTTTCTTATGTGACGGATAGACAGTGTGTCAACACAATTTCTAAAATGTCCACATTCCAGGAATGTTTTGAGCATTGGAATTAGTGTCTGGCTTCCCAATGAGACCACTTTTAAAGAAATATCTATATGTGTATTTTTTTCCTTTTTACTGAATGTATTGGGTCACAGTGATTAACAAAATTATACAGGTTTCAGGTGTACAAGTCTACAACACGTTACCTTTACACTATATTGTGTATTCACCACCACAAGTCAAGTGAATTAAGCCAGTCAAAGAAAGACAAATACCATATGATTTAACTCATACATGGAATCTAATGAACAAAATGAACTAACAAGCAAAATAAAGACAGACTCATAGATGCATGTATTTTAAATTAACTTTTTGTTTAATGATAATCAGATAGCATGAACTACATGCCATTCCTTGTCTTATGAATTTTGTAGATATTAAGGCATTAAACCACACAATCCTATGAGGTAGTTAATGTCACCAACTGCATTTTACAAATGAGAAAACTGAGATAGAATAACTTATACCAGGCCTAACAGCTAGTTAGTGATGTGTTTTTAGTACCGCCCACCCGTTATGTTTCTCCGTGGCATTCCTTCCACTGCTCTGCGGCCATGTCCTCTGGCAGATGCCCCCCCACGGAGCGTGGATTCCTGCGGTGAGCCACCGTCTCGCCGTTTCTCTCCTCCCTCCACTCTGAGTATATCAGGTAGGTTCCATCAGAAAAATCTCTTCCAGCCCTGGCTGGTGTAGCTCAGTGGATTGAGCACAGACTGCAAACTAAAGGGTCGCTGGTTCGATTCCCAGTCAGGGCACATGCCTGAGTTGCAGGCCAGGACCCCAGTGGGGACCATACATTGATATTTCTCTCTCTCTCTCTTTCTCCCTCCCCTCTCTAAAAATAAATAAATAAAAATCTTAAAAAATAAATCTCTTCCAGCCAGAAGAGATTTAATATGGGGACTCAGGAACTTCAAAACCATTAGCAGGGCTAGAGGACGAAGGACGAGGAAGGGTTGCAGGAAGTCAGAACTGTAGGATATACCAGCAGCGTCCTCAGCTGCCTCCACAACGGATGTATCACATCTGCCAAAGCACATGGGTCTTTTGCTGGAAGAATACAAGTATGTCTTTGCTTTGCTTTCACCTCCTAGATATTCCAATATCTTCAAAAATTATTTCTGATTGAGAGTCTCTAATTAGCAACCCTGCTAGTAAAGATTCTGAAAAAAAAAAAAAAAAAAGTTCCCATGAGTATAGTCCCCGCCTTCCAAGGAGAGAATAAAATGAGTACAATGATGTTAAGTGGCCAACAGGCGCGCTAAAAGTCAGGGGAAGTTTGTTCCAAAACAATTGGTATTGTGGAACACTAGGTGGACCAAATAATCAAAGGTCTACACGTTAGACTCAGTGTCAGAGAATCAATATTTACTAGGTATCTATTGTGGGCCAGCAATAGAACAGCAACTTACAACCATCTTCCATATTTTAGTATTGATTTTACTATTAGCTTAGGATGAAAAATTCCTCCTTCTTTACATTGGATAGGGAGTCATAGGAGTCTGATACTAAGCAGGAGCGAATAAATAGGAGGGAAAGAAAACTGGAAACATGTAAATTGGTTTTACTTTTATTCTCTGTGTGACTTTTTATGCCATATCTTAAAAAATGCTCTTTCTCATACAAATAATCACAGCAAAATGGCTAAGAGAAATGCCTGTTTTTGTCAGCTTTTAAAAAGCATGTAAGTTAAGGCTTTAAGCATTTACGATTCGAATTTAAGGCTCAGATGGCTCAGATGTAATACAATGACCTAGAAAGGCTAATATGCTATATGGTATAAAATTTGAAAAATATTCAGCTAAATGCCTCTAGAGAACTACCTTTGGAGATAAAAAGAAATCATTTGTTAAATTGCTTCTCCGAAATCATTTGTTGAATTGCTTCTCTCTCTCTCTCTCTTTCTCTCTCTCTCTCTCTCTCTCTCTCTCTCTCTCTCTCTCTCTCTCTTTCTCTCTCCCTCTCTCCATTTCATCCACTGGGGGAAAATACATGGGCAACAGGGATCCCAAGCTTGCTGGGCAGACACCTAATACTTCTCATAAATACATTGCACGAGGGCATAATGCAGGAAACATGATACAGGCAATTTAAACTCAATATATGAACTAGTTACCATTGTTACATTGTCCACCGAGATTATAGATGGAGTTGCCATGTTTCTATATATTTCTCTAGAATTTTATTTATGATTTTCTTTGTGGTTACATGTGAGATCCAAGAAAAATGATCCCAAAGGAGATGTGGTCAAATCTATTCCTACATTCAGTGAAAAACCTTTACAGAAATAAAACAATTATGATTATAATTTAGATTATGTCTATATAACGAAAGCATCTTCATTCTGTGCCAGCGTCCTTTACAACATCCCTAATTCAAAGGAATGAGTCTCTAAATCATCAAGTTTCATTTGTTACAGGGAGTCAGTTTTTAAAATTCCAAATAATATTAAGGAAAGTATAGAGAATACATCAAAGCATGGGCAGCAGATCAGTTTCAAAGCAAGATGGTTTTCCGGAGATCTCATTTAAACAAAGAACATAAAGAAATGAAGAAATAGCAGGTACCATTGTGTTGAGTTTG
Organism: Anoura caudifer; assembly: GCA_004027475.1. Lineage (NCBI taxonomy): Eukaryota > Metazoa > Chordata > Mammalia > Chiroptera > Phyllostomidae > Anoura > Anoura caudifer. The sequence goes on along the minus strand of PVKU01000065.1, from coordinate 456,987 downwards.
TGATCACCGTGCATCAATACTGCCCTAAATACTAGGGCATTGATTAACTCATTTATCCTCCCCACAATCTTGACGGGTAGGTTTATTTATTAGCCCTACTTTATCTATGAGGAAACAGAGTTACAAAGAGGGGATCAACTGGTCCAAGGTCACATAGCTAATAAGCAGCCAGAAACCTCGGTGTGAGTCACTGACAAAGATCAGACTGAGAGGATTAAAACACAGGTTTGCATCGCATTGTAGTCAGATCAGTGAGACTGTTCCCTTCCAGCCTCTGGGGCATTCTCCTTGCCCTTGTTTGGGCAGATTAGCTACAGACACAGTGTCGCTCTTAACTGCATTATCTCTCTGTTCTTGATTTCAATGCACATGTAGAATATATTTCCCAAATGTAGTCCCCCAGCCAGTGCTGTCAACGCCACCTAATTCTCAGGCCCTACCCCAGACCAAGTCAATTATAATTTCTGGGAGTGGGGCCTAGCAATGTGAGTGTTGATGACCTGGGATTCTTACACAGCTAAAATTTGAGAAGCACTTCGGTGAGTGATCCACCTCCTTGGCCTCAGTTCCCTGAACTCTTCTCCTGTGAGCTTTCTTCCTCTAGCCTCAGGCACTTGCCCACCGCCAGCACCTGGGCCTTTCTTAGTGCTCTTCTCCATAATGGCAATGTCATGCATGCACTCGCTCTCTGAACACCGCCTGTATCCTTCCAACTCACTCCTTCTTGTACACTGAACTCTCTTTCCACCCAATGAGGACCTCCAGTACATTGATTCTCTTAGCTTCCACTGTTCCTCATCCTCTTCCTTTCATACCTCACTTCATTCCATGGCTAGTTATTATAATCACTCTCTTGGGAAAATTCTGAACTCCCTGGACCTTTCTCATTTTGCTGGCATCACCTGTAAAACTATAATCATAGTCAAATCAAATTCTAGCTACTCTGCCTCTATACTTGTGTAGCAGAACACATTCAAAGAAAAATACACAAGCACACACTTGCTACACCAAAGCCCCGGGCTATTCCTCCAGTGTTCCAAGCATGCTGCTACTTCAGGGCCTTCCCAATGTTTTTCCTCCTGGAATTTCCTTCCCCTGCATATTCACATGTCTCAATGCGCCTCACCTCCCTGCTTAAACGTCACTTAATTACCTGTATAATAAAATGGCACATCCTCCCTCTGAATCATGACCCCATTTGCAATTTTAACTCTCCTTATCTGCTTTATTAATTTTGTTTTTCCCCATAACATTTGTCATCACTTTTTTATTGTCTGTATCTCTCATTTAACTGTAATATTGATAAGAGTGAGAACTCTTCTTTTTCCGCTGCTATAACCCAGCACTTAAAGCAATATCTGGCACCTAATTAGCAATCTATATATTTGTTGAATAAATGAATGGATAAAAGAAGTTGAAGGCATGGTCAAATATAAGTCAGATATAAATCAACTTGTATAAAGCAATTATAACTGAGCTAGGATATGCAAATGTATTGGTCATGACGACTTTCTCTCAAAATGCTTTTAGCGTCCGAGGTCTCCCTTGATGAGGTTTGGTATGTGAGGAAGAGAATATTAAGACAGTCCGGGTGGTGATGTAAACGAGAGGTGACAGAAAGCACAGGGTGTGCCAGCTGGTGTTCCTCCACTTGAGTTCACGAAGACGTCTGAACAATGCAAAGTGCCCCACAGCACATCCTCCTTTTAATAGAATCCAGCATATTAATTCCATCCCTAAATTAGACTCACCACAAGAATAAATCTCTAAATACAATTTAAAGCTACAGATGAAGAGTAGCATAGGGATGATAGACTTCCCCATTGATTTCATACTCTAATTTATTTATTTAACCTAAGAATAGCAGCACTGTATGGAATTCATGAGCACAACATAAAAAAGCGAGTGGCTTTAATTCTATGACAAAAGATTTCTTTAAAGATCTGATATCTGAGTGTGTGACAAAATCACACAAAAACAACTTACTAGAAATTGAATATTCATTGTAAACAATACTAAGTAAGCAGTCATGGGATTTCTTTCAAGTGGATTTACTTTGCTACATGAACACGTTCTTTAACTTTACACATAGGTCAATGAATATTTAGAAACTTAGCTAAATAAGATTGTACTTGCTCAGTAATTTTAATTGTTTAATAAAGACTTAGACACATGAAAATTTTTTTAAAATCTCTCTTTTCAAAATTGACATAAGTTTTAGAATCAAGCACAAATAATATCCCTCACCAAAATGATGGTAACAGAATCCAAATGGCTGAGGAAGTAGTGAATAAATCCATACGTATGGGGGTTTGGTGGGAAGTAGTGGAGTAAACAGCTGCCACTCCGTTTCGATTCATTCCCAAATGCTTTACAAAGAACGTGCCATTTTAGGAGTTTAAGGAAAATATTAAATAATTTTGAAAAGTGAACGAAAACTCATACTGGTCAAGTTTTATTATTCATATGTGCTTTTAGCAAACTAAGTCAAACATGTATTTTTATGCTATTAGATTAAGTTACTGGATTTAGATCCATCAGATGTGCTGGAAATCAAACTTTATACTGATCTTTCTTTTTTCTTGGCTTAATATCCAGAAAGTTTGATATCTAATAGCATTTAATGTAATTATTTCATGAGGAATTTGATGACATGGATGTATGTGTACATAATGTACACATGAATATCTTAAGTTATGAGTGGATAACCGTTCTCTTTTACATAGAATTTCTACAGAAAACACCCTAAGTGTTTACCCCAATAATAAAAAAATAACTTAATCATTTGACATATTTTATAAATAAGTCATCATTGTTTTATAATGCATGTCAGGGAAAGAATATATCCATTCATCAGGTAAATTTTTGGCAAAATGGAAAAGAAAGAAAGTCACATTATTTTTATATTTATAGATAAGACATTTTCCCCTCATAAATATGGACTGGTCTCAATAAATAACTGATACTGATGACTTTAAAAGAATGAACTTTTGTTACTTCGTGAATGCTGCAACCATGATTTGCCAGTGACTAGTGGCAAACGCTTGATTGACTAGTGTCTTGCTGCCCTATACTGCAAGCCAAAACTCATTAGCCTAGAGGTATAAGTGAATCCAGTTTACCTTGCATATTTGTTAGGGATTTTCAAGCAGTTAAAATGTTTTCTAGTTTCTGAGTGAGACATATGGTCAGGATGGTTAAATATTTATACTCGCATTGAAAATTCTCCAAACTAAAATTATTTCAATCTATCTCCCGCTATTACACAGAGTTCAGGCCCTTGAAGATCTACGTGTATCTTAGTGGACCCAGAAATCTTCCCGAGAAGCATCTGGATTCCTCCACAGAGTGGAGGGACAATCTTTATTTAACTCACCATGTGTTCATCACACTTCCAGTCTTACATTACAGGTGTCAACACTGCCTTCCACTTCGTTGGTTATCAGAGCCTATTGTTCCTCTTTTAATCAGCCATGCCGATTTTCTGCAGGCTAAATTCTTGTCAGAAAGTGTAATCTCAAACTCTCACCTCCTAACTGTGATCCTAAGTGCCACAGCGATAAATGGTATTTATTGTGAGGGTCTTAAATTTGTGTAGTCTTCCTTTTAAATACTCTGTACTTTTTTCTTTGATAAATAATAACTTAAGCTTTATGCCAAGGTTCTTTTCTCAGCCCTTTACACATCTCAACTAATTTAATTCTCAGAAAAAAAAACCCAAAACTCTGAGCTAGGTTATGTAATTACCCCTACTTAATTGATGACTACACCAACCAGAGAGGTAATTTATTCAATGTCACATAGCCAGGTGGTGGCAAAGTTCAGTTCTCAGTCTTGGCAATTTGTTTCCAGACCCCTGTGCTCTTATCCCTTACATTGTAACATGCACACCCAGCCATGGACTTGTACCGGAATATATGGACCCATAAAATTGGGCCTTTCTTTAGCTTTGTTTTGGCATCAAGCCACCTTTTGTACTGAGACCATCTTAAGGAGCAGCCTTATGAAACTCACCATTGGATTTATTGAAAAATATTGCTCTGAATGTAGTTTGCTCATCACACCCTGTACCCTTTTTAAAAAGTTGTTATTTTATCATGTCAATACCACTAATCTCATTCTCATAACTAATTGTGTTTACCCCTTTAATCCAGCCACTGAAAAACTCTAAACCCCTTTTTTGTTTCATCTCTATCCTTCCTCTTTGTCATCTTTGAATTTGTGTACTCACCCTACCTATTAGTGAGCCTTATTTTCCTACAATTATCTCCCTTGTTCTATTATTTGTGCCTCTTTATGGAACCTCAAATACATTTTAACAGCAAGAAGGTAAACACATTATAATTGTTACTAATAGATTCAGTAAAGATGGAAATGTTCATTTATTTGTGTGGACATAATTGAGTGATTCTCTAAAAAGAAATGCACTATTCCAGTGAGTATGAAGTGTTATCAACACTTGGGTTTGGCAACCAAGCGTTCTAAGGTCAGTGAACTTCAGATAACTGCTCACTACACTTCACCTTGAGGTTCCTAGTCTCCCAGATCACCTCTTCTTCAGTAGAGGTGTTTGGAGGGCCAGGCTTGCATTCAAAACTTGAAGGTAAATGGAGAAATTTGAACATCCATCTCTATCTGGCCTGGAAAGAAATGGTATAGACCAGAGTCCCTTCCCTTTCCAAGACTGTAATTGTTGGAAGGAACTTTGGAAGCAGAGAGATGAAAGAAAAGGATGAAATTCTGGTTTCTAACTTATAATTAATAATGAATTCTGAAACAAGCCATCTAGTCTGGGTCCTACTGCAGTCAACTGAATTACATAATTTAAGAGAAATAAGTCAAAAATGCCCATCCCAATACTGGAGATTCATTTCAAATAACAAGGAACTATGTAATTCTGTCAACTAAGATAATCAGCTTTATAAAAACTGCTCAGATTAACTGAGGGGATCAGAGTTTTCAGTGAAAGAATGAGAGGAATGAGGGTGTAATTTGTGGGTATGGGACACCTCAAAGAAATACCAGGGTAAGTGACAACTTAAACTAGGGGATTTGATGATGGAGAAAAATACTGAATGCAATTCTAAACACATAGAGATTTTGGTGCCTTGGGAACCTGTGTGTAAAGAGACTGTGGTAGCTATTGATAATATAGTCAGAAACTCCAAAGAAAGACCTGCAGATAGGTTTAGAAACAATCAGTTTATGAATTATCAGTCAAGGCAGTGACAGAGCATCTAGGAGAGAAAGGACATTTACTGAGAAGAGAAGGAATGTAGGGAATAGAGAAGAGGCATTAGAAAGGGCAGTTGAGGTGAACTGGCCCAAAAGAGAGCAAGAAACAGGGAAAGGTCTGTCATGGAAGTGAGGCCCCAGTGTGTGCCAGCTGTGACCTGGCCTCATTCTACCTGGACTTTCAATACTATGTAAATGATGCTCTACTAGGAACACCTGCAGGGCACTGTAGGGCCAGGCAGCTGTGGGAAGAGGTGTTGTCTGAAAACCTTCCAGAAAGGGAGAACACCAGGAGAGAAGGCATACCAGTAAGTTTACTGTGCAGAGAATTGCTTTTGTTGGAGATAAAAAGTGAGGGAAAGCAGAAAATGATGAGTGAGTTTTTCCACTTCACAAACATATAAAGCTTGGCGTGGCTCAAGCCCGGCCCTAAGGATCTTACACAGACCAATGTTGAATCCTCCCAACAGTCCCTGGAGTGGCTTTTACAGAAGAGGAAATGGAGTTTACAAGAGAATAGGTCAATCGTGGACATCCCACCAACAGCAAGGGGCAGAATGGCTCTTCACACGTAGCTGGCCTGCCTCCAGAGCTGCTGCTCTGAATCACCATCCCCTCACCCTGCCATAGAGAGGTAGGGGGAGAGAGCGGTGATGGTGGGGGGCAAGAGAGTGACTCGTGAAGAAGGTATTTGGTGTAGAGAGTAATGCCAGACGGCTAGGTGAGAGCAGTTCCAGTGCTACAGGGAATTTAAGGCCCACTCTTGGGTTTTGTGGCGTTATATAGACTTCTACAGTGTCCAGTGTGTCCCTGAGAAGCCCTTTAACCCCCAGATCACTTCACCATTGGATCTTAATTTCTCTACCGATAAAATTACTATCAGACAGGCTGCCCTTTATTTTCCCCGAAGGGACCTTGGGAGGGCTCATGAAGCACGATCTAGGAAAGTTCCCTGGCCACTTAGAGATAAGCATTATTATTATTCCTGCTATTGTTATGTTAGTATTATGCTCATAATGACTTTTCAGCTTCAGGCCAAAGGGGAATCTGTGTTTATTTAAACCTAAACTAAAATGAGAAATTACTATTTTTTCATATCCTGCTTTGAGTATATGTTTAATGGCCCAGTGATTCCATCTCTGGGAATGTATCCAAAGAAACCTAAAATACTAATTTGAAAAAAATATATGCCCCCCCAATTATTTACAATAACCAAGATTTGGAAGCAGCCCCATTGCCCATCAGCAGATGAGTGGATTGGAAAAGCTGGAGTACAATTACACGATGGAGCACTACTTGGCCATAAAAGAGAAGGAAATCGTATTTGCAACAGCATGGATGGACTTGGAGAGTATCATGCTAACTGAAATAAGCCAGTCAGAGAAAAAATACCATATGATTTCACTTATATGTGGATTCTAATGAGCAATATACTAACAAACAAAATAGAAACAGACTCAGATACAAAGAACAGACTGACTACTTTTATAGGAGGTTTGGGGGGTGGGTAAAAAATGTGAATGGATTGAGGGAAAAAACTCATAGACACAGACAAAAATAGGGTGATTACCAGGAGAAAAGTGTGTGGGGGTAGGAGGAATAGGGCAAAGGGGGGATAAATGATGGTAGAAAGACCTGACTTTGGGTGGTAAGCGCATGATGCAGTGTGCAGATGATGCGTTATAGAGTTAGTTGTACAATTGAAGCCTGTGTGGTTTTATTAAAAATGTTCTAAAGTGAATGGCACTTTAACGATATAGGTAAAGGAGACATTTCATTGCTCTTCAAAGCAGTAATGATTACGTGATTGCCAGTTTTTCTCCATCGGAAATTACCACTGTGAAAGTGCTCACTTATTGGGGCAGTTATTTTGTAGTCTTTCAGCTGCCATTTGAAATGCTTGGCTTTAGCTAGGTATTGTCAACATTGTGATTGTCCATCTTGAGATAATTATCTTTCCAAATATGGAAAAACTTATCAGAGAGACAGCACTCAGTTCATATACAGGGTCCAGCAGAAGTAACTCCTGCTTGAGTGTGGTTGGTAGGGAAAAATATGGGTGTAATAATTTAAAGTTTTAATTTGAACATTTCACCTAGAATGGTGTGTTTGAGTATGACATTGTTACATTACAGAATTAAATGCTTATGATTCTGTAATGTAATGAAAGATTTTGTAATAAAAAAGGGTTTCTTTGTGCCGCACCCTGTAGCTAACTTTCACTGGAACCTGGTGATATTTGCATGCGCAACAGTAAGACCAAAAAGCCACTGAGTGACTGGGAACAGGGTGGCTGACTGCAGCCATACTGGTAACCATTTTAGATGGGGGTGCGATCCCTCCTTGGCGGTGAATAGACGCTGTCAGATCTCACACTCTGGGACTTCAGGAGCTGATTAATGAACCTTCAGGGAGAGATGCTGTCTGTCTTACAAAAAGTAAGCTTCAAATAAACCAAAATACACTTCATAAATCATGCGAAGTCAGGATTCTGCCATTTCCCATAGCCTGACAAAAATCCCATGATTCACATCAGCCATCTGTCCTGAAGGAGGAGAAACAAGGACTCCCCAGGGCAAAATCATCAGATGTTAAAAGCTGTTTCTCTCCTCTCTTTCTCTCTCTTTCCCTCTCCCCATGCCCTCCAGCCTCTTGTTTCTGATCCCTTTGGCATTTCTTCTTGTTGAAAATGACTAGTCCTAACTCCCTTCTCGGCACCCACACTGAATGACCTGGTAACCTGGCATCTAGAGATTGACAGATGCAATTAAATTTTGACTAAAATCAATTCACAACACAGGGATATCTCAGCTTCCACTTAAGCCCCACCATGAAATCTCTCTGTGTAACACACGCATGCACACACACACATGCATACACATGTACCTTAATGGTAGTTTTTCTAGGTATTACCAAAGAAATAGAGGTCTTAAGAAGTTGAGTGCAGAAGTCTATGAAATCAGGAGTGCCATCTTTGATTTTAAGGGCTCCACCATGAAAAATGGGATAGACAGTTTTTGGATAACAAAGGTGGGTGACTTAGGGATCTGTCCACACATAGAGAAAGACGCATGCTCTCCCAGGATTCCTGTCCAGCCTCCTGCCCCTGAGGAGTAAGCGTGCTTCAGGAATTGCTAAGGATAGAGAGTCTATTTTATTCATTTGTCATCCCTTCTATTAGAACCACATCCTACCTTACCCATAGTTAGGGGTACGCATCCTCCCAGGAGCTCTTATTTTTCATAAAAGAAGAAGAGCTTCCTCTCCCACCATCACACCAACCCTGACCCTGCTCTGTGCTTTGCTTGGTCAATTTTCATGGATATGAATGCTTTTAATCTTATGTATTTGACATGTTGCTGTTTGTGTTTTGGGACCCTAACTCCCTTTCTCTAATAATAAGCAATGCATCCTAATGAGCTCCACATTTCATATCTACCCATTTTAAGGAAGTTTATGATAAGAAAGAGTACTCCTGAAGGAGTATTGTCTTGCTGAATAGGAGTAATATAATAACACTGCCATTGTTATATTTATTCACCTCTTGTATCTAGCTCTGTGGTGGGCACCAGAATAGATAAAAGGCCAGGTTCATTTCCTTCAAATAGTTTCAAGAGGGCTGGCTGCTCAGTCCATCACACATGACATACCATCATGTGTTAGTTATCTTCAGTGGCATGCTCCATTACAGAGACAGAGGAAACATGTCGCATTATACCTACAAACAAATAGCAACAGAAGTCAAATTCCATCTGCTTTTGTCTAAAATCTCCTAATGGTATCAATCCAAGCAGAGTATGTCTTTTGCCACCCCAGTAATTTCCACTGCGGGTCTCTGAATATTTAACCATATTTAAACAATTGGGATAAAATGCAAATGGAAAATCCATATTTAGGTATAATTCTGTGGGTGTTTTTTATGACAAACAGGGTGTTAGAGCCCTCTGTACCCCAAGCTCTCCCAGAGCCACGGAATGGAAAGCCAGAGTATAATACTACATTTCGTGGGCCTACTGACTTCCTTTTAATATTGGTGTTAAATTATGAAAGCAGAAATCTTTTTCAAGGTCTTGCCTATGTAATGTGACATTGTTAACTACTCTATTTCTGAGTTGGTGAAGTACCATCACTTAGGGTATACATTTTTATAGGACTCTGCCTACCTTCTAAGCATGCATAGCTCTTATGAATGTTTAATTTTGGGTTTTGTGCAAAGAGAATGTCCTTTAAATAATTTTTAAATGTGCACCATGGATTCCTGGGACCATGCGCCTGGGGACACGTAGAAATGTGATGATAGAGTAGACAGTGGTAGCTCAGGCTTTGCTTTAAGGATCGAAGTTGTGGAGGCTAAAAAGAACCTTATTCGGACAATATATATACTTTAAAAATCCTTGACCCTATTACATACTTTCTATCCAATTCCAAACATCTGTGTGAAAAACAATTTTTTTTTCCAAGTACCTGGATGTGCTTGAAATGGATCTTTAGAATTATTCAATATAGTTGAATGTCAAGTTGTAAAATATTCATGTATGTCTTGAAAACATCTGCCTCTTTTGCCCTTTTAAAGAGTGCCTTCGTGCTGACGTCTACATGCTGCCTCTCTTCCCACTCTCCTCTGTTTTCTCTTTTCCTTCCTTTCCATCCACCTGAGAAAAATCACACTGCTTTCTGATGGCTGATTAAGGGCACTGACCCAGCTTTAACCACAGGGTGTGGAGCTTGCTGGAACCAATCAGAGCCAGTTTCTTACCTAGGATGATGTGTTCTGTCACAGAAAAAGCGAACCTGAGAAGCTATATAAAAGCTGCAGAGCAAAGAGCAGGAGGTGTTGCCTCTGTGGACCTCAGCTTCCGAGTGACTGATTTATACCAAGTGTGGGGCGCTCCCAGCCGTGTGAGATGAAAAGTAAAAGGGACCAGAAAGGGGCAGAGGCTGCGCTCAGTTGCGCACAAATATCTGGCAGCGAGCAGGACTGTCATGGGGGTTTACACTGGCATATGGTTGTACACTCTGAATGTCCACACCTCATCGATGAAACAACCAGAGTGTGCGGGTCCCCCTTCCCAGACAATGATTCCAACACACTATGGCAGGCTGGGACACCTCTCTGGAAATTCACGGCTTCACATCTATGCACGTATATGATACCAGGTTGTTGTAAACTAAAATGCTGTGGTGATTTGTCAGAGTTTACAACCTTCTTACCTACTGCAAGGTGAAAAGGGATAAAATGGTGTTTTCTTCAAAATAGGCAGAGACTCAAAATTCTGGCAAGTTTCAGGAAGCAAATTAACAATAAATCGCTATAGAATCATACCTTTGGGATTATCAGATATCCTTGCCAGTCAGGTTTTATTAATTACAAGTATAAAGATGAAAAATAACAACTTGCCACCTGGGTGTAGGTAGGTTCTTGATATTCAGTGACCTATTCAAATGTTATTTTTAAAGTAATGTAGATCTTTTTACTTCTGCTACATACTCTTCCTGAGTTAAACTCCTTAGTTCAAATGAGGATTTTCATTTTGATACGTGAGTTGTCTTTTCTATATGGATTACTTTACTTGCTTTGCCAACGTTTATTATTTATTTTATACAGTTTATAAACAAAATGTTGCATGTCAAGGTGCTTATGTAGCATCTTTTTAAAATCATCTAGCTATTTAAATTGTGTTTAGTACCAATTCATAATTTTAACAAGAGCCTCATTCTAAATGCAGCTCTACTTAGAGTCCTACAATTTAAAAACATCCTTAATACCCCAGGGGTGACTAGATTCAGCTCAAGTCTTGTTTTCATTTAGAAATTTCTATTCTAAAGTGGAAAGCCCATGATTGCTTGTAACACTTCTTCCCTCAAGCACCATTATAAATCCCTTATATTAGTATGGTACATTGCACATTAATTCACTCATTCAACATTAGAAATACATTTATTATCAACTGCAATAAGAACTTCCTGAGCTCCTGGAAGGACAATGACTAAGACATGGTCCTTCAGAGGGTGAGCTGGGTGGAGGGGGCAAAGGGGGGAAAACAGGACAAGTGTAATAAAACAAAGAAGAATAGAAAACAAAAGACACAGTTCTTGCCTTGGCCAGGTGGCTCAGTTAGTTGGATCATTGTCTCATGAACCAAGAGGTTGCACATACCTAGGTTGTGGGTTCAATCCCAGTCAAGGCGCATACAAAAGCCAACCGATCGATCAGTATTTCTCTCTCACATTGATGTCTCTCTCTCTCTCTCTTTCTCTCTGTCTCTCCTTCCCCCCTCCCCCTCCTCCCCTTCAGCTTTCAAGGAACTCACAATCAAGTAGATGCCAATAGCAATTGCTACGTGATAGAATGGCTCCTATGATGTGATACATAACTCTAAGTAGTAGCGTAGAGTTGCACGCAGAGTATTGCTATAACAGAGACAGAAAGGACCAGGTCTCCATGACTGGGAGAACACAAGGACATCATATTGTTCTGGGCAAATTCGTAAAAGGGGAGATATGAATTAAGTGGAAGATCTGTTATCTATTGATATGACTTAATCCAAATCATTGACGACCAAAGAAAACTCTAAAAGTAACTTTAAACTGTTTCCCTCAGTAGTTTAGAAAGACCTTTTTTGTAATTTCATGTCCAGTCCTAGGTTCCTGCCTTAAGATCTTAAATTATTTCTTTATATTTGTTTGTTTGTCTCTCACTGACTTTCCTGTTTTTGGAAGTAATTGTCAGAGCCAGTTGTAGAAACTATTCCTTGGTAAACTTGGAATGAAAATCTTTTGCTCACTACCTCAGACTAGGAAGGCTGTTTTCAAAATGATAGATAGGCTTTCTTTTTTTTTTTCTTTTTCTTTTTTTTTCTTTTTTTTTTTTTTGTCATAGGAGCAGTTCTTTAAACCTCAATCACCTGGAAACATTCAAGTATGTGTGTGCTTAGGGAAGGGAATATCCTAGAAAAATAGAGCCACTGAATGAGGGATATCCCTTAACCTTGTGTGGGACATAAATTTTTTATGTGAGAATGACAGGCAAAACAAAACTGAAAAAAGGTTAAAAGTCTTTTATTTAACCTGAGTCATTTAAGATTTTACGATAGGAAACATGATGATATAATCTTTAAATTTCACAAAAATCGTTGGTTTCTCATCTCCATGCATATGAGATTAAAAGAAGTGATCAACTTTTGAAATGGAAATGCCATTTAATCCAGTATTCTCATTTAAAACATGGAAAATCTGAGGCCAAGATTTACAAAATATGTTCAAAGAGTTGAACCAGATCTGTGTGGAATGAGACCCAGGTCTCAACTTTTAGTAGAGTTTTCCTTCTCTTGCTCATTTTTGTAATATGATATCCAGTTATGGTTCTTACATCATCACCTTTTGTACCACTTAGATTGTATTGTTTGTCATTCTTCATTCTTTGCCCAAATAGTATTGGGTAAAGGGCTCAGGTAAATGGCATTAGCATCATTGGGAGTAGGCTGGAACTCATAGACAAAAGGACCAGAGGGTTATGAATGCCCTGTTTTTATATCACCTGCAAAAAGGCCCCAGAGAAAATGGCTTGGTCCCATCGAGAGCTCTTACTACCCTATAGTTACCCCTTTTTAATAGAGAAGGCATGAGGCTGGGTTAGGGAGCACATAACCCTATTGGTCTCAGGAATCAAGTAGCTGGTCTCAGGATCCAAGTAGCTGAGCTTAGGTGCCAGCTCTTTAGGGCAGTCCTGAGAAACGATGGCTTCTAACACCCAGTTAGTGTGGGGATCTCTAGTCCCATAAGAAGTTAAATTGGTTGTAACCTCTCCTCTGGGAGGTAAAAGGCCCTCCAGTCCCAGTAGTTCATTGAGAGACAATCTAGAGAGAACGCATTGGACAATGTGATTGGCCTTCCACAAAAGGAAATTTTAATGAATAAAAGAGTTTCAAGAATCCTCTAACTGTACAGATTTTAATGAACTAATAATCATAATTATCAGGTTTTGGTGCCTGTTATCAGACATTGCATGCACTAGTGCTTTAGATGTATATAACTTTTAATTCCCACATCTACTCTGAATGCAGATGTTATTTTCTCCACATTACAAATTAGAAAACTGAAGTAATTTTCCCAAAGATAATTAGTGATGGAACTGAAATTTAAATTCAGATCTATGTTCTTTCCACATATTCTTTCTACAAATGTTCATTCCAAATGCTATTGGTTGCATTAAATAATTATGTTATTTAACCTGTGAATAGAATTATAGAATCTCAAAATATTAGCACTGAAGACCCATGCTTTATAACCTGTAATGTGCATATTAATTATGTAAGTACAGATTAAAATGCAAGTTCTAATTCAACAGATTTTGGTTGGGGCCTAAGTCTGCATTTCTAATAGGATCCCAGGTCAAGCTGATGCTGCTGGTTCAAGAACCACACTTGAAGTTATGTTATGGATAACCTTATTTATAGGACTCATTCTATAGGATTTAAGTTACAGAAAACCAGAGATAATATCTTTAGGAAATGAAGAATTGTTTTATCTCATTTTTACCAAATAAATGGCATTTTTCCATAAGCACTCATGTCCCTTTAGAATATATTTGTGGATCATTAAGCTCTTTGAAGAAAACATTATATACATACACATACATATCCATATGTATATACAGCTGATAGACTTCATTTTAAAAACTAAAGATTCCAAGTATCAAGGAAGGGAGAAATCTGCTCATTGACCATGATCACCCTAGAGCACTCCCTTCCCTCCTTCCCTCTAGTACTGAGTCTCAGTCCAAGGCCCTACCAAGGATTCCAGATAACAATAGTTGCCTAGGAGAGGCAATACTGAGGAGAGGATGCCCTTTCACAATACAGGTAAGTTGATCCCCAGCACTTTTCAATTCAGTGTGGTATTTGGTGTTCACTGAGCTTGACAGAAGGAGGAAAATGGACAGAAGTCATCTGCATGACAACTAGAAGCCTTTTCTTCCAGCTTCCAGGGGAACACGGCCTGTGCACAACAGATTGCTCATTAGTGCAGGAAGCAGAAGCACCTGATAATCAATCCTAGGAACTGTTGTTTGCTTGGGTGAAGAGCAATAAAATAAAAGAGGGAGGCATGTGTAACCGAGAGAAAGGTGGGAACTGAGCCCTGACCAATTGCCCTGAGCCTGAGAACAGAATAAGCAGCAGCACTGCCCATGTCAGCAGAAAGATGCACGTGACAGGAAGGAAGATGTCAATGACAGGAAGGAAGAGCTGTGCAGATTTATTGCAAAGGAAAGAATGACCAGAAGCAAGACAACAGAAAAAGATCTACATTCTTGTGAATTCCCAACTTTGTAGATGTCGGCACAGGTCATGGGTTCTGTAAGATTAGATTGGAAAAAAAATAAGGAGCTATGATGCTTCCGGCCTTTTTTAGGAGTTGCAGCAAGTCTGAAAGGGACATTTCAGATCTTCTAAGGACAAATTCTTTGATTTGTTTGTATCAGTTGGTGCTACATATTAGCATAGAACTTTTAGGGCCAAGGAAACTACGAATATTAGGAAAATACCCTGCCAGTCATACCTATACCTCAGCCTGCATGTATACCTCACATTTATCTCAATGTTTAATATTAGAAGTATTTGAGGTCTTTTTTAATATTTTATTTATTTATTTATTTATTTATTTATTTATTTATTTATTTATTTATTTTTAGAGAGAGGGGAAAGGAGGGAGAAAGAGAGAGACAGAAATATCAATGTATGGTTGCCTCTCACGTGGCCCCACTGGGGTCCTGGCCCACAACCCAGGCATGTGCCCTGACTAGGAATCGAACTGGTGACCCCCTGGTTCACAGCCCGAGCTCAATCCACTGAGCCACACCAGCCAGGGCTATTTGAAGTCTTTATCTAGAAGTTTGGTGATATTTTTGTGACCAGAAATATGCCATAGGAACTTAACTCTTTTTTATATCAATTAGCCTGTGGTAAAAATGGTTTTGTTATGCATCATTTCTGTAAAGTCACATTTTCCAAGAACCAAGATGATGTTAAGTGAGAATGTACTCCCTATGATAAATTTCCAGTTGGAATTGTATAAAGAAAAATGAATCAAGAGGGAGAAACTAATGAGAAGTGTCATTTTGCAGAAGGTGATCAGAAGAATTTACTCTGAGGAGGCAACATTTGGGCAGAGGTTTGAATTGAGTCAAAGAAAAGAAAAAGGCACTTAGAGGCAAAAGATTATATTTGTGCTCTATACTTGAAAACAAATAATAATCTTCTTTCAGCTCCTTTTGAACAAAACCTCAATGAATATTCCTGGGAGCCCAAGACCAGGGCATTTGAACCTGTTCTTTCAAGATGTCAGTTATAGAAGCATTCCAAGGGCTAGGTACTATGCTAAGTGGGTCATAGACCTTATCTCCTATAATCCTCCCAAGTCTACAAGGGTATATTTTCAATATATCACGATTCACATTTTAAAAATAAACTAACTGAGACTCATGGAGTAAGTGGCAAACTAAGAGTAACTTTAGGTTCCATTTACTTGACTTATCCTCTACTTATCTGCCCTCATTTTGAATGTCTGTGTGCCATGGAGTTTGAAAGCCATCTTAATCTTTATTTTGGTAATAACCTGAAAGAGCCAGATAGATATCCTTTACCTTCTCTCTTCCTCTTTCTCATGCTTAATTTGAAATAAGTCTACTCTCTCTGGGATTTTTACAGAGTCAGGACTCGATCACACTAGGCAGCAGAGAACAATACCGACCAGGACTGACCTGGACCAACCATCTGGCTGAGCAGGGGAGACAGCAGCTCAGGAGCAGGGCAAGGCTCAGAGAATAGACTAGTGGCATTGACCAAGAGATTGAATTTCATGTAGAAATCTGTCAGGGATTAAAGGATTCAGTGGAATATAGAGCCTGGGTAGATCGAAACATTTAGGGCAATGTCAATCAGAATTGGAAATGTCAGGAAGAAAGTTGACCATCCAGAGATGGATTTTTGCTCTGCATTCACATTTCGTTAGTGATGTTAGCCTTCAGCCCAGCACTGTGAAGTGTCACTCAGAAGTCAGAGGATTGCAATAGATCACTGCCCTTGGCTGGGATATGCAGCATATGCCAGGAGTGTTGAGGTGACATTGTTTCCCTGAGCTAACTCCAGGGAGTCCCTTTCATCTTTGCAATCAAGCACTGGTACTTGTTCCAACTCAATTTCATTCCATCCAGCAAACAAAAGTTAAAGCAAGGAAAACCTACAAGGAGCCTATACCATTTACAATGGTTTTATAGTCACCATTATCTTTAATGTGAAACATCAATCTCAAAGTTGACACCGTCTATGTTCATTGCATTTAAGGCAATAAAAAGAATCAAGTGAAGGGTACAGAAACAACATTGCACGGTTATGCCAAGTTGGGAAAATAATAATAGCATGAGTTCCACTGTTAACACCAAGGGCATCTGGTTGGAAATGACAAAGAGGTCTAGCTTTGGTTTTGTTTTCGATTGTGTTCTGTGTAAGTAAAGTCTAAATTTATATGTGCACATTCTGGAAAAAGAAGACATAAAAAGTCTTAAGGTTATAACTTGGGTAAGAGCAAGAGGTTTTTATTTTGGTGGGAAGAATAGTATGACAACTAGAATTTCTAATAAAATATAGTGTATAATGGACTACCAAGTCCCAGAAATTAGGAGGAAGGCTGTAAAGAAAATAAGGCTATACTCTCTAAAGCACATAGAGGAATCCCTGTACTGAATATTTCATTTTTCCCTTCCAGTTTAAATTTGAAGAATGTTTTTAAATGTCATTTCTGTGATGAAAATATTTAACTAATGGCTGATGGAACGAATAGTCCATTTGATTAATTTTCCAGATAATTTGGTTGGTATCTGTTTCCTTCTACATCCTTGGCCAACACCCATTTATAGGACATCAGCACAAAAGGAAGATGAGAGTTGAGATGATAAGAACCAAATATATACTCGGGGATCACGCACACACACACACACACACACACACACACAAACAAAATAAATAACCAGATAGGCCATCACAAGAAATAGGAGCTACCAGAAACAATATCAGTAATTAGAGGTACATGAAAGCAACAAATGAATTTCAGTAGAACTCTTGACTATAATCTAATTGAGAATAACATAGGCAAAGATAATCCTTTCATAAACCTGGATAACTGATAATAAGAATGGCATTTGATATTGAGTCCAAATGTCTGTGCTGTGAACTAAGAGAGCTAGTATATACTTCTTTGTATATCAGAGTCCTGTTGTGGATGAGCTGATAGGCTAATGAAGGCCAGTCTGGCTGCAAACATGGGCATATAGTTCATTGCATAAGGCCACCCAGCCAAGTGAGTGAATAGGAGTTGAAATCCAGCCCAGGGTCTGCCTGCCGAACTATATGCTCTGTGTGGGGATGGATCCCCCTGAAAGAAGGGGTACCTTTTCCTGTTTTCTACAATCACTCGTCTTTCCAAGTTATAAACCAGTGGGACTGCACCCTCCTTGAGGATGGCCTCTTTGTAATTCCTTCAAAGAGATCAGTTGGGCTAGCAGAGGCCCTGGTGAAGGAAAACAGGCACACACATCCAGAATAGGAGAGTGGTGATGAAGGAAAAGAAGGATGGAGTGGGGTAGGATAGGGAAAGTAAAAATGGAAAAATAAGAGTAAGAGGGAAGGGATCAGGTCAAGATATTCAGTCTGAAATATTTTTAAAATTAAGTTTATTTCATAATTCCTTCTGACAACTACCTTGGATTCAAAGGGTCTCAAAACTAATACTCATTGGAAATGAAAAGTTGAATTCAGTGCCTGTTTTAATTAAGATTATGCTTAGCTATAAGTGACAGAAGTCTTTAAAATTGCAACTTAGAAAAAAGAGAAATCTATTCTCTCACATAGAAGTTTGGAGGTAGACAAACTTGGTTGGCATAGTGACTGTCCCACCATCTGGAACCCAATGTGCATCTAGGCAACCAACAACATAGGGTGCCCTTGGACATAGACAACAGTGTGCTGATTGCTGGGAGGTGGGGGTATAAGGGGACTAAATTGTAATGGAAAAGAAGCACAATAAAGATTAAGTTCTAAAAAGTGAGAGGAAAAAAAGAAAATAAAGCTCAAGGATATGCCCATTAATTACAAAAGCTAAGTATAACTGGGTAACAAATAGGAGGGTAACCATGTAGTGTACTATTATTTACAGGAGTGTAAATTAAAGCAGAGAGATGGAATTTTCTCTCACCAAATTAACCCCCCACAAAAGAAATAAAATTTGATGAGTAGTTTATAGAAACGTATAATCATTAACAATAGTTACTTTGAAGCAGTGGAAATACAAATGACTTTTTTCAAAAGAGCTTGTCTTAAATTTAGAATAGTGACAATAACAATCTTTTGTTTGTTAGCCAGTTATTGTTTTTGTTTCTGTTTATGCCTTTTGTTTTAACTTTTGCAGCAGACTTAATTCTTTCTCAGGGACCTAAACCAATAGTGTGGTAAATGGAATTATACTTCAGTGGTCATTTTTCTACTTCCATCTTCTTACAATCTCAAAAACAATCTGGACAATCTATTTAACTGTGCTTAGGTGGTTCCCAGTCCTCTTGTCTTGTTCTTTTCTTTGACACTTGGGCAATAGCCATTATTCTCTTAGGAACAGAATTTTAGATACAAATCTATGTGTCTACCCATGGTCTAATTCTTTACATTATGTTAAGTTGCTTGTCCAAGCTCACATCTTTCTAATGTTCCTCTGTAATATGATAGTGTATATGTGTACCTTTATAAGCAGTAAGTGGATCTTTATAGGATGTTTATCAGGAGTAAACATGCTTATGAGAAACAGTCTCTTCTGTGGACAAGTATAGTGAATGCAAATGTTGGATGAATTCACATCATTTATTGCAGGGGTGTCAAACTCATTTTCAACAGGGGCCACATCAGCCTCATGGCTGCCTTCAAAGGGCTGAATATATGTTTAGGAGTAAATGTAACTACCCTTAACAGTTAAGTGAGAGCTCAGTGCTGCCGCCAGGTAGAAACAAGGTGCTGGGCCGGATAAAACGAGGTGGAGGGCCAGTTTCGGCCCGCAGGCCTTGTGTTTGCCATCTGTGATCTGTTGGGTGGTGATTCCAAAATTTATTACTAGCCCTTCCTGGTCCTCTAGCATTAGATGTATACAACCAATATTTTTTAAAAAGTATGCTTATCTGAGCACATTTACTTCAGAGAAGAGGAAGGAGGGGGAGAGAGAGAGAGAGAGAAAGATTAGACAGAAACATTGATTGGCTGCCTCCTCCCATACATGCCCCAACCGAGATTCAAGCACACAACTTTTCAGAGTATGAGGCAATACTTCAACCAACTGAGCCACACTGATCAGGGCAACATCCGGCATTTTTATTTTGGTATCTAATTAAGTATCTAAAAATACATCCTAGCCAGAGTAGAATGCTTGATTCCCTTCATCCTGCAGACACGTGCACATTCCCAAGTGTTCTCACCCATGCTTATTGAAATCACAAACCAAACAACTGCTCAGGTAAAAATCCCAATGAGCCACTTTGTACATTGCTTTTACCCTTGTTATCTCTATCCTATCCATCAGTATGTCCTATTTGCTCCGCTTTCTAGTTATATCCCAAACCCAATCACTTTGCACTTCCTCCGTTGCTATCTTTGGTCCAAGCTATCATTTCTTGTTCACCCTGGCACATTAGCTGTCTGTAGCAATCAGGTTAGGCTGACTGGTTCAGCAAACAATACCCAAACTTCAGTGGTTTACCATAATAAAGGGTTATTTCTACCAGGGAAGCTCGGCCCCATGTGGTAATTCAGGGTCTAGGTTTCTTCGAGTAGTGACTCCACAATCACCTAAATTCTGAAAGTGCAAAATCCAACCAGCAGATGAGGGAAGAGAGAAGTCATGGAGACTTAAGAAATGATAGGGTTTCAGCATTAATATGGCCTATATTATCTTCATTCCCATTGGGCAGAAGTTGGTCACATGGCCCCACCTACTGCAATGGAAACTGGGTAATATATATAGTCTTCCTCTATGGCCAGGAGGCAAATAAAACATGATTTGGTAAACACATAGTATAGGTCCCCCACACACACACACACTTATTCCCTACTCCTACAACAGTTAGGTAATCTTTTCAAATAGATTAAAAATCGAAGCATATCACTGCTCTGTTTGAAGCTTTTCAGTAGCTCTCTGCTATGATTATATCAAAATACAAATTTCTTACCTTGTTTGCAAAATCATGTATGATCAAATACCTCTGCATCTCTGAATTTAGATGCTTCTGCAGGTCCTTTGTTTACTATTTTCTGACTCCCCTTAGTAACTCTAATTAGGTTGGGGCTTTGGCATATGCTGGTGCCCTCTGTTGGAAAACTCTTCTTTCACCTATTTAGATATTTAAATCTTTCTTATCATTATGACCTCACCTAAATCATTACCACCTCAGAGAAGCTGCCATACATAACTCATTAAACATAGCCTCCCTATGCCCTTTATATCTCACTAATGGATTACTGTGAGCTATTTTGATTATAGCATTTGTAATTATGAGATATTACCTTAAATGTAATTTTATTTATTTATTGCCTCAAACCCTCACTCTATTAAGAGCAAGGACCCAGTACATTTTGTTCACTGTAAAATCTATCATTAGACTGATATAGGATATGCGTAAAATATCAATTTGTTGAGTGAATGAATGAATAAATAACCTATTTCAGTTAGATTGGGGCTTGGCATAAAAGGGACATAAAATAATGAGGCTTAAATGTGACTAAACTCTCATAAGTAGATAAATTCCATAACATCATCCCAGATTTAAGCATACCAAGGCTAAAGCATCACCTTCGCAGAGTCAAAGCCTCAGATGCCTTCTTTGTCGTTGATCTGCTAGTACTAAAGATTTGCCCTGATGGTTCACCACGGCTCACACCTCATTCAGATTTTCATCACCAGGTGAGAGAAAATAGTGCCCAATGTTTTACATCCAGAACTGAAAATTGAAGACACCACTTCTGCTTATACTCCATTGCCCGGAACTTAGTCACGTAGTCATACCTAGTTGTAAGAGAGGATGAGAAATTCGAACAATCTGTGCCAAGATTAAAAATCAGGATGCTGTTATTACTAAAAAAAAGAGAGAGATGATACACTGAAAAAAAATTCTCCCATAAAAATTGAAGTGATTTTTTTCCAATTAGAATTTTATAAGGGAAGAAACTCCACTAAAAGCACCAAATCTTCGGAATGGAATGACCGTTATTGTATTTGTAGCAATTAACTTTAAGTGTATTTGTAGTTTGCCAAGTACAAAAGCAGCAATTATTCTAACATCAACGACTAATCCCTCTTAATTTAGTTCTCTGTAATATCTTAGTAAAAACAGCATAGGACAAATCTCTCTTCTAGCTCGGATTCAACTTCCCTGGCACTCGGTTGCCCTGGTTCTTGTCCTTTACCCCTGTATCCCACACTGAGCTATTCCCCCAGGCTGATCTGGATTCTTTCAGATTTAGGGCTAATAGACTAATTGCAAAGAACTCTGATTTCAGGTTGAATCTTCTGTAATGGTCATGTACTACTTCCCAGAAAGAAAAAAATCTATTAAAAAGAAAAAACAAATAAGTAAAATGCAAACGCGTTGTGTTTACTAGCTGACTTTGTCAATGGTCTTTCCATTGCTTTAGGGCAGTTCTTTTTCTCCTTAGAAATAAATGCACTGATCTGTACAAATTGAATATTTGAAAGAGTGGCTTTCTGGTGCAAATGTGAACTTCCTTAACTCCCCTTGCCTGTGAATGCCCTCTGCAGCTGGTATTGGAGGGCTTTGAAGAGGCTTCCCTAAATTTTTTGTGGTAGAGGAAAATTCTAGGTGGAATCTGGGCTAGGAAAGGTACACTGTGAAGTTCTTCCTTCCACTAAGTTTTTCTCGCCCCCTCTTGGCAAGTCATCCCTGTAGCTGCAGCCATCCATAGTCACCATTTGTCTTTTACTGCTTCAGCAACTTAAGTTAAAAATTATTCCTTGAGATACAATTATGCTCAACTAGGGTTTTGGTTTTTCTGTTTCATGTACATTTTTAATGGCATTACCATTGAACTGTATTACCATATTGCTCCTTGGATTTACCTTTTTTCTTTTTCTGTAAGTGTCCTCAGCACTAGTACATAGAAATAAATTTTCAGGCCTGTCTGTCTCCAAAAATGTAAGATGAGATCCCTGGAGATAAATCGTTCAAATTTCCAATATCTCTACCTTCAAAGCATATACACTGTACAATTATTTGCCACTTGCAAGCCTTTAAATCTCTGTCTCCAGCAAACATCTCAAAGTATTTAAGCTTTAAAAATTTGTGAAAGAATATGTACCCAGTAAAGTAAGTGATTTCTTTAGTATTGGTTGATGATCTAAAAGAGTTACGGCATCCTCACTAAAGAGAAGAACTGAAGAGAAAAACTTCCAAGCCCAGCACACCGCAGTTTAATCCACCTATGTGACCCCTTGTTTCACTGACACACGTTCATCGGCCTTGGATTTTGTTCATTGAACTGTGTAGGCCGACCAGTGATGCACTCAGCCCTAAACCAGGCTTAAAACCTGACCTTGAGCAATTTACTTAATGCCTTTGTAGCATGGGAATTTGGAAGGAATGACTAATTCTTTTATTCTGATTCTTTCAAATCATAGGACTCTTTTTACACAACAGTAGTATTACTGAAAAAATAGTATAAGTTAAATTATGAAAAATATCATGCTTTAAAGGTAGAGTTACTCACTGTATGTTACTTTGTATTATAGTTTTAGTTCAGAGAGTCATTATAAGACCGATAACTGGATTTTATTTAAATTCAGATTTTTTAAGTCAGATAATTTTTAAATGATTGTTGAGGAGATATGAATACAAACTGCTATTATTTTTCTCCAATTACTGCCATCAGTATGAGCCCTAATATTTTAGTCAGGTTCCATAATTTCATATCAGTTTTAAGTACTACAACTCAGCTTGTTTCACCACACATGTTTAATTTCCTGTCCATTAGCCATCAACTAATCCCTTTCCTTCAAATCCCTTGGAGGGTACATACGTGTATGTGTTTATGAGGGGTGAGTGTGAAGGTGTAGTTCAAAGGTACCTGCTTCTGCTCCCTCTTCTAGGTTTAAATCCTCTAAAATTGGGAATGGAGAAGAGGAAACAGGAAGGGCAGATCTTCTTAAGCAATTGATTACATGTAGGTGGTAGGGAGGAAGACTTCTCTGGCTCACAATAGTTATGGTAATCCCCACGTGGATGATGAGGGTGATCTGCCGAAGACTGCCTCAAAGAGCGCTCCTAGGGGCTCCCTTTCGTTTTACAGCACGTAGGTTCCTAGGTGAGGTGTAACCTCCATTGGCCAGTTTATGCTCCAATCGCCATTAACCTTCTCGTCCCTTCAATGGATTTAGAGGAGCTGCTAAGGTCTTCTTTCTTCTACCCCTTCGGAGAGTCACAAGGACACAGAGGAGGATGTCACTACCCTTTGCTCCCACGCTGCCCTACTCTCCAGTCCCTTGTCATTTTGCTGATGTGAGCAACTCCAGCAGCCTTCCAGCAGTTTCTGGAATTGGCGGATCAGAAGTATCCACTAGTCTCTGTTCATTCTCTCCACTGTAGGGCACACCCACCAACCACACTCCCTGAAACCTCTCCCCATGCACCAGAGAACAGCAGGAGAATGGGCCTCAGACTTTGCAGCTCAGAGACCTTCCAGCTGGTATGTGTAAAGGATTCTCTTAGAGCACTGCCAGCTGGCCTCTGGCCCAAAATCCCTCACTTTTTTTTGATATGTAGACACTCAACGTTTTCTTTTAGATTGTGTTATTGATTTTGTGCAGTTTAAGGGTGTTCCCAAGAACTCTGTG
Organism: Anoura caudifer; assembly: GCA_004027475.1. Classification (NCBI taxonomy): domain Eukaryota; kingdom Metazoa; phylum Chordata; class Mammalia; order Chiroptera; family Phyllostomidae; genus Anoura; species Anoura caudifer. Next base: position 432,819 of record PVKU01000065.1, on the reverse strand, counting down.
GTTCTTGTACAGAGCGATGCTGAGGCAATTAGAAAAGTCACAGCCATTGTTTCTAACAGTAATTATAAATGTGGAATCCTACAATTTATTATCAAACTTATTACAAATAGAATGGCATTATGAGTAGCCCAACTTCTAGTGTATATCTTTTAGTTTTCACTCTTTTTTATTCTATTCACTCAGAAACTTCTGGAAACTTTTTACAACTTTGTTTCAGAAATGGTGTAGCTATTATGCCTCTATGAAAGCTACTTAGGACTTTCAATACCCACAGATTGTTCTCTTCTCTGACCAGGCACTTTTTATCATATCAAAGTGATCCCCATAAAGAATTTTCCTCTATTTTGGCATATACTTGAATTCTGACTATGCCTCAATAACAGTAAATATTACACTATGAACCTAATGTATATATCATTGCACCTAGTAATGTAAAGAAATGCCAATGGATTAAATATATCATTTTCTTAAACAAGAGCTTAAAGATTTCACATCAGCCCTTACAATACAGATTGAAAAGCATTTTGGAGAGCCTGAGACACCGTCTTCATGGCTTCACTTTTTAAGTAGAGAGATAGTAAAAAGTCTATGACATTTAATTAGGTTTCTTTTTCCCAGAATTACCATTGTAGACCTTTAAATATGGACAATTAATCACTACCTTAGGCAGACATATTTTATTGCCCCAAATCTGAAATGAACTTTAATAAAGGTTTACGATGTAACTTTAGGAAATTTTGACAAGGTCGATGAAAGAAGAGAGGAAAAACAACCTCACAGTAAACAATGAATCATTTCCCTGTTCTCATTAGACTGATTTGTGCAGTATTCATTCCTATTTTCTTCTTTCTTTTCCTTATTGATTTATGTAACTGCATTAGTCAGGGTTCACAAGAGAAACAGAGCCAGTTTATCTGCAGGGAAATAATGAGGAATTGCTTCATGTGATCATGGACGCTAAGATAACCCACTCTGTATGCAAGGTGGAAACCCAGGACAGCTCAAGGTATGGTTCCAGCTCAAGTCTGTATGCTGGAAAATCAGGTAAGACAAAGGTGTAAATTCCTGTCTAAATTCAGACTTCTGTTCCCTCTTGAAAATATTCCGGCAGAGAGAGTTTAATGCCTTTTGCTGTATTCAGGCCTACCATTGACTGGATGAGGCCTACCCACATTGGGAAGAGCACAAGACTGTACTTAGTCTCTCAGTCTACTGACTTCAATGTTAATCTCATCCAGAGCCATTCTCATAAACACACCCAGAATAATGTTTAACCAAATATTTCAATCCCCATGTGATGGTACAGATAAAATTAACCATCAGAGTGACACTAAGATGCTTAGATGGCCTCACAGGCCATTCAATGAATCAAACACATGACAGACTAGTGAAGAAAGATAAAAGAATTTGCCATCCATAAAGATATTTTGTGTATATGAGACCAAATATTCAGATGTTTGAATGTATTTAGAAAATTAGCTAAATTTCTTTGTTGTTATCCATAGTTTGTGTATGGCCTAGTCAGAAAACTGGCTGTGAACGAATAGTAGAGAAAAAAAAAATCAGTGTCACATTAACCTTTATGAATATGGGGTATTCGGAAGTAATCAGAGATGAGCACTCCAGGTAACAGCACTTTTAAAAATCCGATCTAGAGATGGCCTGCGTCAGAACTGCCTGGGTGCTTGTTAAAAATACACGTTTCTGAACTCCAACTCAATCTATAGAAAACCGACTGGGAAGCGGCATCAAGAGCTACATGTTAACAACCTCTGTGGCACCAACGCCTTGAGCATGCTAAAGTGGGAGTCCTCTGCTCACAGATTCTTTCTTTGAAATAATCCGAAGTAACCGGAGCCTCTCCATGGGAAAAGTTGCAGAAGGAATTGGGGTGCTCTTTGTTCTTGAACTCTAGGTCCACTGCTGATGGGGAAAGTGCTTTACAAAAGGGTTGCTTCTATTTTAATCTTCATCAGTCTGGTCCAAGATTTGCAATATATTTCCCACAATGAGTTCACGATTTCATTGTATCAAGCACTAGTGCACTGTAAAAGTGCAAAAGTTTTGTCTTCTCTTTCTCCAATTTTTCACTACATTGGAAAAAAAAGTTATAACAAAAATGAGCAGAACATTGTTTCTGTTATTGGAAATGAGAGTTGTGATTACAAGTCACCCAGACTGGGGAAAAAAAAAAAAAAAAAACTGTTAAATAGTGTGAAATACTTGTCCTCATTAGAAGAATGAGTAAGGTTATTCCTGGTGGGGAAAGTCATAAGAAACAGTACCTCCATGGGGAGCGCCATAAACTGGAGTTCGCAGACCATATACCACCAGGATCCTCCACTGATAATAAAGTGTACTTGTGCCAAGTGGAAGAAAGGACTCTTATTGAAACAGACAGGAGCTGAGTTAATTATCACTTCTTGGTGAAGCCATTGTTTTTGCAAAACTGTGCTTGCTGAGTCTGGGTTTTAGTTCACTGCTGGGTGAAACATTTGCCTTTCTTTTGAAAATTCGCAGGTCAGAGGCATCCCAAATTATAGCAACTGATGATAAAACATAAAAGTTTAAGTATAACCAAAAACCATGCATGCAAATTCTTGGAATATGTGTGCAACATTTTCTAAGTAGAAATATGTCATTGATTTTGAGACATTTTACATTCATATCACTTCCAACACAACCTATATAAATATCTGAAACAGGGATTTTAATGCAGAGAATTAAGTACACAGATGCTGGAAAAACTAGATCGAAAGCAGAAGGAAGGGCCTAGAAGAGCAAAGATTAGGCAGGTATGATACCCACAGATGAGAGACTGCTAGTCTTGGGCTGTAGCCACAGCTCACACTTCCCATTGCACCTTCAAAGACACTGTCATAGTGGGTTTGAGATCTACCAGAATTACCACATTGATCAGGACTGAAATCACTGCCTAAAGCCACTCGTATAACTGTCATTTCTGTAGACACTGCTGTATTCTCAACTCTGATTCCGGTGAAAAATAAATTCATCAGAAACCATAAGGAATGAGAAAGCCACTTCTCCCCACCCCCCCTTTTTTTAAAGATTTTATTTTTACATTATCTTTAGAGGGGAAGGGAAGGCGAGAGGAAGAGAAATATCAGTGTGTGGTTGCCTCTCGTGTGTCCCCTGCTGGTAACTGGCCTGCAACCCAGGCATGTGCCCTGACTGGGAATCGAACCACGATCCTTTTGTTCGCAGGCCCACGCTCACTGAGCTACACCAGCCAGGGCCACTTCTTTTCTTCATTCTGCCTTTCATTCTTCCACTGGTGCCATGGTACAGCAGAGCCTGAAGCAGCAGCAAGAGACCCTGGAAAATATAGTTTGCAGATTCCCAACCTGCTAAAACACACAGCAGAATGCAGGAATAGGGGCTGAGAACAAAGAGGTGAATCACTGTCTGCACAATGTGGTGCAGAAATCAGCTTTGTGAGGGTATATAATCAAGTAGTAGACAGAGACCAAGTAAAAATTAAGACAAGAAATTATTTGTATTCATCTTGAATGTGATGGCAAATAATGCAGGAGCTTTTGGCAAGTAATTTTGTTTCTGAATGACAGGTAAATTTTAGCTTTGAGACTTACGGTTTGTTAATAACTCATTGTAGAGCACATATTATGCTCCATGCCTATCACTGTTTACAAACATATGGAGTGCAATTTTCAGGTGATGGGAATAAGACAGTCTTACTTGCGTCTACAAAAAATTTAAGAAATGTATAGCTTGATCAAAAGATCTATAAATTTCTAGTTACCCATGCCTGTATACAGACAAGGCCTTTTCCCATAAGGACTGTTTTAAAGGATTCATTTGTTAAAAATTTTCAAACCAGATCACATGAACGTTACATAGTAACGAAAGGTAGCATTTGGTAAGTGCCAAACATTCTATCATAGACATTAAAAGTGTGATCTTATTTAATCCTCAGAAAACCCCACAAGGTGTAGGTACTACTATTGAATTACCATTTTACAGATGAAAAAAATGATGCACAGAAAGTTAAGTACAAAGCACGAGATGACACAACAAGTAAGATGCAGAGACAGGACTGGATTCAAGGCCCAGACTGAATGACGGAAACATGAACTCATTTGAAAATCCAAACTGTAGAATGAAGAGTAATTTAGTTTTTAGCAGTACTGGTCACTCGGAACTGTAGGTGATTTATCTGTGACTGACTTTTAAGAGAGGCTTTATTGTCATTTTGAACAATAGCATGGGGAAGCAAGGCCAAAGGTCAGAAAGCTAGAATAAGAAGAGTATTTTAAAGGTTATATAGCACAAAGGCTGGGCATCTCCTCTGACAACGCCCAGGAAAACTAAAGTCACCCACACTTCCCTCTTTGTGTTCTGTACTGCACCTAGAACAAAGCTTTACAGGTAGTAGATATTTATTGTTGTTGTTGTTATTATTATTATTATTTAAAGTTGAATTTGTTGTTTGGAAAGGTGAATAAAAACTTTTTGAATTTCAGAATATCTCCCTGACATTACTACAATTCTTCACTTATTTATACCAATAGTAATGTCACTGATTTTTTTATTCATTTGAATTATTGTTTCTGAAAAAGAAAACATCCCAAGAAGGAATGAAGGAAAGTGATCAATTATTCTCATCCTAGTGTGAATTCATCAGAAGTTTTCCTTTGAAGGTCAGTTATGATCAACTGATTGCAAAGGAAATGGAAACGCTGTTGGCAGTAATGAAAAGCGGATAGAGAGGACAGCCTCACGGTGAATTTAACTACCTGAACGCACAGTGTCAGAGGAAGGAGAGGAAGGGCCAAGGACACTAAGTGACCTGTAATGCCCAGGCCAGTTTCACAAGGCGAAGAAAGTTCTTACTCAAAATGCTATAATAAACCCAGCTGAGACTTGCTGGCCTAGAATTACAAGTCGAGGCATGCCAGCTTTTTCCAATTCCAGACACTTACCCTCCACTGAGGGTAGAGGTTCATTTGTTTGTTTTCCAGATAAGGGACGTGCCTATTTTCCAGTAGAGCGAAGGCTCAGCTTTCCCTCTTGTCCTGAGACCTACTTCTGCCTTATTTCCCATGGGCAGGACCCCACTGCCATCATCACTTGCTAGAGTACAGTAATTGATCCAATGGTCAGTTTTCCTTCCTCTGCTTTAGCAGCCTGGAAGCAACATTGGACACAATCAGTCATGCCCTCCACTTGCAACCCTTGCTTCACCTGGCTTTTTCTAATTGAATTTGTTGGGGTAACATTGGTTTATGAAATTATATAGGTTTCAGGTGTTACAATTCTACAATATATTATTTGCATATTATATCATGTGTTCCACACCCCAAGTCTCCTTCCGTCACCCTTTATCACCCCTTTACTCTCTTCTACCTCCCTCCACCCCCCTTTCCCTCTGGTAATCACCATACTTTTGGGGGGAGCTTTTTAGATGCCACATCCTTCTAGTCTGTTTCCTTATCTTTTTGGCAACTTCTCAGTCTATTTTGTTGGACTTTTCTTTAATGCTTACTTCTAAATATTGGATTTCCCTCAAGGTTTCATTCAAATATCTCCTTGGGACTTTTCTACATTTATTCTCCAGATCCCATCCAGTCCCCTGACCTTCCTCTATATCTTAGTGACCCCAGAATTCATTTCTAACCCAGTCTTCCCTCCTGAACTCTAGATGCACATATCCAAATATCTACTTGGCATCTGGACTTACTTGTCTACTAGGCCTCTCTAATTTAACATTTCCAAAATCAAGCTCTCAATTCCTGCCCACCCATGCAACCCCCCTCTAGGACTGCTCCTCATCAAATCTCTTCCAACTCAGTCGGTGTCATCACTATGCATATGATCTATAAGGCTTAAAACTTTGAAGTCATCCTTGACTTCTTTCTTTCACAGCCCACATCCAATCTATGAGCAAATTTTCTCGGTTGTACCTTCGATATCTGCCATACGTATGCCATATCTCCGTCATCTGAAGTGCTGTCATAGTCTACCTGGGCCGACTGCTGCTCTGGCCTCCTTCATTGGTCTCTGTTCGCAGACTTCTCCCAGAGTCATCTTCTCTCCAATTATCAATTTACTCTTCTCTCCAAGTATTCTGGTTACTTCTGACCCTTAGAACAGCCCTACATGATCTGACTTACCTTCCTATAGCTATTTCTTCTGCACACTAGGCTCTAATAACACTGGTATATTTACTGTTACTGCCACATGCCAAGCATGTTCCCGTCTCAAGTCCTACAGAACTGCCATACCCCCCAGCCCAGAACAACCTCCCTTGAGACACAATCATGACTCATGTCCTCATTTTATCTGGGTGTCTGCTCCAAAGCCACCTTCCCTGAGAGTCTTTTCCCAGCATCCCTTTCCTTCTGTGTTCCCTTATCAGTTATGCTTCAGCACCCTGTCAAGCAAGGTCCAATACAGGAATAAAAGCCCATACTAAGTAGTCCAAAAGGAGAACTATAATTTAAGGAAATGGAAATTAAGTTATCAGAAGAGGCAGCCCAAAGATTAGGAAGAACAAGAAGCTGCTATGACCCTTAGAGCTAGAGAGAAAGCAAGGAAATGGTAACACCAGGGCCTAAGCACTGTCCTTGGAGGAAGCGTGAGGGATGGATTCACAACTAGCTTATATAGAGATGGGAGGTGGGTTAAATACAGGGTGTGCACTTGTTATATGGTATACTGTCCGAAACAACAAGGAAGAGAAATGCCCTGATTTTCCCTTCCTCTTGCCCTCTAGTTTCCTGTTAGTACCTCCCTCTGGCCAAAAATAGCTGGAAACCAAAGGGCAAGAGAATCTTAGAAATATATTTTCCAGAGAGAAGTGCAAGAAATGGATCTAACAGCAGTGAGCAAGTGACAACCACTGGTGCTAATCACTCCTTGAATTTGTTTGTATATTCAGAGAATTCTTGTTGCTCTTGTTAAATGTCCGTCTCCCCCATTAGAACATAAGCTTTTTAAGTAGATGTACTTTGTTACATCTACTTAAAATGTTCTATAGCTGTTCTATAGCTCCTATATTTCTTGTGCCTAGAACAGTCCCTGGAACTCTGCACTATGTGTGGTTATTTTATTCCTTTCATTTTTTAATGTAATCTTTTAACAAATTTTGATTGGAGATTTTTTAATGATTTTTTATTGTTGTTCAAGTACAGTTGTCTCAATTTTCCTGCCACCTGACTTAATCTTTACTGTAGTTTTTCTATTACCATTTAGTCCCCTTATACTCCCCTCCCCCCAGCAATCACCACACTGTTGTCCATGTCCATGAGTCCTTTTTCCTGTTTGCTCAATCCCTCCACCTCCTGACCATCCATAGATTCATCTCCATCTATGAATCTGTCCCCATTTTCCTCATTAGTTCAGTTTGTTCACCAGATTCCACATATGGGAGAAATCATATGGTCTTTGTCTTTTGTGTGGTTATTTTTAATTCAAAATGTTTGGGACATGTCCTTCTATCTAACGCGTCAAGGAAGACCTTATCTTTCTTCAAAACTACTTAACATCTTGAAACAGATGATTATCTCTAACCAAAAGAAAGGACTATATGTCTCTTAGAATAAAGGATATTTAGGAAAGGGATGTTCAGGGTTGGGAGTGGACTGTGAATAAAACCATTGCAGAAAGTAGACGAGGTGTGGACTGGTGATGAGCCTACAGGTCACAAGGGATATTTTGATTTAGAGAACGAGAGGAATTTCTAGCACAGCTAAAAGAATTTATTTTTAACACATTCTCTTTATTATTTATATAGAAACATGTAGGAAGAGGAAATAAACTTAGACTAAAAAGCTTTTTCTAAAGGGTTATTTTTCAAATAAAAAGCTTGATTTCGATTATTTTTGGAGAAAGAGGAAAGAAAATAAACACTCCAACACATGAACACTAAAGCATTGCGTTTAAGACCATAAATGTTCACAAGGAACATGTCCTGCCTCTGTGCTGGGGATGTCCACACTATGGAGGGCTGGCAAACACAGGTCAGAAGTGACTGATTCACCATCCGATGGAGGTTGCTGAGTAGCTTCTGATGGCAGCAGATGTCGTGGGTGCCCAAGGCAGGAGGTAAACAGCGTCTCCTCTGCTGACCACAATATCATAAAATGAATAAATAGTGAAAGTTAAACAGCAAAATATTAGTTAGGCAAGATGACATGCTATCACAGCCTGCAACCAGGAAAGCCCTGGAGAGAATGGAGGGGCCTTACATCCAGTAAAGAGCAATGGCCATGGTGGCAAGATCTAGCGGCTGCCCACTCAGGACTTGCCACTTCTCACCTAATTTACAAATACTTATTGGCTATTAATGAGCTCCTGAAAGCAGCAAGATATAAATCATTTATTTATGTTTTAATAGCATCTTATTTAGAGTGTGCTCCAAAAACCCCAGAGACATAAACTTAAGGTACTGAGCCTGACATTGCCCAAACCAAGTCCGAGCCAGGGGCTGTGATGTATATTTCAAATGAAATACGTGCTTTCATGGAAAGATAAAGAGGTAGTTCACAAACAAGTGAAAACTTGCTTAACATAAAGAGCAAAAGAGTTCTTTAAACAAAGCATAGCATCTACCTCTGCTTCCTACAGATTACAAGTGACTGACTAACATTTGGAATGCGTGTGTGCATGCATGTATGTATGTGTGTGTCGGTATGTGAGTGTGAGTGTGTGTGTACATCCATGCCTGCGCAGTGCACTAGACCTCACCCTAACTTTTCAGCTACTCTTCTAGCCACACTGTCAAGATCTCAATAGGTTCCTCCATTCAAGGGAAGAGACCATTGGAGCAAAGGAAGCTGTTGTCTTCTGAGGCCATTTCAGAGAATTTATTACCATGTGTGATCTTAAAAATGACCCAGCACAAAATTCTAGATGCGAACAAAAAGTTTAGTGATTACTTCAGTCTCACTCGGCCAGAAAGGGGTAGAGCAATTTCTCCTGGTCGAGTAGGATGTCTTCCATGTGGAGGATGACTCACCTCTTACATTCTGAGGAACCATTTCTATTTTTTGTTCTGATGTGATATTTGCACAAGGCACACCAGTGTTTCAGGGCAGCAGATGCCAGATCCTAGCAGGGGGAAGATTTATAGACTCCAATTACTTGTCTGCATCTCTACTGCTAACCTCTTGGCCCAATCGCTTAATTGTTAGTGCTTGTTTATTCATCTGTAAAAGAGAGGAATTATATTACTGACTCATTTCAAAGACTCCTAGGGATGAAATTTAAAGAGTAAAAATGGCATAGTAATTGACTTTGAACTATAAGCTAATATAGCATCTTTAGATGCTTGAGGATAACAAAAGTATTTGTCATTTGCCTTATGGTAACTATTTTCTTAGTTTTAAAACCTTGACCTTTAAACAAAGAGTACTATTTTTAATACTAAAATATTAAAATTTTAAAATTTATATGTGATATTAATATTTCCAACATACGATTGTTATCTTTAATACAAGTATATTAAGGAAATGTGCCCTTAATTCTTAATTACAATAATGGTATTTAAGTAAACCCTTTTCATCACCCCTTTTGGTAAGCATTTGATACTGCATCAGATCATGGGAACAAAAATATTTAAGTAAATGTTTCCCTGAGATTATAGAACTGGGATGACTTTGCAAAATCTGTGTTTTCAGGTGTCTGGTATGTGTTCTCTCTGATATTTAAACTCTTTCATCACAAAGTCACAGCCTCAAATTACAATGATAATTTCTAATCTCAGAATAATAGTTTACTTTTAGATTTCTTTTGGCCATCATGACTGAGGTAGCATTTGAACTATCCATTAGCATAAACTAATTATTAAAAATATAACTTATGGTTTTAATTTCAGTAAACCTACAGGGGTAGACAAAAGTAGGTTTACAGTTGTGAGTATGCAAGTTTATTCTTGTATTATTATTAACTATTGTATTATTTATTTGCATTACAACTGTAAACCTACTTTGCTCACTCTTATGTATAGCATCCACCGTGTATACCAGGCACCCTGCTAGTTAGTTTGACATTTAATTCATGTTGCATTCCTGATTTTGAAAATAAGGAAACCATTATGTCTTTGTTATTTACATCAGTGTTATTATTTCATTATTCATGTATTATAATCTTCTAAAACAGATTATTAGCCACCTACAGTTTTATGTTCACTCTTAAGGGAAAAGTTTATCAAAATGGGTATTTTAGAAATTAAATTTAGTAAGAAAGATATGGGTCACAGGTGGCTGAATGTATTGAATTGTGACATAATTAGATATGGAAAAGAGATTTGGTGGGCTACATTTTTATTTCTAATAGAGATCATGACATTTCCTCAAGGTAATATTGGTAGAAACCATGCTGAGGTCTTAAGAGCATGGGTCCAGGAAGAGATGGAGCCATCCCTGCCCAGAATAGGTGGGCAAAGAGTGGCATCAGGGAACCCGACCCAGCTCTAGGGCAACGTTGGGTATATGTGTCCAAAAGCCCCCCTTCCCCAAAAAATAGGGCAGAATCATGTTTCTATTCAATTGATTTACTCACAAGAGTTTGTTCACTGTTGGGAACATGTAGAACACAATTAACTACCTCTTCTGGAAATATTAGTCAATATCCCAGAGGCTGAGGCTGGAATCGGGGCTCTAGGCAGGAGAAGAAACATAAAATTGCAACTCACAGACCATGTCAAATGAGCAAGAGCTAAATGTGTGTGTTGGGTGAAGGGGGTCAGGGGATGCTGAGATTGATTAATGGCCATCAAAGTGTCCAGGGGTCACTCCAATAACAGTAACGGGTCATTTGAGGCATCATGTTATCGGATTCTGTATCCTAATCTTTTTATAGCAGAGTTTTTCTTTAGAATCACCATGCAGGTCCTGACCTACTTTTGTGAGATATACTTCCAATGACAACTTAGTCTTCTCAGCCTATGCAGTGATATTCTAGTCTGATTCCTACGTGGGCTACTCAGAGACCAATATAAAAACTTGGACAGTATTCTACATGGTATTTCTATCTTAAACCTTTTGTAGTATTAATTCTAATCAGTTTCATGTGTGGGTTACTAAGAATCTGCCCATATAAATGTTTAAAGAAATCCTTTCTCCAGCTCCCTCCTTTCCAATATACCCTCTACCCCTCTTCTATCTCTTTGATTAGTAGAGGAAAGGAGTGCAGCTTGGGCTGAGTGTCTGGGAGCCCAGGTTTCCTCCACGGTCCCTGCTAACACCATCCTGGCTGCAGGGAATCCAAGAGCTGCCCACTGCATCCACTCCCTCCACTGGGAGTGCCACCTGGTACTCCCAGGCAGAACTGGAGAATCCAGGCTCGGCCCTCAGTCCCCACAAACACCACAGGGGAGTGAGGGAGGAAGGCATTTTTTTCTATGATGTTTGGCTATAGTAGGGTGAATATTTTCCAAAGTATTGCCATCCTGCTGGAACACCCACTTTTGGGACTTTTTTGGTTTAAGAGAGTAGACATTGGGAAAATTTTTTTTGGTGTGTCTTCTCACACTTTCAAGTTAAAGGCTTCTCCAGCATCCAACCTAGGAAGTATGGGAGACGAAAGGAAAGTGTAGGGAACTCATCCCATGATGGTGCAGTCCTAAGGACTTCAGTTAGTATAACCCTCTTCATTCCAACTTTCAGAGTCATCTTACATTTGTCTTTTGAATTCTGTCCACAAGTTTTATAATTACACTTAACAGGTGCAAGAAACAAGTCTTCTCCACCTTGTCCAAACCAGAAGTCTTACTTTAATAACGTTAATTGTTACAATCATTAACAAAACACATTCTTTCCACTGGCTATGCTCGTGGGAACTCAAACTAATGTAAGATAACACCAAGAAAGACCATTTGGCTGACAAACTCTTAGGAAATTTTATTGACACCATGGGGAGGCAAACAGTCCTCTACTGAGAAGAATTTCTCTATTTGATGGTACAGTCATTTCCCAAATCCCTTCCCACTGGTTCCATTTGGCTACTTGAGACCTGTAACTACATTCTAGATTTGAAGGCGTGTTTGTTTCAAGGGGTGTTCTGCACGGATACCATAAAATACAAGCATTAGATCAATGTATGCCACTCAAAGTGGTCCTGCTTTAGAAAGCAAAGTGAGGAGGGGGATATGTCAGAGGTGAACATTATTTCTCTTTTCCAGACTGACTTAGATTATCAGTCCCTGCATGAGTAATAATACTACAGCATAATAGACAATAACAGAGTAAAACCCACCATAATTCTGCAAGTGGGATCCAAAAGGTCAAAGTCACACTGTTATAACATTAATGAAGTGAGAATGAGCCTGCTATGGGAAACTGCCTCTTTCCTTACATTTAACATTCCCAAAATGATCCCTATCACCACAGGAGTTTCACATTTACCACTTACCTAACACTGATCGCATGTCAAGATTTACATTAAGGGCTTCATCCTGTATTGAAGATTTTATTATTCTTCTTCTATAAATGAAGAAATTAGGACTCAGAGAAGTGAAAAATTTTGCCCAGTTACGCAGCCTGAATATAGGAGAAAAATGGAAGAATCAAGGCTCCAAATGCATGACTTTAATCGGTAGTGTATCCATATTCTGTGGCCACAGGCCTAATTCAGGCTCCATTTCTTGGTGAAATGAAGGCTTGCGATATACTCTCTGCCTCAGTGGCTCATGCTGGGGGAGAGAGATCCCACAAGTGGAAGTGAGTCCAGCTTGGAGGTCTAGGGAAAGAATAGGTTTGGCAGCCTCTCTCACTAGCAGCAGGAATGTAGTTCATGCTGGAACACCCTGGAATATTCTTCACTGTGTGGAATGACTTGCTAAGAACTTGCTTAGCTGAAATTTCACCACAACTTTGTATTTTTTGATTCATCTAACATTTATGGAATACCTAGTGTGTGCAAGGTGAGAGGTGCAGGGCCCTACAACCTGCATGTAGAACCAAAATGATTGAAATAACTCTTGGCCACAGCACAGGATAAACTTGTTGGATCCTGGACTTCTATGAATTATTTCAAATTATTATTTATTTGGCATATTCACTTCTTATTCTTGGCTCCCTTTCACACTGTGAAGCCAGACACAACCAACTGGCTGTAGGCAGAATAAAGGCAAGCAAGCTGTTAGCACCAGGAGGGGCGCAGTTGCCCTGGCAGGCTCTCTAATTGTGGCATAAAGAAGGTCTGGTGCAAGGAACAGACCCACTGTTAGCAACAAAGCAGTGTAGACAGGAGCCGAGATTGGCACATCCAGTTACTGAAATTAGTGTGTTTGGAAACAATGAATAAGACAAGAGTACAGAGACATGATCCATGTCATTCACCCAATGTTTCCCAAGCTTCTACGATGTGTGAAATACCGAGATACTGTGCTTGGCATTGGGATACAGGTCCCAGTCATCCTTCAGGACTCAGCACAAATGGCATTGCCCTTGACTTCCCCACATACAAGCTGTGCCCCTTACTGTTGTCTCCATTGAACCCTATTTTTTCCTTCATGGACTTAGTGCTTTTGCAGTTACATATTTACTTGTATGTTTATTTGATGTCTCTCTAGCTCATTAGGTATTGTGACTGATAAATGTCATTTTCAAAGAATACTTCTTGAGAGAATGAATGAATGATATTCATTATTATTTCTTATTGAAAGACTAATCTTATTTTCATCCTATCCCATTCACTAAAACCCAGATATAATTTTCTCCACCTTCGGCAGCGTGCATAGACTAAATAAAATCGTAATGAGGGGAAACAATGTTGGTGCTTAGCTCTTTTGCATGTCTAAGAGGCAGTTTCTCTGCCATAACCCCCCTTCCAGGACATTCTAAGTCGTTGTTGGACAGACTTTTTCTGAAAAGGGCCAAATATTAAATATTTTTGACTTTGCTATCCATATGGTCTCAGCTGTCATAGGGAGAGAGCAGCCACATGCAATATGTAAATGAATGAGCATGTCTGTGTTTCAATAAAATTTATTTCCAAAATGAGCAGCAAACTGATTTGGACCTACAACCTATCATTTGACAACCTCTATTCTATGAGATCAGAGACACAGCTTTAGATAACACATCTCCATTGCCTGGATTATTGCAAAAGCATCCAAACTGGGACTGATCGTTTATCATTTGCACCTCTGCTTTCTGTTTTCATGATAGCAACCAAGGTTATCCTGTGCAATGGCCTCAATCTAATTCTTCATGAAAGCCGAAGTCTTCACTGTGGTCTACCAGGCTCTGTTGTGCTCCTCAGCATTTTCTCTCTAAGTCCACCTTCTACTAATCCTCCCTTCTTTCAGTCCCCTCCAGCCACACCAGCCTTTGGGCTCCTTGAACTTGTCAGGCAGGTTCCTGCCTTAGTGCCTTGGCACATAAGGTCTCCCCTGCCGGGAATACTCTTCTCCAGTCATTTTTAAACTAAAGTCTGTCTTAACTACCCTATTTAAAATCTCGCATCCCAAATACTTCTAATCCCTCTTCTCTGCTTTTTTCCTAATTCACCCAAACACAACACATTATATAATGTGTTTATTTACTGTATTTATCATTTGCCTTCTTCACTAGAATGTTGACCCCATGAGAGCTGGAACCTTCTCTGACTTGATCACTGCTATGCTCCCATTGACATTCTAAAAATATTTTATCTATTTATTTTTAGAGAGAGAGACAAAGGGAGGCAGAAAGATAGGGAACAAAACATCGCGATGTGTGAGAGAAACATTGATAGGTTGCCTCTTGCACACCTGCAACCAGGGGCTTGGACCTCAGCCCAGGCATGTGTCCTGAGCAGGAATCCAAACAGAGACCTTTCGTTTGCAGGAGGAAACTCAACCCACTGAACCACACCATTCAGGGCCCTGTTGACTATTAACAGTGCTTAGTGTATACTCTATGTCTTAGATGAAACAATAAATGGATGTCTTCTCCCCTTCTGTGCCTGAATCAACATACCATCACAAGTAATTTTCTTTTCCTTTTAATATTTAAGAAAGCTCATCAAGTTTCTAACGGAAAAAGTCTGTACATATTGTGTTCATCTTTGTGTTCCAATTAAGAATGCTTAATAGTTTAATTTTAACCACTTGTTTTCTTTTGAACTGACTCTGTCCATTGATGAGATGAAACTAATGGGAGGTAAATAAGGTCACAAAACTCAAAAAGAAGATGTATCTTGTTTCTTAATTAAATGCATGCACAGAAATTAGTTTTTGAGAAGTTTCTCTTAAGTGAACTGGGTATTTGTGAATGTGCTGACCAAACCCTTAGTCCCTGAGTCATAAAAATGCCAGAAAAACTTTTCTTGGAGAACTCTAAGAACAATAATTCATTTTTATAGTTTTAAATGGAAAGCACATATTTCCTTTGTACTCTAGAACAAAGGAAAAGATGAAACTCTTATAAGATTCGCAAGCATGCCTGGGTTACTTATGAGCATATGAAATTGGCTGAAGGGAAGACATATTTGAAAATTACCCCATCAGAAGAGAAGAGAAAGGATTAGAATTTCGATTTATATATAAGTGATTAAAAGGAAATCAGAGTAAGGAAAATTAGTTGATGGTTTTTAAATTGGCTGCTTTGTTTGAAATGGAAGGGAAATCATTGCTGATTAATCTTCACGTTAAACTATCATTAATGCCTCCAATTTCTTTAGCAACCCATACCATCATCCTCTTTGTGAACTTCAGCAGCATTTCCTTCATTCAACTTTCCCATTCAGTTGTTTTTCTCAGCTCTTACAGTTTCGCCACTGAGAGATATATGGTACCTTGAACACCTTGGGTAAACAACAAATGCATTTCTCTGGATTAAAGTAGCCTGGATTCATATTTATGTATTTCTCAAATACATACATTCTTTCAATGAGACTATAACCTCTCAAAATAAGAAGTATCTGAACCTCCCTTCCTCTCTAATCCCTAATACCCAGAACATAGTAATTACTGAATAAATACTTGTTGAATTCAATTTTTTAAAAGAAACACTGATGAAAATAAGATATTTAGGAATTAAAGGATTGTAATTTTACAGCATTTAAAATAAAGCATTTCAGTAAAGTTTAGTATTGTGAGGAGAGCCAAAAGGTATTAATTCATCCAGAATCAGGAAGGTTATTGTGTTGTTGCCATTTTTGTTGTGTTTTTATTTTTAAAATACTTAATTCTCCCATGTTTTCACAATAGTAAGCCAGAAATACAAGTTAAGCTAAGAAAATAACATTTACTCTTAATTTTAGTTACTAACTTGCTCATTTTATTTTTAAGGCATCAATGGATTATCCCCACTGAATTTACTTAAAGCTAGTAGCAAATTTATTTCTAAAAAAAGGGAGGGGGAGAAAAGAAAAAAAGAACAAGAATGGATTGAGGGAGGGAGTGAGAAAAAAATCTTTAGTGGAAAAAGAAAAAAAATGGAGAATTAAACATGAAGATTTTTTTCCTAGGGTCTAAAAGGTAGGTACAAAATAATAATAATAGAATGATCTGGAAAATACTGAGATTTTGTTCTGGTCCAAGAATCTTGCTCTCTGCTCCTTAGAGGTTAAGTGTCCCTGAGTCATTTCTTCCCTCCCTGTGCTTAAAGGCTGAATTTTTGCAACACACACCGTCTCTTTTTATCTCCCACCTGACTTCTCTCATGGGAAAGCTAAATTAGTTTAAATCGTATGGGAGCATTATAAATACTGTTTAGTGATGAGAATAAATTGGTTCAAATCACATAGATACTTTCCTAAGTACTGACTGATGAGGAAGTTTAGATATGTGTAATTTATAAACAAAATGAAAGAGATTCCTTGGCAAGATGTGAGAGGCAGGAGAAAATTTATATTTAATAAATTTAAAGCACATAGAAGGGATCACTTTCCAAATCATTCTATGAGGCCAGTATTACCCGGATTCCAACACTGGACACAAACATCATCAGGAATGAAAACTAGAGACCAATATTTCTTATGAATATAAACACAAACCTATTGATAAAATATTAACAAACCAAATCCAACAACGTATAGAAAAGATTGGAGAAAGATAGAAAACATAGATACACCATGATTAAGTGGAATTTATCCTATAAATGAAAGGTGATTTAATGAATATGACAAACCAATTAAAAATGAGCAAAACATGAATATATATCTTAGGATAAATTAATGGCTAAAAAGCATGAAATATGCTCAACATCATTAGTCATTAGATAAATGCAAATTAAAACCTCTTTCTATTAAAATGCTAAAATTAAACAGGTGGACAATAACAAGTGTTGATGAGATTGTGGAGGATTAGAACCTTTCATACATGGCTACAAGTGTAAAATAGGACAGTGCTTTGGAAAACGATCTTACAGTTCCTAAAAATATTCAATGTAGAGTGATTATGACCCAGCAGTTCTACTCACAGATGTACACACAAGAGAAATGAAAGCATATGTCTACACAAAGTACTTATATGCAACTGTTCACAGAGGCATTATTTATTCATAGCCAAAAAGTATAAAACTACCCAAATAGAATATGATATATTCATACAATGAAATAATATTTGCCCTCAAAAGGAATGAAGTACTGATACATACTACAATGTGAATAAACCCTGAAAATGCTGCACTAAGTGAAAGAAGCAAGTTTCCAAAGACTACATATGTATGATTCCATGCATATGCAATGTCCAGAAAATTAACAAAAATAAATAAATAAAGTAGATTAGTTGTTGCCTAAGAATGGTAAATTATGGGATGGATATGGGAAATAAGGGGTAACTGGTAATAGGTATGGGATTTTTTGAGGGGTGATAAAATATTCTAAAATTGTGATGGTACCCTGGCATGTGTGGCCCAGGTGATTGGAGCATTATCCAGTAACCAAAAGGTTGTGAATTCAATTTCTGGTATGGGTACATACCAAGGCTGTGGGTTTGATTCCTGGTCCAGATGGGTTTGATTCCCATCCAGATGCACACAGTCCCTGGTCTGGGCATGTGTGGTAGGCAACTAATTGATGGTTCTCTTTCCCTTCTTCTATTTCTCCCTCTCTCTCTAAAAGCAATAAAAATGTGTCTTTGGGTGAGGATAAAAGACTAAAGAAAAAAATAAATAAATAATAAATAAGAATATAAATATGAGACAAAGAAATATGGCCCAAATGAAGAACAGATCACAGCTCCAGAAAAAGAGCTAAATGAAATTGAGATAAGTAATCTATCAGATGCAGATTCAAAACATTGTTTATAAGGAAGCTTGAGGAATTTAGGGAGACTTTAGCAGTATAAAAAAGACCCAGTCAGAAATGAAGGACACACTAATTGAAATAAAGAACAATGTACAGGGAAACAATAGTAGAATGGATGAAGCAGAGAATTTCATCAATGATTTGGACCGTAAGGAACCAAAAAACAACCAATCATAACAAGAAGAAAAAATATCCAAAAAAATGAGATAGTATGAACAACCTCTGGGATGACATTAAGAGGTCCAACATTTGCCTCATAGGGGGCCTAGAAGGAGAAGAGAAAGAAATCAAGGAATTGGAAATCTATATGAAAAAGTAGTGAAAGAAAACTTCCCTGATTTGGTGAAGGAAATAGACATGCAAGTCCAGGAAGCACAGAGTTTCAATTATAATGGATACAAAGAGAACCACCCCAAGACACACCATTATTAAAAGGTTAAAGGTTAAAGATAAAGAGAGACTCTTAAAAGTAAGAGAAAAGAAGTCAGTTACCAGAAGGTTGACAGATGTCAGAGGCTGTTTTTGCAACACCCCTGCCAGGCTGCTATCTGCCTCACCCAACTGTCCTTTCTCCTTTGTCTTTGGGATTTAACACCTAACAATTTCTGAGATAACTCCCCTCTAGAAATTCATGTTACCATAACACTAAATGAAGCTGTGGGCTGATGAAAGGGGACAGATTACAGAAAAGTATATTGAGAAAGAGACTTTTCATCAGAAAAGGAAGTCTGTACTCATCAGGGATATATTCAAATGATCCCAGTTCTGTCACAGGGAGTAAGTACCCTCTGGAAAAAGGTCTTGCTCCCGGGGTTAAGGAACTCAGCCAGCTGCCTCACTTCTCTGCTGCACTCTCCTTCTGGAAGTGACTTTGGTTTGCTGAGTTGAAGAATACATAAATTAGTGGCTAGAAAGCTCCCTTTCAGCTTCTCGCCTGCTAAATAAGAGCAATTCTATGAGCTTATTCTGAATAAGAACACACAGGGAAGGAATGCTGCAATTAGTTGAATCCAGTTAACTAAAACCCTTTATTAGTCAGCATTTTTCGACAATTAACATCTAAGTACCAAAAAAAGCAAATTACAGAATAATAATCAGAGAAGAAAACTCTTAAACTTTGCTCTAGGTTTGGTACACATTTAACCCAAACTCCCATATTTCTACAACTACTTTTCAATAGTATCTAACTTCTGAGGGAGCTCTAATTGTGTGCCACGTATTTGCAGTATGGGATTCAAGTGTCTAGGTTACCTTTAACACAGCAATCCTTGGAAGCAGATTTTATTATTCTATTCATTTTACAGATTGCCAAACCCAGCCATGGAGTTGTTAGCTTGCTCAACATCACACATCTAATAGATGGTGTTAAGGAAGCATAAGTCCACAGAACACAATGCTTTAACCAATGTGCCATATCGCCTCCTAATTATTGGTGTGTGATAAAATGGTAATTTGGAATAATATCATTCAATAAATAACAGTAGCTAATTTATTGTTTCCTGTGCTTTAAGCATTTCTGTAAGCACATTATAGCTATTGCTATATCTAATCTTCAGGTTAATCCCTTAAAGTAGGTACAATTTTTATACCTATTTTTCAGATGAAAAAAGTGAGGCACGTAGAGGTTAAATGAATTTCCTCCACCGCACACATCAAGGAGTGATGGAGCCAGAACTGAAACCAAAATGTATTACTCCAAAGTACATTCTGTTTTTGCTACACATGCTGCATGAAAGGGGTTTTCTTTTTCCCTCCTTCCTTCCCTCCTTCTTTCCTTCCTTCTTTCCTTCCTTCATTCCTATCTTCCTTCCTTCCTTTTTTCTTCCTCTTTTCCTCCTTCATTCCTTCCTTCTTTCCTTCCTTCCTTCCTTCCTTTTTTTTCCTTCCTTCCTTCCTTCCTTCATGTCTTCCTTCTTTCTTCCATAGGGTTTGATATAGTACATAAAAGAAAACAAATCTAATGCATTCCAGAATGATTTTTTTCCAGTAAAGTTAATAAATTGCTAAAAGTTGAATCAAAAAGTTCAGGTTGATTAACTTAATGAGTATTTAAATAATCAGACAATTCAATTCCTGCATTTTCTGGTTAACTGAATTTCTGGTGGCTTAGGCTATCTGTTCAGAGAGAATTTGAGCCCATGGGATATTTTTATTTCATCTTCATTGGTAAGAAAGGCAGCAAAACATTCAAGATGCTCCCAGAAAAATTGCTCTTTGAAGCATTATGCTTTTATCAATCATTTGTGCTACAACTTTGAAGATTTTTCTCTTGAATGATATTTATTAGAAATAAAAAATGTGCATAATTTATATTTAATTAGATTTCTTTCATTTTAAATGTGTTTCTTAATGATTTAATCAGACATTTTAAAAGTATTCTCCAGATCTTGGTGTTACACAAATCTTAAATCATCACCACTTTTACTCCTTATAGCATTGAATAGCCTCAAAGCTTGTAATTAATGAACTGCTGAATTCAGACATATAGATGTGATGTGGTTTTCAAGTGGGACAAATGGGAGTTATTAACTTCAAAGGAATGACATTTTATCATATTTTCCTAATGGGAGGCATTCAGGAAATGTTTTTCAAATGAATAAACTATTTTTCTAACTATTTTTTGTTTTTTAAATGTCTTTACCTCAATAAACATTAGGATAATCAATTTTTGCTTTTATAACTTCTTGTATTTGTTATTTTATTTTTATATGATCTCTTATTCTCGGTCTTAATTTTTTAAGCATATGTTTGTATTTAGTTTATAAACTATTAATGCACTTCTCTTGACAATTGTAAGGCTTTCTGCCCAATGACCCACCCTTCCCTTCATGGCTCTTCTCTGCTTAAAGCAATGACTTTTTAGTTCTACATGGCTCCTCCTCCCTTCTCCTGTATTAATGTCTATATTATCTTCCTCTCAGAACATGTTTCCACTTCCCACATGCCCAACTGGCATTCTCTTTTAGGTAAGGATGCAACTAAAATATTATTTCTACCAGGAAGCCATTCCTTTTACTAGTGACATGATCTGGAAATTCAAACCCTCCAGGAAGTAACTTTTACCCAATATTCCTCTTCTAACTCCTATACTCAAAGAAATCAAATTAAAACATCAACAATAGTAACAAAAGAACTATTTTATTTTGTTTTCCAAAATTCTTATGTATAATAATAATGCCAATGCCCCCCATCCAAAGACAACAAGGAACACTACTATAATTCAACAAATGTAGGTTTGTTGATTCATTACAGTAAGGAAGAACACGCATTATTGGGGACTACGGATTGTTTCCAGAAGAAGATATTAGAATGGACATATGATATATTTGTAAGGGTTAGGTGCTTTGGAAGAGGGCTCAAGGCAGCATGATTGGTACTTGCCAAAGAGAGTGTAATTCTGTGATTAATTGTGTTTAGAATAATTACACCTGCAAGGTGAAAAGACCAGACTGAGACTAAACTATGATTGGTAAAGAAGCAGGAATCACTCTTACTATTCTTGATAAAAGGATATTGGTTCATTTATGTTTCCGACAATGCTTTTTGCGTGTTTGTTTCACTTGTACCCAATCATGATTACGCAGTGCTCTCATATCTCAATCCATCCCAGTCACCGAGTGGCCTTGTCTGATGCTGTTGTGCCAGACTGTGGTCAACAAGACAACCTTGAGCCTGCTGTGAGTGCCAGGCCAGCTTCTGGGAAGACTAACACCTTCCTGACAGCAGCCAGCTGTCAAGATTGTTTTTTTTCTTTCTCAAAGTAATGTGTATTAGTTAAAATGGCCATATTACCAAAGCAATATTCAGATTTAATATAATCACCATGAAAATCCCAATGGCATTAAAACTACAAAAAAATAGCTAAAGCAATCCTGAGGGGTAGTGGGGAGAAAGTTGGAAGTAGCATACTACCTGACTTGAAATTATACTACAAAAGCAACAATAATCAAAACAGCATGATATTAGCAGAAAAAAAACAGACACATGGATGAATGGAGCAGAACTGAGAGCCCAGAAATAAAACCACATGTATATGGGCAAATAATTTTTAACAAAGGAGCCAAAACACACAATGCAAGCCTCTTCAATAAATAGTGCTGGGAAAATTAGAAAGTCATGTGCAAAAGAATGAAACTAGATTACATTTTGTCCCCATGTACAAAAATTAATTAAAAATGGATCAAAGACCAGAATAGAAGAACTGAAACAAAAAATTATATAGAAGGAAACATGGGTACTAATCTTGTAGACCTTGGTCTTAGAGAACCTACAAATTTATGAATCTAACCTCAAAGGCAAGGGAAGTAAAGGCAAATATAAATGAATGAAATTTTGTCAAACTCAAAAGTTTCTGTACAGCTAAATGAACTGCCAAAAAAGACAACCAACTGGACTGGAGATGATATTTGCAAACAACGGCTCCAATGAGAGGTTAATGCGCAAAATATGTAAAGAACTCATACAACTCAATACCAATGGCCAACAAATATATGAAAAGATGTTCAACTTAACTAGCTATTAGGAAAACACGAATGAAAACTACAAGGATGTAACCAAACACATGTCTGGCTGCCCACCACTTTGAAAGCCAATACTCAAGAGACAGATGTGATGTAAAGGAAAATGGTTTTATTCAAAGGCCAACAACCTGGAAGATGGGGGCCTCTCTTCTCTCAGCCCATCCTAACATCTCAGTGCAGGCAGGTATTGTTACACAGAGGGAGAGGGGCAAGGAGAACAACGAGATCAGGGAGCGAGGCTGTGGACGTGCAGGCAGTGTCCTTGCTTGTCCCTCTATGGTTCTTTAACATCAGCATCCTGGAACTGGTCAGTGACAGCTGAACTCCTGCAGTGGGACAATCCATGTCACCCGAAGCTGTGGCCAAGGCCATTTCTTATATAAGCAGGAACTGGAACTGCTGGCACCTGCAATACGCTTACAAAGAAACTGTCAGTATGTGAGTTCTTTCTGTCAGTTTGTTAGTACATTTATTTTAATTCTATTTCATGTTAAGTCAGAGTAGAATACAATTTTATTCTGTTAAATGAGATATTGCCTCACACTTGTTAGAATGGCCATTATCATCAAGACAAGTAATAAGCGTTGGAGAGGTTGTGGAGAAAAAAGGAACCTTTTTTCACTACCAGTAGGAATGTAAACTGGTACAGCCACTGTGGAAAACAGTGTGGTGGCTCATCAAAACATTAAGACTGGAGTTATCATATGACCCAGCAATCCCTCTACTACCTGAAAAACTCAAAAAACATTTATTTGCAAAGATATGTACCCTTATGTTCATTGCACCATTACTCTTACTGGCCAAGACATTGGAGACAGCCAATGTGTCTCTCAATAGAAGATTGGATAAAGAAAATGTGGTAACTATGGAATTCTACTCTGCCATGAGAACAGATGAAATACTGCCATTTATAGCATGAATGGACCTTGAGAATACTATGCTAAGTGAAGTAAGTCAGTCAGAAAAAGCTAAGAACCATATGATTTCATTCATGCATGGGATATAAAACTGAAATTCATAGACACGGACAATAGTATGGTCATTACCAGAGAGAAGGGGGTGGGGGGTAGTAGCAAAGAGTAAAAGAGGCCAAATATATGGTGATGGAAGATTTTGGGCAGTGGGCACACAGTGCAATATACAGATCATGTATCATAAAAATATGCACTTGCCCTGGCTGGTGTAGCTCAGTGGATTGAGCGCAGGCCTATAAACCAAAGGATCGCGGTCCGATTCCCAGTCAGGGCACATGCCTGGGTTGCAGGCCTTTTCCCGGCAAGGGACGCACAAGAGGCAACCATGCATTGATATTTCTCTCCCTCTCTCCCTCTCTCCTTCCCTTCCCCTCTAAAGATAAATAAGTAAAATGTTTTAAAAAATGCACTTGAAATTTATATGACTTTATTAGCCAATATCACCCTGATAAATTTAATTTAAAAACTTAGATATAATGTATATTTAGCTCATGAAATTTAAAAGATGAAAAAAGCATTGAGAAGAAAACAAAGAGCTTCCTGCTAGTCATTTTTTCCCCTGAATCGGAATAACAGGGAGAGGAAGAGAACACAAAAGCATGCCATCTTGTGTGAGCTAGCCCTGCAGTGGTGCTTCAGCTCTCTGACAGCTCCGAGGCCTGGCAGCACGAGGGCTGAAGAGAGAGCTCCAGGTCCCCCCCACCAAAGCCAACTCTGCCGTGGTCGTAAAGATAGCAGTAACCAAGCTGCGCCCAGAAGGTAGCATTCAAAGTGAGTGATTTGGAACGTACGCCACAGCAAAGGTCTTGCAATTGCCAGAACTGAGATTTTTCATTCAATACGGTCCTTACCGGGTACTAAATATATGTGTTAACTTATCTAAAACTTAACACAATCCTACGAGGTAAGCTCCATTGTTATCTTATTTTACAGACGAGGAAACAGATATAGAGAGATTCAAAAATCAGCCTGCTCATAACCACAGAGCTAGGAAGTGGGAGACCTGGGATTTAAACTTAAGCTGTCTGACTCTGGGGAATGCTACTAACCAATACCAACTAGTGTTATACTTACCTAATTGTGCCCACTTTAAGAATTAAAAGTTTTATTGTAGCTTTTAAAACAACCTTATCTCTTCTTCTCTGTCTTTTTATCCCTGCTCTCTCTCTCTATACACCCCCCACACATTATATATAGATTATATATAGATTATATATAATATATATTACATATATTATATATTATATCTATATATATTAGATAGATACACACATACATACAGGGGTCTGGCACAAATAACGCCCCTCTCATTACAAAATCTTTTATTACAAAATCATAAGCATGTAATTCTGTAACATAACATCACACTCGGACACACCATATGACATTTTAGGTGAAATATTCAAATTAGAACTATAGATTACTACACCCATGTCATTACCCTAGCAACTGTACTCAAGCAGGCCTTACTTCTGCTGGGCCCTGTGTGTGTGTGCATATATATGTGAAAGAGCACACAAAATGGATTTTTAAATCTTTTTACAAAATAAATTGTCAAAATTATAGAATACAAACTCTGGAATGGCCTTTTCTATGCATTAAAATATGTGTAAAATGTACAACAGCTCTGAAAATCATACAATGAGAACCTGTTGCTAAATTCCATTTTTTAACATTAGGGACCTAACAAAATCCTCTACCCTCCTGCTAAGTGCTAAGGGATGAGTGTCTGTTCAGATTCATTCTGAATTCCTCTTCTCCATGCAATAACCAGTCTCTCTGTGTTTCAGCCTGCCTTATTCCACACTGGGATGGTGACATCTCAAAAGATGTCACTTGCTGCTTACAGGTATGAAGCTAGACACCCCCTCACTGTACAACACCGTCATAGAGTTCTGGGCAAAACCATCAAATGCACTTGACAAGAGCAGCTTGGAAAATTCTGTTGAATAACTTTCTTCCCTATGTTTTTGTTAGCCTATAGGTATAAGAAGCAAAAACTTTGGCCATCCTCTATGAATGGAGCTTAATAGCCACTAATTTATTCTTGATGGGAGTAAATTAAAAACAGTTATTTTACAAGTATACACTATTTATCACCTTTGAGTTACACATCATAGGGATTAGAAAATGTCTAAAAGTTTTATTTCTTAAATTGTAGCATGAGTGCTTTAGGGACCCATATATACTCTGCCAAATAACAACTCAGAGCAAATTTTTAAATTTCATATTCCATTCCCTATAGACATTTGTAATGCTGAACCAGTCAAATTAATGAAGTATATGCTAATTTTGCAAATTGTATGTCACCAATATATATCACCACCTCTGCCACAAAATCATTGAGTGACACTCAGCAGGCAGGTGTCTTCAGTGAAATAAGGCAACTCATTTTCACTGTATTTTGCCATGTTTAATGCATACCCATGTTTTTGTGTGCATTAAACATGGAATTATTATACCCATTCTTATATCTATGGTATGTAATCATTATGCCCATGTACATTGCCCTTATTTTTTCCCTCAAAATTCTGGGCAAAAAAGTGTGCATTAAACACGGCAAAATATCACAAAATCTTATACTGAATAAAGGTTGTTAATAATTCCTGCAAAAAATGTTTAAATATCTTTAAAACTGGACACAGATTATGGCCAATTCAGTATCACAAACATTTATTAAGCACCAGCAATGTGCCAAATAATTTGGAAACAAAAATGACAAAGATAATGCCTGCCCTAGGCAGGGAGGACCTTGCAGATTTACACAAAAGACAGGCCCACCAATGGACAACTTCAGCTGGTTGTATTAGTAAGCCCTATGATATGAGTTGGAACACAAAAGAGAGACTTCAAAGTAGGTGAGTTGGAATTATAGAATGCAAGGGCAAGGTGTTAGAAATGAGAATATGTTTGAGTGATGTCTTTAAAAAATCTAAGTAGGAATCAGCCAGCTAAGGAGGAGGAACAATGGATAAATATCCTATATAATGCCAAACAAGTGAATAACAAAATACTGTTGCAATATCAACATTTTTGGTCAGCTGGTGCACTGGTTCCGTAGACTGAGACTTCATTTTTTCATTCATTATTCATCCATTTGGTTGGCATTGGAAAGTCACGTAGCTTACGTAAGAGCCCAGTAGAAAGTCAACATGCTCTTTCCCACCTGAGCCCAATAGTGATTTCTACAAAAATGATTATTGAAAGCATTGCTAACCGAAGCAGAAATAACTCCTAAGATAGAGTAGAGAGCTTTCTCTGGAGCGGGTCATAAAGAGTTTGTTTTTAATCTTTATTTATTATGTCTCTGAGGCAGGTGATTCTCTATCACGTCCTGGTTATGGCCTTAACATGTTTAAGTGAAAAGAAAACCCAATAGTACATCTTCTTGAGCAAGATGGAGAGAATTCTGATTCAGAAGATTAGAAAGAACTAGAATCCTACAGATGGTGTTTATTACAGCAATATATCAAAGAGGAACTCAGTAGGGAGTACCAATTAAGTCAGTTTCAATTAGTTCTAATTCATTTGATTCTTGTTAAAACTATTTTCTTTGGAATTCTAGGTATTGGAGAAATTGGGTTTGGAATCAAAAAGGCAACTGTAATTATTTGTATCAGAGTTACAGAAGAACAGCCTTGCTTTGAAAGAAGTCGTTTCAATTCAAGCCGTGTCATCAGAGCTTTCTCCTGAAGCATTGTAAGCGCCAAGCACAGGGTGGCAGTTTACACTGGAAGTGCAGGACTTCAGAAAAATTTTGTTAAATGCGGGTTGAGACCAGTTCTCAGAGAAGATCCATCCTATTTTAGAAGTTATCTTTATCTGTTGTAGAGAGATTACTTAAGACTCTATTGAGTTAATATCAGTTCTGAATATCGTTCAGCTCACACAGGACTGAACTCTGTTTTATTGGTAACAAAAATATTACTTTTGAAATTTATTTATTAAAAATGGTATCTACTCTGGCTGACCTGTACCACCATAGACAGAAGAACCCACAGGTTTTTCTCTTTTTCATATGTCCCAATTTCAAAGGGCAGGACTTATTCAACTCTTATTAAATAGTGTATGTTAGCAAGCTGCCATGTATTTTTTCCTTGTTATTGCATAATCCTGCCATTTTCTTTCATTTAGAAATGAGTCTCCCCCAAAACATACCCAAAGTTTTTTGGAATATTCAATACATGCACATAAACACACAAGCCTTTATTTCTATTCCTTTCTCCCTTTGAATTTTCTTCCAGTTTCATCTCTGTCCAAACCATTTTCTCTCCTTTTTCTTTCATGAATTTTGCTAAAGATTGTGTTAATTATCCAATAATGTTCCAGGTGAGATACATATTATATTATTCTAATATAGTCTGCAAATTACTAATATAGTAGAAAGGAAGCATAATACAAATTTAGCAGTCATCTTTTGGAATATTAAATAAAATATATATTTTGGAAAATAGCTTAACCTGTTGTAACAGCTGCTAATCTATGCTGAGAGAAAAAAATCACAATTATAAAAACACAACTAACTCCTCTTAATTTACAAATGTTTGTGCCTTTATTTGTGTTATTCCCATCAGAATATTCTAGATTGCCATCAGCCTATTTAAAAAAACATTTTGGAGCTTTTTCTGATCCCTCAGGAAGAATCCACTGTATTTTCACAGTACACAGCATACATCTGTACATAGCAAAAATGCAATTCTTCCTTATATGTTAATTAACTCCTTGCATATATGACTCACCATTTAGAAACTTGAATATAGTTAGTC
Source organism: Anoura caudifer (assembly GCA_004027475.1). Lineage (NCBI taxonomy): Eukaryota > Metazoa > Chordata > Mammalia > Chiroptera > Phyllostomidae > Anoura > Anoura caudifer. The sequence continues at coordinate 404,340 of PVKU01000065.1, read as the reverse complement.
ATAAGTCAATTTGAGGCCTCCAGTGAGGAATAAGGATTTGCATGGGAAAACCAAAAAGAAGTGAAGAACTGTCAAGACTGGGGCACCAGGAAGTAATATACTTGAACTAGTGAAGGTCATTGTTCAATGAGACAACATACATTTGTATTTGGTCTGGGCATCAACGTCTGGGATGGCGGGCTACCTGTCTTTTGGGTGCCTAGCAGTATCTTGGCTTCAGGTGCGTTGTTTGAATTGGGAAATGACTCATGGGTAAGGGTGGGAAAATAATGAATACAACCATGTTAGAAAAGCTAAGTGAAGAGTTAGGGCTTCTTTCAAGTTAATACATGTTCAAAAAATGGTTCCAGCCTCAGAAAGGAAACCAAAGGGAAAAGTCAGAAACCAAGATAGAAAACACCACAGAGGTTAGAAAACAGGCTATGTATGGTTGAGAAACAAGAGTGATCCCAAATCCTAATTTCCTCTTGGTAGGAACCGAGGCCTCTGAATTAATGATTTAAATAATTATCTATCTGGTTGGATGGAAGTATGGGTAGATAAGTCCTATCTTCATAATTAAGAAAGGGGATTAAATATGTGTATATGTGTGCCTGTGTATGTAGGCATACTATTTCTTTTCATTTTGAATAAACCAGTAATTCTCAGTGAAGTGCAACTTGTCCTTCAGGGAGTAGCGTTTGGCAATGTATGAAGAACTTTCGAGTAGTCACAACTGTAGAGTATGCTTCTGGCACAAGGAGTGGAAACCAAAAATGCTTCTGAACATCTAACAGTGTACAGGACAGCATCTAAATGCATATTTATTGGAAGGTATGAGCTCTGTCTCAGAATTAACCAAGTAAAAATTACCTTTTAGAATGAAAGATGCTGGAAAAGATTGTGTTTCTTGTTTACCCCTATGTTTAGTGTATTGACAAACAGGCCCTCATGTGTAACAGACTCTAAATAAATATATATTGGGCTAAATTCAACTAATGGAGTAAAAAAAATATGGTACCTACAGGGGTGGCAAAAATAGGTTTACAGTTACAAGTATGCAAAACAGTTTATTTTGTATTATCATTTATTAATTATTATAGTACTTGTATTGTATTACAACTGTAAACCTACTTTTTTCCAGCCCTGTATACACAGCAGCCCATTACTCAGCCATAAAAATAAGAATGAAATCTTACCATCTGCAACAACATGAATATACCTACAGGGTATTATGCTAAGTGAAATACGTCAGAGAAAGAAAAATACTATATGATTTCATTTACACATGGAATCTAAAAATCAAAAGAAACAAGCAAAACAGAAACAAACTCATAGGAGAAAAGAGAACAAACTGATTGTCCCCAGATTGGAGGGAGGTTAGGCATTCTCTGACCTTGAAGATAGAACATATCTTGAGAAAGCCATTTCATTCCACAGAAAAACAGCACATGGGTGGGTGTCAAAATGAGTAACTTATTAGTGCAAAATGGAACAGAAGGAAAAATCAATATGTCTGGTATTATCAGAGATAGCTTCTTGGAAAAGATGAGAATTGAACTGACCCTTAATAGTCCAATGGATAGAGTTTCAATTAAATGATCAGCAATGAGGAGAAGGTGTTATAAGGCAGAGAAAATAGAGTGAACAAAACTTAGAATATAAGACTAACCACGGCAGATTTGTGGGGACAGAGATTACCCTAGCTGAAGCAGGTAAGAGACCCGAACTTCTAGAAAGTATCCATTATGGTGAGAATCAAATGAGTGACTATTAGTAGTAATACCTTGTAAAATAACTAAATCTATGAATGAGATCAAATATGCCACTTCCAAAGTTTGGAAATTGTGTTTTTAGTCTTTATCATTCTTTAAGTGATGATTACTTAACCTAATATATAGTTTAGCACATCTTCCCACACACACACAGACCTGTGCACTATATAAAGTAACACTCTGGCCTACATAGTGTACCTAATATTCCATAAAAGTGACCATTAGCAAAGGCAAGCCAAATTTAGCTATAGCCCCAAGTAGCCTTTTGCCCCCTTGTGGCTACAAAGATAGCAAGAGTCCTCATTCCAGAAGAGATGTGCCCTAATTAAAGAATCATTTTAATTACCTTAACAAATATCCTAATGTTACAATGTGACAAGGGAATAAGAGAACAGTATCCTGTTTGGTCAAGAAGTCTTACACGAACATACAGAAGATATACACGAACAACTGATGTTAAGAATCATTTGACTTAATTCAGTGTACATAGATGTTGGGGTAATAATTAAATGTAAGAAGGAATAGATCATTGCCTGCAAAAACAAAACAAAACAAAACAAAACTCCTCTAAGTGCAGTTTTTAGAACCCTTTCTATTTGTTAGGTTAAAGGATCATTTCTGACTGGAGACCCAGGAGAGAGAACTTTGGAGAATAAACAGGCTTTGTTTTGGAATAAGGAGAACTCTAATACAATAACAATTAAGAATTAATAACTCCCAGAATAGGTGGACCAATGTGTCTTTAAAGATCACATTATATACATTTAAACCTGTAAATTCCATAGTCTAACTCTAAAGCAAGAATTCTTAGATCCTCTTAGAAGAGGTCTGAGTAGGTTTTAACTCATCCACAAAATTTAACTGGTTAGGAGTAGGTTCTCCTGAATATAACAGCCTTACTTACAGTGCCTTAGTCAAGTGGAGATTTGATTTTCTTTAAAGATAATTCAAGAGGAAGGTAGGCCAAGGCTCTTCTGATGGCTGCGTAATGTCATTTAAGGCAAAGCTCCTTCTGGTTTTCTAATAAGCATCCTTAAATGACTTCCAGTTACATCACACTGTGCAGAAATATGTCACACCTAGTTGAATGGTATGCTGAGAAATGAAGGTTTTTATTGTGTACATTGTAGTCCCAAATAAAAGTGACAAAGAAAAGAATTATGTAGGCCAATTAGAAAACTCTATTAACAACACAAAATCAGTAATGATATAAGACCTCAGCCATGATATATTACTCACTACTAAGTAAGTTAGATGTGGTACACAGAACTCCATTATCTAAGTGCCACACAAAGTTCATTTTCTGGGTTTTCTTTCCCCAGTGAAACTTTGCGTATGTATTAAACAATGATGCCTTTTGCTCTCATTCTGGTTGAAATCTTAGCATTTCAAGCTCCCAGAGGTCATCATAAATGTAGGCTACCCTCAGAGTTTTAAAATTAAGACATGATTCTATATTCTTTTCAAACATTCCGAACTTTACTGGCCTCAATACTTGATCTGTTTTAATACAGAAATGGTCCTTTTGGAAGTGATTAAAAATATTTTATCACTTATGCCATTGCAATTGTCCCACTTTTTCCCCATTTGCCCTCTTCCACCCAGCCTACCCTTCACTTCCATAGTCGGTTCCCACACCATTGTCCATGTCCAGGGGTCCCTCATGTATATTCTTTGACTAATCCCTTCACCCTCCTTCAGTCAGTCCCCACCTCCTCCCACCCATCTTAGAGCTGTCAGTCTGTTCCATGATTTTATGCCTCTGATTCTATTTTGTGCACTAGTTTAGTTTGTTCATTAGATTCCTCTTGATACGTGAGATCATATGGAATTTGTCTTTCAATGACAGGCTTATTGCACTTAGCATAGTAGTCTCCAGTTCCACCCATACGGTCACAAAAGGTAGGAATTCCTTCTATTTTTTTCGTCTGCATAGCTTTCCATTGTATAAATGTATGACAGTTGTTTTTTTTTAATCCACTTATCTAGTGATGGCCACTTAGGCTGTAAATAGTGCTGCTATGAACATGGGGGTGCACAAATAGTTTGAACTGGTATTCCGGGATTCTTAGGGTACATTTTTTAAAAATTTTTAAGGAATTCCAGACTGTTTTCTACAGTGGCTGCACCAGTCTGTATTTCTACCAACACTGCACTAGAGTTCCCTTTTCTCCTCACCAGTACATGCTGTTTGTTGATTTATTGATGGTAGCCATGTCGGTAGGTGTGAGGTGATACCTCATTGTGGTTTTACTTTGCATCTCTCTGATGGCTAGTGATGTTGAGCATCCTTTCATATGTCTATGGGCCCTCTGCGTGTCCTCCTTAGAGAAGTGTTTATTTAGGTCCTGTACCCATTTTTTAAGTTGAACTCTTGTCTTCCTGTACACCTTTTTTATGTATTTTAGAGATTAAACCCTTGTCCTATATATTATTGGAAAATATCTTCTCCCATACAATCAGTTCCCCTTTCATTTTCATGATGATTTCTTTAGCTGTGCAGAACTTTTTAATTTGATGTAGTCCCATTTGTTCATTTTTTCCTTTATTTGCCCTGCCCTAGGAGATATGTCAGCAAAAATATTGCTATGTGAGATATCTGAAATTTTACTGCTTTCCTTTATGATTTGTATGGTGTATGGTGTAAGTTGGTGGTCTAGTGTCATTTTTTTTTTTGCATGTACCAGTCCAGTTTTCCCATCACCATTTATTGAAGGGAGTGTCTTTACTCCATTATATGCTTTTGCCTCCTTTGTCAAATATTAATTGACCATAAAGACATGGGGTTATTTCTAGGCTTTCTATTGTGTTCCATTTATCTGTTTGTCTGTTTTTATGACAGTATCAGGCTGCTTTGATTATTGTGGCCTAGTAGTATAGTTTGATATCAAGTATTGTGATCCCTCCAATGTTCTTCATTTTCAAGATTGCCAAGGCTATTTGGGGTCATTTTTGGTAGCATATAAATTTTTGGAATACTTTTTTTAGATTTGTGAGATATGCCATTGGTATATGAATAGGAATTTCATTGAATCTATAGATTGCTTTGGGTACTATGGATATTTTAATGATGTTAATTCTTCCAATCCAAGAACATGGTATATGCTTCCACTTATTTGTATCTTCCTCAGTTTCTTTCTCCATTGTCTTATAGTTTTTTGAGTATAGGCCTCTTACCAACTTCATTAAATCTATTCCTAGACACTTTTTGTTTTTGCAGTAGTAAATGGGATTGTTTTCTTACTTTCTCTTTCTAACAGTTCATTATTGGTGCATGAAAATGTGATGAATTTCTGAATATTGACTTTATATCTCACTACTTTGCTGAATTCACTTATTTGGTTAAGTAGGGTTTTTTGTGGGGTTTTTTTGGTGGAGACTATAAGGTTTTCTGCATACAATATCATGTTGTCTGTAAATAACAACAGTTTTACTTTCTCGTTTCCAGTTTAGATGCTTTCTATTTTCTTCTTCTTGTCTGATCACTGAGGCTCAGACTTCCAGTACTATGCAGAATAAGAGTGTCACAGCAGACATCCCTGTCTCATCCCTGATTTTAAGGGAAATGCTTTTAGGTTTTGCCCAATAGTATGATGTTGGCAGGAAGTGTTTCATATTCGGCTTTTATTATACTGAGATATGTTCTCTCTATTCCCACTAAGTGTTTTTATCATAAATGGGTGCTGGGTTTTAGCAAATGTTTTTTCTACATCTATTTATATTATCATGTGACTTTGTCTTTTATTTTGTTTATATGATGCATCACATTTATTGATTTTTGAATATAGTACCATCCATGCATCACTGGGATGAATCCCACTTGATCGTAGTGTATGATCTTTATAATGTATTGCTAAAACCAGTTTGAGAATTTTAGCATCTATGCTTATAAGAGATATTGGCCTATAATTTTCTTTCTTTGTTGTGTTTTGAAACTGGTTTTGGAATTAGGATAATAGTGACCTCATAAAACCCAGTGGGGTCCATGTGAGAGGAAATCCCACGTTGATGTTTCTCTCCCTCTGTTTCTCCTTCCCTTCCCCCTCTCTCTCTAAATAAATAAATAAAATCTTTTTTTAAAAAAAAGAAAGAAAGAATGACAAAAATAAGGAAAGGAGAGAAGAAGGAAACAATGGGGTAATCAAAGGTAAGAGTAAAATAAGAGATGTGAAATAAAAAATAGAGCAACAAAAACAGAAGACAAAATAAAATAGAAAAAATAATAAGGCTATGAAAAAGAAAAAGTGATGGAAATAATGAAAAAGAACAAAGTGGATTTCATCTCACCAGAGATTACTGCTTGCCTGCTGGGCTCTCCCTTTGGATACAGCTCTGATTTTGTGTGAGCCAATATCAGGTGCTATTCATGCCCAGCGTTCGGCAACTTGTTTGAAGGTAAAGGCAATCTACAGTTTGAGGCTGATTTTTCTGGACTTGGCTGCTCCTAGGATGGGCTAAGCTTCTCTAAAAAGCTGAGTTTTATCATCATTGGTTCCAGCGGTGTGTCAGCAAAGGACCCAAGTCACGGCAGGATCTGCCTCTGCCTGCCTCTTCCTGCCAGTCTACTGTCAGTCTTAGATTCCATTTTCCAGGCTTTCTTCTATAGTTCATTTTTGTACATTTATGCTATATTTTTGTCTAATGGATTTCTTGGAGAACATATGTTCTATCCATTCATAGAAAGGGTTTGTGTGTTGTACTGCTATGGCTACCAGGGAAAGACTGATGGTCTATGAAGATTTCCACTCAGTCAGACAGTTATCAACTGATGTATCAAGGATAGTATTTGACAGAGCTAATTCAAACAAGTGAAAAAAAAAAGATAAATTGCAGGTATGGTATAATTTTATGATTTCTGATGTGGCTAATAAAGAAGCAAGTGATGGTATCTTAAGAGCTGTCAATTCCTTAAATAAAACATGTCAGTATCTAACAGTTTCTGGTACATAGTAGGTACTTAAGTAGGTTTAATAATTTTTTTGTCCATTTACCACTATCAAAGTGTGCACAGAAGTTGGTAATAAGAAGAAGCATTCTCTATCCACTTTAAGGAGGGAGTCAAACATTTAGTCATCATTGTGAATAAAGACTCTGTGATAAGCTCAAAGGAAATGCTTGCTGTGGTCTCTTGGTATGAAGGTCTTGCCCCATCTTTTATTTGACCTGGAAGAATTTTTTTTTTGAACTCATATCCAATGTTAACTAATCAAATCTATAGGAATTTGTTTCTAAGCCATTTGGCCACCAAGCTGATTATTAACATGGTAAACTCAATCTAAAGCCATTTTTAAATGTTTAAAATCATCTCATAATTTCCTAAATCAGCTTGAAATGAAGGTTAGGGACTAGCAGTCAACACATCAGCTGATCAAGCACTGAATTGGCGTTGGGGACATAGGAAGATGCACAAGTGATAGTCCTGCCCTTGACAGTTTATAATCCATCTAAGGAGACAATGTGCATGCAGACAACATCATATTATATTACAATTTGTCAAATTAATAGACCACACAATAAATGTTTTATTTTTCCCAATGTTTCCAATAAATTACACTTCCCTAAAATGGAAACATAGAGCAAATGTGTCCTGTTACATAATCAAATTTTGAGACCCCGATAGAAGGATGAGAGTAGAAAGTACTGTTTAGTATAGATAACCTATCAGGAATTCACTTGAACCACAGGAGAAAATAAAAACGATTGTTTTTTTTTCTTCTTTTCTTAAATTAGGTCATGGAACTAAAGGAGTATTTGAGCTTCTGTCTGGATGGCGGAGAACCAGAGAAAATTTGCCCTTCAAAGACAGGGTAGCAGATGCCTATTCTGACGTGATGGTCACCTACACCATGACCAGCTCCCTGTACCTCATTACCTTTGGCATGGGTGCCAGCCCATTCACCAACATAGAGGCCGTAAAAGTCTTCTGTCAGAACATGTGTGTCTCCGTTCTGTTAAACTACTTCTACATTTTGTCTTTCTTTGGCTCCTGTCTGGTCTTTGCTGGCCAGCTAGAGCAAAACCGTTACCACAGCATCTTTTGCTGTAAAATCCCTTCCGCAGAATACCTGGACCGCAAACCTGTGTGGTTCCAGACAGTGATGAGTGATGGGCATCAACAGACATCCCATCATGAGACGAACCCTTACCAGCACCACTTTATTCAGCACTTCCTCCGTGAACATTACAATGAGTGGATTACCAATATCTACGTGAAGCCATTTGTTGTCATCCTCTATCTCATTTATGCCTCCTTCTCTTTCATGGGATGCCTGCAGATCAGTGACAGAGCCGACATCATCAATTTGCTAGCCAGTGATTCCCCAAGTGTTTCCTATGCCGTGGTTCAGCAGAAATATTTCAGCAACTACAGCCCCGTGATAGGATTCTATGTCTATGAGCCCCTCGAGTACTGGAACAGCAGTGTCCAGGAGGATCTACAGAGACTCTGTAGTGGGTTCACTGCGGTGTCCTGGGTGGAGCAGTATTACCAGTTCCTGAAAGTTAGCAACATCAGTGCCAATAACAAGAGTGACTTTATCAGTGTCCTACAGAGTTCCTTTTTAAAAAAGCCAGAATTTCAGCACTTTCGAAACGACATCATCTTCTCCAAGGCAGGGGATGAGAACAACATCATTGCATCGCGCTTGTATCTGGTGGCAAGAACTAGCAGAGACAAGCAGAAGGAAGTCATAGAAGTATTGGAGAAGCTGAGGCCCCTGTCCCTCTCAAAGAGCATCCGATTCATTGTGTTCAACCCTTCCTTTGTGTTCATGGACCATTACAGCTTGTCCGTCACGGTGCCTGTTCTGATTGCAGGCTTTGGTGTTCTCCTGGTGTTAATCCTTACTTTTTTCCTAGTGATCCACCCTCTGGGAAACTTCTGGCTAATTCTTAGTGTCACCTCAATTGAGCTGGGCGTTCTGGGTTTAATGACATTATGGAACGTCGACATGGATTGCATTTCTATCTTGTGCCTTATCTACACTTTAAATTTCGCCATTGACCACTGTGCACCACTGCTTTACACGTTTGTATTAGCAACCGAGCACACCCGAACGCAATGTATAAAAAGCTCTCTGCAAGAGCATGGGACAGCCATTTTGCAAAATATTACTTCTTTTCTTATTGGGTTGGTCTCCCTCCTATTTGTGCCTTCGAACCTGACCTTCACACTGTTCAAATGCTTGCTGCTCACCGGGGGTTGCACACTTCTGCACTGTTTTGTTATCTTACCTGTGTTCCTAACCTTTTTCCCCCCTTCCAAAAAGCACCACAAGAAAAAGAAACGTGCCAAACGAAAGGAGAGAGAGGAAATTGAGTGCATAGAAATTCAAGAGAACCCTGATCACGTAACCACAGTCTGATGGGTGTAGACTAATGGATTATTTTTCTTTTCCAGTATTGCACAACGATGCAGGGCGAGTAAAGCTCAGACCTCAGCTGCTTGTGCTGGCCAAGGGTAACCAGGCAAGTCAGATCAAGAGTGAATTATTCATTACACATCAAGGTGTCCACTTCTTGGAGGGAAGAGAGAATCAAAGAAGGGGGAAAAGTTCTTTGCAACCTTTTCTCCACTAAAGATAAGTTTCTGAATCTGATCTAAGAGCTCTTTCATGGAATGGATGAATCAATGAAGTATTAGAAGGTCAAAAGGAGCAACTGCTTTCAAAAATAAAATGCTTAGGGGAGATGGAGGATGAGGAAAGGGGGCCTCCAAATAGGGAAAAAGACATAGAAAATATCAAAAATTGCCATGGCGCTTTTCATATTTGTTTTTTGAACGGGTTAGTAAAAAGAAACCTATGCACTTGGGAAGTACATATTTAATCTGGTCTTCCCAATCCATTTTATGTGTACATATATATATATGTATATATGCTATATATACATATACTTAGATTTGTCTTTAGTGTGCATTGACATTTGTGTGGAGGGAGATGTCCATTTGCAGATAGGCTGGCCTTTCTCTAGGAAGTCAAATCAGCCTTAGCCAAACACAGGAGCATTCATGGTCACTCCAAATCAACTCAAGTGTTTTAGCAGCAAGAGTACTATTCTACTGCGCTAAACAAAATAAACAGAGATGTGAATCTATTAGATTTTACATACTATGTTGTCAATCTTTGAGATTCTTACTTTGGATGACTTGGCAAAAAACACAATAGGCATTTGAACTAAATACCACATGAACAAGGTTTAAAATCTCATGTTAGAGCTAAATAGTTGATATGGCTCTTTATTGGCCTTTAACAGTTCTCTGTATTTGAGGAGGCTGATTTGGTTACATTCAGAGAGCTCACCCACTGCAAATGAACACGTTACACATATTGTCTATACATATGTGTATAAGGGTGCACAAGTGTGTGTCTTTGTGTGTGTATGAGCTTGTGTATTCAATAGTTATAGTGTTCTCATTTTAGATGGTGAAAATATATTGCTGCGGAATATAGAGAGTTACCATAGAAGAAAGGAGACACAATTAAGAAATTTGTGGAATGAAAGAGAATAAATGGACCATCGTCACTCATCATACACCATCAACTGGTTCTCAGTGTAAAAAAATATTCTAATCCTATAAAGTCTATTGTGTTCCTTGCATTGATATTTGGAACATTAACTCAGGCCACAGTCACTACCATAGTGGTCACTATAACTACTGCAATATCGTTTTGTAGCCTCTTGCTGTATCATTGTTCTTGTAACCTGAACACTGTTCCTCAGTTGGCCCACCTCCTAGGGTGATAGTAGCTCTCCACAGGTGACATATTAGTTGTAACTGCTACCAAATTCTTTCTCAAAAAAGTGCTGAGGTAAATGTTTTCATTGAGCTCAAGTTAAAAACTGCTCCCCAGCAGATAGACTCAGCCTGTTGGGTGCTTACTTGGATAGTGCTCTGCTTCCTGTCATGGAAACTTACTAGAAAATGCCTTTCCCTATGCCAAGTAGTAGAATAAGTTAACTTTCAGGTAGGACTGAACAAATGTTGCAGGATTATGCAATCTGTTAGTGAGCTCTTTTACCTGGAAAAGAGTTACTGTTCCCTACCAACTTTGGTTGTATATTTTAATTGAACTTAAAATATTAAAATCTAAAAACAAAAAAAGCCAACCTTCTGACTCAGTTAAGTTTAGAAAAGAATTTTGGTAGATGAGGTTGGAAATGAAGTTTTTAGATTAATACAGCAACAAAACAACAAAACAAGTGTACCTTTTACAAATAGACTTTACCACAATATTAAGGGAGAAAAGAGCTGTCTCTAAAATTAAAAAATATATATAGTTAACCAAATTTTATTTTATTAAGTGGCATTTGTTTTGTCCTACCTTGAAGGTAATTGAGTTCCTGTTAGAAATTATCCATGTCTCAACAGTTGTGTTAATCTGGGCACAATATCAATAGACTGAGTATGGAAAATAATTGCCATAAGCATAAGGTTATTGTTCTTATATTGTTCGTAAAGTCATGTCACAGATAACCCTAGCCTTTTACCTCCTGAACTGCTCTGCTATGATGAACTAGTGTTTGGCACTGATAGACATGAAGGCCACGGTATCATATCTGAAGTAGAAGTTTCTGAGGAGTTGGGGTTATTCTTTTTTGGGGGGGCAGAATTCTTCTTACACAATCTGGTCATCATTTGTGAGGATTTGTTTTACATCCCTTTCAAAATATAAGAGAAATTCCATTAACTATATCACTCCACTTTTTTTAAGGCGTGCCAGATTCCCAAGGATTTACCAATTTTTAAAAAGCTTGTCTATTTGGGTCATTTTTTCTTAATTACATTACTCAATTTCACATGCAAAGAATGTTGGCAGGCTGATTTAGAAAGAAAGAATCAAGCATGCTAGTTGCTGAATGCGTATAGGGAGAGCAGTGTATATTATCAAACTAAGAGATTCCATGGGGGCCCTTGTTTTGTCCATTTGTGAAATGTTGATAGTGTTTCAATTAGGAACTTATTTACTGCTAGATGGCCAATCAAGTCCTAGAAGAGAAGAAACCTGCAGGAAATTTCTCAGATGTGTAGAATATTTTATTGTTGAAATGTGTTTTTTTTCCTTAAATTGAGAGATTTCGTTTGTAAAAAAACACCCCTTCACTGAATATACACTGGAATATGGATTTGCTTTCTTCCATCAGAATTTATATTTAAAGTAGAAAGACAGTAAGAGCTTGCTCTCCATGATGGTTAATAAAGCTTCAAAGAGGTACTCATCTAAATTTTAGAAAGAGATATGGCTAAAAGTTAAATTCTTAACCTCCTATAGTTAAAGGTAATCACACACTGATTTTGAACATGCTGACTTTTTTTAATGAAGGATGCACTTAAAGGTCATTCCATGAATTCTTCCAGGGACTGCAAACCTCTTTGAAAGTTGTGCATGAATGTTTTATGAAAGAATTATTCTCTTCTGTGGTTCTACCATGTGAGGGTTTCTTTCCCATTTAATTTCTGTTTATCTCCACAGAATTTTGATTTTATCTGGTGAGCTTAGAAGAATAATTATAACAAATGAAGCTCCTATGATAGCCATTCTTGAATGTTGAATTCAAGAGGGTGAGAGCTTTGTCCATTTTGTAATTACCCATTACACTTACCCATAACAAACTAATCTGTCTAGATTTCTGGTTAGAGCTAGGGATTAACTATTACCATTCAGAATCACATGTATCTTTATAAGTTGACTGTAAATATCATAATTACAGTCACATATTTTTATGACCAAATAGTTATGAATGCCTGACACTATGCATGCATTGTTACTAATAGTACATAGATTTTTAAAGACACTATTTTCATGGTTATTGCAACTTTATTAAAATTTTCATATCACCTAGTAATAAATGCCTTGTACGTTTTGGTCCCAAGGACCTAAATTCCATAGAAAGTTCTATCCTAAGGGGAACAATTAAAAAATTGCCTTCTTTGGATGTCAATGGCAGCAACCTCTTCTATAATGTCCTCTGGAAAATCCTAGAAGCTAAACCTGGCTTCCAAGTAAAGGACATACCAGATTCTGTGTCAGTCAGTAATCAAGCATACTTTAACGTCCTGCGCTTCCTAATGTCATGGTGATCCACAGAATACAATGCCTTGAAACTGGAATTTAGATGTTGTCTCCTGTGGATTAGAGAACTCAGTGATCTGCTTAACCTCTTTCTGGAGGGATCTCTCTGTTCAGTCTATTTTGTTGATGTTTGTGAATAATGTTGATAATCCTTTCAGAGGAGATCACTTTCAAGGTGGTATGGCCGTGGACAATAATCCTTTTAAATGTGAACCTGAAAACTAATTTATTCCAAAAGAGATCTAAAAGCACTTCTATTCCTTTAAAAAACAACAAATAAGACATTTTGCTTTTCCCGTGTGTCAGAAAAGTAATTGTGACAAATTTTATGACATTGATTCAAAGTCCGTCTATAGTTGAATTATTATGCCCTTGAAATCTCCCCATCGTGAATCTAAATATAAAACTCAGCATCATTACTGTGGTGCAGGCATTTACACCAACCCTTTGTAAGCTATGATCTGCCAATATATTATGCAGAGGAAAAACAAGCTCACTTTTTTACTGGTTTATCTCCAAAATCATGACTACAAATATATTTACCTAAATGAAAGCAGAAAAATCAAAGATGAAAGCAACAAAGGTTGTTGCATCCAGTCCAGCATGGGAAGTATATATAGGTATAACAGCAACAAATTACTTTGATTTCTAATCTAAATTACCAAGATTTGACTCACCATCATGTTTTGGTTAGATGAGCAAGAGATATTGGTCTGTTTTTGAAGTTTTATGGAGTTGGATCAGGCAACATTTGAAATAAGATTGAAAGGACCTTGAGAAATGAGCCCATGTGCTTAAGAATTAGGATGCCTGTAAGTAGGCGGGATGGAACAGGTGGAAAAAAATCCACATATTTTACAGCTTAGGATACAGCACAGAGAATTGCATGGTGCCTCAAAAGTACAGATTCTTAACTGCTGGCAAATTAATTATATGCAAATATATCCCACTTTAAGATTTCTCCTTATTTGTTAGATTCATAACCTGATCTTTGCAGGGAAAGTGCTCCTGAATTTCCAAACATGAACCAGCAAGCTTGAGACATAGATCATTTTATGGGTGAAAGTAGGCTACTAAGGATACTCCTTGAAAAGAAGCTTCAAGTAAGTTCCCAGCTAAGCATTCTTCATTTCCAGGGATGACTGTTGGCATTGATCTGATTTTGTACACCCCTGAGGCATAATGAACACTCTTTCGATGTTTTCTCTGTACTTAATGAGCATCTTTCTGTTGCCCATAGAAAAGTCACTTGCTTTTCTTAGCAAATGAAAAACAATTCATATAGAGAAGTACATAGGGTCAAAAATCATATACTAGAATAATACAGATGACTTGCCTGCAGATAACATCATTATTTCTTCTGTACCTCTAAACATATTGTTAAAATTAAATGGGCTTATACCCTAATCTGAGAAATTCAATAAGGTACATACTTTTAATGTATTAAGCATTTATTAAAATAATTACTAAATTTGCACTTTCATAAGTTATGGAAAGCCAGTCCTTACTTTTTTTCCCAGTTAAAAGTTTTTCCTGAGAAAGGTCTCAAGTGTCATGCTAATAGTGAAGTCTAAAAATAAGAGAGAAACGTTAGAAACCGAGGAGTAACCACATTGCCTGGTGATGTGTGGTCCCTGCTTCATGTCACATGTTTGTACTTATCTGAACTGGGATTTTTAGAAGCCATTTGTAACTGTCGTCTGGTTTCCCTCAGGGCCACTGGCATTGCCAGATACAGGAATGAGATGGTTTCCTTTTACTCTATGTTCACGGTCATTAGAGCAGTTGTACTACCCACAGGGTTCTGTTGGAGCAGTGGAGAAATAAGAACCTGAAGCGTTCCCTAAGCGTAACTAAGGGAGATTGCCATGGGTAAAGGGACAGCAGAGAGCATTCTAACCGTGCCGCCTTCCGGTCCTGCATAAACTCATCAGCTTGGATTTCAGCAGGGGCAGCCTACAGCAGGTTGTGCGGAGTCTTTATTTAATTTCAGATGGCCAAGTGAATATCCCCCCCGGAAACTGAAATACCTTCCATCATTCTATTTTGTTAATTTTGTATTATATTTGCTGGATATCGTGAGCCACAATAACGGAGATGCAAAAAGACCAAACTGTCAGAATCCTGCAAGTCCCGCTGCAGTCTGCAGCCTCTATTTTGAGGTACAATCAAGAAATTCTGGCATCTTTTCTTCTCAGAGATAAAAGTGCTAGGTACTGATAGATTATACCTTAAATTCAGCAATGCAAATATCCCAAAGTTTAGCAGAGCTGAAGTAAAAACTTTATTATACTTTATTGTTAGTTATGCGTATTTTTCAGCAATAAACTTTCTCACTCCTAAATAAGAAATCTGTCACAGTCTGTAAAGGACAGAGATCTCTCTAAGCTACCTCAGGGTATTTGTCTTTAAACACCTTTAAAGGGTATTTAAAGACAAAATGGCATGCAACCTTTGATTAAATGACAATATATTAAAGCCACAAGGTAATATTATTTATCACCTCTCCTTGATGCTCTTTCACTCTGTAAATATAGACCAAGCTCAATGTAAAAGACACACTGTATGTGCAGTCCTGATTGTGCATCCTGGTTAATATAATATTCGTTAATATGAAATCTCTCAGGGCAGTTGTTTGGTTGTCTCTCTGCAGACATCCCAGAGCACAAAATGTGGTTCAGAAAGAGAAGTAACCTGACATTGACTTTGAGTCAGTGTGCTACCTAGTGAAGTGCAAAATATTCAAATAATCTGTGAATGACTTCAGTGAAAATTCCAAGTGAACTTTTTATTTGTGGATGGAAAATGGAGTTTGCTTATTTACCCTAAGAAAACTTTTTTAAAAAGTTACCAGCATTTGGCATTTTACTTAGGTTTCCTTTTCTCCTGGATGCCATTGCTATTATTTTTGGCCAAACTGGAGTTCTAAAACACAGGTCATTTTTGGAAATGTTAGAATTAGTGAAAAGAAAACTACTATGAAGAAACTCTCTTCACCCATACATAATCAAGCTGTAGGAATGAAAGTAAAAGTTGAGCAACTTCATTTCTTTTCCTAAAAGAAAAATCTCACTTACTCTTAATCCTGGCTAAACAAAATACTTATTTATCTAACAAAATAAAGAAGGATGATAAGAAGTATGAAATTATGAGACTCCAGTGTCTTGTCAATACAACTCAATAGAAAACCGCCGTTTTCAGATGTTTTTTCCAAGAACATTATTTTTTAAAATATATTTTATTGATTATGCTATTACAGTTGTCCCATTTTTCCTCATCATTCCCCTCCCCCCTGCACACCCCTTACTACCCACGTTCCCCCCTTAGTTCATGTCCATGTGGCATAAGTTCTTTACTTTTTTAATTTAATGACATATTAAATTGATATGTGGTTCTTACCACATATCACTCATGAAATCTCATTATTACTTCTACAAATAGTGCAAAATAATTTAAAAAAACATTTAAAGCTCTTGGCTTTGTATTTTGGGCTCCAAAACTAAAGCTACTTATCTAGGAAAACTTAAAAAAAGAATTTTGAACATAAATGTCAATATCAAAATTATTATCTAAATTATGTCTTCATCTCCAAATATCTTCAAAGTAGGGAAATCTCCGAGTGCCCATTTTAGATCTATTCGCTTTTCATGAGAAGCAAATATTCTCACAGATCTTCAAGAATATCCAAATTTCCAAATTGCTTGCATTTGGTTCATTATTAAAAATTTATGTCTATTTTCTATAAGTTAAAAATATTTATAGACCAGGTTTTTATAACTGTAATAAGAAATAAAGAAATAACAAAATACTCCTCATAGATTTGCACATGTAAACACAGATTTAATCATTACATTAATCTCTTAATTCCATCAAGGGAAAATGTGTTGCAAATATTTCCTTGTTTATTTCATTATTATTTTTCTACTTTGGATGCACAGAGTAATAATAATTTTAGTGAAATTTCTCAGGATTATTCTGTTTAAGAAATCTAGCTCTAAAGCCTAAAGGTAAAAACCTTAAGAAAAATAACAAAGTCTTAGCTACTTACGAAGATGTCATCTTAGTTATGTTGACCATAATGCCACTAGGCAAAGTTATTTATAGTATTTCTGACTATGTTGTTCTTTTATTTTAACAACAAAAACATCTAGTTCCCTTAGTCATAATAAGGAATAATTGGCATATTAAAACAGTAATGGATGGTACAGGTGTTTACTCTGTAGTTCCTGGGGCCAGCTGACTTTACCAATTCCTTCTAAATCAGTATCCCAAATGCTGCAAGCTGAGCTGTGCTTCATTTGTTATTGCTACTATGAAGTGCCCCACAGAATGTCATAACACCTGACTTCTTTATCTAACCTCTAGGATCTCTGGGCCTCCACTCCTTTAGGTATTCTTCTAAGCTAGGAATTAAATTTCCTAACATCTCATTACATCACAATGTCACATAACAATCTGTATGTACTTTAATCCTTCATCAAATCACAAGTTTTAAAAATCATAAATTTTGTCTTTTAAAAATTCAAGAATAAATGTATTAAAAGCAGTACCATGATAATAGATATCAATTATGCCTACAAGGTTAAGATAAGGCATTCTGAAATAAATTTAAAATACCTTGGCATTTCTGAGACATACTGAAATATTTATTTGGCCTTTTAAGATCCTTAATAATTGTACCAACTTCAAATATAAAGCAATTTATAATCAGTTAAAAAAAACCCTCTGCTTAAAGCATCTCACTGCATGACATTTTATTACTATAGAAACATTAACTATAAGAGTGATTGAACCAATGACTTTTTACCATGTGAAAGCTACAGACATGGAGATAATAATAAACTGGCTGCTCTCAAGCACTGCACAGGGTAACTCGCAAAGCACACCCATTAGTCTGCACGTGAGACAGTTCCAAGTGTGGGAAATATATTCATGAGCGCTCATCACTGATTCTACGTATTAAAACAAAGAATGTTAAATCTTTGAATACCCAAGACTATTGTATTCTCATGAATAATGTGGTGGCATTACAAGGCCCATAAACAACAACACTCACAGGATTAAGTGCACCTAGTGCCAAAATTATACTGAAACCATTTAATAATCCACCATCCACTTCAGGAGCTTTGTCATTGGAAAGTCATCTTCATTATTGACATCATTTGCATGACTAAACGGAGAAGTCAGCTTAATAACATTTCATTTTATATAGTTTGCCCAGAATTTTGTATGACCATTTTCTTGTCTAAATTTAATCATTAACTTAATGTTCAATTTTTTATTTCTAAATTAATTTTCCCTGGAGCAATTAAAACAAGTTTTTCCTTTAATTAAGAAAGAGCATGGCTATAAAGGAGTGAAATAAGGACTTAAAAAATTAAACCGGACAGCTGAACATATTTGCAGGCACTATAGTTTGGAAAAAGAATTACTCATTGTTATTTATATATTCACGAAGGTGAAATTCCCTATTGCTTTTAATAATGGCAGCTGACATGGCAAACAGTATATTGTACAATTCCATCTGCTTGGAGACACTTGATAATTATCTGTCTATTCAATGAATTCATAAATGAAAGAATTCTCCTACCTCTGACTTTTCTGGCTGTAATATAATGAAAAGTGAGTTATTTAATAATCTCAATCAGTGGTCTACGTGTGGATGTTCTTGTTGTTGCTTTATTTTATTTTATTTTCTGGAATTCTCTTTGATAACAAGTTATACAGGAATAAAGCCCCATGTAGAGAAGACAAAATTCAAGTGTGTTGAAACTAACTGTCCTTTACAATAAATTAAAATGCTAGAGCCTAGAGCTATACATATCTTGATGGTGAAATAAAAGGGAATATGATTTAATATGAAGAAAAAATACCAAAGGGTAGGGATGATTTTAAACAGAGAGATCAGTAAGAAAAACAAAAATGCAAAACTTTTGAAGAGTAAAATAAATAGCTTAACCAAATTTTTAAAAAGTCTACTTAGATTCTGTTTGTTAGCTTAGCTATTTTTTTAAAAGATATTATTTATTTATTTTCAGAGAGAGGAGAAGCGGGGGGAAAGAGAGGGAGAGAAACATGAATGTGTGGTTGCCTCTCACATGCCCCACACTGGGGACCTGGCCTACAAACCAGGAATGTGCCCTGACTGGGAATCAAAGCAGCAACCCTTTGGTTCACAGGCTGGACTCAATCCACTGAGCCACACCAGCCAGTGCAGCTTAGTTATTTTTTTAAATATACACATTGGAAGGGGTCAAAAAGTGTTGGCACATATAAATCTCCAAAAGTTTGTTGCCTGTTAGCTCTAAAAAATAGAATACCAGCAATTTGGTTGTATTTTAGGGTCAACATTTACTGTGGATGGGTTCCTGGAGCACCCCTATATTGCTTGGGATTGTGTTCATTTACTCAGAAGATATTTAGGAACACCTATATTAGTGCTGGGCTCAGAGAAAATACCAGTATTCAAAGTCTTTGCCTTCGAGGCACTTATAATCTGTTGAGAAAACTTCAGACTGGGATTTTCAAGGAAGTCAAGGAAAGCATAATGAAATGATCCAATTGAAGTTTAGTTAAGATTCTAATAGAGGTGAAGGGATTGGCACCACAGACTGGAAGAAGATGGAATGCACAAGAACGTGCAGACAAGAGCCAGTAGGTTGTTCAAGATGAAGGCTATTAAAGACGAGATCACTGGAACCCGAATGAGAATGATTATACGTGGAATATTATAAAGTAAGGGCCACCAAGTTATGGGGAAGTGTTTAGAGGTGGAAGTGGGATCATGAAGAGAAAGCTTGTTCTGGGGTATATTCTTGAGCTTGAGTGCAGTGAAAGGTTTACAAAATATAAACAGCACCATCCCCTTTTCTGTGTTTTATCTGTCAAAGCATCCAAAAATTCAGCAACACTTAAATTTATAATCCTAATTTCTTAGAATATAGTTTTCAAGAGCCATTTTAGGACACGAGTTTGATTCTCCTGTTGGTGGAATACCACAGTATTCTGTCATAGATATCTGTGGTCATGTGGTCACTTTACACACACCTAGTGTTCCTCGATGTGCAAGAGTGAGAGACTGACATGAATCAATTGGAATCCAAACCTGCAAAAACAACTCAAACTGACATACTCAAATGAATCACCTCAGTTAATATGATTAGTTTTGGCAATAATTCTAATAATGCCTGCCAAATAGGGTAGATATTGTTATCCCAGTTTTATAGATTATATTAAGACAATATCATAAACAAGCATGTCCGTATGGTACAATACATCATCTCTTCTTCTTAAATCTATATGAAAGGTGCCTGTACAGAAGGGTTCAAATGCATATTATATATGATGAAAATAAGTGCATAGATTTTTCCCTCCACCAGTCCTTTTCCAAATGCAAAATGTAAGACAATACTTTAGTTAAAATGCTTAAAACTATTTTTTAAGTCATATGTTTAAGAGTCACTTTTACTTTCTTTGGAGATCACGGTGGATATATGTGTACATAGTTTTAAACTAATCAATTTAATAATTAAATTAATTATTTAAAAATAATTAAAGTCAATTATAATAATAGGTGATCCCCAAAATCAGAAAGGAGGATGATAAGGACGTTTGGAGGTATATATTTGAACCTTTAAACCTGAGATAAACATTTTTTAATAATGTTGCTTAGAGTTAAAGATAAGGTTGGGGTTGTGTGGGGAAGCCACATTTCAGAGCTGGTTTAAGAGTTCATCAGTTCACAGAGTCGGGATGGACATAAAATCACCAGCTGAGTAGCCAGAGGACACAGTGGCCAACACACACACTCCAAAAGACATGTTGGGTAATCCCAGAATTAGCAGAGCCATTGGTCTTCAAATGTTGCTGTATATCTGAATGATCTACAGAGATTTTTAAGTCTCGATACCCAGGCTGCATGCCAGACTAATTAAATTAGTATCTCTTCCATGGGACTCAGATCTAAATATTTTTATAAGTTCCCCCAGTGAGTTCAATGCACAGCTAAATTTCAAAACTTGTGGCTTCAACCACCAAGTCAACAAATTAAATCTAATAAATACTGATAGAGCCGTTTATATTGAGTGAAGGGTACATAAGACAATGGCATCTGTGGCATCTGTATCTAGAATACAAACCAGAAATTGTAAAGTCCCAAAGGGAGTAAGTACCTAGAGGGTAGAGAGATTATTTCTAGTAGAACCAAACCTGGTAAAATTACATTGTGTGTAAGAGCACTTAAGATGATTTGGATTTTTTCCCTGAGCATCCCACGTGATGTAAACAGCCTTAGCAAAGTCATAAAGAAACAAAAGTACAGAATGTGTTCCTTGATCAATGAACTCAATTTAGCTTGGCGCATGTTTCCAGTGGAGAAGTTGAATTTTGTACAGGTAGAAAAGTTTGGTATAGGTCTCCATGAATGTCATATTGAAGACTAACATTTACTTTGATGGACTTTGGGATAACTTTTAAAAAATTAGTATTAGTATCAGGATATAGAAATATTAGTCTAAAATGCTAAAAGTGTGGAATATATTGGAGATGGGAGACGTGGACCAAGAAAATGTTAGAAGGTTATTTGACTCAGTAAGGATAGCAATGATAGTGGCATGAAATAAGGTTGTGTGCGGCACCGAAAATAAAAAGGATGAAATGAATGCAATCAGTAGGATAACACAAAAACCTACATCCATAACATCACCTGGACACCCAAGAATTTTTGAGTGTCCAAAGCACCAGCATATGGTACCCTGCAACTAACCAGTCATTTGCTCTTTGAATGATCTATTCACTCCAGTACTCTAATTCATATTTTAATAATCATGTTCCTATGGTTTTGATATGCAAAATAGCATATTGTTACCACAAGAATATCAGGAAATCACTCTTTAAAAAATGGTTGATTTGGTTCTGCACACACTTAGCTTGGGAAAAAAGTCATTTAATTGGCTTATCTTATTAACATCATTTCAACAGAGTAAAAAAAAAAGAAAGATGAGTTAGAAGAAGAAACACAATTTTTAGGAAAATAAATAGGCACATCTGATCCTTTGTGCTTTTCTCCATGTTAGATTGCTCAAGTATATAATATCTGTATATATGTATCATACCTAAATAATCCACAATATCTAGATTAATCAACAGATGGAAACAGCAATGTCACTAGCAAATAATACTTGAAATTTGCTTTCACCTAAGGAATCTAACATTTCAGATGACATGCTTAGAAACAGGGTCACTGCTCCTCACCCAGTTAGAGAGCTGGTCCTCAGGCATCTTCTCGGAAAGCTCTGTGTAAGCACACACTTTTATAACATCACAAAGACAAGGTGTTGTCACCTTTAACCATCAGCACCAGTTAATGTTGGCTATGTGCATAAAATGTGACTTTCATAACATATCTTTCCACCCGGCAGTTACATGATGCAGTAGATGGCTTGTCTCTAATGTAACACTGTCTCTATGGAATAGTTGTCCTCTCAAACACTTCACCTTTATAGATACATGCTTTTTAACATTACCATTAAAATGCCCAGAATGATAACCCATACACTTTTATTGAACAAGGGAAATGTTTAACGAAAGCAGGATCAAGTGGCAGCTTGAGAAAATGTAAAAGCATTTAGATTTTGGAGCCAGCATGGCGCGCGTTAGGATCCCAGAGCAGCTCAGTGGCACGCTAGCTCTATGGTGCACCCTTTGGGTCATAGCTTTCACTAGGCAGCGTACTGCAAAGACTCCATATTTATCCATTCACTCAGTTACTCACCAGATCTTTCCCTCAACAAGCATTTCAAACACCCTCTATGTACCAGGCACTGGGAATGAATGCAAAGCAAAACCCGATGCAGCTGCTCCCTCTCAAAGAATTTAGACCAGCCAATGAAAGGTGAGACAGCCACACATAACTATAACAAAGTAATGGGTTTTAATAGAAAGAATTGATTCTCAAACTTGAGTGTGCATTGAAATCACTTGGAAGGCTTTTTAAAACAAGGATTGCTAGGTCCTACCTCTGGAGTTTGTGGTTCAGCAGGTCTGGAATGAGGCCTGAAAATGTACACATTTCTAACAAGTTCTCAGGTGATGCCAATGCTGCTGCTCTGGGGTCTGCGGAAGCACACTTTCACTTTTCAAATTGCTTCAGTAGAAGCCTGAAAACAGCAGTGGACATTCTGAGAGTATTTGCATTATATCTGCGCAGGCAGGGGGTGATGATGAGGGGCAGCTTCTCATCACTAGGCCTGAAAGGCAAGATCAAAGGAGGCAAAAGCATCCTGGCTGAGGAGATGAAACTCCCGAATGAAAGCCGTGCTTGTCAAGTTTGCCTGCTCACTAACTCACCGACCGGGGAAGCCTGTTACATTCACCAGGGGTGGGCCTTAGGATTCTGTATTTGAAATGTGTCCTCGAAGAGGATCTTCTCATGAACAAAATGTAAGCAACATTGAATCAAGACATGGTGTATAAAAAAAATCTTCAGAGAAGTCTTGAGATAGAGTATTTTTTGGTAAAGGGACATGGATCTATGACTAGAACACATAGGCTGCCAGTTGATATCCTTCCTGCCAGAAGGATATCAGTTAAGTTTGAATTTCAGACAAACAATGAATAATTTGTTTGTTTGGTTTTCATATGTGCCATGCAGCATTTGGGACATACTTATTAAAAATTTTATTAATATTCAAATTTAACTGAGTATCCTATATTTTTATTTGCTAAATCTGTCAACTTGGAGAATATAGGGTGTATGTTAGGTGAGGAGAAGGACCAGAAGGGATGAAATTGATCCAATATTATATTATTATATTAAATTATAATGTAATATTATTTTCCAAGGTGGATGATGCAGACTCAGCATGTAACTAATGAGACTTAAGTTTCAGGCCCCTTTGTTTACATGAGTTCTTCCAAGGCAATGTGCTCACATTGCCATAGGTTGTATAAAATTTGTAAAAGTAACATACGTTTGTGGTTTTTTGTTACAAAGGGACTTCAAAATTTTACACATGGCAGGCCCAACAAAAATATTCATCTGCCTCTGCATGTGGGACCATCATTAGTATCAGATAAAACATAAAAAGAACGTTGGTTAACATTAACTCCGCAGTGAAAGTATTAAGTGCAATCAAAGCTCAGACCATTTGAAAATCGTTTTCTTCCTGTCTCATCAGGAAGAGCTGGTCAAAGTCCAAGTGGCTTCAACACTGGCAAAGTGCTGCCTACACTTCAAAGTGTCCTAGACGTGTACACTAACTTCCCAGTGAGGTAGCGAATATTCCATTTCCAAATGTGACCACGGGACCCTGTGTTCATGGAGCATCTTAAAGAACTCATGCTCCATGGGGCCAACTTTAGGAAATATCGTATTAGAGAAGCTCGTCTTCAGTAACGATGTGCAGATGAACATTCATTAAATTTCTAAGGGAAACAGCATGAACGGATCTTTACAGAAATTGACTGCCATTCCCTAAATAATATTGCTGCTTTCTGGATAATCAAGTGATTCTTGTCCTCACAAAAGAGTAAAATACTTGAGGGAAAATGTCTCATCAACATGGGTAACTTCATTGAGTTAAAAACAATGCAGAGCTGATTTTGCCCTTTGGTTCCAGTAGAAATTCAGAAAATTGGAAGTAAATAAATGGAAATCAAGTTGGAGTAGAACAAAAAGAATAAAATAGGAAGAAAATTTGCCAAAATTGTCTGGAAAAAAAATGGGTTGATATTTTATTTTTTCATCTTTTTTTGAATATTGTAGCATTCTAGGACAGTTGGGAAATTTTGGTCATAAATAGCACATTTGAGTATGATTATTTCTCTGAAAACTTTATAAAATGAAAAAGAAAAACATCCACCAACCAGAAAAAAGTATAACGTGTTGAAAATGGCTGTAAGCAGATCTTTGGTCTCAATATCACAGCTATTAACCTATGCTAAGTGCCAGACTAAGGGTATTTTTAAGCCATAGTCTAGCAAAAACATTAATTGACAAACCCATAATTCATTTTTTAAAAACTCTACCATTGCTAGATCCCCCAAAGGCCACCTTGGGTATAGAGGTAGAATAGGGAATTTGTTGAAACTTAAGAGTCACACCCAAAATGCCTCTACAGGCCAAAGATTCCTTCCTAAATGTGCCAGTAGTTTTTCTTTATGTAGTTTATCTAAATACTTAGAGTGCTTGTTTTTGTTTGTTTGTTTGTTTTTCAATAATAGGAAGCTACGACTATAAGTTTCCAATGATAGAGAAGGATTTTTGGTTGGAAGACATTTTTCAACAATTGGAAATATTAGCAGTTAACTGAAAACTATGAAAGGGAAATATCGTAATGAACCAGCCATATCGTTACCTCACTGATCCTCCAGTGAGCAATGTATTAAGTACTTACAGAGCGTCCAGTAATGGACCAATTGCTGTGCTAGGGACAAAGCAGTGCTCAAATCATTCCAAGGAACATCTTAATGTCTTATAAGAAGACAAAAACAACTATTTTAACTGAAACAATTGTGTTATGAAACCTTGGCAAGAGCAGAGTTATTTGTCTACTGTTAATCCAAATGTTGTTCAAAATTCTAGCTAACGCAGTGGTGCCTTGGTACTCATCATTAATGCATTCGGACAAGTGGTGAGCAAATGATGATTGATGAAGCATTTTCCTTGTGCGGTGGTGTCCTGACTCACTCCATTTCTAGCAAGTGGGACAAGTGCTGAGCCAGCGCCAAGTGCTGAAACATTTTTTCTCATCAAAATGTGTTGAGTATAGGGTTTGACGAGTTCTGAAGCAGACGAGTACCAAGGCACCACTGTATTTTTTTTGCCATAATAAATAGCAGTCATTATATTAATCTTTTGTTTGTTGGAAATGGGTGTCAATGAGAGCTAGATGTGTTTTGGACAAAATGGTAAGGTAGGAAGGCAAGGACAGGCAAGCAATTATTTAGTGCTATTAACAATGAAGAAGGTAAAATCTTGAAGGTATAAATCCTTTTGCTTGTGATTAATGCACTAAAGCAAGTGAGTAACTACAAGTATAAACAACTTCCGAAGCTCATAATTTGACCCAAGGGAAGAAATACTGAGAAATAGACTAGTTAGGCAAGAATCAAGACACGGGTAGAAAAGAAGAAAGAAAGAAAAATTGTTTCATGAGAGAACATCAGCAAAGGAGTCATTTCCTGCCATTGTACCACCTCTGCACACTTTTATTTAGAGTGGAATGACTAAGGCATATTCAAAAGGATGGCTTAAAGAAAGGAAAAACCATGACTAATTTGGGGAAGAAGAGTTCATCTGTGGGTGGAAGAAAACCATCTTGATCCTTCCTAATGCTAGGTTCCCAAATGCTTGTCCAGTTTGAAAGTGGCCCTGGAAGGAATGCGAGGGCTCAGACAGTGCATCCAGACTGACGTACTTCACAGAGACGGCAGTGTGACAGGCATCAAGTGGCACCTTCTTTTCTCCTTTATTTAATTCAGCACGGGGCACATCAACATTTATTCCTCAGGTGGACTATACTATCTGCAATAGAGAACGGATGAAAATGTGTATAAAATTATTTGAAGTCTAAAAGTTGTAAAGACCTTACCCAAGGAGAAATAATTAACTTTTATGAAAACGTTTTATCACCCCTATTTATTCATGACCTAATTACTCTGCTTAAGTAGGTGAATCTCAAATAAATGGCTCAAATAAACCAACGGCCTACTGCATTTTTACTGGGTAGCTTTCCTCTCTGATATATTTCTAATTTTCTGCTCCATGGAGAGCTCTGGTCCTGCTAAGTAACAATACCCTGAGAAACTGGAGATATAAATTCAGAGAAAGCCATCATAAATGAAGGCAGACATGAAGGGGAATGGGTAGTAATAATATTTTAAAGAAGAAAAAGGGGGCCTTAATTCACAAGGAAGCAAGAAGAGTCTACAGATAGATGTAATCTCTAGATTAGGAAGGGGAGTGACATAAGTCACCAGACGAATCAGAAGATGTGCCTCGTCAACTGAGTTCCAACCTGCTGTTTTGCTTTTTTGCTTTCAGAGCAACATTCTCAAAATTCTTCAGATTTCTTATTTTGGGTAGTGAGTTTCTTTGTTTTTTCTTAATTAACAAATAATTTTATGTATTCCTTTTATTTAATTACTTTGAGTTCAGTTTCACACACTATAAAGGAGAGAAAAAAAGTACTATGTGATTTCCACATTTAAGTTGCTTGAAATCTATAATATTTGAAGATGCTGAAAGAGGAAATAGTCATGAGTGACAAGACACAGAAAATGGTTGATAACAACTTGCTTCATACTACAGAGTTAAGAGAATTTGGGTATCAAAGCCTATTGGCATTTGAGGGGAATCTGGCATAAAGGAAATGCAACTTCAAGCAGGCCTTGAAGATGCATTGGATCTGCTTAAGCAAAGCATTCAGCTCTCCAAAGCTATTAATTCTGGTGCAAGAGGCACATAGAGGGAAGCTCTACCAAATTCGTGTCCCCACGCACTCTGTCCTTCCTCTCTCAACCAAGCATGTCCCACCCCTGCCCCCAAGGGTCTTCGTGCTTGCTCCTCTCACCACCCTGAATGTTCCTCTTCCTCTATAGCCATAGGTATTCTTTACTTTTTATTTTGGTTTCTATTTAAATACCATATCATTAGAAAGGCCTTCATGACTATTTAAAAATACAGTCAGGTTCTTTGCCTCCTTGTCATGATATTTGTTTATTGTCTGCCTATCCCCGGTAGATTGAAAGCTTAATGAGGGCAGAGATTTTTTTCTGTTCCATAAACTACTGTGGCCTCAGTACCGTACAACAGTGCCAGGTACATATGAGGCATTCAATAAACATTTGGGGAAAGAGATGGCAGGAAGGAAGGACGGCAGGAGGAAGGGAGCAAGGGAGGGAGGGAGAAAGGAAGGAAGGGGGAGGAAAGGAGGCAGAGAAAGAGGTAGAAGAGGGGGAAGATATAAGAGCAAATTGTGGACCAATTTCAGAAGAACCTTGAAAACTCCAAGTGTTTCAATTATAAAACTGAAGCCATTAGATGTATCTCCTTGTCTAGTAAGTAATTCAAGATAGGCTCACTAATAAATTTGAAAGTTTCTTACCTGTTAATTCCTTGCCAGGTAATGTTAACATCTAGCCTTTCATTTTCTTAAATATTTAGCAGTAGCTTGAATTTTAAAAGCCATGTTTTTCTTTGACACAGCAGGAGCTGTGTTTATATCCTAGCTTGTCAGTGGAAAAACAAAGAAAAAAAGAATACAGTTGAAAAAGTGAAAGATTATCATGGCAGTTGCTATGCTACTTCTGTTTGGCTAAGGAACTCGGAGATACTACCCCAAGCCATTTTCAGCTGGAATTTTTGGATTATGTACACAGGCACCCAGAGCCAGCCAGACATAAGCATAAGTAAAACACATCATCTGATGCTCAGGAACATTTCCTTCTTCCCACAAAATAAATCATTTCTTGGTATTCTACCTGCTGTTTCCAAGCTCACATTAGTGATTCATCAAGTAGTCTCAAAAACAGATGCTTGTGATTAAATCATGGGTTCTGTAGATCATTAACTAGTCCTCTAATGGCTAAAAAAAAATTAAGGAGAAATTTTGTAAATTCATCAGTTCAGGAAGAAATATAGAAAGCACTTTCTATATTATTGTGATGTTTGCTGTATTGTTTTCCTTTCTGGTTGAAATTTCTCATCTTGTAAATATTTGTTACTATAGAACTTGTTTGTGTTTCTTTAACCTCAGCAGATTTATTATTCAATTCCATCCACAGAAATTCTGACCCAGATGGCCAGTGGAGAGGAGCCTTGTTGCTTGTTCAAACGTCTTGTTGCTTTTGGTTGTATGCCTTAGGTCGTCCATATTAGCATCTCTCCAGAATATTGTAATTTATGTTGGTGAAGCAGCATTGCACTGTTTATGGCAGAAAGTGGTTTATTAATTACACCACATCAATTTCAGCATCTGAGAAGTTTTCTTTTAGTTTTGTAGATGATTGCTGCTTGGCACAATAGTTGATGTGATAGCTCCTTTATTTCCATTAATGTTTTCTTGTCTGCCTTGTACTCAGCTGGAATTGCTATTCATATATATTTTTATCCCCTTGAATCTTGAAGTTGAGGTAAGCTGAATCGATCTAATTTTCTTTTGTACACATTACTTTGTCCTACATAAAGAATTTATTGATGGAGCAAGGTGATGAACATTATAAACTGAATCAATTTTCATCTTATGTCTGACACAATTTAAAAGTGGTGGTACCTGCTACAAAATCAAGTATGCTTCTGTCTGAGAAACTTCCTTCTCCTATGATCACCGGGGTATTTATTCAGGGCTTTCACTTGGTGTATAATTTCTAGCAAAGTACTTCCTCGGAAAGACATAACAAGAGTCTACACGAACAATATTCAAGTTTAAATGTAAATAGATGGTCTGGTTCTGCCGCTCTAACTTGCAAGCTGAATCAATGGATATACTTCAGAAATGTTTGGGTTAGGTCTTGAGTTTGAGATATGAAATGAATGTCTCCCTTAAATGTATTATCTTCAGTCTTCAAAGTGCTGATATCAAATTAGTTCTAATTACAGTTTGCTAGAAAATGACTATAATGAAATTAACTTTGTTAAGTAAGTGTTGAAGTAACAGCCTGTAAAAAAATGTTTAATGAAAACCATCAGTGTGTTTAATATCTGTGGGCTCAATGTAGTGCACCTTTACTAGGTAATATACTCCACAATGTTTTCATTGCCATTCTCCAAATGAAAACTAGAGTTTACAGTGTTTATATTTGAGTACTATTGCAAAGACACAGAAGCACTTTTAACTGAGACACTGTAGGTTAAAACGGTTTGGTAATAGTATGAAATTTTGGCAGCATTTCAATGGAATATGGAGAAAATTAGAATGTGATGAAGAAATGCAATATTACATAGGTCGCCTTCATCCTACCCAGACTCCTTGTTTCTTGTTCGGACACAAGACGTATTCTTTTTCCTTGCCAAAAAGCAACTGTCAGGATGTCTCTGTGATGCCGCCTTGCTCCAGGACACAAGTTTTAAAAAGGAAGATATTTTTAAATGATGTAGTATTCTAGGACAGAGGTCAGCCCCCACAGGAAACTGCATATTCAGCAGGAAATGTATTTGTCAATATGCATCTGTTCGTACTAGTCTGATTTCCAGTTTACTGTTGATCTCACTCCCCTTTCTGTCAGCAGCACAATACACCAGCACATGGCAATGACCACTCTGGTACCGAACTGTTGAAAGAAAAAGAAAAGTGGTTGTTCTGAAAACACGTGAAGCAATGCTGATCATACGTCATTTTTTTCAAGTGGGGCAATGCTATCACAATATGAAATCTCGGGTCTAGATTTTCTCCAAAAGATCATTTTTGCTGAATCCAGAAGACTCAAAGTTCCCTGAGCAACTCTGATCATAAATTTTACCATGCTTTGGCTTTTGGCAGGTTTGATTCATGGCCTGTTATTAATACCATTATTTAAATACGAATAGTGTCCCTTCCCAATATGAAAAGCTATTACAAACATATGAATTTATATAAAGGTTGATGACTATATGCTTTTTATATTAGAAAACTGTGTGAAAACAAAATTAATCTTATGAATGCTGTTAATTATTTTAACTTTTTTATTAGGTATAAAATGTTCATAAAATTATTCTCTATATAACTTACCAAGATTTATCAGCTTGTGTAATTTTTATAATCAGAGGAGTCTGGTTTTCTAATTAAAGTTTTGTCAAAGAAAATGAATTGTGTGGCTCTTTCCTGCCTTGGAGGCATATTATTGAAGTGCCAAAATACTATACAAGGTTTCTCTCCTCTTCTATGTGGTATGCAAATGAACTTGTATGCAGCCAACACACCTGGATTTGGGGCTATTTTTATTTCCCTTTAATGGAGGAAAATAGACCATAAAACTCTTATGCATATCTGAATATCATTAGAACGAGCTAAAAACAGTAAGTCCATGCCGATCATGATGGAGGTCTAATTACTCTTACTTACAAGTCACTCTCCCTATCTACTCCCAATATGGGGATAGCATTAACATGCTTTCCCGAGCAGTGGCCTTCCCTCAGAGCTGTCAACTTCTATATTTCATAAGCCTTAATTATTCCATTCTAAGCCCTCAATGAAAAAAAATGCTATCACCAGAAATATAATCACTAAATCTCAAAATCCTGGTATTCTAGGAAATAATGACAAGCACGATTGTGAGGAAAGACAGGCACTGAATCACGCACACTGACACTGCCATTGCCAAACATCTCATGAAGCAGGTGAGTAAGAAGGAAAATATTATCAGATTTAGCTTTTAGTCAAAACTTTTCTGCTCCAAGGAGCCTGTGTTACCAATTTGCTGGGAGCTGATTGTTTGAGATAAATTGTAAGATTGACAAGCAAGAAAACTATTTCCAAAAATATTAATTTGAGGACCATTATCATTGTCATTTCATTCCTTTGATGGTGAAAGCTTAAGAGTTCTCCATCAAGATGCAAAAGTCTCTGCAAAAGGTGATATTGTAATCGATAGTGGTACACATTAACAGCTCAGTTATACATTTGTTCATTAACTCCTTAGCAGAGGTTAGCAAAAATGGGAGTTCTTTTTTCTTTATTCCCCTCCCCACCCCGGGAATGGTGTGTTATAATTTCTAACTGGGAGAAAAGAAAGCATAAAGTGAGTTAAATTTCATCTCTTTTGTGTACCGAAGTTTAGAATCTCTTTTTTTTTTAAAATCAATTAATTGTAAGGATTTTAACACAAGGGTTGCTTGTATCAAAATGACCAAAGCTGCTTGATTAGATGCCCTACTGGCTTCCAGGTAGACAGTTCAATGTGGAAAACATTATACAAGTTCTTAGCCACTCTAACCCACTACATTTAAGAACTAATTGTTGTCTTACAATTCAGTTCAGCTTACAACCTCTGAGTCTATACATCATTCCTTGCACATTAAATTGTCCACACATTACCAACAGTGAGTGCTTAGCTGAGCTAAACTGGCCTCACAGTATCCTAATATTCAGGATGAATGGAAATTTTCCCTTAGTGAGTTGGTAGCACAGAAAAAAAAAATGGCCTATTAGGCAAAAATATCCTGGTAATTGCTATTTGGAAAAGTAGCAATTAAAGTTTGCTAAAAAACTGAATCTAGTAGTAAAGGGAAAAATCAACAAATTCCTAAGCATTCTCAGAAAGAGCTGTGAGGACCACACATCGATAAAAATCATTCAACTCAGACAGGAGAGAAAATGAATATATAAGCAATATGCCCATGTAATCAGACTTCCACCCAATATTTTAGATAATATTCCAAAAATCTTACTTGCAGATTACTTGGGCTCTGCACATTCCCAGGGTTGGAAGGCTGACAGAATCAGCAAATGAATAGAAATGAATCTTGCTGAAGGGAGGTGCCATCTGCAGTCCTGAGAGTCAATCGTTTTACATCTTCATTATCGATTCAGAGCGATGGATGAACCAAGTGTACAACTGATAATAAAGCAGTAAGTGTTCCTAAATGTCACGAAGGAAGACAATCAAGAAGTACAGGCATAAAGATGTTTAAAATTCAAGCAATAAAAAACCCTAATGCATCCGGTTGGGAAACATACAGAAAAATTTACCAGAAACCTGGGGTTGGAAGTGGGGTTAGGAGAAACATATACAAACAAACAAATAAACAAACAAAACCCCAAAACAGTTAAGCCAACAGAGCTCAACAAAAACATGAAAAAAAAAGAAAGCAAGGTAAGAATGCATTTATAGGATATATAAAATACATAGGCCAGTGCTATTTACGATGATATACAGTATGATACTGAGAAATTAAAACAGTTTTTATATACCACTGTAATGAGGGAATTGGTTATTTTCAATCCCTAAAATGTTTGAGACAAATTGGAAAGCTCAATAGTGAGAGAAATGATTAAAAATAGTTAGATGAAAATAAGCCATAGCTCAGGAAAAATAGACCGGTGACATGCAGTGGCAAACCAAGTCAGAAGGAAAATAATAGATCTGAGTCAGGAAATCCCAAAACATGTACAACTTGTTCACTCTTGGTTGGGTTCTTCTGGTGATAGGTGCTTGAAAAAGTTGATGGCATTTCAAGAGGCAGGGAGTGAGTTTCATTATTTCTATTATGGGAACTGTAAGAGATAGAGAGGAGACACTATTTGGTGTAAACCAGAGTTTCTAATTCTTTTAGTTATGGAATTCTTGCTTCAAACAAAGATCAGTGCAAAACTGCATGTATACAGCAGATGAGCTTGGCAGCTTCAAGGCCAGGAGCTCGTCACTCCCCCACCGTTCCGTTTCCAACCCCTCAAGCTACCTGGAAAAATGTGGAAACCATTGGTAAGTGGGAAAAAATAATAACAGAAAAGTCTCCTTTCTCTTTGCCTCTAAATGACTGAGTGACAACAGTTAGCCTTGTTCACAGAATGAAGGAATCGCAGTAATACTATCTAAGTTCCCTTCCTTTTCTCTCTTTTCACTACAGGTGAAACCTCCTCAAATTTAGCAAATGAAAACCATCATGTCCCTTGTTAACATGTACTGACTGAACCATTCCAGAAATGGAGACTTTTTTCCTGTGTGAGCTTGCACGCTGCACTGCCCGGTATTTATTGCCTAACTTCCTACCCAAAGTTGACGTCCTGTCTACAAACAAGGGAGTGGAAGACACACTCTGTGAAGCAACACCTTCCACCTTCGGATAGTTGCTAGAATGCTCCTCTTTACATCCGCCTGACACCTGCGCCCACCCTTTGGCCCATTCACAGTAAATCTAGCTCATATTTCACATACAGATTCTTAAATAGTTGATGAGATCCCATTAGTTCCCTTGAGGACTGTCACCTTCCAGAAAAAAGGAAAGAAAATAAAGTCTCCAACCCCTTCAACTATTGCTCAGATGACACGATTGGCCAGCCCCTCTTTTGCCGATTTCCCTGTTTTAAACATGCCCCTGCTCACCAGTGACACTCTGGAAACGCTATGCCTAGAACTGGATACTGAGCGTCAGCTGCAGTCTGAGCGTCCCACAGTGAGAGGCAACCTTTATTACCTCGTGCACGCAGCCTATGGTCACGTTATTGGTCTCAGTGGCCACATCACACTGTTGGCCTCTTATTACACAGCTAGAGCACTATTACATCTCAGAGGCTCTTCCTCTATCTTCTCACTCACTGATAAGCCTCTGGGAACCCACTCCTCTGTGATTTACTGATAGGCAATAAGACAAAATCCCTGGGTGGCCATATTGCAGTCAGTTCTTAATTCCTTGAGAAGCCAAAGCCAGACACACGAGAGAAGCTATTCCCTGCCAGTCCTGCTGACTCAGGCACTAGATAGTTTCATTCAGAGATTGATCCAGAGCCATTTCCATGCCCACAACTTTATCAGGAGCAAGTCATTGACTCTGGCAGCCAAGGTTTACTGTGCACCCCCTCCATTCTTTCATATTTAAACTGTTATTTGCTGATTTGAACAAATGCTTTGTAACTTCTAGGAGAAAATGAGCACTAGAAAAATCCCACCTCCTATTTATTTTTATTATATGTTTACAAACATCACACCACATCCAACCAGTTCTCTTTAAAGCACTTCTGTACACTCCCCTTCCCACCTTTTCCTGGGAAGACTTATTACACATTACACATGCAGCCGCATCTGCAACATTCAAGGGGATTCTGAAGTATTGGCTTCAGGATAGCAAAAGAAGTCACTTATTATCTCACAGGTGAAAAGGTCCTCAGGAGACCTTGCCTATAATGGCGTGGGCTTTCTGGAAGGCAAGTTGGCCTTCTGAGTCTCCCGGTTCTCTACGCATAGCCTGACTCTCTGAAAATCATGCTATATTTGGCAAGTTGCCTAAAAAATATGTTTTTAATAATTATGCACCTAAAACAATGTTCTGTTATGTCTTTCTTCATTTCGGCTACCTGGAGTTTGGTCCCTCAGTGCAGTTTTATTAGTTGAAGTCAATATGTCCTTTACAGGCTTCATGATCTAAAGAGACTATAATGCAACTTCAGATGTTTCCATCACAGCCCCTCCGCAGCCTCTCCTGGCCATTGATGGCCGGCTGTAGAACATGGAGAAACTCTGCAACCACCAGAGGCCAGTTTCCAAGACTGCTGGGTCTTTTCCTGGTCCATGCATCTGCCGTACTGAAATGTTTGTGCAGTTATTCATTTAGTTGTCTACACTCAGCAGTCATTAACTGAGCACCTACTCCGTGATAGGCTCTGGGCTAAGCACTGGAGATATGGACAGTTTGCCTAGTAGCATACATGTTAGCAGGGGGAGTCTAACATGGTTTCTAAAAGTGCTAGGAGGAATAATATATTATTTGGTTGAAGTCTGTACAAAGTATGGAAGGGCACAAATGAAAGAATGTTCAATCCTATATAATTGGAGGTAAGGAGTGAGAATGAGTAAGACTTTTTAAAAACAATTCTTAACCAAACCGTACACTCAGTGAGGAGAAAGACCTAATTGTCTTGTTTGCTATTGTTCTCCCTGGAGTCTAGCTGGGAGTGCAGGTTCCAAAGGAGACTGAGACATAAAGTTTGTCTACAGTTCTAAGCAAAGTTAGAAGGAGGGAGAAACAAAGACTCTTTTCCAAAAGACATATAGAGTTTGTGACTCTTCTCACAGAGGGAGTCCGGGAAGCTAACTGTCACCAGGGTCTAGTTAGAATAAACTCTGTGTAGCCAGCCCCTGACACTGACTCCACTCCCGAGCCCACCACTGTGGCCCCTGGCAAGGAGGGCTATCTCAGGAACACGACTGTTCTTCGGTGAGCTTGGATTCAAAAGTAAGGAAACTGTGTAGTCTGAGGGATATTTCATTCAGGCTGTGAGAGAATGTAGCGGGCCCTCATCTGTCATTCAGACTAAAGCAAAGTACTAGGTGAATGTCAGCTGCCCCTGCATGTACCCTTAGTTCTTACTCAGGCCAAGTCCGAAGCAGGGGTCAACACATCTTTCATTTCTCAGTAGAACAAAATCTATATACCTCAACCTCTAGTGAGTGCTATAGTACTGAGGGAAGATTTAAAAGGGAGGTCAAGACAGTTTATGCTCAAATTTCATAAATCATAACCCTGTGATGCTCTGAGTAATACGTCTTTTCTTCCAAGACCTATCAGTTAGAGCTTCCCACCTGGAGTTACCTTTCTCAGTCACTCCCCAGTGGGGTTCCCATCCCAAATTCTGGTCTTCTCTCAGAACTTTTCAATTGGGGTGACACTGGTTAACAAGATTATATAGGTTTCTAGTGTACATTTCTATGATACACGATCTGTCTATTGCACTGTGCGCCCATCACCCAAAGTCAAACCTTCTTCCATCAACATGTATATGACCCCCTTTACTTTTTATTACACCCTCACTCCTTTTCAGTCATTTTTTAAAATCTTTCTGCCATGTCCTCCAAATTTATCAACTAGCCCAATCACAGACCTAAAAAGAAACTTTCGGCTACCAGAGCCCACCCATCTTAGAAGGCAATTGGAAGTTATAAATAACATTCACAAGAAATGTGTGTTTACTTCATCACATGCTATTGAATAACACTAAAAATGTTGCTTGACAGATGTTTCTTTTTATATTATTTATCATTTCCATATTTTCAATTTTAATTCTTTTACATCATTGAAGTATTTTCATACTTCCAGTTTTAGCTCTTTTACATTATTTGAATATGCCACTATGAGGTATAGCTTAGGGATTAAGTGCATAGGGTTTGGAATTTGAAGTAATCTGGATTCATTTTAAATCTTACATCTGCCACTCACCTACTGGAGTGTGTCCTCGGGAGAGATATTTAACTTCCCATTGCCTTGGTTTTCTGATCCCCTAAAGTGGGAATGTACTGATTCAACGAATGCATGTTGACAGATCCTATCTACCATTTGCTTGTTCACTTACTAATTCATCAAATATTAATGCCATATATTTTTATTGGTGTTCATGGGTTTGTCTGAAGTAATTAATTTAAAACTCTTAATACAGACTTTATCACATAAATGTTGAGTAAGCCATTGTCATTGATACTATTATTGTTAATTCCATGCTTGAGAAAAGGCCTTTAAAATTTTCATCACTTGGAAAGTTCTATTTCTGTTAATCATTGAACTTGTATTCATATGATTGATTTGCCTTCTGCTTTTTCCCTCTGTTCATCCTAGCCTCAATCTTGAGGAAATTGGGTATATTGAATATTTGACTGCTTGAATTTGATAATTCTTCTTATACTATAGTTGGGAGATAATGACCTTCATTTAACATTAACACTCTACTAATTGTAGGGCAACTTTTCTTTAGCACCCCAAAGTCATAAGTGAAACTCCATTTGTCAGCATCTTGAAGAAATAAGGAAGTTGAGGCATCTAGTTGACAATTGTAGATTAACTGTTTTTATTGTCCATTATTTATGAAGAAGTAAAATATTTTATCAGTTGTGGTGATGTTATGATTTAAATAATTCCAAAAATTCAGTTTGAATTTGCCTTTTTTTCAACTTAATCTTACTATTACAACCCTCAAGCCAACCCAGATTATGTTGGATGGAGACAAAATTAGCTTTCCTTTTGATTCTTGAGAAAAATAAATTATTGCTTTAAGCCACTAAATTTTGGGGTGATTGTTACACACTATTAGATCACCGAACCAGAACACCATTACACTCTTGTATCTAAAATCATATAAAGCAGAACACCAGTATTGGAAAACACTCTGGAGCTTACCAAGGCAGTCTTTTACATTTCATAAATTACATTACTAGGCTCAGAGAAGTTAAGGGGCCTGCCTACTATCAAGGAGAACAAACTTACACAACTAGAACCCATATGATTCTTATTTTCTTTTCATTATTTAAGAATTTTTCATTGGCTGTCTCTACAGTCCTTGTCTTCTCTTGTTTTCTGGAGTAAGTTTCAGTTATTTAAAATCTCCTTTATCTGAAAATTCAGGATATATTTTAATTCCAGTTAAACATTTATAAAAGAAATAATATAGTGCGGGGCAAAAGTAGGTTTACAGTTGTTCATATGGAAATAGTATAATTAATAAAGAGTAACACAAGAACAAACCCTGCATTTTGCATACTCACAACTGTAAACTTATTTTGCCCCACCTTGTATATTTGGTATGTACATATATTTTTAAAGTTTGGTGATCTGCAATTATAACCTGCTCTGCATTGTCTATACTATATCAAAGCTAAAACTGGCAGAAGCAAGTTGTTTTTTACATAGTTTCAAGTCAATGCTTTTTTTTTTTTTTTTTTTTTGACTCTAGGCAAAACCATGAGAATGTTCTCAAGAGAAAATTATGACAAAGGGGAAATACCCTGCTAGACAGTGAGAAGAAGAAAAAGCCTGTTTTTTCTAGGTTAATTGGAGTGTAGAGAGAAGCAAAGGTAGAGTAAGGCCACAGGAAGTGCTTCCCTTCTCTGTGCCAATATTCCAGTTGGAAAAAAGCATATTATATATGCTTAGGGAAATCTTAAAGCCAAGGAGTTTTTCCTCTGCCCTACTTTGAAACCTTGCAAGGAACTTGCTGTGATGATTAACTCAGAGCCAATATGAGGCACTCTAGCACAATAAGGGAGCTCACAGAAACATCTAGAGAGATGAATCTCTTGTTCTGCATAGCCTGCAGAGGGCACGTGGGGACAGAGAATCTCCTGAGTTCCTTGAGGAAGGAATGAAGAGACACTGAGGGATCCAGTGGTGTGATGGGACCTGGGAACTGGACCCAAATGACAGAATATTCGCTATGGGCAGCAAATGGCCAGGGCCAAAACCTTCAGAAGTCAGTGTCAGATGGGACAATTTACACCTCTACAGTGTTTAACTGAAGAACCAAACCAGACCAACTCTTGGGTATACCAGACCCAAGAGTATACAGAAGATCAGAGTCAGTAAAAGATCATGCTTCAGACTAAATACAGCATAGTTATTATAGGGGCTTATTAATCCTTCTTCATGGAACCCAGAACAAACAAGACATTAAGATATAGAAAAGGCATATATCCACAAAGACAAGTAGAACCAGACAGGCAACAACAGATGTTAACAACATTTTCAAACAGGTAAACATTTGATAGCTAATTCAAAAGACAAAATCAAGTGGAAAGCTAAGATTGTAAGGGAGGCAACTAACAAGAAGAAAAGTGTTTTTCAGCACAGAACTCTGGAAATTTCACGATTGAAGGAGCAGGTAACATACAAACCAGTGGTGTGAGTGGGTCTAAAAGCAAGAGTTGAATTATTCATCCACATTCATTCAGTCACTCTCCAATAGACCCCTCTGGGGTCACCTTGAGCTGAAACAGATGAGATGACTAAGTTTGCAGGATCCCAGACTGGTTGAAAGGTTTTTGGTGTTGTGGGAAAGAAAACCATGGCAGGTGGGACCACACAGGAAGGTGGGAATAGAAGGGAAAGGACAAAAGATAGGACTGTAGGGAAGCCATAAGAACTGAGAACACAGAAAAAAGAAAGGACAGAGTATCCATGCCCAGCGCCCTCCAGAAACCTACTCGGCAAGGAGCGGTTCTCCTGTGTATACAGTAGATGTGTTAGATGTACTAGGCACAATCCCCAAGCTTTTGATTTTGTCATATTTAAGATGTCAGCTTGAACCATTTGGTGAAACAGTTTATTAAATCTTCACTAGGGTCCAGGGATAAATTGTCTTGGGTGGATGGAAGCAGCTCATTAACCCCCCTGGCTCTGCAGCCACCACACAAACACTGGCCCAGCCACCGCAGACTAGTAGGGAAGGAGCAGGCCTGGAAAGCAAGCAACACCAAGCTAGAGACCTTGGGGCCAATTCTTTTGACTACCCCACTCCAGAAAGTGGCTAAGAGCTCCTCCTACAGATTAGAAAGAAAAGTCTTTGATCCAAGAATTACACTGCTTACGTTTTTGTAGTTTAATAGTTAGAAGCAGGCAAGGGGATTAGAACCCCTGAGCCTAGTTTTAATCCCTATTCTGATAACCTACTTATTCATTTATTTACTTAGTATATATTTAATGATTACCTACTTTGTGTCAGGCACTGTTGCAGAGTCTGAGGATAAAATAATGAAAAGGTACCCAAGGTCATAAAGCTTAGATTCAAGGTGAGGTGGCAGAGAGACAGAGGGAGGGAGGAAGAGAGACAATAAGCAAGGAGATATGTTTTGAAACAAAACAATTATGGTAATCATTATAATGAAACTGAGTGATATGAAAGAGGAACCTAGGCAGGAACAAGGAAGATCATCTTTGTGAAGATGGCAATTGATCTTACCCCTGACAGGGAGCCAGTCACACAAAATATCAAAGAAGAGAGTTGAAGGCAAGGAGAACAGTTGGGCAAAGACACTGATTTTGGATGATGACAAAGAAGGCCAGCATTGCTGGACCACGGCCAGCAGAAGAAAATGGTATGAGGAATGTTGAAGAAGAAGGTAGCTTTAATAACATGGGTATTATTCTAAATAGAGTGGAAAGCCATTTAAGTTTATATTGGTAGTTAACATATTATTTTTTAAATATCACATAAGTAAACAAAGGCAAAGTTTCCAGGAAAGAAAACCAAAAGGAGATGGTGGGTAAGATGCGTGGAAAACTAGGAGAACAAGGTGTCAAGGACAGAGCCAAGGAAAGAAAGGGAAATACATTACTATTTGGCTATAATGCAGCTTCAGATCTTGACTTGAAGGAAGAGAGAAGGGTGTTCATTGAACTGCATGTGATGTAAGTCATTGGAGACTATGAAAAGAGCCCTTTGAATGGGTGGGGGGAGGCAGCCTGGCTGCAGTGGACTTGACCAGTGACTGGGAAGCGAGGAAGTGGCCGCAGTCTGGGAGACAACCTCACAAACCCTGCTGTGACTAAGAACAGAAAAGAGAGCTGGTAGCCAAGGTGGTGTGGAATCTGGGTAGGAAAGAAACATCATACCAAGTTTTTTGCGGATGGGGAATTTGCAGGAGAGAGGGAGAAGCTGATGATGTTCAAGGAGAGGGTGTAAAACTCCAGAGTCATATCATTGACAAGAAAATAGACACGGACACTTCACACATTCTAAAGGTGGAGGGAGCAGCTGAGAATGCACAAAAATATGTAAGTGTAGATATTATCGGCTCAACATACAAGGGAGTTTCTCTGTTGGTTTGTATTTCCTCAGTGAAGAGTGTTCTGCAAGAGTGGGAGAATATGTGAAAGGTGTGAAACGAAGAAAGTACGAGGTCATTTTAAAAAGTGGGAAAGTGAAGAAAGCAGTACAAATCTCACCTCGCAGCATCTCTGTGCGTGAAATGTAACTTTCCATAATCTGTAATGGAACTTAATCTCCACCCTAGGACCTCACTCCACTAGGTGGCAGAAGCTTTATGCCAGTGTAGGATCTTACTGTTTTCTTCAAGCGCACATTTGATTTCTGCTATGAGCTGGGGCTTGAATAGCATCAGGGCATGAAGGGTGTGACCTTGTAGTTACCAAAATCCCTCTGTCACCCACCTATATGTCTCTGTTCCTATTTGGTCATAAGTCTTGAGTTCACACAATTTACCGGACAGTTGTACCTCACCTCCAGTTGCAAAACTCTTTCCGGATCAAATCATTCTTAACTAGCTCTGTCCCACTATGAGGCATGAGATTATTCTGCTGCCAGAGTGTGGAGCTGAGAAGTATCAATATCAAGGATGGGGAGGTAGGATGAAGGAAAAGATGACTCGATGTGTGGCTATTAAAGAACCGATAGCGCAAGGTTCAATTATGTGGATCTTAAAATGAGCATGGATGATATCAGAACTAGAGGTGGAGAGGAATATAAAAAGCCAAGAGTTGAAGTCTTCAGGGAGAGGAGAGATGGGAAGGCCAGTGGTCAGCCTCAAGAATGAAAAAGATAATAGAATCATTAAGTGCACTGAGTTTCAAAGGAGCTGGGTTTTGATTCATTGTTTTCATTTGGTTGTTTGTTCTCATGTAGGAAAAAAGAGAAATGTCTTGCAAGCAGCAATTGAGACTCAGAGATACACCATTCTCTGAGCTTGAGGTTTTGAGATGTGAGAGAGAAATAGTCTTCATTTGAGAGAGCTGCAGGAGAAGCCTGGTTGTCACAGAAGAGAGAGTTTAAAGAAAAGGCAAGGATGTGGAGGGAGCATTCAGAAAACCATCTGAAGACACAAAGAACTCAGCAAATCACAGACCAGTGGAGAGAGTAGGCTGGGGTTTGGGTCAGTTTAGGGGTGTACAGAGTGGTGGGAGATAAGCATCCGGTCAATAACAGATGACAGGGATGGCATAGATGTGTGGCCTTCTCGGATTCCTTAAACTTTTTGAGCCTGAATTACTCTTGTGACAAGTGAAATGTATATATGCATTCCACCACACATAGATATAAAAAGTAAATAAAATTATTGGGAAATATTTATATGCTCAAGCCCTTAAGAAAGGGCACAGAATCAAATGGAGCACCCCAGTTTCCCAAATCAAAACAGACTGAGATGAATGGTACGTTGGAGTAAAGTCTCACATTAGATCTCAAATGTCCAGGAGATGCGGACCTTCAGAGGATGAACAGGTGGGAATAGGTTTGGTGTGTACTGTGTGAAGGGGAAGCTCACCTGGGCGTGGAAAATGGAGTACAATTAGGACAAAGAATGTGATAAGAGAACATTCCAGGAACAAGAATCTTCCATTTCCCTGCCTCTTGGTCACTCCCTTTGGAGGGATAATGCTAAACTGTTGTGCCCTCTTGTAGGTGGTTCTTTGCTCTGAGTATCTCAGAATGATACGTCTTATCTTTCCCATTTTTTTCTCTGAATCTAACCCCAGATCTAATTAGCTCAGCACTTCAAAGCCCAAAAGGCATTTTCCTGTGCTCTCTTTGAACATCCTAACATCTACTAGGAAATTTCTCTTTCACACATCATCTTTTTACCCATATCCCCTGTTTGTATTGATTTCTCTTTAGATATACATTTTCTATTAATGCATTAAGAGAATTTAATGCCAAATTTATTGTAGAGAACATTTGGTTCCAAATTATAAACAGTCAAGGGCTATAATGCCAAAAGAAACTCTTTAAATATTTTTTTCAAAACTTGAGGGTCTCTTTTCTTTTTTTTTTTTTTCTCCTTGTAGCTCATGATTAAATAAGAAATAACTATCTCCTGTTTAGAGTTTACTGAGTGTCATCCACGGGGAGAAATGCTTTCCACATCTCATCTCATTTAATCTTCACAAACACACCATGAGGTAAACACAATATTACCCTTAGCCCCATTTTCCTGGTTAAGAAATTGAGGTTCAGAGAGATTAAGTAATTTA
This sequence comes from Anoura caudifer, assembly GCA_004027475.1. Taxonomy (NCBI): domain Eukaryota; kingdom Metazoa; phylum Chordata; class Mammalia; order Chiroptera; family Phyllostomidae; genus Anoura; species Anoura caudifer. The sequence goes on along the minus strand of PVKU01000065.1, from coordinate 361,135 downwards.
CAAAGATCACACAGTTGGGAAGAGGTGGAGCTGACACCCAAGCCTATCCTCTTAACCATGCAACACTGATTGAGATTTGGTACCAGTTGCGAAAAACATGAGCCCCTGTTGGACACCTATGAATTAAAGTGACCATACATGTGTGCTTTTGAATCTGCATATAACCAAGATCAACTTTCCAGATATTTGAGGCTTTGAATAACAGGTCAGATCAAAGAATGACAAAGGGTGAGTTGAGGGAAATTAATGGATAAGCCACTTGCTCTTTTAATATACACAGCAAGGCATCACTCAAAAAATCACAACCATGATGAAGGGCATCAGCCTCTCTCACAATTTTTCTAATTTATTCTAAAGCTACTTGGAAGGTAACACCTAAAATATAATTACAAGCAAAATCCTAGGAAGAACATTTTGCTTTCCATCTGAGAACAGACTTACAAAGGCATTGCTATTCATGTAGTAGGCTCATTCTTGTTAGTGGGAAAGAAAAAGAAATCTACTTATGATGGGCTCTGAAACGTTTGGATCTGCTATCTGGCAGGCAATTTTGCTTTCTTAAGCATTTTGATAGGTTAACTTCGCTCTCCTGCCAAAAGGCCTCTTGTGAGAACACCCAGTTATTAGTACAAATCTAAGGAGCTATCACCATGTCCTATTTTCAATTGAACTTGACCTTGAAGAAATATTAAATATGACTTGTTTAGGGGAGAAGAAGAGACTTATTTTATTCTCCTGTCTCTATCAGCTCTTCTTAAGCAGAGGAATTTCACACCGAGAGCAGCCGGTGACATAATGAATTACTAAAGTGGGAAATCCTCCAGAGGAGGTGAACTGCTGCTTTACTTTATGGGCCTGGAAATGTACTACTGTAAATAGATTTTCATAAGATACCCCCTGTTACTTTGCCTAGTGAGATAAAGTAATGTCCCATCACTGATTATTTAGATTGGACATAGGAGGAAAGAGATAAAATGCTCAGATCTTTTTAAGGAAAGCTTGTTATTTAAGTTCACCTTCAACTTGATCTTCAAATCACATGAAATCCATATTACTTACATTTTATAATGCAAATACAAGAAGGTGGCAATTTTATTGGCCACAAATCATTCTAACTTTAAAAAAACTAATATTTTCATGCAGGATTTTCCAAATCTAAGTTCCTTCCATGGAGAGCTAAAATTTTCTGATCATTTTTTTGGGGTCCTCCACATTATATACAAATTGGCTCATTTAAAATTCACTTTCTTTTGGTTTAGTCACCAAGGACAATGTCTCTGAGTCACTGACACTATTCTCTCCTCTATTCAGTCCTCTGGTCCCCTCAAGTTTTTTAAACACGCCTCCCCTTTTACTCCCATTTCCAAGTCCACCCCCACTCTCCTGGCACTGCTTTATGCAATGACTTTGCATAGACCCTCTGAGCCTTTAGCAGTTTCCCACTACTGTCAGGATAAAGTGACAGCACCTGAAAAGCGCTTACAAAGCCCATGGTATGGCCTTGAGTTTCATGCCCAGCTTAATCTTCTAACTCTCCCATCTTCCAAATTCTGTTCCCATTTTCCACAACTCTGAACTATTTTTAAGTTATTTTTGCACACTGAGTTGTCAATCACTTATGTGTTCACTTCCTAGTACATTCCCCTTCTTTCACTTCAGACTTCCACCCCTAGACTAACTTTCCCAGTTTCTCCCGCCCCACATGCCTAGGTTCGAGGCTGGTCCTTTGTGCCCTTGTGGCTCCTGTACTGCCTCCAAGGTAACATGTTCCAGTTTGTGCTGCAGACTTGCTCACTGTCTATTTTCCCAGATAGATTCTAAGGCTCAGGAGGAATGTGAACAGGGTGGGTTTTGTTTGTTTGTTTGTATGTTTTGTTTTTTTCCCATACTTTTATCCTTAGGGCCTGGTTTAATGTCAAATTTACACCAGGCACACAATTCATATTTCCTAAATAAATAAATGAGTAAAATGGACTAAGTAAATTCATTGTCTAACACCTAAAATTATATCACCTGTCTGTTTTCTCTCTTGATATCTGAGAGGGAGAATAATGTCCCCCATTATTATCATTCTCTAGAACCAATGAACATGCTATGCCATATGGCAAAGAGGAAATAGCATCACAGATGGAATTAAGCTTGGTAATTGTTAAGCTGACCTTAAGATGAAGAAATCATCCTCAATTGTTCAGATGAGTCTGATATCACCAGAGAACTAAATGGACATGAGAAATGAGTAAAACAGGCGCATCAGAACTAGAGAGATGGCATCATGAGAAAGGCTCAACCACCTCTGGCTGGCTTTGAACATGGAGAAAGAGGTCCATGGGCAAGGGCTGTAATCAGTCTCCAGGAGCTGGAAAAGGTGAGAAAACATTCTCCCCAACAGCCTCTAGAAAGGAATGCAGATACCTTGATTTTGGCCCATTTCAGATTTTTGACCTCCAGAACTATAAGTGATAAATTGTGTTGCTTTAAGGTACTAAGTTTGTAGATGGATTGGACAAATGCTATAGCTCCGTGATGAGGTTGTTCCCATCTCAAACTGTTCTGAGTAAGAGTAGCCATCTTGGTCATTGGCCTACACGTTGAGAATGACATGCCAACAAGTTAGAAGGAGTGTGTGGGTCACTGATGAGATTGAATCCATGCATCATAGCAGCACAGATCGTCTACCAGAGGAATTAAGCAGTGAAATCTTCACTGGTGCCAACCAATAAAACAAAACAACTACCATCACTTGTGTTCTGTGTTCAGCAAAGCAATTTCATATCCCTCTTGGACACATGGAAAAACTCATTCTCCCATACTGTGTTGCAGTTGGGTTGGAACTTATGATTCAGTTCTGGCCAATGGAAAGTGGGTGAAAATGATGCATTAACACTTCCTAGAATGACCCATAAAATCTCACGTCTTGACCCTCCACTTTCACCTCCTCCTCTGAGGTGACCTTGGAGACTGCCTGTTGAAGGAGACATCACACAATAAAAGGACCCTAAACCTGAAGGACCCTGTGAAGCAGAGGCCCTCTGCCTATTGACATTAAATTGTGACATGAACAATCAATAGTTTTTTTATTGTGTTAAACTACTGATTAGGGAAAGAGATTAGGGAGAATTTTGTGCATATGTGTACTTACTATAACACAGCATTACCTTTGCTTTAATAAAATTTATTAGTTGCAATAATTTAGAAGGTTTTATTTCAAAAATATTTTTTACTTTTTTGAGTTACAGTTTACATTAAATATTATTTTGTATTAATTTCAAGTATACAGCATAGCGATTAGACAATCGTATACTTCACAAAGTGTCCTCCCACCCTGATACTCCCTGTAGTCACCTGGCACCATACGTAGTTAGGACAATATCACTGACTGTATTCCCTATGCTGTACTTTACATCTCCATGACCATTTTGTAACTACCAGTCTATATTTCTCAATTCCTTTACTTTAATATTTTAAAAGGTTTTAAAATGTAGCTATCACTATATGAAAGCATATTTACATCTGTCTGTGCTAATCCTTATTTCTCTCTCTCTCTCTCTCACACACACACACACACACACCTCTTCTCTTTTTTCTTCAATACTATTGCCCATTTTTGTTTTCCTTAAATGTCCATAATGCAGGATTGAGATATTTGCTGTGGTGTTGGGCTTATTGGACAGCACGTCTCTCTAAATTTCTGGGCCCCCTGTAGCCATATGCAATGACTGCTCTACTTACAGGCAGTTGGAGAGCCAGCTTTTCTAACTGAACTATGCTGACTCTTAAGATGAAGGCAGAAAGGTTTTACTAGAACATTAATTTAATTTTCCAGTGTTCACAGGGTAATTGGGGGATTTGCTTTGTTTAGACAAGGCAATCAGTGCCATAACTTAGAGGTGTTCTGAGTTGCTTGGATAACTCCCAGTGCAAGTAAATGTTTAGAAAATATTCCTAACCAGCGAGTATTTTTGCTAAAACCTTGTGGTTTTAGAGAAGTCTATACAAATCACAATAATAAGCAAATAGAGTTATTGAATTGTGCAATTTGGCTGATCCCTTTAATGTAAGGTACCCCTATTTTAGTTCTGTCAAAGCCTCTCATTTGTTACCCACTATGCTGCTGAATCTTTAGATTTAAAATAAACAATACAACAAAGCCAAAATGATTCAGAATGTCAGTGCAATATATTTTCTTTATTGAAAAAATTGCTCTTGAATAACACAGCTGTGGCTTAAAAAGAAAAGAGACAGAAATTATTTTAAATGTGTAGATAAAGAGAAACTGACATATGAAAATAACTAATCCATTTTCCCAGTGCAGTAGCCAAATGAACCCTTCAGTCCAACACACAACTGGGCTAGAGGTAATGAATCAGAAGCTAAAACATTCTATGCATATTCTCATAGAGAGGACTTACAAATGCTTTATACAAGTTGACTTGACAGATATGCTTCTAGAAATTTCCGAGATAAATATTCAGAATTCTAACCATCTACAGGAAGAAATAATTGGTGGTTTCAAGGACACTTTTACAACAATAAATGCATTAAGAAGCTCAATTGCTATCACAATGAATGAAAAGCTTAAGCTACCCATTGCCTCCCTATTGCTTAGAATGGCCCTTCTATCATGGGTCATTATTTTTCAGTCACCTATGAAGACTGAAGAATATTTAACAATACATATAACATACTGATGACTAAACTTCAATAACAACACTTCAGCTATCATTGGCCATGTATTTTCTCAAGCTTAAAAAATTAATACAAATTACACTAATGGTTTTTTAATTTCAAAAAATATACTAGAACTTGGTCATTTTTCTGAAGCTCTGCTGAACAGCATAAGCCTCCTTGGCCTCAGAATACAGCCTCCCACTTCTTGTTATAGTTGCCGCTATCACCATGACCCCCTCCATCAGTCCATGAGTCCCAGTAAATTTGTACCTGCTTTGTATAAGGAACAATGTCACTTTGGAGGTGCAACATGTCCATTGATTTTTACCTGTCCAACAGCTTTTCATTGCTACTCACAGAAGGCAGAACAATGTGAGCACGACAATCTTTGTGGCATATTCTCTGAGGCCAGACTTTCGAGTATCTATGTATTTACACATATCTCATCCATGGACACTGGGGTGGAGGTGAAGAGTTGTTTGATTTTTTACAAAGTAGCACAGATGAAAAATAGGGAGAGCTCCAAGAGTTGTGTCCAAACCCAGTCGAACCTACAGTCAGAACGGCCCATGGTGTCATGTGCCACTAAGAAATGTGTAAAATTTCTAAGCTAAGAAATTACTGCTAAGCTTTATGTAAACAAAACCAATCATTACAGAGTAAGAAATACAATATTTTCCCATTTCAAAGAATTCCAGAAACAAAGCCGTTATTACTTACCACACCTTTACAAAAAAAAAATTTGGATGAGAAATAGGCCTATGTATATAAAGATGTATACACATACACAAATATGATGATAGATAGATGATAGATAGATAGATAGATAGATAGATAGATAGATAGATAGATAATAGACAGATAGATGTGTTGTTTCCTCAAATTCTCCAAAGGAGTGGACAATTACATTGTTTAGCTATAATGGTATTTCTTATCCTACAGTTTGGATAACACACTGCAAGTCACACTCCCCAAAGAGATAACTCAGGCCTAATGGCATTATGCTCCATTAGATCCAGATTGAAGTTTTATCTATGCGTGAAAAATTATGTTTCATCCCCGCAGTGCCCTGTGTTATATTCACTAAGCAGAGGTAGCTGCCTGTTGGGATTGACGCAGCTACTCCTTTCTGGACCCATCTTATCCAAATATGTACCAGTTCCAGATCCTCCTCACTCACTATTCCACAGAATGCAAACCACACACAGCAAATATATCAAGTCCTTGGTTCATTCTGCTACTTACTTTACTTGTTCACCTCTCTCTAAGTCCTGGTTTCTCTTTCTGTGTTGTGAAAGTCAGGGTCATGTCTCTTTAGGTTGATTTTCTAAACCTCACACCAACTCGCCATGCCCACAAAGACCCAGTAAATGCATTTCGGTGATAAGAGCTCTTCTAAGGATGCGCAGCAGTCACCAGCTGCCATCATCATATACTTTCTTGTGTGAAGATTAGTTAAGGAAATGGGGGATAAAGGTTGAGGGGAGGAGTCTAACATCTAGGACTCTGCTCGGGGCTAATGTTCTAGAAATAATTTCTGGGTCTGCTTCCTCACTGCGCTTTTGGGATCTCTGCCTGATTCTAGACCCAAAGCCTTCAGTCCAGTGTCTCTTATAATGAGATTCAACTCCCCACAGAAGGTGGTTCTGATGGTCTCTGATCTTGCTGAAAAGTCTCAAGCTCTTTCAGTTGTTCTAGTGCTAAGATTTTGTCTTTTAAAAAATTCTTTTGCATATTCACAAACAAGAATGTATACCACACCGTTAACACATCAGTATTGACGTACCGTTGAAGGGAAGGTGATCCGTTATCTCTGCTTGTCTACATCTTTGTGCAATGGTATTCCAATGAAATTGTATTACTATTTTAATTTTAAAATACAAAAAAAAAACTTTCAATAATTTGTCTTAGCATTTCTTGTAGTCTCTATAGGATGTGCTGAAATCTGTCTACATTTTCTGTCATTTTGACATTATAACATAAGAGACAAACTTAATTACAGAAAAAAATAATTTTCTCCCAGCAGTTCAACTTGCCACTCAAAATACCTGTATTCTATACAAGGTTTGCTCTGAAAAAATACATGGTAATTTTCCCTTTGGGGGTTTGGCCATGGAGAAGCTCAAGTGGCAAATTTACCCCAACAGTATGAGGAAAACAAAAGGACGGTTACTAGCAATAGAAATTCTAGAGCCTATTGTAAGACCAAAAAGGCCTCCTACCCCTCGTTCAGCCCTGAGGATGAAAGTCTCCACGGTACCAGCTTACTTATCTCCCACTGACCTGCTCTTTTCACCTCCCCACGAAATTATTAGACCCATTCTCCCACTGCTACACTTCTGTGCCCCAGGGATTTGCAGTGAGGCTTTATTCCTTTATAATTTGGAAAGATTATTGTACCCTACCTGCTTATTCAGGAAGCAGTTATCACAGATCTTTTTTTTTTTTCCCCTACCACATCTCCACAAGTCCCTCTGAAAGTTCCTCAGCACATCCCCAAAATTTGTACACACCCTTGCTATGTTTTAAAGTCCCATTTTCCTTAAGGTTTCTCTCTGTGTGAATTAACAGCCATCCTCACAATATTGTACAAAACACTCATTTAACTTCTAGCAGATACAGCAGATGGAAGAGCCCTGAATCACAAAGGCTTCTCTAGCTGTCATTTGCTTTCTGCACTTTTTCCAAAACTTTGGAGCTGGCCCCTGCATCTAACACCTCCAGAAGTAAAACATGGAAGGCTGGCTGACTTCTTAGTGCAAGTGAGTGTTTTAAACATTTGTTGTTTTGAAAGTTTGGTGTTAGCAGGAACTTTTTAGGAGCATGAAACGGGCATTTTTCACCCTGAATTTTCTCAAGCTAATTAAACCAACCAGAATATAGACGAGATTTACACTCTCACATCACAATAACCAGTGACTACTATGGCACATATTTGAGACAAGAAACCAGGTGGCCAAACCAGGAAAAAAAAATACCTTCCTTCCTACTGTCACAGATCTCAAGGTCATTTCTTAGTGTATCGCTTTGGCTGATACTTAGTATGTGATTGGCACTTCTGTTTTTCCCTTATCATTGCCCTTGGGCTGGCTGACCTTCCTCTCACTGATGAGGCCAGAGGCGGCAGGATGGCTTCCTGTTTCAGACACGCAGGTCTCCCCTTTGCACACCCACCTCCACCACCTCTCACAGGGCTCTCTGTTTTCCTGTGATGCTGCCTTCCTGCTCTGGTGTCTTGCTCCCATTTTAAAAACCACTATTATTGATAATTTCTTTAGGACATTGCAGGTCCTTATATCATGTTATTTTATCCCCCCAAAAGTGTTTTAAATGTTTATTATTTTCATCTCCATTTTCAAATAAGCAAACCAAAGCTCAAAGAAATTAACTTATTTTCCCAAGGTGATGTTGTCAAATGTACAATTAATTTCTTAACCCTGGCTGTCCAATCCAAGGGTCAATGCTATTTTTATTGTATCATGATGCCTCCAGATTTTTAATAAGTTTTAAATTTGTACCTTCTCTAATTCTGAGAGGGGATATAATAAATAATGAGATCATGGTGCTTACTCTGTAATCTCTCATTTTGTAATCTATCCAGGGACTTGTATTTTAATCACCTGCAATGAATGATTATTCATCATATAATTTTATGGTTGAGATCTATACAGGACTAAAACCTACTGAATTGCCCTTTGTAATTACAGCATGTGGGAAAAAAACCTATCACATTTGCTTACCTTGACCTACTTTAACGAAGTGATAATGTTCATTGTTAGCAAGCCACACATCCAAATGTTCCCTATCTCCATGCAAGAGTGTCTGAGCCAGAATAAATGCCCAGTTCATCAGGGCTGTTTTGCCTCAGTGAACTCTAGTAATGCTGGTGCTTAATTCTGTGCAGCTATTATACAACTGTCCTTCCTGCGATACATTTGAAACTAATTGTATAATTTTTTTTTTAGTTTTCTGCATAAATTTGTACTCATGGGAGAACAACCAAACATGTATTCTAGGAGGCACTACTTTGACCTTGACAAAGAAGTAGAGATGGATGATAAATAGCTGCTCATTGCTCTTCCCGGCTAAATCACGGACACCTCATCTAAGGAACCACTGGGTGGTTCCACAGAGCCCCTTTATCACTGTCAGGGTGGGTACCAGAGCTTCCAAAACAGGGTAGGGGTGGGAGTGGGCTGGAATCACGGTGAGCATTGGCAGAGTCTGCCCTGGTCTAAAAGAGCAAAAAGATACAATGGTATTCATAGGTTGTCCTGTGAAAACTAAATCTTTAGATTCCACCCCCACCTGCCCTAAAACATGAAAAACACAATTTAGATGCTGAAGGAATCACCACTTTGCCTCCATAATATTTCAAAAAAGCATTACCATTCGTGGGCTTTCCATTATCAAGTAATCCCGGATTAAGGCAGCCTCCCCACCTCCCTTTCCTTAGCTTCCCAGTTAAATCAACCAGAACAAGCCAGGAGTCAGGGACATACCCCATTTGTCAGTGGAGTCAAAAAAAAAAAAAAAAAAATGCACTGGACATAAATACCCAAGTTCTAATTCCAGCTGTGTAATGAAATTGTGACCTTGAACAAGATCTATACCTTTTCTATGCCTTATTGGCTCAGTAGAAATAATGTTGATCCTACCCTTTTCTCAGGTATTAGGAAGTTTATCTAAAACAACAGATGTGAAAATAATCTAAAAATTATTGTGGGAGAAAATAATCTAAAAATTATATGTGGGAGTAAATCTGGCCCCTGTCTCTTAACAGTACAATGGAAATAGAAAAATGTTATTGAACAAAATCATTAGCCAGATGACTCTTACTCAAAGTGCGTTGTACTTGTTCCCCTTGTCACTGAAAGAAAACGGGAGGATGTCAAGCCCATGAGAGGATGGTTGCACCACAACACATGGCTAGCCCCTCTCCAAATGTGGCTGAGAGCTCAGGTTCAGGGGTCATGAAGATGTGGGAGTAAATCTGGCCCCTGTCTCTTAACTGCTATGTGACCTTATCATGCTATTTCGTATTTCTGAGCTTCCATTTCTTCATCTGAAAATGGGGCAATACATTGATCTGTAAATCCCATCTCCACAGATTATTATAAGGATTAATGAGGTAATCCATGTAAAGTATATTTTACAGAAAAGTGTGGCACATGGTGAGTAGCTAATAAATGTTTTAAATATTATCTCAATATTTTCCCATATGATGTAAATAGGATTTCCTGAAAATGAAGTGTTCCAGACCAAGTTAAGTTTGAAAAATACTGGTTTAAATGAATTCTAAGTAGAGTTCTCAAAGCCATTCAAGTGTCAATCTGCAGGGCAACTCTTCGTAAAGAAAAGATGGTGTCTAGCATTTGCCCAAAGCAATGTTTGTTTAGAAGCCTTTATAATTGCAGAAGCTTTGCATGACAAGATTTCTACAGATTAGATTTTGGAAAATCTTGTTCTCATGAATCAGACATTCATAAATTTGTGGTGAAACCACAGGGTGTTATTTGCTTCAAAATAATCACAGGGGAGGGGAGAAAAGGAAGTAGATATACATGTAAGAAGATAAGGCATTTTTTGACCATTGTTCAAACTGGGTAATGGTTACGTAGTTTATTGTACTGTACTTTCTTCCTTTGGATATGTTTGAAAAATTCTATTAAAAATTTGAAAAGATACTAAGCAAACCAGAAAACACACACACATGCATGCATGCACCCACATACACACACAATCTAACAGGAGTTGCTAATCTTTTGAGATTCAGAGGCCCTCTCAAGCAAAGGTAAATTAACTACTTCTCTCACTAACTTGGGCATGAAGCTCTTCACACACCTGAAAAAAGACCTGACATCTCCCGTGGCAACAGCAGTCAAGGAGAAACCAGCTGGCTTAATTTTTTTTTCTCATATGCCTACTGGGTATGTCATTACGGTCAAAAATCAACCAAAAGTTTGGCAGGAGGAAAAACAGAATCAGACCCTAGGTAACAGAGAACTGAACACATCAAACATTTAATTGAGCTGTTGCAACATGTTATAGGCTAGACTTGAATATTCATGTATATCTTTCATTTCAAGTAAAAATAACAAGGTTTCTAGCTGTCAGGGAATCCAAGGGACTTGCAGTTGGCCTGGAACCTATTTCACTTGCCAAAGTGTCCAATCAAGAGATTTATCTCTAGTGATAATGGTGAAATCACCAAACAAATACTACTTCTTGGCCTGAAGCAAATTTTTCCTAACTGCTCTCTTGTTCCAAATATCATTATTTTAAACATACCTCCTCTTTTTGAATTATGCCCAATTAAAAGTACTTGCAATATTTGCAGAACATATTTAATAATTTAAATTACTCTGAAGCAGTAACAAAATTCTATTATTATTCAGTTAACCTTTAGAAAGTTCACAGATAGCTAACACGCCTGTCACCAAAATTTGTGTTCATGCATTAGTCATTTTCCAAGGAGAACATTTCATAATCTCTTACTGGACTGATTTTATTCATCTTTTATGTGTTTGCAATATACTCAAAATTTATAAGGTGCTTAAGTTTATTTCCATTCTCCAAATTTCCTATATCCACACTCCTTCTGGTCATGCATAATGACCTTTTTCTTCACCTAAGAGTTACCCTTGAGATTTAGGTAACTCTTCTTATTTTGTTTCTACTGTATAGTCCAAATTTTTAAAAATGGGAGAAAAAAAGCCATTCTACTGAGTTATAGTAATAATGGGTTTTCATTCTTCTCTTTACAAAATACTGATTCAGGTTGCCCCAATTTGACTTCTTATTTTCCAGAGACATCTAATAGGGGCATTCCCAAGATCTTTAAGCAAGAAAATAAAAGAGGACGGTATAATTCAGTTGCAAGAATTGGACAGTTCCTGCCTCCATGAGACCCACATGCAGGAAGTTGCAGCTGGGTCTGGGCACTCTCCTACACATGAACTGTAATGAGTGGGCACCTTCTGGGCATAGGAAGCCCACACAATCGTCACTGAAACTGGAGTTGGCCTGAAGCCCCAGAGAAGTGCTCATATACAGAGGGAAAGGCATCAGGACCAAACCCTGCCTCCCTAATCTGGTGACCTTTCCTGTCAGTAGAAGAATATTTTGCATTGCTTTTTCAGTTATATAAAAATATTTTTTCACCAATACACAAGTCAAATTCACCCCCATCTGGGGGTGAAGCTGCCCCAGATGGAGATGCAGACTGACCTCGTTTAACCAGCACTATGCCCAGACCAGTTTTCACAAGTCCCAGTTCTGCAGAAAGTGAGCCCCTTACTTGCTAGACAGAGGTGTGCTTTGGAGATGCTGTAAGCACAGCTTTCTAACACTATAGTCAGTATCTCAGCCATTATATTAGAATGGGGCATTTTAGCTAACATATTTGTTTCAATACTCCTAGGGTGCATAATTATTTTGACACTTCTTGTTAATTGCTTTTCTCCTGACAGGGTACACAGGGTGGGAGGTCAGACAACCAACACTTATGGGCGACATTCTGTGTATGTACCAGGTACTATATGAGCACTTTAGAAGCACTTTTCACAGCAAATAAGTTTGTTATTCACGCTGCAGAGAAGGAAAAAAAAATGAGCTTCAGGGAGAAGCAAACTGCCTGTAAGTGGAAAGATTCCAAAATCAATTTTAGACCCTAATCATACCACACACACATATACCAGAAGGACAGGGATCGGGAATTGGGATGGACATTGTCATTGAATACAGTTTCTCTGTGAAATCCTTTCTCCCTTTTTCCACATCTGGATAGTCTGGTAGATTTTAACTTTGCAGAAGCATCTCATCCTATTTCTTCCTGGAAATTCTAATGGCCAGTATCCTAACTCAGACCCTCTTTCTTATCTATCATACCTAGAATAGTCTCCCAATTCATGTCCTTGTCTTTACCCCTGCACATTACCTAGAATGAAATGCAACCTTCTAAGACTTACCTATAAGGACCTCTAGGACCTGCTTCCTATTTACCTATATAGTCTAATTTTCTCCTATACACCTTTTGATCCATTCAGTAAAAACTGTTCTATATTCTCTAGTCATGCCTCTGAAAAGTTCAGCCCCTCTACGCACTTCTATGCTTCAAACGTAATATATCCTTTAATTTTTGAACAATGTCTACTTCCCCCTTAAAGCCCAACTATACATCAATCCCTTGATTATCCTTGCTACTTGAAAATAAGCTCTTTGAGGATTAAATTCATATCTTATTCAACATCTCTCCCAGTTATATATCCTGGGCCAAGGTCATACAACTAACCAGAGGCAGAACTCAGTTCTGATAACCTTTACCGATGTTCTTTCCCGTAAGCGTTTGTTTGGGGCTTTGCTAGAATCACAACAGGGTTTTGCACTGTTCTCTTGTGCTATTCAGAGCAGAAAATACAAACTGTATCCTTAAAAGTGTCTCTATCTTTCCATCAAATCCACAGAGTGACCTCTTACCCTACTTCTGGGTTACCTAGAAGATTAGTTTGTGGGCTTATGAAGTCTACGGATTTCGTTTGGAGGGTCTAATCAGCAGAAGTGTGGAATGATAAAAACAACTAACCAAATAACATCTCCTCACAGAAAAAAATTATGATATTGGTTCATAAACAAGTCATTAGCTTTCTAGTGGCCAATCTGCCTACAGACCAGACTCCTTAATTGAACCAAATTGCTCTTATTTTCAGACTCTTTCACATTTGGCATGACAATTTCAAAAATATAACATATTATGTATTAGGATCTCTTTCCAATAAATATGCATTCTAACCATATACCCTGGAAAAGTTTTGAGTTTCTGGGGAACTAAACTGAGTACTCACTTCCAGAGGGGTAGGGGAACGTGGAAATTGTTGAGAAAGTTTCTGACTTACTCTGGGAGAGAAGGCATGAGAAAGAGCAGTTTTAGTTGGAAGAAAAATATTATCTATCGCATTTCAATAACTGAAGCCAGAGCTTCTTAATGCAAGGGTACTTCCTTTTCCTTTGCTACCCACTACTCACATTCAACTAATTACAAACTCTTGTTTATTTTTATTTCTAAAATACTTCTAAAATTTGTCCTTCCCTCTGCATCCCAGGCTCAGACCTTCATCAGCTCTCACCTAGATTAATTTTTTCTCCTACTCTTAAAACCAACCTGCAGTGCTTCTCAAACTGTAAGAATCACCTAGCATGTTTCTTTGAATACAGATTTTTTAAAAACACCACCAGATTTAAACATCACACTGATTTTAATAGGTGCCACTCCACAGAGAGTCTGATGTAGGAGGTGTGAAGAGGGGCCCAGTGATTTCCATTTTTTCCAGAACAACCATCTCAGGCAACTCTAAGGATGGTATTCCAATCGTCACGCATTAGTGAGAATGAGGACTATGCTGACCTCAACTACAGGGTCCAAAACAGAAATCTGAAAACAATTTGCAGGTACTAAAAATATTTACATAATTTCCCACAGTCAACTAAAAATGAAGAAAGCTATTGGCTATGATGTCACGATGTTCAAAGGCTTTTGGGAATTGATGAGCTCTTCCAGGTCTCCTTCCTACCCAAGTTCCCAGAGCCTTCATAACAGTGTATGATGATGCATGGCGTGCCCTTCCTCATGAAGCACTCTCTGGGTTTGAAGACCCTCACAGTCATTTCTTCTGATCAATTCCTATCAGGATTCCCTCTCCCAGGAATGTACTGGGTCCCATCTCCTTTTCATACAAATCTGGGTTAGGAGAGGCCTTGTACGTACTGAAGCTCCCTGTGCAACCTCTTGTCATAGCACTCCTTACAACGTGCTGAAATTGTCTGCTCACTCATCTGCTTTTCCACTAGCCCACGGCATCTTTTCATATAAGGAGCATGCATTATTTTTTGTCGAGCCTCCTATATAGGAAGCACTTGTTGAATAAGGTTTGCTTGAACTTAGTCTCACCTACATCACCTCAGCACACGCTCATATAGCTCATCCCCTTATAACATAAATATGATAGAAATCAATGATTCATTCCTTAATTCCACTTATAAATCAGGCAAGAGAGTTGAAACCTTGAGCAGGACATTAAAGTGAGAAGACGAAAGGCGAAAATCTAAATACAGAATAAATTTCTGTCAACCCCTGCAGTGGTTGGAAATAGGCACAGGCTTTGGAGGCAGCCAGAGAGAGATGAAACCCCACTTCTTTCACTGAGAAACTGTGTGGTTTCTGAGCAGGTTGCATAAATTCTGCATGCCTCGGTTTCTTCTCTGGGGACAAGGAATATCCCCAGGAGTTGTTAAGACATGTGGAGAGAAGATTTTGGCAAACTTTTTTGGTAATGTAGCAGAAATTACATATTTTAGTGTATGCTAGAAAGTCTCTACCTTAACTACTCAAAAGGGGTTGTGTTCCAATAAAACTTTATCTACAAAAACGGGCAGTGACCTGATTTGACCTGAGGACTGGAGTTTGCTGGCCCCTGTGCTAGATGCTGACACAGTTTATATTATTGTAGCAGTTTTTTTCTTGGAGAAATTTACTCCCTGACATTTTATACAAAATTTTAACCATGTGGCTCACCTGTATGTATTAATTATAATCAATACAAGATGGGCTTGAGCCTGAGACTTATGATCTTAAATAATTTCCCAACGTTCCTTATTTATATTGATCACCAGAAGTAAAACCAGTAGAGTATTTATCTGGGCTAAGTAGCTCCCCTTGAAATTATGATCATTCTGAAACATAATAATTAATTTGAAAACCCCCAAAAGATACTATAATGGGAAACATGCATCAATAGAAGCTGCCTAATATGAATGATTTTTGTTCATTAGAAAATCATTTCTTTTAAATAATAAACTATGTTAATTAACAATTGTGCTAAATTGAGTCAAAATGAAACCAAGACACTAAACTGCTAAATATGGAATAAATTACTCCTTCTCTTCTCTCCAGGATTACATTTGTACTTAGAGTTTTCTATCTATCTATCTATCTATCTATCTATCTATCTATCTATCTATCATCTATCTAGATAACCTTCAGAATTATTCAGGTGTTTCTCATTGGCAGGTCATGGCATTGATGCCACCATCTAGGAAATTTAAGGTGACCAAGGGGTGAGGCAACAGCTAGGCATTCTGGTTATGATGCTTGTGCTGCTAAATTGTGAGTACAATTATTTAACCACCTCTACTATTTTTTTCTAGGAGCTAAGTACAAATACATACATTTATAAATGAATTTTTAAAAGCCATGTCTGCCTCCTTTTTATATCCATTTTTGCAAGCAAATATTTTTTTTTTGTAGAGTGTCCCAAGAAGAAGTCATGGGTCTCCTCTGGTCACAGTCCCAGCTTGTTAGATCTTCCAAGTGACTATATTCACCTGCAGGGCCTGGACCAGAAGTGGCTACCTCAACCCAGCATGAGACAGGAGGTTTCCTTGCTCCTCTGCTCTATCATTGTACCCATCCTCTGATTTCTGCCTTAGCCACTCAACCCCAGCTCCTTGCTCTTACTCCAGCTGCCCATTGGCTGGGGTGCTACTACTCAGACAGGTTCTGATTGTCACCATATCCAGTTGGGGAAAGACTTATAATCACATCAGACTTAATGTAACCACTAACTTAGCCTTTTAATGGACATGCAAATCCCCTGGTTAAACTGAAGACTTTGATTTAGTACATCAGGGCTGAGGCCCAAGTTCTGTGCACCTAATCAACTCCAAAGAAATATCCATGTGCTAGGTCTAAAGAATACACTTCCTGGGCTTTGACGCTTGTCCTAAACCACTGTATTTTGCTGGGTATATTGTACTCTCATGTGTAAAGTACACCTATGTTTTGGGGCCCAAACTTTCAGGAAAAAAATATTTCATTTTAATTTTTTAATTCAATTTTTTACTTAATTATATTTAGAAACAAAACCAAGATCATATTACAGGGCATTATTTTGCATATAGATAACATTATTGCTTTCTAGAGTTACACTTTTAATGCATAAGCATAAATAAAGAATTAAAAAACATTTATATAGATATGGAATTAGTACTACCCATGTGTAATGTGCATCCTTATTTTTCACTAAAAAATTTGGGCACAAAAGTACGCATTATACAAAGCAAAATACAGTACATTGAGCCAGTTGCTTCCTACTCGGTCTCCTCACTCCCAGGCTGACCCAACCCGGCTGCTGATTTGCAGGACTGTCATGCTCCCAATCCACACCTTCCCTGGCAGGTTTCTCATGGGTGTCTGTCCAGCTGTCTCAGCTAGCAATAACAGGAAAAGTCTCAAAAGGGGTGGGTAGTGTTTTTTTCTCACCTTGGGGCTTCTTCCCTTTCTTTTGAGAGTATCTGGTTCTATCCTCACCCTAAACTGGGGACCTCCTCCATGCCCCACATTTAGGCTCAATTGCATAATTAGATTATCTTTTGCATGAAGGCCTTGCCAATTTTCCACTAGCAGCAAGTAGCTGCAAAACACTAGCTTGGAAGTGTTTGTACAATGTTCAGTCCTGGTCCTATATTTAGAAAAAGGTGCCAGTTTCTTCACTTCTGGGAGTGCTGAGATTGACTTGCTGCCTTGCTGTTATTCCTCACTTCCAATGCTGTAAAGCTTTTTATAAGTCTGGGCTCATAAATGGCTTTGCTTCTACATGGATGAAATGTCGAAATTTGTAGTTTCAGATTTAATCCTAGGCAGTTTGGATAAACCCCACATGCTTTCTGCCAAATTTGGCTCATTTTTCAAAATGGATCAAATGCTTTTATTTTCCACCCATAAAATTAGATTCTGTTCATTTGGGTCTCTGTGTTACGTGGGGAGGGTGGGTGTTACAAGTGGATCACTCTTTCAAAACAGAAAATACTTACAGAAGTGTAACTCTTTGTATGAGGAAAAAAATATCCTCCTTTCTGAACGAGTTAGCTCTGAGTAATCAATTGGTCCCCACTGATACTGCTGATGTGAGGAATACGCTGTTTCACCCAACAGCCTCTTGTTCCCCTCCCCTGGTTTCTTGGGGAAGAGGATGGGCCCATCATAACAGAGGTCTTCCCCTGAGACACCTGGTGCTATGTTCTGCACCTTTGTTCTGAGTGTGGAACACAGCTTAGAGAATGTTATTCTCATAGAAAACTCCTGTTTTAAAGCATTTTTTTAAATTAGTTTGAACCTTAACCAGGCCAGAGGAATGAGACACTACACTAACTGTATGTAGAGACCTTCCCAGTTTGTTCATTTTAGTACCATATATTCCTAGGGGTACTTTTAAGTTACCAATTCCCTTCCCTAACACCAGCTGTCCATTGGCTGGGGTGCAATTACTCAGGCAAGTTGGGATTTTCACAACATCCAATTGTGAAAAAACTCATAACCACATTAGTCATAACATAACCCTGACTTAGCCAATTTTAGTGCACATGTAAATCACCTTGTTAAATTGCAGATTCTGATTCAGTAGGTCAGTGTTGAGGTCCAAATTCTGTGTATCTAATCAACTCTAAAGAAATAACCAGTGTGTAGTTCTAAAGACTATACTCTGGGCAACAAAGATTCAGACCACACTGTATACAACATCATACACAGAAAGTAGCAGGTTAAAAATCCTAGATAAGCCTTCAAAATTTCATCTTATCTGCTTTGAATATAGTCTCTAGCCAGGAACCAAAGGATAGGGTACCTATATTGAACTCCAAGAACAATGTCTGGTTCTGCCTCTATTTCCACAAAGATCCATGGTGGGAAATAATAGGGTCCTCACCTCAGCGAAGTATCTACAAAAGGCTGACCATCTTAATCCTCCCATTAGAGGTAAACAGACAAGGTGCTCTGGTTCCCTTGCCCTCCAAGGAAAACTCCCATTGGAATACAGCAGAGCTCTACGCTCTTGGTTTCCTGAACTAGCAGCAGTGCCTGGCCATGGTTCAAAGCGGCAAGTCTCTTCCCAAGGTGGCGATTCCTAACACAGGCAACCCCTGCCCTCCATGGCTGAGATACCAGTGGCAGCTCCCACAGAAGCTTAGGGTTTTGTTTCTCACTTTCTCAAATAGTTTGAGCACCTTCCAGGTCTATAGTGACCGGACATCTTGAAGAACGCTCTCCTACAACCTTTAAAAAAGAGTCCCCAGAACCCACTTGAAATAATTATATGGTTCTTCCAAAAAGATGATAATACAGTTTCCATTTATGGTATACTTTCAGTGAGCTAGGATTGTCCTAAAAAACTTACAAACTTCACTCAAATTACAAAAAAAAAAAAAAAAAAATCCTAATGAGGTAAGGTTGTTGCTATTTCATAGCTAGGACAACCGAGGACTGAGCGACCAAGTAATTCATCAACGCTGGCCTAGCTGGTAAACGACAGAGCCCAAACTTGAGATCAAGTCTGGCTGACTCAGCAACTGCTCTGTACTTCTACATAGTGCTGCCTCTCTGATGGCCTTGCCTTGTTTTGGCAGAAAATGTGTAATTCACAGTTTCCTAAATCATGTGGCCAGCCTAATTTTGTTGTATCCTGGCAAAGAATACAGATCCGTGAACTTCTCCTGTGCTCAAATCAAGCATTCTCCCCTAGAGATTATAGGGATCATTGTCCCTGAATAAATTCTGCTCTAGAAGACTTGGCAGAAGCCCTGTATTTTTTCTCCTCATTTTGGGGCACAGAGGCAGATACGCACACCAGTTCCCAGAATCTGTCCTGGCATTTTGCAACTTCTCAAAGCATTCCATCAAAGCCAACCCCACTGGTATCTGTAGATCCTCATCTAAAAATTATTACCATTACTATTACTAGAGGTCAATACTTTGCCAAAACCCCAAATTCTTAAAGCACATCCTCCCCTTGTTTGGTATCTCCTGAGAACAGGGTATACTGCAGGCACTTAATAAAAACTCCTGAATTCAATGCTGAATGAGTGTATGCAGTACTTGCCTATGTACACTTGATTGTTATAACCAAAATGAAACAAAACTAATCATAATGCATATATGTGTATATTTAACATATACAATTTGGAATGATTTTTACTCTCAAATATATTTCATATAATGTATGTAACATGTCTATTTTAGAACTTGTATATATGAGGATACTATATATGTAGTATAGGTGTATGTGTGTATATGTACATATGTGTGTATATATACACAGCTGTGTGTGTGTGTGTATAAAATCAAATTAGAGGGGTCCCTATGTATAATTGCTATACTGTCTCATTTGTCAGGTATTAAGGAAAGCATATTCAAATAATTGAGAAAAGTACCTTAAATGCCAATGCTTGAATTAAATCTATTTGATAAAATTATATTCAAAATATACTCCACAAAGTTTCATAACCTAATACATATATATGTTTAAAGTTGTACAATCATTAAAAAATCATTCAAGGTCACAGTGGTGACCAGTGGTTTTACTGTGCGGTGGAGGCTAATGGTTTGAGATTGGGGAAGCCCTCCAATGTATTTTCTTACCAAATCCCCTAGAGTTTTTAGATTTCTTCTCACCTGCCCCTTTTTCTCAAGAGAAGTACAGAATGGCCAGCTCTTTGGTCTTCTGGACAATAGGCCTGCCTCTTTTTCTACAAATTAGTTATGAAATCACTAACATTTTTTTCTATAACAACATGTGTCTTCACTCTCTCTCAGACATCCTTGGATGTTTCTGCAGCCTTTAAGGCATTTAGTTATGCAGGCATCAGTGGCCCCTTCACTATTAACTCACTCTCCCTCTCTCCTTGTTCCTGCCTTATGTGTTCTAACTTAATGGAGAGGCATTCCCATTGGTGGATTTGGGGTTCATATTCCTAAAGCTCATTAGAAATGGTAATGTGTTTTTCAAAGAAAAAGTAAATGAGACAAAAATTTAAGTTATTGTCTTAGTTCAAATAAATATAATGCTGAAATCCTGAAACAATTGCATTTCTAAGACTCATATAAATCATTTACTATATACTACTATTGCTTCACTCTACTTGGACAAAAAATTAAATATATTTGGATTTTATTATGATTCTGAATTCCAATCTTTCAAGTTAATAGGTCATTTTTATTCTTGATCCCCATTTCACAAACTTATATATCCATTCATTCATTAATGAGACAAGTCATATTTAAACAGAGGTTGATAGAAGCAAGTGAATTTAAAATACAGAATAAATCAGGGATCTAGGACTTTATGTTCTTTATTTAATACTCCATCACATGCTTCTAAATCCCTCCCAAACCATACCCTGAGAGCTACTCTTGCTTCCAACCATTCAGTTTCCAAGTACCCTGCCCTTGTCAGGCACTGGGCCCCATACAAGAACCTAAAGGAGAACAAGAAAAATGTCTGCTCAAGGTTTCAAAGTCCATCTCACACACAACCTCCCCAGCACACCAAATGTCATATCCCTTTTTTTTAAAAGTAAAGCAAACTTAAATTGAATTTTTAGAAGTGTTTGAGGACTACATAGAGCTTTCTGAAATCTTTGGAAGCCCCTGGATGATAAGGACAGCCTGGTGTATGCAAGCCAGTGTCAAGGACCAATCTTTTCCTTCTCCAACTACCCAAAGGATCAGTGCTCTCCTTCCCTGTCAATTCTGGTAGCAATTCTGGTACCTCTCAATTCCCAGCATATTGCCAAAAAATGTGGAACCACAGCATGGAGGATATCTTTTTAAATAATGTTTTTCAAATTGGAAAGAGATTTTAATTTTTCAATCTTTGCCCAAAGCTCCTAGAATTAAAACTCTACCTCCCAAAACACCCCATAACTATGCTAATCCTTTCTTACATACACTTTTTAAAAGTATGTTAAAGAACACATTCTACTTAAACAGCTAATAATAGACAGGTCATGGTCTACTTTCAGGGAGTTCTGTACAATGTCTTTTAAATTCTACCTTCTAGACAAAGTGACACTACTTTGAATGTTCCTTCATACTTCTACTTCCTTCCATCATTCACTTCCATAATCACTTCCTCGAAAACAAAACAAATAAAAACTCCTTCACTTTTTTTTTTTCAGGTCTTCTGAAACAGCAATGTCTCCTTTAACAGTGCTTCCTTACTTGCTTAACTCATGAACTCTATAATCCCTGTGTCATTGGGTATGACTCTAGACTATTTTTAACTAGCTATTGTAAGTAGCTTCACCTGTGTTGGGGGCACTTTGTTTTCAACAAATCCCAAATATGATTTTCTTCCTCATCCCCCTCCTCTACCTGCATTTTTCCCTCTGCAGACACCATTGTCTCCACTATTCCCTAAGCAGATGCCCCCTTGTCATCCTTGACTCATTCATCTCACAAGCAATCAATTGCCAAGATCTCCTACCTCTGAAAATATTTTAAACCAATGCATATATTTTTCATTACCATGCTTTTTATTCAAGCCTTCATAAATTCTACTTTCTTGATGAAGCCACCTAACTGGTCTGCCAACTTCTAATCTTGAACCCCACCCCTACCCAGACACTCCACCCTCCACACTGTCCTTAGACTGGTCTTTCTAAAAATTCTAAATCCCATCACTTCCTTTTCCTGCCTAAAATCCTTAGGGTCTTTCCATTATGTTCAAGGTTAAATTCATATAACAGCATAAACAAAGCCTCTTGCATCTGATCCTGCCTCTGCTGTTATTTCCTCATTTTACAGGGTGCCAAAGGGCATCAAGCTGGGGTGCTGCACAGGCAGGGGCTCTGCCCTCTATGCCTGTGTCCCCTCCACCTGTGGCACCACACATTTCACACCTCTGTACTTTACACTCTGCCTGAAACTCCCTCACATCCCTGGTCTCATGACAAATTCTTCCTCGTTTCTCCAGACTTTGGCAAGCAGCCCCACACTGCAGGCAGAACTGTCCTACTTTTGCTGTAATCATAAAGCGTGTTTTATACACACATCTATTTAGCACTAATCTTAAACCACTGCTACACAACAGCTCATTTCTCATCCTCACCCTAACTCTGGAGAAAACTAAAACACAAAGAAACTGAAAGCACCTTGTACCAAGGGCTGAACCTTGGAGAGGGTCCTATGCTCTATAAATACTTGAATGCAAGGATTGGAGAGATTATCAGAGGCACTGAAGGGGCCTCTCTCCCCTTTCTTACTCTTAACACCAGCTGTGGTCAGAATGGTAGGATCAGAATTGGTGAGCAGAGCTTAGAGTCATAGAGCAGTAGGGGGTGGATGCAGAGGGACAGCATGGAGCACACCTGCCTAAGGCTTGAGTTAAAGCCATTGCAAAATAAATGGCCCTTTCCTTGGATTAGGAAAGATGATCAGGTAGACATGGATTTGAAGACTGATTTGGACCTAGTATTTACATGCCTGCTCTTTCATTGGCTCTTAAAAGACAGTGATCTATCTGCCTTTGAAATTCTATCTCATTCTTATCTGTCACTCTTTATCCATAAACCTCACAAGGTATTTGCTAAAATAAAGAACAAACACAAGACAGAATAAAGGCAACAAACTAAAGAAACAACACATATATAGTTATTTTCTCCAAATTTGTTTTTCCAATAATTATAGTTGGTAAATGACCTGTTATAACCACTATATTAGTATGTAGAACTTAATGAGAAAAACCCACGTAGGTAAAATTATCATCAGTGGGAATTACTTTGGTCCTTAAATACAAGAGAGCTTTTAGGGATTTGACTTCCCCAGAGAACGATTTTTTGGAATCTCCACCATTACACTGGGATCCTCTGTCAGCAGGAGAAGAGAATGGCTGTGGGAATCAAAACACCTAGCAGTCAAAGCCGGGGTGCAGCCAGGGACCCAGTGATCACCCACCTCAGTGAACCCCATAAACTGCCTCTCAGCCCTACATTAAGAAATAATGATGATGATGATGCAATGGGATTACATAACACCCCGATAAAGACAACTTTTCAACATGTTCCTTAATATCTCAGACTTAATACTGTTTGGTGTCACAATAGGTTTTAAAAAGAGAATTCCAGGGAGACTCTTTCCAGTAGCATCCCTTAAGGTAGCATCCTATAATCAAGATTCCTTTCGACCATTGGAATTTTCCCAGTAAATCCTGGCTTAAGGGAAAAAGAAGAAAACTATACAAATATAAAAATATACCAAAGAGGAAAGTGTGTTTGCAATCAAACATTAATAGCAGTGAAGAGGCAAATAAGTGAGTAATTGTGTCCATGAGGGACGCCGTGTCCGTCTTCATACCTCTTGATGGATTTCCAGCACAGCGGAGGACTCCCTGACAGTGGTTATGGTGTGTAGCCTAGACATAGAAGAAAAATGCAATTTAACATATATTATATATGAACACATATACACACATATATGTACATCATGTCAGAATTGATTACCATGAGTATTATATGCACAAGAATCAAATTAAAATGATGAAAAGTAGTAATTCAATTTAGAGTTTTCAAAGTTAAGAGGTCCCTTGGGTAGAGCTTTCCAAAACCAAGCCACTTGTTCCTGGCACATTTTCTGTGCCTTAGTGATTTTGCTGCCCTCCAAGACAGAATTCACTGCATACCTATCTACCAGTCAGCTGGGTCCTGGGATTCACCTACTAAAAGAGCATTCTTTTTCAAGGACAGCACTAAAACTAAGGTGGTCACAATAGCAATGTAGAATTTAGGGCTTTGTTCTTTGTTTTTTTATCTTTACTAAAATCATAGGAATGTAAAATGTTTTCATCCTTCATTATGTACCCTGTGTCTTTTGAACTTTTCCGTTCCATCTAAGATTGGCCTAGCATCTGTAGTCTGGTTCACCTGCCACTGACAATCGGTGACCATTGGTGTCTACTCGGGCAGGTGAAAGGCCTATGACTCCATGAGCTGCACTAACGATTTTCTTTCCCAGGCTCTGGTTCACCGGCTTTCAACAATGCCTGTAAATGACAATCCTCTGGAGAGTTAAACAATCAAACAACTGAAGCTTAGCCCCCATCAAGACCAATTAAAACTGAATCTCTGCAGGTGAGGTCCACACAGCTCTAGTTTGTCCATTTCCCAGGTGTCTCTTACACACAGCGAGGTGGAGAAAAACTATTTACGAAATGCAGAATACTACATCTGGATACCCTGGGCAGGGAAGGTGAATAACAACATTTCAAAAATGGCTCTTGGCCATATTTTTTATCAGCTTCCACCAAAATCTCAAGAGACTCAATGTAGGGGTGGAGGGGAGGAAATAAGTTAACTTTTAATTAACTGTTACATTTACTCAAAACTTATTTCCACAATCTCATTCATATTCAACACATTAGCTCTTTTATTTGAAATTAAACTGTTTCCTAAGAGGTCTTCCATGAAAAGCACATACATTTCAGAGCTCAGAAAAGGAAAGAATACAGATATCAATTAGTGTAAAGTAATTCGATTTAATTGTTCTGGTAAAACGTGTCCCATTCTTAACTGGCTTCATGCCTTTTCATCTCACTCTACAGGCCTCCACATTGCCCACTTTATCCTTTATCAAAAACAAACAAGATTTTTTTTCTTCTTTGGAATGTTATAAAGAAACCCCTCATGGTCCGTTCTCACCCTTCTGCCATTGTCTGAGGCAGGTCCCTCTAAACTCTGCAACCTCATAACTCTTTAGCATTCTTCCCCTGAAGATGCTCCGACCTCTAGAACCTAAGGGCTCCTCCTGGCTTCAGCATGACTGCCTGCTATTTCCACTGAAAGCTGGAACTCTGGAGTAAGGAAAACAGCCCTTGACTTCCTCCAGCAAAGCAATGGCCATATTCTGCATAAGTGGCTAATGGGAACAGGTGAACTGAGCTGTCTCTCTCCTGATGATTTCTCCAAAGGTTTGTAGCCTTACGTCACTTTCTTCCACGTAAATTTCTCTTTTTGTTGTTGAGTATTGAGTATTCATGTGCTGCTCACACTTGTGAGCACAGGTTCAGAAGACAGAGTCAGTATGAGGCGGAATCACAAGGTAGGTGAAATTTGCGCTCAGCTATTCCTACCAAATCCCCATCTCCTTCGGAGGATGACTCATTATTTTCTCTCATGAATGCTCTATTAAAAGTATTCTCTCTACCTATATTCATAATAGAGTATTAATAGTTGATAAGGGCAAAATGTTATTACTTCTAAAATAGATGTATTTTAGTTCAGCATTTGATTTTTTCCAGTTCAACAGCAAAGTCATTGACCACCAACAGCAGGGAGCGGGGAGAGTGACAGTTGTTACCTAGCCCTTTCCACACACACACATCTGGCGTAATTCTCACAATTTAGGAAGAGGAGTATGGCCAGTTATCCCAACCCTGGGCTCCTAGTTAATTTGCCCCAAAATATAGAGCTATTGCAAATAACAAAATCGATCTTAAACACTGGTCTTCCACCTCCAAATTGCACATTTCTTCCTCTGTGCCACAGCAACAATGAGGGCACCATGTTTTATTTGTGCTATTTTCCAATTATCTTTTTTATTTGATCCTGTACTCACATGGTAAGGGAGCAAAAAGTCAAAAGACTGGTCATTTAAGCATAATGAAAGAACAAAATGAAAACCCACTTTTTCTCATAGTTAGTTCTACCCTTTCCCCCCTCTGTTCTCTACTTACTTGAGGAAAATAGTTTTGAAAAATAACTAGGCTTCAAACGACTAAGAAAAAAGTGGGCTCAGAGAATCCAGGGCCTTCTCAACAGCCCTCACCTCAGACCATGAGTTCAGGTGCCCCTTCCACGTCCTGCTGCTAGACTGGCCCTGAGTGGACACGGAAGACCACCCCCAGTCCTCAACTCTTTACCTACCCTGAGTCTTCAGGAAAACTGGTGCTGGATCCCCAAATTCACCGTCCGTTGTGCAGAAGAAACAGCAAAGATGAATAGGAACAAGTTTTGAGACCCAATGGACCTGAATTTAAATACCTGCTCTGCCACTTTCTGGCAGCTCACTTAACCTGCACTGTCCGTGAATCTCAGTTTCTTTATCTGACAACAAGAAGTGCAAGAATAGCATGGGGCTCTTGTAAAAATAAAATGAAGAACCTGGCAGAGAGTAAAAATGTCACCTCCCTTCTTTCCTATCTTTGCCTGCCCAAATGTCATACTCTTCGCTAATAGTAGAAATGTCCCAAACAAGAGAATCTTTTCTGTTGTGAGAACTTAATTTTGGCTTGATGCCATGTGGAATAGCAGTCTTGAAGTTACAGGGGTTTAGTTTCAGATAACGGTTGTTCAAATGAACATAGCTTCCTATCTTAGTTGCTCCGCAATCAAAAACAGAATAATGAAAAGCAGCACAAATTGGTAGTTACAGAATGGTCACGGAGGTGTAGATTAGAGCATAGGGAATATAATGCATAATATCCTGGTAACTGTGTGTTATCAGGTGGGTGCTGGAAACATCGGGGGTTCCTAACCACTACGCTGTACTTCTGAAACTAACACGGAATAATATTGAATGAAAATTGTAACTGAAAAATGAATAAATAAAATATTTAAAAAAAACAGAATTACATTTCTCACTCTCTAGTCCTGTCATCATCCCCTACATATCTCATGACTTGATTTCAGGAACAGAAAATAAATCCCTCCTTACACTAACTGATAAGCACCAACCCTGAGAAGACAGCATATCAGAGTAACTTGAACCCTATGGGATTCTGAAACAAGAGAGCATCATTAATTTCTGGCTTCTGAAATTTTACCTGTAGTCTTCCAAAGATTTCTTCTTGGTCGCTCTCAAACTGCCACTTTGGCAACAGGCAAATTTGTAATCGATGACCTGGTAAATGATGGGATTGTACATTGCTGCTGATTTTGCAAGTAGGGTTGGCACCACAGATAGTTGTATGGGGATGGAGTCTGGCCTTCCGAAAGCGGACCACACAGAGACCACTGCATAGGGAATCCAGGCAATCAGGAAGCCAGCACAAATTAACATGGCCACCTGGCGAGAGAAAGCAACGGAGAACAAAATCAAGACACCTGGTAGAAACGATGGATGTGGGGGAAAGGCAGGTAGCCTATTTACACCCAAGAAAGCCTATTATCTTTCTATTTCTCTTGTCTGTAGGAATGATTTCATATGAAATTCTGAAATGTTAGGCCAGAAGAAGTCATGGTAATTCTTTTTCCCACTTACCACATCTCACTTATTCTCTGCTCCAGAATTTGAATGTACCCAGAGGCCCAAAGTTTACCCCCCATAAACACTGTCAGATTGTGCCTACAATAGGCAGGGAATCATGCTAAAAAGACATCAGTGTTCCTGCAATTTCCAGATTTCTCAGCCTGCATTCACTTAAAAATTAGATGGAAAATATGTTCACCTTGATGAAATTTTAAATCACCCAGATTAGCCTCAGGAAACAGAAACTCTACCCTTGTTTGAAATTCTAATATGAATCTTCTTCAGAGATTTCTATTAAATATTATTACTTTTGGCTAAAGTTTTTATGTTTGAGGATTAGTTCATAGAAATTCACTGGCTACAGAGGAAGAGGGAATCCATTGAGCGTTAACCAAAGTGGCAAAGTTGCATAGGACAAGACTTTTCCATAAAACACTTCTCTCTCTTACAAAATTTTATTAATTTTAGTGGCCTCTTAATTTCCAGACCAAAGAATAATTAGAAATAGGGCTTAAAACATCAGTATTAGTTTCTTATCATCTGCAGTTCAGTCCCCTTAGTAATATACTCTTAATTAGTGCCCTGTAACTACCTCCCTGACCCTACACATCATCTCATTTTAATTCAGCAAACCCTGCTTTGGAAAGTGCTTTGTGCAAGACACTAGCAGGTGCTGTGAGAGGTACTCGTACAGCCTGTGCCTTAATTGTATCCCTCTAAAACACAAATAACTACAGTACTAGGCTGAATAGGATTTCAGTGCCACGAGGACAAAGTTACATGCTGTGGGACACATTGAGTTTCATAAGGGATGTAGCATACAGCATGCACACTGGCGACTGGAGATAAAGGAATAGTAGTGAGACCAGCACGAGCAAAGATATACACAGGTATGTGTGAGGTTTGTGCGGGAACTTGTGAGCAGTTCACTTTGGTGTATGGGAAAGCAACGAAGGAAGATAAAACTGGAAAAAAAGATAGCATCCATATATTCAGGGTTTTATATAACAAGTAACTGAGCTTGAACTTAATTCCCTATGTTTTCAGGCACTAGTAAGTTTTAAGCAGCAGGCATAATGAGAGCTATCTTAGGAAGATAGCCCGTAAAATGAAATGGAGGAGGTGGAAATCAGGAGGTGGATAGGTCCCTGTTTATGCATCCAGTCCATAGGTATTATTGAGCATCTCCTGTATGTGTTGTGTTGAGGATAAAGCAATGAATGAAGCAGACACAGTCTCTGCCCACACAGAATCTTTACCTTTGGCAGGTTAGTTTAAGCGACAGTCTACACTAGAAATGAGGGGTCTCAGTCAGGGTACTGACACTGGCAAACGAAGTCAATGCTTTCATTTCAATTTCCAGCTTGAGCTATTTCAGCCCTTGTTGAGAGAAAGCATGCTAACTTTAGTAATTGTTATCTACAAGAATATTTTCCTGTAAGGTAAACCCTGTAAGTCCCCACATAACACCGTCAGTAGGTTCTGCAACTTTAAGTGAAACAACTTACAACAAAACAATTTTACCATAGGGTAATTAATATAAGTAAGTTGTATTCCTCTGGCATCTAATCAACACAATAACAAAATGACATTGAACAAAAAGGATTTTTCAAGGACCTGCTGCAAAGACACCACATTCAAATGAGTCCTCTGTGTAGTGGATACCTGGTTTTCATGTTTGTGTTTATGTTCCTCTTCTCATTGTACCCTGTACCTTGGCATTGCCAGCCTCTCTTCCTACTCCAGGCTGTTTTATGGACTTGGCATTACAGGCATCACATGACCCTGGTTGACCTGAGGACCACATACCACTGTCTACAGTAGTAGGAATGGGGATGGGCATGTGACTAGAAAAAGCATAATTGGACCCAGCTTGGAAGCTCTAGGAAAAATGTTCCTTCCTTTTACCTTTGAGTTCCCTAAAACCCTGGGAAGATATAAGAATAGAGCTATCTGAGAGCAGGGGCCACTTCTTCTTCCCCCCTCCGCCCTTATTCTTAAATAATTTACTTCTTAAAGTAAAATAGTTCCCAACATCAAGGTCATGACAAACTGGCATGAAGGATCAATGATGAGCAATGAGACACAAAATGTTTTATTAATAGTTAAAGCGGCAATGTTTGTGCATTCTTTTTTGCTTTAGAAATCCAGTTGGATAAGTTTTTCCTACAGCAAACTCATTTGTGTGCATGTGCATTTCAATATGCTTTTGTGGGAGCAGAATATTGGACACAGGGAATGATCCACACGCTTTGGTTTATTTGACCTGTGAACAGCTTGTCAGTAGTGTGTGTGCACCCTGTGAACCCCACATGTATGGGATGTGTTAAGAAGGAAGCCTGGGAAACCCTTACATCAGGGCTGTCAAACTCATTTTCACCGGGGGCTGCATCAGCCCCTCAGTTGCCTTCAAAGGGCCAAGTGTAATTTCAGGACTGTATAAATGTTATGTCTCCTTAACTAGGGGCAAGGAGCTTGGTACTGCCACCCGGCAGAAACAAGGTGCCAGGACAGAAAAAACAAGGTGGAAGGCCGGATTCAGCCCATGGCCTTGTGTTTGCCACGTCTCAGGTTCTAAAATTCCATCCAAAAAGTTTGAGGCTCGTCTCTAAAATTTAACTGCAGCAGGGAAAAAAAAATATTTATTTTACTTGATTTTTCAAGTAGAAAAATCTAATCCCAAGGAGATGAATCAAATGACCCCAAATCTCCTGCACATCCCGAAGCTCAGCCTTAGGGTCCTGGGGCTTGCTTTAAGGTCCTGAGCCAAAATTCTCGCCTGTGCTTCGCAGTCATGAGTGAGGCGCACAGCACATGTGCAGGTCTCCCACCTGCTTGTTTTCCCATTTTTTTTTTGCAGAAGCTTACCCAGGAGAGGCTGAATTTGGTTTGGTCTGTGTGAATTTTGTTGCTAAATTGAATGGAGGCTTCCAGGCTTACACTAAGGGGAATTTTTCTCTCAATCATCAAATAAACAATAACTTTATAAATAAAGGTAGCCTTAGCAGATGTCTTGGAACTTAACATAGCTCCATCATTTCTCCTTTGTAAGTCATACGATGATTCCACAGTATCTTAAAAGCTGTTTTCTGTGTTGCTGCCAAAGTTGCTGGCAAAAAAAATAGATTAGCACTTAGTCCACAATATTTTTCACATTTTACATATTTTCTACTGTCATGGGAGTGTGTAATGGGCATTAGAAAGGACTTAACATATTGACACTATGTTATCCCTTTTTAAAAGACATAGGAGAATTAAATATACTGTAGTTTTAAACACAGCAAGTAAATCAGTATGGTTTTACTCAGATTAGAATAAAGCTAAATATTTTTAAATTATATTTTACTGATGATACTGTTACAGTTGTCCCAATTTTTCCTCCTTTGCCTGCCTCCACCCAGCACCCCCCCCACTTCCTCAGGACATCCCCACACCAGTGTTCAAGTCCATGGGTCAAGCCTGTAAGTTCTTTGGCCACTCCATTCCCTATACTGTACTTTACATCCCCATGGCTATTCTGTAACCACCTATTTGTACTTCTTAATCCCCTCCCCTCTTCACACATTCTTCCATACACCCCTCCCATCTGGCCACCATCCAAATGCTCTCCATATCCGTGATTCTGTCTCTGTTCTTCTTGTTTGCTCAGTTTGTCTTTTAGATTCAATTGTTGATAGATATGTATTTATTGTCATTTATTGTTCATAGTATTGATCTTTTTCTTAAACAAGTCCCTTTAACATTTCTTATAATAATGATTTGGTGATGATGAAACCTTTAGTATTTTTTTGTCTGGGAAGCTTTTGTCTGCCCTTCATTGTAAATGATTCTTTGGTGGGTAGAGCAATCTTGGCTATAAGTTCTTGCTTTTCATGACCAAATATTTCTTGTCAATCCTGTCTAGCCTGTGAAGTTGCTTTTGAGAAATCAACTGACAGTCTCATGGCAACTCCCCTGTAGGTAACTAACAGCTTTTCTCTTGTTCCTTTTAAGGTTTTCTCTTTATCTTTAACCTTTGGCATTTTAATTATGATGTGCCTTGGAGTGAGCCTCTTCATATCCGTCTTGTTTGGGACTCTTCATCTTGTTTGTGCTTCCTGGAGTTGCATGTCTATTTCCCTTACCAAATTGCAGAAGTTTTCTTCTATTATTTTTTTTCAAATAGATTTCCAATTTCTTGCCCTTTCTCTTCTCCTTCTGGCACCCTTATGATAACATTGATGGAATGTTCAAAGTGGTCCCAGAGGCTGTTTATACTATCTTTTTTTTCTTCTTTTTTTCTTCTTGTTGTTCTGATTGGTTGGTTTTTGGTTCCTTATGTTTGAAATTGTTGATTTGATTCTTGGCTTCTTCGATTCTACTATTGTTTCACTGTAAATTTTTCTTTTTCTTAATTAGTGTATACTGCATTTCTGACTGGATCTTTTTTATGCTGTTGAGGTCCTTATTAAGTCCCTTGAGCGTATCATAATCAGTCTTTTGAACTCTGCATCTGATAGATTGCTTATCTCCATTTTGTTTAGTTCTTTTTCTGAAGTTCTGATCTGTCCTTTCATTTGGGCCATGTTTCTTTGTCTCCTTATTTTGGGAGCCTCCTTGTGTTTGCTTCTATGTATTAGATAAAGCAGTCATGACTCCTTGTCTTGGTAGCATGGCTTAATGTAGTAGGTGTCCTATAGGGTTTAGTGGTACAGCCTTCCCTTTTACACATACTGGGTACTCCATGTATGCCCCTTGTGTGGGCTCAATATTCCCTTCTCTTGTAATTGAGCCTTGGTTGTTGTTGGCAGATAAATGGGAGGGATTTACCAAGGCCAGTCAGCTGCAAGGACTGGCTGTGACCACTGACCACAAACCTCTGCCTTCCACGGAGGATCAGCTGTGCAGGGCAGTGGTGGTACTCTAATGTGGTCTTCAGCTCTCCACTGGGTACACAGGCCCTGGGGTTTCCTGGGTGATGCTGGCCAAGGTCATCCCAACCTGTGTTTTACCCAGGGCCACCCTGCCTGAGCTATAAATTCATGTGAGGTGGCTGCTACTTGTGCTGGGCTTGGACATTCCCAGGCTAAGGCAAGCTGCGAGTCTAGGCTGGCTGTGGCTAGTGCCAGGCCTGGGGCAATTTAGCAAGAGGTACAGGGGCTGGGAGTTCACTGAGGCCAGCTGTTCCTATTTGAAAGGGTTCAGGAAGTTGTGAAGTATGAGCCGAGACCAGTCATTCATATGGAAAAACCACTGTTAACATCTGTAAGTTGGGTAACATGGAGCCTCAGGGGACCTCCAGGGCAGGGCAAACAGTGTTAGCTAGGTTGATGGAGTCTCAGATATGGCACCAGCCTGCCAGCTCTGTGATTCTGTGGGGTGAGGGTTCAGAAAAGAAACAATGGCTTCTGCCTGACTTTCTGTCTCAGAGAAAGCTGTTACCTAACTCTCGCCTTGATATTTGGTATTTCATTTCCTCCCTGTAAGCCACTATATTGGTGCTGGAGCTCAGAGGGAATGAGTGAGTAGGTGAGTCCATGTGTGGGTTCTTTAAGAGGAACTGATTGGGGCTCCAGAAGTTTCCTCTACCAACTCAATCCCTACTGGTTTTTGCAGCCAGAAGTTGTGGGGATTGTCTTCCTGGCACTGGAACCCTAGGCTGAGGGGACCTGGTGTGGAGCTGGGACTCCTCCCTCCCTCCCAAATTTTTATCCACCACACTTGGATGTGGACTCAGCCTGTTCCACCTCTGTGTTCCTCCTACCGGTCTGTATGGATGTGGTTTCTTTAATTCTGTAATTCTCAGACTTCTATTTAACTTGATTTCTGGTGCATCTGAGTGATGTCTGTTCTATAATTTAGTTGTAATTTTGACATGTTTGTTTGAGGAGGTGAGCCATTACCTATGCTGCCATTTTGACCAGAAGTCCAAAGCTAAATACTTTAAACTGAGTAACTACAAAGAATGTTTAAAGTAGAAAGAGTGATAGAATCCTAGATTTAAAATGTACTCAAGAATATTATGTATGGTTTTGAAGTAAATACAAAGTTAAACTGAGACACATTCATTTTAACCTTCTCCTGTTAAAATTATAATCCACAAAATATTAAACATTAAAATAGTAAAACTATTTTAAGATATGTTCTACAAAAATTTCCAAAACTTTCATGTTGCACTCAGTTATCCAAGAAATTTCTACTCAATGTGGAACATATTGGATCATTTCCTTGGTCAGTTCTTGACTTTCCTCATTTCTAATTGTGTCCTCACTTTGGTTTTCCAGAATTTCTCTCCCAGATATCCTTCAATCAGTTCTAATGCAGTCACCTGCCTATTCCTCTAAGTTCTTAATTACTTCACTTTTATCACTGCATTTTTGTTCACTGGAAAAGCAGTAAAATTTTAAATTCTTAAATTAGGCAGTTTTGTGGGAGGAAATTCATACAATACTTGTTTAGCTTCTATATGCAAAAGAATCACACACATCTGCAACCCAGTTCCTTTCAAATACATCTTGCTGCAGAGGTCCAGGGGATATTCTCACATTGAAGCTACAGTCCAGGCTGTATCAAGTGTGATGTAACATTGTCCATATTGATCAAGTCCAATAAATTAACCAATTAAAGCAATAATAGAACAATAGGACTGAAAGTAAATTCTCCAAGTTACGTAAGGCTCTGCTTTGGGACCCAGTACACCTGAACCATTCCAGCAATAAGATTTCCAAGAAGAGAGGTCCTGTCTTCTCTGTGTTCTGGGGCAGTGTAGAATTGTGGGACAGTCACTGATAGGGAGGTACTCTGGGGCTTGGATTCCAATCATGGCTCAGCTCCACCAACAAATGTAAGTGAGACAGAGCCCCTGACTACGAACCACCATTTCAGTTCCTTCCACGAGGCTCTTTGCCCAGATATGAGTAAGACTTAGTCAACATTCGGAGCTGCGTGCCACCTGGAATAGCGAGATAGATGAGAAGAGGACATGGCATTGATGTGGAAGTGCAGGCTTAACAGGGGGACCAAAGAGATGGAATAAATTCCGCACCAATATCAAGATTGAGTTACATTACGGAAGCAGCTAGACTACAGATGAGAAATATCTTTTAGTGTCTGGGATGAGATAAGGTCATAAGAAGAGAGACCACCACAGCTCTACATTGAGAGAATGGGAAGGGGAAGGTCCCTACCTGCTTCAGGAAAGCGTAAAATTGACAGGACCATAGGAATGATAAGATTTGGTTTTCTGTCTTGGGTTTAGCTAGAAAGTTTATAGATTTCCTCCCAACCAGAGGGAAAAATGATATTAAAAGATAGTAATGTAATAGCAAGTTCCAGTTATAAGACTATACTACCTTCCACATGGCAGGTGGCCTGTCACTGAGTGATATAACCAATGGCCTGGAGGAAGGCAGAGGACATGACAGTCATGACCTGTCTCCTATGGCCCCCAGTTCCCTTATCAATATAAGAGCAAGGGTGGCGATATTAACCTTTCACACCACCTTTAAGAAAGTAAGTAACTTAACAGCTCTAAGAAAATCTAGTTTGAGTTTCTTCCTTCTTTCTACATTATCAGCAGAATGAGGACGGCTAGAGCTGACTGCCCCAGACCCTCCTTTACACACCCATATAGGAAAACTTGTGAGAGCTTTGGTGTGTCTGCCATATGTCAGCCCTGGCTGTGATCCAAGCAGAAAATATTAATTCAAACTTTTAAAAAAAGAAGCAGAAGAAAAATTCTGCACTTCCAAGTTGGCATTTTCTCAAATCTTAAAATACCACTACTCTATAAACAAGCAGAAGCTGTGTTTGAAAGGAGAGGATGTAAATCAGGTCATGTCATTCCATGCATTTGTGTTTTAGAGTTTTGGTCTAAAACTGAACACAATATTCCCCAACTAGGCGGCAGCTGGCATAAAAAAATAGAAAATATAAATTTATAAGTATCTGCTTCAAAAAAACAAGAGTCCACTATTCATCACTGATGAACCACGGCCCTTGAGATGGGGTCACTGTCACTCAGCGAGGGCACCGCTCAGGTCAGGTGGAGAGGCCAGTGAGTTTAGAAGTCAGAGCTGTTACCACAGACCTTTACACGGTCTAACCAATCCAGCCATTGTCATAGAACCTCAGAGTTTTAGAAAGTAATTTAGTCATCATTTAATTCTCCTCCCACGCCTCCTTTCACAGGGAAAAAAGAAAAAAAACAACTAAAGCCCAGAGAGGTGAAGTGCTTGCCTCAAGGTGAATCAGTCAAGATTCTTCTGAGTGGCAAGCAACAGAAATTGACTTTGGCTGAGTGAAGATAGAAAAGGAGCATGTTCATGTTGGTTAGGACCCGGACTCGCTGGGACTTCTGGACCTGGAATTGAGGCTAAGTACACAGAAATGATAACCCAAAGTGACGTCCTGAACTGGTCCTGATACAGAAACTACTGCTGCTCTAGCCCTGGCCTGGGGCGAGATCTTCCTGGCCCTTTAACTGGTGTCACCAGTTCCTGAGACAGGCTAATGTGGCTGCGGTCATTGAGCCTCCGGTCATTGCTGCACTCTAGTCGCAATGGAATCTTGGAAACTTAATAACTGGTCTTTCCATATCTTTTAAATTAACGGGCAATCTGTGCTCCCTGCACTCTCCAGCAAGACAAAAAATGTTAGAAATTCCTCAACACAAAAATTCCAGACACATAAGGGGTTAAACCACTGTCAGCCAAAGTAAATAACAAATGTCACCTATATGTGAGCTGCGCAGTGAGGCTAGTGGCAAAAATAGCCACAAAGTAAACACAATAATACAGCGGTGAATCCCATGGGCCTTTATTACTAGTGGTAAAACCAGACATTGAGGAAATAATCACAAGTGTGGAATTGTAAATTCATTATATATTGTGACAACTTCTGAGAAGAGAATGTCATTGCAAATTAATTATATATTGTGACAAGTATGCAATTATAAATGAATTGTATATTGTGATAAGTTCTAAGAAGAAAATGTAAAGGCAACATTAAAACAATGTAATAAAGAGACTTGAATTCAATTCTGGAATGCTTCTCTGGGAAGTGGCATTTAAGCTAAGAAGGAACACAGAAAAGAAATTCATGAATTGGGTTAAAAATAAGGCAATACAGTTCCGCTTTCTCACAAACTACCCTTAGACTTCACAGGGGGTTCCCTCCTGAATCCAAATCCTCAATGGTACATAACACTCCATGAGCAATAAAGGAGAGGAGGAACTTCAGGGAAGCAGACATTCATGTTTGAGTTTTAAAAAGACGTCACAGTCACAGTGAAAAAACGAGGCGAAGCAAAATGACTCCTCGGGTATAAACGGGTAGTAGGCGCTGGAGCCAGGAGCCAGGGGTCAAGGGACTGCTGAACACTTATCAAGGTAATTAGGCTTAGTTTGTTCAATTATGTATTCATTACAGCAATCTTGATTAACCGTCCAGCAGGCCTAAGGCAACGGAGGGCAGCGGCAAACAGTGCCTACTGTCTAGCAAAAAAGAGCAACAAACACAAGATGCCATGAAGTAACTGTGCCAAGTGCTCTGATGGCCTGGGGAGGGGCTTCAACTAGGTGGGCGGAGTCAGGAAGGCTTTGGAGGAAACACGAAAACTGAAGAAAGCCAGAGACCCACAGGATGTGGGTACTAGCTTTAGGTCTGGAACATTATAGATAATCTATGTCTGTCAAATAAATAAATATGAAGTACTAATAGAATTAGCAGAATAATATTTGCAAAAAAATTGCTCTTCTGGTACTTCCTTCCTGTGACTCCCATCCCTCCTCATTAAAGCAGCAAGAGTGTTCACTGCCTTGTGTAAAGCTTTTTACAGGCCGAAATACCCAGAGAAGTAAAACATTCATTTCTCAGCTTCTGAGTTTCAAAACAGAAATTGGAAACTTTCAGGAGAGAAAATTCTTGAGAGAAAAGAATTTTGGGTGGAATTAAAATGACTTGAGCATCTACAGCCAGAGGCTTGAAGGACTTAGGGCATTAAACTATTATAGGAACAATTCAGGGGATGCATGTGGAGACAGGAGCCGGTTCTCCCACTGCCGTGTGGGTAAAGAGCTTGCAGCCCCACAGTGAGGGAGGGAGTGGCACTGGAGGAGCTGGTAACTGACCTCCAGACGCTCTTCTGAAAGCTGCTCACTGACCTGAGCATGGAGGACCGAGGGTGGGGTTGGGGGAGCAATAGGTCGCCAATGCGTTGCAGATAGAACAGAAAACTTATGCCTCACTTTCCAGGGTCTTAACTAAACTCCCAGCAGCTACTAGAGGGTTTCCAGTGGAAGGATGGGGAAGTAGCTGGAATTGCTAATGAATCTAAAGAGGCTTTACAGCTGCGGCAAGGAGGATGCAAAGTGATCCACGACAATTGATGACTGAGGCCGGAGGAACCTTAACCCTCTCAGCAACACTAGGGTCAATAAATCACAGCCAGACTAGGGAAGACCACCCACTGGCACCGTGGAAATAAAGACATTCCTAAAACATAGTTATAAGAAGAGAAGGAAAACCTTGGATTCAAATGAATTAATACTGATTGCTTAAAATTATTTGTTTTACAAGGTAAAATGCAGGCATAAATATGAAATTATACTGAATCATAGAAAGTGGGTTTTTTTTTTTTCCTTTTGGCTTCTTTAGGGGTTTTTCTGGGGGAGGAGGACACACCTCTGCAATTTCGGTAGTCTGTGAAAATCCAGCCTGCTACAAAAGTCTAGCAAAATCACTTCTTAAATAAATTAGAAGGAAGCTACAAAATGTGGAGAAAGTGTTATAAATAAAACATCAATTTTTGAGTTGACAAGGCCAGACTGGCAAAATACAGGCCCAGGTAATAATCCACCTAGAAATAATTAGAGTACACAGAAAAGGTAAATGATTTTAATCCCAGAATCCTGGGAGGTGGCCTTTAAGTAATAAGCTTTTAGAGCAGGCTGTTCTGAAGATCAGAAACATGAAAGAAACAGGCAAATTGCCAGTCCTGGGAGGCAGTTAAATGGAGGAAAATGACTATGAAATGGCCCAGCATGAAGCTGTTTCTACTTATTTTTATTCAGTACAGAAAATCAAGATCAAAATTAAAGAGTAACTTTAAATAGCTTTAATTTAGTATAGAAGATGCCACAATAGAAATTTGTGTTTATTTTTCAATGTAGGTTTAATTTTGACTTAAATTTTTTGTACCAAATGTTAAGAATTGGAAACATTTATATTTAGCTCATTTTCATATAGGTTTTACATATGGAAATGAAATACAGAAATAATATATAATATAATATAGACATATATTATATATAATGTCATTTAATATTTATTTTAGAAGGTACACATAAAATAAAACCATATACATATGTGCGCCTACTCTTGCCATTTAAAGTTTCTGTAGTGAATCTGGTCTGGGTGTGCCGGGCCATTTAATCTGTACAGTTCAGGACAAGGAGAATGATAATAAATCAGATTAAATGATGTGTGCTGAGCTTCACCTCATATGGATAATGAGCTTCAGAAGCACTGACTAAACAAGTTGCTCACCCTCAAGAACACACAAATAAACAGGATTCCAGCGTATTAACACAAGCTAGCTGTGAGTGGGTCAAGTCAAGCAATGTAACAAGCAGGAGAGAGAGTAACAGACTCCAAAAAACTAGAGAAGGGCCTCATGGGTATGAGGACTCAGATTCGCTAGGCAAGACCATCAAAATGTCTCAAGACCAATAACGCAGAGGGATGGCAAGAAGAGAGAGAAAGTCGTAGGAGATTTCAGCAACTTCACTGGTATACCAAAGTACAGGGCTGCAAGGCCAACTGAAAGCCACATATGAGCGTGAGAGACACCCCATAGCTTCCATGGGCATATTTCCATAAAATATTGAAAAGGAAAATTATGACCGTTGCGTTCACCCAGTTCCTAGAAAGTGCTTGGTATGCAATAGAATTTGGATTTTTTAAAAAAGATTTTACTAATTTTATTTTTAGACAGTGGCAAAGAGAAGGAGAAAGAGAGGGAGAGAAACATCAGTGTGTGGTTACTTCTCCCATGTCCCACACTGGGGACCTGGCCTGCAACCCAGGCATGTGCCCTGACTGGGAATTGAACTTGTGACCCTGTGGTTCATAGGCCAGTGCTCAATCCACTGAGCCATACCAGCCAGGGCAGAATTTGCATTAAATGTAACCCACATTTAACTTGAATTAATTTATTTGGATTAAATTTATTTAAAAAAACACACAAGAGCTTGAAGAAGAGCTGAAAATGAGTAACTTACTATCCTACAGATAATATATCCTATGGATATACTTTCTTACTTTATAGCCCATTATAAGATAGAAGTAGTTATGATTCTTGAATCTGTATTTTTGTCCATGAAGAACGTTCTATATTTAGGTTATCAGTATAGACTTAGAGGATGAAAACTTCCCTCAGTTGCCTCCGACTCAGCATGTGGAGTTTAGGGAGTAAAAGTCAATGGGAACAAACTAATGACTTCCCTCATCAGAGGGAGTAAAGTAGGTACAAAAGATGAAGGCAAAGAAAAGATACAAACCTTCATTTATTATTACTAATAATAATAACAATAATATCATGGGATGCAACATATAGTAAGGAGAAATACTCAATATTATCATAATAACTTTGTATGGTGACAGTTACAAAACTTATTTTGATGATCATATGAGGAATATAAATGTTGAATCACTATGTTGTACAACTGAAACTAATATAACATAGCGTATCAACTATACTTTAATTTTTAAAAAAGTATCACTAGCTTATACTATGCAACCGAGAGATGTTAGCACAACTTCAAAAAGTCAGCAATTTGGAGAGAGGACTATTACTAAGATAGGGGCCCTGACTTGTTAGGACACCATCTCTGGTCAAGAAAGAACTGCTGAATGAACTGTAAATCCCTGAGACCTCTGGTCCTTAAAATAGGCCACGATGATGCCTGAAGGTGGGATATTGATCAACATGACTGACTGTGACACCAGAAGGAATTACTAGAACTTCCATCTACATTTATTTTTACCTTTAAAGACATGAAAAGTCAGGTGAGCTAATACTCAATACATAGTTTGACATTGCTTGTATGCCATTTATTTTGATGATATGAGCTTGAAAGTATTATCAACGTAAGGGTGAGACACGATGAAAGTGTGTAAAGACTGCTGCCTTAGATTTCACCAGAATCCCTAGAAGTTATAAGAGGAAGGACGAATAGTGGTTTATTTAACATATCCCATGTACCAGAAGACAGAACAAAATACTTTATCTCACTAACTCTCCAGCGCAGCTCAGTGAGGTGGATGATACTCTTTCTATTGAACAAGTGAAGAGATAGAGGTATGTAGGTCTGGGTCACAAACCTGGCAATTGCCAGTGATGAAGTTGAAATCCTAGTTTATTTTCAAATTGTTCTTTTTCTTACACCACTACATCTAAATTGCTGCTAACTCTGAAACTAGCATTTACCAAGAGATTCAAACCTGCAGAAATTACTCCTGAGTTAAGTTCCCCATAGGAAAGCAGACATAGTAAGCTCTTACCCTGTAAATAATGTGAGAGGGTAGAATATCCCTCATCATGCCCACTGAAGTCCATACAAAGCATTTTATAATTCATGAAAGTTATTATTCTTACTACTAAAATAATTTGTAAGAGCCAGTAATATTCTCTTCCATAGGAAGAATAAGCCTCTGGTAGATCCACTGTACAAATTTTGTAGATATTAGAATTGTTGCGTATGCATGTATATGTGAGTGTATGCAAATGAGGGAGACAGACAGACAGAGACTGAGACAGAGAAAAGAGATACCACAGAGGTTTAGATAAAAAATAACAAAGTTCAGAAGTACATAAACAGTAGAGACTCTAAGTTCTCCCAGTCTCCAACATTCCCTATCCTTTCTGCCCTTTGAAGTTTTAAACGATTAGAAAACACCTCTGTAAATTATTACTGCAGTTACCTTGGTCAGTTTCATTTCCAGCATGTGGCTGCCATGAATACGACTGTCAAAATGAGCTACTTCTTTGGAGGAGGACTTAACCTTGGCAATGATCTTCACGTAGGAGAACACAATCACCATCGTTGGGAGTAAGAGGCAGAAGAAGAGGATGTTCAGGATGAAAATCTGACCCCCTACTGAGGCCTGGGCCAGCCACCAGTCCAGGGTGCACGAGGTTCCAAAGGGCTCAGGAACGTAGTCCCCCAGACCTACCAAGGGCATGGTGGTCCAGAAGGAAGCATAGGCCCAGATCACAGCCAGGCAGATGTAGGCGTGCTTTCTTTTCAGCCAAACCCCTGGAGGCAGAAGAAAAGCATTACCAAGATATAATCTGCTCTCCACCCAAGTACCTCCCCTCGATATGTCAAATTCCACATCCAAAGAGTTATTTCATTGGCTTCTGGGAGAAGTGGTCAGAGAACTGAAGCCTGAGGCAAAGTGGAGGGAAGTGAGAAAAGTTCCAGAGCTGGGTCTTTTTCCAAAAGAATAAAATTGGAAGTGATTTCACAGGGAAGGTTTCCTCTAGGCATCTGGAAGCCTTGGGAAAGGAAAGTGACAAAAGCTGGAGAAAGGGGACAGTAAAAGATTAAGAAGATGCTGAAGGCAGTGGAGGGTCTTGGGAAAGCATCCAGAATAAACTTTGAGATCTTGTCCAATGTAAAAGGCCAACTGGTAGACCAAGCCCAAAAGGCACATATTAGTGGACCACCCAAGGGATGGTGAGAAATGATAAGACATTGCTTGTATCTTTCAAATGTGGACCCTTCTCCCTAAAACCTTTAGTGTGTCTCATTTCACTTCTCTTCCTAAGCACTTGTCGCATGGGGGTTGGTGGGCCATGATCATGACTGAGTGCTGTGACATCGAAGTGGATGGCTATGCTTGGTGAGAGCAGATTCGGAATCTTCAAACTTTATTAGCACAACAGCCATGCTCACAAAGCCCTGGGAGAAGAGGGAGAGAATCTAGGTAGATTGTGTCATGCTCTGCAAAAGTCATTCTGTAAAAATACTTTCAGGAAAACTCAACAGAATAACAATAACAACAAAAAAAAGGGCTCCATTTTCAGCCCTAGTATCCATTAACCAAAAGAGAATTCCGGGAGAAAGAAATGGTGCAGTCCTCTGGAAAAGCTAAAGCACTAGTGATCATTTTCTAAAGTTCTACACAACCACTGAAGACAGGTGGGCCTCACCTAGTGCTGGGGAAATATCTTATTTCCACACGCTACTTATTGCCTTGAACTGAAAGGGCTGGAGAAGTGACTCCTTACAGCCCTGGTTTTACAGTAGCAGGGCAGAATATCAAAACACACTAAAAATAAACCAAACCACCTCTTCGATATAGACCTGCCTCTGCTTGGTGGGAGGTGAGGTCTGGGAGGTCAGCAGAGCCTTCTTCTCACTTCTAGTATTTGACGTTCTTCATGTGACCTTTCTGAATGTTGGTGTTCTTACACAGAGGAAGGAACACTACATTCCTGACAGGTTTTGATAAGAGTTAAATGAAAAACGCAAGCTACGAAGAACTACATTAACATACATTTTTACTGCTGGGTTTGTCTCATTTAGCGCTAATAAGAAATTTGACAGATGGTTTGTATACTCTGCTGTTGCTATTTTTTCACATACATGGCATTTTTATATTATAAAATGCAATTT
This sequence comes from Anoura caudifer, assembly GCA_004027475.1. Classification (NCBI taxonomy): domain Eukaryota; kingdom Metazoa; phylum Chordata; class Mammalia; order Chiroptera; family Phyllostomidae; genus Anoura; species Anoura caudifer. Next base: position 317,737 of record PVKU01000065.1, on the reverse strand, counting down.
CTTTATTTCTAACCAGATAAGGATAATAATTGTTAGCCCCAGTACATGTCAGCTCTTGGTTATCTATCATAAGAGATAAAACATTGGCACAGATACTCACATATATTTATGGGAATGTGCATAGGCATACTTACAAGCATTTATGGTTAGAGTTACTTGGTGAGGTGTTTTATACTTACATTCGAGTGTGGTGAAAGGCTGTCAAGTACAGGAGGGAGTAGATTAGTAGGTTGATTCTGTGTTGCTCCAGAAGTCAGAACTAGGACCAATGGGTGGAGGTTACTGGGAGGCAGTTTTGTCTTAATATAAGGAATAACATTGTAAGAATGAGAGCAGACCAATCAGAGAATGGGCTGCCTTGTGCAGTAGTAAGCTCCCCGTCACTGGTCACAAGAAGAGGCCAAATGGCTGTCTGTCAGAGATGCCTTCAAACAGTTTATCACATTACATGGGAGAAAGGTCTACATATCCCCAAGTGATCTTCTACTTCCAACATTCTAAGACACTGTGTGGAGAATCTAATCGTGTGTCAGATCAAATGATGAAACCATCCTATTGAAGTTCAACTTTAGAAGCAGCTGGAAAATACAGATAGCTCCCATGTGGAGTTAAGCCCTGAGATCATTCTAGGGATGGAGAGTATCATCTCTTAAATTGACACAAAGCCTAAAGTTTAAGGAAATATTTAAAAAGCAGAGACATTAAGGTTTTGTATCCCTCAAATATCACCAGGAAGTTTAACTTTTTGCCTTCACGTCTATAAAATATGTGTACTTATTGCCTTGTGTGTTCATGCACCAAGGCAAGTTTCCCTCCATCACTGAGGGGACCAGAATCAATTTTATAGTAAGAATTGGACTCTGAAGTTATTTAGAATACATATTATTGTATATTTTTTATTTTATTGGAAATTTTGATCCACGCTATTTCTATTGGAAGTTTTAAACTGTTTAGAAAAGGAGATGCAAACTTTTAAAAAAAGACTAAGTTCTGGATTGGGGAGATGGTGGGTCGTGATCCACCCCTTCCCTGTGCATGGTTTTCTTGGAGTTCGAGACTGTAAACTTTTAAAATATGGAGGAAATTCCATCACAGTGAGAGTCTTTCCGACCTGAGGCTCCAGGTTATCCTCTGTCCCCATGGCCACAGTCACTCTGATGGACAGATTGACAGACAACGCAGCTTTAGCCAGAGGGAACTAATATTACAACCTGGCTGCGCTTGGTCCTTAACATTAAACTTAAGGGCCCAAATGCATCTCCTGTGGGTTAAATAAATTCCCATAATGCCAAGAAGTAAAAGTAATAAAAATTTATCTTAACATGTAGAATAATCAATTGAAAAAAATCTCTAGCCCCTGAAAACTTGTTTATTGCTGGCTCATCCCTCATCGGTTTTCTTAGTCACTCACCTTTCTACCTACCTACCAACACCACAAAAAGAACGTTGGGTGGCATTTCTGTGTGTGCGCGCTCTCCCGAAGACACACTGTGCAGCTCTCTAACTTAGAAGTAGACCACTGGAGTTCCTCCTCTCCGAAATCACAGGGGGCCTGAGTGCTCAGGAGGATCACAAAATCTTTTCATGTCATTACACTTACTGTGTGGGAACTAGCTAAACACCCTGGATCTAATATCCTTCCAGTGCATTTTATTTCCTTCATTTGGATGGCAAATGATAGTAGAAGCTTAAACAGTTTATAAAAGGAAATGATACTTTTAAAAGCAAACACCAGGCGTCCCTATAAGAGTACTTTTAAAATAAACCTACATTGACACAGGTTCAAGTCTTCAACCATGTTAGAATAAGATAGGTTATAAATCAAAATACTCTTGAGTATGAATGAGAATACTCATTATCTTTGTTTATTACCTACAAGGTGAATATGACCAGCTCTGACAACTACCTAGCTCTGACTATCAGGGAAAGAGAAACTTTGCTCCTTACCGTAAGATAAATAGCAGATTTTCAGGTATCTATCCAGGCTGACAGCAGTCATGGTGATAAGACTTCCACAGCCAAAGAAAAATCCAGCCCATCCGTACCAGCGGCAGCCAATCCAGCCAAACACCCAGCGGTGACAGAAGCAAGAGATGATCGTGAACGGTTTGCCTACAACTAGAGCGCCACACAGTTCGTCAAGTTCACGTGTACCCACTGACCCCAACTCACTGTTCAGTTACATCTTATTCAAACAAGAGATAGCTGTTTTACCACATGTTATGTTCAGTTGATCTAAAATAAGATCCAGATCTCTGGGATTTAAATTATTTATTTCTTTGGCTTCTGTTAGTTTCTCTCTTATTGTTTACTTTCTAGAAAATATTCTTCTATAGATGGTCCCCAACATATGGTAGTTCAACTTAATGATTTTTCCACTTTACGATAGTGTGGAAGTGATATGTGTAATAAATTACATGAGCTATTTAACCCTTTTTAATATAAAATAGGCTTTTTTTGTTAGATGGCTTTGCCCACCTATAGGCTAATGTGAGTGTTCTGAGCATGTTTAAGGTATACTAGATAGGCTAAGCTACAATGTTTGGCAGGTTAGTGTATTAAATGCATTTTTGACTCATGATATTTTCAATGTAGGATGGATTTATTGGGCTGCAACCCCATCGTATGCGGAAGAGCATTTGTACTTTACACTCTGCATTCCACCACCCGCCATTCAGTCCTTGTATTTGATCTTTACCCTCCAGAACAGGATGTGCTCAGGAGCTCTTCAAAGCCTCTATCTGAGGTATCTATCAAAAGAAGGTTCTTTGGCCTTATTGTATGAGAATCAACAAGTAACCAATATTCGCAGCCTGCAGGTGCTGACCTTCCTTGCCCCTCCCAGGTACTCCCCTAGCCTGGTACACAAAGGTGTACAGAAGTTCCCGGTAGTGTAGTCAGTTAACACATGTTTCTTGAGTGCCTTCTATAAGCCGGACACACGTCTCCTTCAGTTGTCTATGTAGCTGGACACACTGCATCTTGCTAAACTGTGCACCCTCATATTCAAGCTTCCTAATCCAAGTGAGTCTAAACCCATTGTCAGTGAGGAAACTGAGTGTAAAAGAATAGTTCACATTCAACAAGTAATTATTCAGTGCCTCTTATGTAACAGACACAAAGCAAGATGCTGGAGAACAAAGTGGAGATCAAAATTCACAAATTCATTTTTGAAACAGAGCAGAAAAAAGAAGAACTAATTTGCAGTGTAAAATACAATGTGATAGAATGACAGACAGTGATTAGCGCTCTGAAGAAAAATAAGGCAGTGGAAGGGGATAAACAGAAACTGTTTTTTCACATAAGGGAAATCAGGGAAGGATGTGACATTGAGGCAGATGCCTCAATCAGTGGAAAAGAACTCTAGCAAATATCTAAAGGAAAATATTGTAGGCCATGGAAACAGCAAATTCAAAGCTTGAGATAAGTGTCTGCTAGATGGATGCTCAGGGCAGAAAGCGAAGAGTGGAAGTGACTCGGATGGAGTGGATTTGGTGACTGCTGTGCCCGGGATCCATTAGTAAAAGCTATTTTAAGATTCCTTCTGGAGCAGAGCTTTCTTTTCTTTTTTCTTTTCTTTCTTTCTTTCTTTTTTTTTAGTATTTATTTATTCCTTTTTAGAGAGAGGGCAAGAGAGGGAGAAAGAGAGGGAGAGAAACATCAATGTGTGGTTGCCTCTCACAGGCCCCGTACTAAGGACCTGGCCCACAACTCAGGCATGTGCCCTGATTGGGAATCGAACTGGCAACCCTTTGGTTCACAGGCCAGTGTTCAATCCACTGAGTCACACCAGCCAGAGCTAGAACAAACCTGATGAACCTTTGCAATGTCGTGTAGATGTCTCTCCTTTCTTTGCTTAGCAGAATGGTAATGAACCTGGTGGTTCTGAATCACTGAAGGTATTGTTTTGTTATGTTTTGTTTTGCATTGTTTTGATTTATTTTAAATATCAAAATCTAGGAGTCCAATCCTTAGATAGTCTGATTTAATTTCTCTGGAGTAAGCCCAGGCATCTATATACTTTTATTTAAAAAAAAATTCCCTAGGTGATTCTAATACATCCACACAGTTGCAAGCCATTGCTACGTAAACAAGAAATATTAGTTGTTCTTATTCAAGGTGCTTAAAATGGAATATAGTCAACCAAGAAAAAATAATATAGACATAAAATGTTTAAGGTTTATTGGAAAGGGACAGTTAACTGGAGATAGTACTCAGAAGTTGAAAAAGCAATGGGATTAGATCAGAGAAAGCTATCACATGAAAGAAAATGTTTTCTGGTGAATTGCTCTAAAGACATATTCAAAACACGTATTCAACTAATGAGGTGGTTTGTGCAATTCTAGAGCAGATTTGCTTAGTTGAAAGCATTTCCAATGTATCTGACCAGTTAAGGACATTATTATTCAAGCCTACTCTGACTCAGTTGGGTACCATCAATGGTAAAAGAGGAGGCTGAGATCACAGGTTTCATCCAAGCTTTTACCTTCAGTACCAAGGAGAGAACAGAGTCAGGGGTCAGCTGGGTGTGCTGAAATGACCCAGGAAAACTGTCATTCATGTTGCGACACCGCCATCGCGTGGCAATACTGAAAATAGCAGCCCTTTTGCAGCCTTGAAAATTCCCTAGGTTTCATTTGATTTCCACAGAAAAGGGCTGGCCATGTCATGTCCTTCATGACATACCATGTATGGGAAATACACATGTCAGTGTGCATGTTTATTTCCCATAAGAGTACATGCTATTTAAGTCTGTCCATACTGAGTAAAGTCCTTCTAAATAACCTTTCAGACTCTCAGTAAGCGGGCAGCACATCACTGCTGCGTGGGAAATAGGGAGAGGCTTATTATAGAGCCTTGTTTCGAGACGGGCAGGGGCAGAAACATTCCTTTGTGACGAGAGACATGAATATCAGGAAATATTTTTGAAGGGGTTGCTTTAGATGGGAAACTGCTAAAAGGATTCCAGCAGAAAGAGGAGGGGAGAGTGCTGTTCAAACTCAGTCTCCCCCAATCTAGTAACTGAAGGCTGCACGTTCAGCAGCAGGGCGCGGGCTCCAGAGGTGGGTGTGCGTGTGCGTGTGTTCGGGTTCGGGCAGCCTTGGAATGCCACAGGGGGCAGCAATGCGGGTGACTCACCCCAATCACACGCACTTACAAATATGCACAAATATGTGAAGGACGGTTGAAGAGAAATTTTATTCCAACCTCTGCTTGATGGGCTACCAGAGGCCAAAGAAGCAGTTTTCAATTTTGGCTTCACATTAAACTCATCTGGAAATCCTGATTGCAAATATCCCGACATCCAGGGGACATTCTCGATCAATTCAATGAAAATTGCTGGATATGAAACTCGGCCATGAGTGTTGTTTTAAAAGTCCTCCAAGTGATGTCTCTGTGTAGCCAAGTTTGAGAACCAAAGGTCTAGAAGCTTCCTCTGTCTGAGTCTGTCCCTCAGCTGCACTTCACTGTGTCACCGGCAAGGCAGCCCTTCCCCCTCCCTGCACTGGCGTCTCAGATGGTCTTCACTCATCCTTTACCCTACAGACCTGACCCTCTTGATGCTTACTTTAACAAATGTCTGTGTGCACAAGAGGGGTGTGATGGAGCTCAAACAGGGACCTAGAGCCTCCCTGTGAGTTTCTGTTTTCTGAATCATTAAGCCCCACTACATTTGGAGGTGTCTAAGGTATCCTGTGTTATTCGAAACAGTATCCTTGGCATCAGACATGCCTGGCACTTAGAAAGGATTCAATAGAGATTAAAGAAATGATCAGACAGCACTTTGTGGACTTACCACAAACTGTAAACATGATTTGTTAAGGGGTAGAGGGGTGGCAGCGGTTGAGGTCTGAGTCAGTGAGAGCTTCAGAATGGGGCGCAATTCAAACCCCCCAAGAAGAAGAGCATGACTATGTTACCTGAGATCCCCAGGTCACAGACTGCCAAATTGATCGTCATTATTTCCGCAGGTCGCAGCTTCTTCTTTCGTCTAGAAGACATATAAAGGACATACCCATTTCCAACTGTGGACAGAATCCCTACAAAAAAAAAAAAAAATACAAATTCCCATCATTAAAACTAGGATTCCGAGTTCCCTTGAACACGAAACACTTCTCAATTTCAAAAATAGACACCAAGGATTAAGAGGGTAGCGAGAGGACTCTACGTAAAAATCTAAATTAAGAAGATGAAGTAAAAAGCATGAGTTGTGAGTGACAGGGGAGGGATGGGTTGCCTCCCAAAAATTAGAAAACAGGGGTTATAACACCGAACTTACCCAGGAAAAGGAACCACTAAGTTCCCCGTGAAGCTAAGACGGTGTGGGCATCCTGAAGGTCAGTTCTCACCCTGCTGCCCCGGGTGAAGTGCTTCCTCAGGCACTTTTATGGAGTATTGGATTTATAGAATCCCCTCCCTCTGATAGGAAGGGTCAACCCCTTGGCTCCTGATACAGTGTGAAGATGAAGTGACGAAAACCACACTAGGTGCATTCGCTCTCCTTGTGCACTCCTGAGGGTTCAGGAGAGGCAGAGGCCAGAGAAAGCTGGCACAACCCTGGCAGGGAAAGGGTCAGTGCCTGGTGACACAGCCCAGGACTGTCTCCTCCTGAGGACACCTGGGTGCTGGGTGTCTGCAGCTGCTACTGGACTAGGTACTGAGGAGCCGTGGGTGGCAATGGGTGACACGGGTTCTCCCACTCCTGCCAAAGGGAGAGAAAGTGACTCTCAACCCACCAACCTACCAACGATGGTATCAATGCTTTCTCACTTTTTTATATCCTTTCATTAATGACTAATTGGTTTTGGCATCACAATGAAACTGTCCAAAAGTTCTTACACACCCAGCTTAAATGCAAAAAGACCCAATCCCTACTGACTTTATTTAAGAAAAGAATACACCTACTTCCATAGCTTAACATGTAGAGTAGATTTCTTCAGGAATTCTTGCTTCATAGTGTAGCTGTGTATAAATGAGAATCTGGTACAGCTGCCTTTGGTAGTAAGGAATAAGGAGAGTATTAACAGGAGAAACCCAGAGTTTTCTGTTTTAATTTCTATTTCTCCACTACAATGCATTTGGGGGGCAAGGAAAGAAATGAGTGTTTTCACCTGATGGTCTGAAACCACCAGGAAACGGTGCTGAGCTCTGGGGAAGTTCTGAATCCCTGGAGTAGAGCCTCCTGATGGTCCCTCAACAATCTCTAACTTTCCTAAGACAGAGGAGGAAAAAAAATAGAAGCGATTATGGAATTCTAGAGCAAACCAACTAAAGGGAAACCTACATCTCATTAGAGGGAACTGGCTAGCAAGGCACACTGGGAAATTAAAATGTAAAAACGTGACTTGAAAAACTACAAACAAATGCCATGTGCATGGTCTCCGGGAGACTGAAATAAGTATGCACATGTATTTGATGCACAAAGCTCATTTAAACAGCCTTCATCTTTCTACATTTCTTTTGCAAATATTGATTTTCTTACTTTTCATTTCTTAACTTTTCTTTTCTAAGAGAGTCACAAGGCTTCACCCAGTGCCCAAAGCATTGTCCATAAATAGCCAACTCTCTGAGACCTGCAGGTAGACCATTCCCACAGGAGATCTGAGCTGCCGGGGGTAACAAGAGCAGGCAAACTTATTTTTTAAGGATAGCTAAAGGAAAAATAAGATTAAGAAGGTAAAGACTAAAAGGGTGGCATTTTTAGATGATCAAAATCATGACTCTATGAGAGCAAAAATATAAAGTCTCACATATAAACTTAATAAAGTATTTACAGTATAAAAGTAGAGGGTAGAAATGGGTCTCTAGTTTATTTCTTCTCCATTCCAGTTTCATCTGTCCATCTTCCAGCCTTCCCTAAGAGTTCTAATATTTAACAAATATTTAACAAGGTTCACCAAGAATGTTGTTTCACTCTGGTTCCTTGGAAGGAACCTGGGCACATCCCTTAACCGACCCTGGGAGGGGGTAAAAAACAGCCACACACAGGACCACACCCAAGACCTGGGTCTGGGATGAGTCCACTCCCCTCCACCTGCCCCTGACTTCACCGGACACTGTTCCGGAGCATGTTTTGGCTGCACCCCCCAGCTGCTGAGTAACTTCATGACCTTTTTGGACTTCTTTTTTCTAGCTCCTACCTGAGGTTCATCAAGTGAGGAATGTCCCAGATTCCCCCACTGCCACCCTGCTGGCCTCTCTTCCCTGGATCCCTCACACCAGGGTTGGGAGTAGACGCTCTGTCTCCCTGTTTTGTGTTGCCTGGGGAAACTTATCAAGTTAAAGACGCTGCTTTTTATTTAATCCCTTGCAGTTGATTGAGACAAATTCAATTTATAAGATGTCTATTTTTCTGATCATTGAAGGTACTTATGCTCAATAACAGTGCACTTTGGGTTTCACTGCCAGGTCGTGCCTGTGCAGACAAGTGTCCATTCATTCACCACTGTCTTCCCAGTAACTTAAATGCTGGTGAAAAATGGGCATTCACTATTATTATTTTTTTTTTGTATTTGAAAGGATGTGGGGATGTATTTATAAAATGTAGAATTTAAGTCTGCTTGATACTGACTTATAACAACACCAAGGACCCAGGGAATTCCTTTTCAGTATAATTTCTGATCAAACTTGATTTATTTTGTCCCAAACACTGACCATAGAGGGGTCTCCAGACTTATTTAGTGAGTTTTCCTAATTTCTGGAGTTTGAATAAAAATTTTACCCAGTAATAAATAGAGAGAGAGGGAATTGATGAGAGGGAGGGTAAGAGGAAGGGAGGAAGGAAGGGAGGAAGGGATGGAGGGAAGGAAGGAGAGAGAGAAAGCTTGACCCAACTTCTGAAAAGATTCAAGGCAGACACACCTGAAGACATAACCCACCTGTACACACGGGTTGCCCGAATTCGAAGCAACCATTATACATTTCAGGAAAGTATTATGGCTGAATTCTAAGTGCCTAGACCAGTGCTGTCCAATAGAAATATAATGTAAACCAGAAATGTGAGCCACGTATGTGCTTAATTTCTTTTCTGGTAGCCAAATTAAGCAAAGTAAAAATATTACTAAATAAACTTCAATACTTATCTACCCTAATATATCCAAAATGTTATAGGTAGAACATCCAATCATTTTTAATCATTACTAGCTATTCTACATTATTTTTGCAGTACTGCGTCTTCAGTATCTGGCGTGTGTTTAAACTGCAGCGCATCTCAATTTGGAAAGGTCACGGTGCAGGGGCTCGGCCCCACGCGTGGCCACTGCATTGGACAACACAGTCCGGAAGCCGATGTGGGTCATGAACAAAAGCCTTGACCCTGGACTAAGCATCCGTGTATTACCAATACATCTTTTCAACTCTCACCGAAATGACGTGGTGCTGCAAACACGTGCGGCTTTACTTTAGGTGAAATAAGCTCAGTGTGCCGCGGTCACTACCGCACTGGGCCCGAGTTCCCTCTGTTGTGAATAGAGGAAGCTGAACTAGGTGATAGCTCAGGTGCATGCTAAGCCTGTAGCATTTTGATTGTATCAAAGCATTTTTTAACAAGAGAAAGCACTGTACTTAAATAAGAGTTCATTGTCATTAATTTTGTTATTCAGTAGATAATCTTACTACCAAAGCAAAGACAATGAAAGGTGTCTGAAGATAAGTTATTTTGCTGTAAAATATTTTGGATTGTCAAGAGAATATCTATCCCTAATAATAAAGATAATCAAGAGTTCACCCCATCTTCTACCTTCCTCCTACTTTTCACCTCCACTCAAAACATCCACATAAGTGTTGGAATCTTTGTGCAAAATCAATGTATCAAACCATGACATTTCTAGATGCAGCTTTTGCACAGAAATATTAAGGAAGCTTACCGATTACAGTTAAGTAAAAGCCAGCCACCAAATCCGCTTCCCAGGAAAGTTTGGAAGCAAAGGGATCCCCATTTCGAAAGTAGCGTGGCAGGCCCTCGTCCTGGGGCAGGACCGTGTGGTTCAGCGCCATGCTGCTATCTGGGACCAGGAGTCTGAAAAGCAAAGTGATAGAGATGTCAACAAACCTGAATAAGCCAATGTGAGTGGTCTCATAACCACAACACTGTTGTAAAATAGAAAACAGTTTCCCAGAGTCAGGCTTAATTGTCTGATGAATAACTAGAGAACATTTAAACATTTTTCTTCAATGATCCAAATATGTCAGCATTTAATTATTCAGTGTGCAGATTCTCCAAGCCTATATTATTTCATTTCTTCATCATGCTGCCCACTTTGGGCTACTTCAAACTTCTTTTGGGTGAAGTGACTATGAATTTGAAGGCCAAGTCCCATCCATTTTACTGCTTCTTGGTAGTTTTTATAAAAGATAAATGCATAGATGATGCATAGATAGATGATTCTATCAATATTTCACATATATTATAAATATGTAAAATATTTAAGTGTTCCAGTTTATAGTTTTTTTTAAATTCGACCCCAAAATTATTTATTGATTTAGAAAGAGAGGAAGGGGAAGAGTGAGAGAGAAACATCAATTAGTTGCCTCGGTGTGCACCCCGACCAGGGATTGAACCTGCAATGTAGGTATGTGCCTTGATCAGAAATTGAACCTGTACCTTTTGGTTTATAGGACGATGCTCCGACCAACTAAATCACCCAGCCGGGGCCCAGATTATAGTTTTTTTTTTTTTTTAATTATGCAAATTGTCCATGGGGTGGGGGGGAACCTCTATAAGGTTTAGTGTGTTTTGAGAGAAGAAGTAGTCTTGGTTATTAGGGTATTAAGTAAAAAGTAACATAGAAACTTCAGTAAATGAAATGAAGAGGTGAGTTTTCAGGGGGCTATTTCGAAAAGAAATCAGTCTCGGTTGTAACTCACAATTTGTCCACAGGAAGATTTGGGTTCCAAGTTTCCCGAAGCAGAAGGTAACTTTATTGTTTCCCACCATCAACCCTTCCAATCCACTCTCTAAATTTGCTCATCCCAGGATGAAATCTTGAACAATGAGGAATTCCCAAAACACAGAAGACTTTGTAGTGTTTTTGTTAAATTATGATTTTTGAAAGTTTACAAAAAGTCTTTGATGGGCACTGTGCAAACATATGTCACACTGTACCCCCAATCTGAAAGCTGGGGTGCTGTGCTATACCTGAGATAACGCATACCGCTGATGTCAGGACTTCCTCTGGAATAATTGCTATTATTTGGAAAGGGAAAGAAAGGCCAACGTGAATGTTGCAACCTGTTTTGAACTTGCTTATCTCAAAATGAACCACTAGATGGCACTGCTCAGCCCTCTAAGAAGCCAAGTGAGGCAGAGCAAGCGGAACTGCTGAAAACCCCATGATTAGTGACAGGCTGATCTGCAGATGTCAATAAACTGTGTCTCTTCAAAAGACACAGATTTAACCCCTTGCCAACTGCCTATTCACAACTGAACTACGACTGCAAAACCCACTCCTGACCCTCCAGGTGCCAACTTAGCTGAAGCACCTGGCTACTTCCACGCACAGCTTGAAGACAGTCGCGTGGTTCAGGATCATTCAAAATCCTTCCCAGGAAGTGATGCTTCCAGGAGACGACTCCGATGGCCAATCCATCCCATCTTAACACCTGCCCCAAGTCCAAGTTTATCTTCAGAACTGCTCATTCCCTTCAAATTGACCCTTCCTCTGATAAATTCTCTCATCACAGATTCCCCTGCCCACTGGCTGCATCGTAAAATTAGGGTTTGACAGCTGCCCTTTGATCTGAAGCAGATTATTTCAATTCTCTGGATGACAAGCATTTCATCTGTAAAATGGGCATTAACACTTTTACTCACCGCTCATACTTGTGGGAGGAACAACAGGGTGTTGGGTTTGAAAGTACATTGTAAATGGGGAGTCCTGTCTACTTACTATGTGTTGGGACACTTGCTTTCGCCTAACCTGGCCATCCATAAAGACACAGCAATTGCATGACAAATTTCCTCAGGTCCTATATTAAACAATTGCATGCTGTGTAACAATTGAAATATTTATTGAGCACCTACTATTAATCCAACGCTATGAGATGGATGGAATAGGAGATGTACATACATCATGTTACCTGGACTTAAGGAGCATAATTTTCATTTTGGACAGAAACAAGATGCAACTAATGATTAGAAAATAATAACACAAGAATGTAAATAAAAAATATATTGCTTTATTTGGCTTTAGATAATTTTAAGTAATAAAATAATTGTGCTGTATATATAATATGAATATTTAAGATCTTATAAATTAAGTCAATTGTATGTGTATGTGCTTGTCCCCAGTTCCCTGGCACAGCATCCTACAATCAAAACCAATGGTTCTCAACCAGCTGCACATCTGAATCACCTGTGCTCTTAGTTTTGCTTTTTGTATGTTACTTGTTGATTGTGTTCTAGCTATTCTTTAGATAGCATGGTTTGGGGACAACTTTCAGAGACTGTGATAGCTGCAAAAAAAAAACCGATCATTTCCAAGAGGGTCTCATAGTGTGCAGAATTTACCAAATTTTACAACCAGAGAAACTTTCTTTTCTTTCACAGTATCTCATGGAAATAGCGCACAGAGGGAAAGCCTACACGGGGAAATGCTGCTCTAATAAAATTGCATTAAAAAACCAACCCTTTAAATAACGTATCTGTGATTGGGAATTTGAAAAGCACATTGCATCTAGGGAAAATAATTTTAAACTAAAATAAAGAAGGTTTTGGTTGCCGGGAAAACACTGCATACCACTGGGAGTGCTTCTTTGAAGAGTCTAATATTTCAGAAGAGATATCGAGGGTTGAGGGGATTGCTAGAGAAGCATCCTTTTTAAAAGTGGAGAATAAAGTAAATGATTTCTCAAGGTTCCTCCTGAATTCATGATTCTATGCAAAGGTACGAAGTAAACCTCTTGGAGTAAATTGTATGTGGTTATTCACATTACTCACATTAGCATAATCCTTTAAGCAACAAAATATACTCTACTGCCCTCATGTGCTAATTAGTGGTCCTTTTGACCATGAAAAGTATTTAAGACTATTCTCAAAACAGCTTATTACTGAAAAGTCTGAGAACACCCCACCCTCATTGCCCATAAAAGTTGTAATTATTTTGTTACTAGGATTAACCTGAAAAAAATATCTATGTTTCCATAATTAAAACTAAGGGGTAATTTGAGGCATAGCCATACCCAAGTCCTCACATGTCTAAACTAAATGGACTTGCAAAATGGCTATTTAGCAGGTATGAAAAAAAGAGTGGCAAAGTGTCACCTCCTAAGAAGAAATAAATGCAACGAATTAACATAAAAGATGAAAATCTAATACAGTTCAAATTTATCCAGCCTTAGAATGAACTTCAAAAAATGTTAGAGTGGATCAAAAAACTGTGGTACATTTACACAATGGAATACTATGCAGCAGAAAGAAAGAAAGAAGGAGCTCCTACTCTTCGTGACATCATGGATGGATTTGGAGAGCATTATGCTAAATGAAATAATCCAGGCAGTGAAAGACAAGTACCATATGATCTCACCTGTAAGTGGAACTTAATCAACAAAACAAATGAGCAAGCAAAATAAAACCAGACACATTGAAATTAAGAACACACTGACAGTAACCAGAGGGGAGGGAGGAATGGGACAACAGTGGACAGACGGGGAAGGGTCAAGTCAAGGAACAGGTATAAAGGACCCATAGACAAAGACAATGTGGAGTGGGGGGAGGATTGAATGTGGATGGTGGGGGTGGGTAGGGCAGGGGAGAATAATGGGGGGGGGAATGGGGACAGCTATAATTGAACAATACAAAATTTAGAAAAAATGAAAAACTGTTAGGCAACACATTTTCTTTTTGTCATGCTATATCTTCACTGGCTTAAGGCACGAGTTAGCAAAAAAAAGCGTGGATAGCTATTCATACAAAGTATCCAAAAGGTGTTCTACTCATAATGAGTTTTCCCACTAGCCTGCTCTGGCCTCTGAAAATTTTACCATGTTTTTCCTTAAGGCATCATTGCCTCCAAATTTATTTCTAGGTATATATTATCTGAGAAGGTAAGATGTGAATTTGTCAGCACCCATGAAAACTTGAATGTGAATAAGTTCATGAAATTAGTTACTTGATATCTTGCAGCAGCCAGTGGAGCTGAAAATCGGTGTGATCAGGTTATATCAATTATGGCACAGAGGAGGGAGCCAGCAACAACACAATCCCTGGCTTCGTGGGAGAACACAGCAGGCCGTGAAATGTCCAGAAAGCTAACAAAGAAGCATTCAAAAGCTAGGGAAAGGATGCCAAAGAAAGACGAGCAGCGATCATTGAAATATTCAGCCTCTAGAGGTAAAATTTCTTAGTGTTAAGCCTGATAAAACATAAGCTAAGAAACACAGTTTTGAAAATATTAGGAAGTCCTGTGGATGGCTTACATAGCCATCTGTCATAAGAGAGTTTGCCCATTCTCCCTACGGTCTTTCAGGATTGCCCACATTGAGCCTGCAGGAGAAAGGGTCCCTGGTTAAATTCACTTGACATCGACTTCAGAAGCTGTGCCACTGGCTTCCGCCAGTGTTTCATGGTGAGGGGCCAGGACCCCAGGCCCAAACTTCCAAGTGCCTGAGCCGTGATGTCGGCCAGCACGGGTCCCCCACTGTGTGCAGGAGGGACGTTGACAAAAGCCAGGTTTTCTTTGGCGCGTTTGTTCTGGTCCCTCTACTCCTCAGCCTCCAGATCTGCAGACCTGTCGGAGCACCATTCTGCCCACGCTCAATCTTTTCCTGTCACATTCTTCTGTACATTTTGTTGACATAGTAGGATGTTCATAATATATTCAGTGGGAGGAAATCTAATTATCAGTGTCAGGAAACATTTTTTAAGAGAGAAAACATAGTGAAAAATATATAGAAAGATATATGTCAAGGGGTTAAATTTCAGAATTATGAATAGTGAAAATATAGTTAAGATGTTAGTGACGTTAGGAGTAATTTTTTTCTTTGCCCTTCATGGGGGTGGTATTTAATATATCCATTTTCTAATTATGTAATGTTACCTTAATAATATGTATTGTCTATATTTTAATAAAAGAATTGTTACAGATTACTTATAACATTAGTGAGATTTTACACCCATTCATTCATTTATTTGTGTAAATATTTAGTGGCTACAGATGACATGGCAGGCCCTACTGAGTTCATGAGTTACTTCCCCTGGGGCTTTGCCATTAACAGGGTGCCTCACAGGACCTGAGATAGAAGATTTTTCCACAGAGGACTTCATTCATGGCCCTGAAATCTCTCCATACAGACAGCACTTCACATCTGTGCTCCCAATCACGAGCCTAGCACTGCCTTAGAAGGGTGTCAGGTACAGGCTGGGGCCCCAGGTGAAACCTTGGGGACTTACATCCCCAGTAATTGTGTCTCTTCTTACTCACCAAGTGTCCTACTGCTCTGAAATTCAATAAGCATTAGCCTGAACTTCATAATGATTTATTTTTCTGCATCAGGAGCTATAGGTGCTTAATGTATATCAAGTAGTGATAATACCCATACTAATATGTTATAGATCAAATCTGTATTCTAGTGAACAGACTTGGATTACTTTGGCATGTATGAAGACATAACATTTTATATTCATTAAAAAGAAGCTGTAAGCACTTTTACAAAGTAGCAATCAAGAAATAAAATAAGTAATTTGGGGGCTGAAATATCCTTGCCTTCTCTACAGGGGAATGATCCCAGCCACAGAGAAAACTAGCAATCAGCTGAGGTTAGTTGTCAGACAAGAATGCGCACACGCTCTTCAGGGTTTTCCGCCATGGTTCAAATATGAGGCTAGAGAAGAAATAAAATTGTGGGTTTTTTGGACCCATTTAACTAGAAATATGGCAGGAAACAGAAATGAAAAGAGAGAGGGAGGAAAGGGGGTAAGAAATAAAGAAGGAAAAAAGGAAGAAAAAAATATTTTCCTCTACAAAACCGAGCCAGCAAGAGAGCAATCAATTCAACTCAATATCTTCTAAGCCATGTAAAAAAGGGGCAGGGTTGTCTGTTGAGAATAATCACCTCTGTGTCAGCTTATTCCTGAGCAGTGCAGCTTGAAGCAAATTGACAAGTATAATATAATGGGAGAATTGTAAGCAACAGAGAAGTCTGATTTAATAGTCTTAAATTTTAATGTTAATTTTTAGAAGTGTTAACTCTCATATAATTCTTACTTCAACAAACTGTCCTCTTCTGAACATCTCAGTAATACATTTCAAATTAATTTATCCCACATTCTCTCCAACCTATTCCCTCCAGGCAAAAGGGATGAAGGGCAAAGTTCATGTAATAATTACTATTTTAATCACCAGGCCTCAGTAATTCTCTGTCTCAGAACATGAGGCCTGTCCAACTCAAGTCCCAGACAATGTTGCCCAGCTCTGGCCTGGGGTTCATTCTTCTGTTCCTCTCCTGGGGACCTCCCATGCACCCTTTCCAAGGAAACAATCAAATAGTCCAAAGTTCTGCAGATAATCAAGGTAGCACCTGGCCTAGAGATTAGCTCAAAACTATCCACACACTTTAAATCTCAGAGATGAAACTAGAAACTCAGATCCCCATCAGCATCATTATAGAACACAGGACCTACAAATCCTTCTCAGGTTGGGAACACCTTTTGTCTGCACCCTTCCTTGTGGACATTTTATTTCCTCCTCCAACCCTCAAATTCTGCTGTAAAAGAACAGGCAAAATAAAATAACTTTGAAAAACAGAGTCCAAAATCCCCTACTCACTCCCCACATTTAAATGCTCCTGCTTTGAGATCATACATCTCTACAGATAATGTCAGCTGTGATTAATGCTTATGAAGTTGCCATTGGTAATCATAATGTCAACATCAAATACACACAGAATTTTCAACAATAGAATCTATTCACTCTTTCTCAAAAAGAAATGGACCACACCGCACGGGGTTTGAAAAAATAAAAACTGGGAGGAACAAATAGATTAGACACACAGTTACTTTGACAAGAATCTCAGAGTGCTTCAGACAGATCATAAACTATAATTTTACAGTATTTTATTATTCTACTGCTGGGCATCTTCCTAGTTTAACTCTTGATCTGAAATTGTTTCTGAGATGTCTTTTAAGCATAAATTGATAAGCATTACTTGATAGATTTCAGCTTAAACTCAGCAGGAGAAAAAAATCTGGTTAATGTCATCCATTACACTGGCATTCAGAATAAAGATTTGAACAGAAAGGCTCTCACTTGATCTTAATTCTTCTAACCACAAAAAGAGGGGGAAACTCCTGAAAGTAACTAAGAACCATTGTCTCTGTGCCCTATGAATCATGCTGTGGCTATCATCATAATTTCCATTAACTGATTATGCAATCCAGAGTCCTATTTTCCAGACACTACATCTTAGAATTTACTGTTTCTTAGTTATTTTATCCCCTTGTAAAACTCACCAGTTTAAAGGCCTGCTGAAAAAGAAGTTTCTTTTCCTGGGCTTCTCAGGCTGAATTGCTCAGATCTTGCAATGTCTTACTCTTGGTCCTTCCCAAAGCAACACTAGTTACTCTGCACTTCAGCTGATTTCAGACATTATCAAGTGAAAGGTATTCATTTTCTAGACTGTCCTCTTTTCTCCACCCCTCCGTTGAAAGGACCAATCATATCATTGCAAAAATAGTCTCATCTTATTGAATTAAGAGGAAAGATGCAATTTTTGGAAGCTTAACTTATTGGTGATTAAAAACCCAGCAGCAGTGCTTGGTTCTTATCATTGATCAGAAACTAGAATAGTGTTGTTTGCTGAATGTACTTTAAGATACCACATACTTGCCTTTTTCTTCTCATATTTAAAATTCTAATATTAATCTTCAAATAATCAAGGATTAATTCCTGAATCTTTTATTAATCATTTGTTTTCTTAGCCTAATTTTTATCAAAATGCACTGCCTTCAATTACCAAATATAAACGCTTGAGAAAGAGTACTAAAATAGAAAAAAGAGGTCACAAATAGTTTTTAGACTCTGTTTCTATGAGTTGGAATTTCTTTTTAAATTCCTCATACCAGTAGTACCATGCAGTGTTTGTCTCTGGTTTATTTCACTTAGCGTAGTGGCTTCAAGTTCCACCTGTGTTACGGTAAAAGGATCTCCTTCTTTCTCATGGCTGAATGACATTCCAGTGTGTAACAGTACCGCACCTTCTTTATCCCTTCACCCCTTGGTGGACACTTAGATTTTTCCATACTTTGGCTCTTGATACGATCCCATTTTTTAAAAGATTCTCACCATAAATCATGCCTCAGTATAGCTCCCATTCTTCCACCTACCCTCCACCTGGACATAAGATACCCTATTTTCAAAAGCCTGGACTAGGAGGACAAATTTGTCTTTTTTGGACATGTGTGGTTTATTTTTTAAGCCTTAAAAATTATATGTCTCTCTAAAGAAAGATACTGGAATAATAAAAGTCATTAAAAGATGCTCAAACGGGGGGTGGGCCAATAGAAAGAGCACTGACATCCTTCATTTGCATGTGATTTTCTACTTATGCCAAGCCACACCTTGTGAACAGATTTGTACTTGCCACAAAATGAAATCTCTGACTGTGGTTCTGGAAGACCCAGGTTCCAGTATTAGTTGTATTTACAATCTATATGAAAAGATAACTCATAGCTGCAGAAAGTAAAAATTAAGTGTCAAAAGAAAGGCCCAAACATTGGAATTTTGAGGAGGAAGACATCAAGGGATTGAAAGATGTTGGTATTTTCTTTGCAATAGAATAGTGTCTATCTGACCATAAGGGTAATGTTATCGATTCAACAGAAAAATATATTTGTTCATTCATTATGAATCAGGAAATCTAC
Organism: Anoura caudifer; assembly: GCA_004027475.1. Classification (NCBI taxonomy): domain Eukaryota; kingdom Metazoa; phylum Chordata; class Mammalia; order Chiroptera; family Phyllostomidae; genus Anoura; species Anoura caudifer. Next base: position 298,881 of record PVKU01000065.1, on the reverse strand, counting down.
TAGGCACTGGGAATACAACAACATAAATGACAGACAAAATTTATTCCTGCTTTTATAGAGTTTTAATTTTAATGGAGGTGCATGGTCACTACACAAAATTTATTTAATTACAATTGGGATAAGTGCCTATCCAATAACCATTAAGAAGAATTATAAAAGTCTCCAAAATCTGTATCAGTAAATCCTTCTCTTAGAGATAGGCAAACAACTCAAATTCAAAGGCCAAGGGATATGCAAGGGTGTACTTGATGAGGATACGAGGTTGGTAAAAGCATTAACCCCAAACAAGGGTCCACTTATTAGATCTAGCACTTGACCTCTGCTGGGGCACTTGGTATCCAAACCAAGACGAAAGAACCTGTAAAATGTGCATCTCACACATCTCAGGATCTCAGCCAAAAGGATCTTAGCAATGCCACCATATGTCAATAGTAGTTCCCAGCATCTGGTCCACTGGATTGTGTTCCCCTGTTACATATTTCCAAATAATCTTGAACTTCTTTGTAAAACTAGTGACTACCTTTTTAATGTGTCTCTTCCACCTCAGAGAAAAATTCATGAGAACAAGGACTGTTTCTTGGTTGCTAATGGTGTATCCAGGGCCAAGCGCAGTATGAGAAGCATGATCAGTAGGCATTCAATAAGTATTTTTTGAAGGAATCAATTAATAATTCAAGAAGAGTTCCATGTTAGCAGTAGAACCAAAGCACAAGGAACCAGAATGAAGTTGCAGAAGTCCTGTGCAGAAGACTTAATGGCATTGATTTGTTCCCTCATAAAACAGAGTAGGACGTTCCATTTTTTTTTTTCATCTCTCTTGCTTCTAAATTCTTCATATTATTAGTCATAGTACCGTTCTCCTGATCCTTCAATACAACTTTAACTTATAAGCTCTGGGCTCCACACTTTGATGAAAAAGAGATTTATCTCATCCATTTATTTTTCCATAGTTTCCTTTATCTGTCATTGTGACTTACCACCAAAAACACTCAAGAAGATGGTTGTAAGTTAATGCTGCTTCCCTGGGATTTCACATAGAAACCTGGGCTTCAGGATAGATGCAGAAGTGTTGCTCCTTTTACAGAAGGAAAGCAATCATCGTAAAACTCCATCTCAATGAAAGTCCCTTCCACACAGAAAGAAAACAGCTATGCCTCAGCTAACCTGAAATAATCCAACTTGTCGCTTGAGCTAGAATGAATAATATATCTAGCAACATTTTTTCCCAGAGTATTAGCCTCTATCCAACTCACTAGGTCCATGTTTTCAAAGGATTGCTTCCATCTTCGCTGGGAACAAACTGAATTTACCAAATTATTTTAAGGGATGTTTAATAATTATTCCTAATACCCTTACCCTGAAACAAATAATTTGATAAATACATTAGTGCAGCACTTAAGTTTTAGTACAATTAAATATTTAAAGTTTTTCTTATTTCCTCTTTAGGGCCTTGCCACTTTCTCTGGATGGAAGGTTCATGCCCCAGATACCATCAAGGACATCTTCGCTTCCCCCCTCCTCTGCTCCAGCGATACCTTCACAGTGAGGCCTTCCCAGGCCCCTCACTTTGCCCAGCTGTGTGCCTTGAGAGAGTTTCCAGGTGATACTCTGGAAGAAAGGATCCAGACTTCCTGAGCTGAAGAGATGGAGTTAGGAGATTAAAACAAACAAACAAACAAACCAAACCAAACCAAAATAAAATGAACCCAAACAGGGAAATGCCTCTCTAATGAGGCAACTGATCAAAACTCATCCAGATCTGACACAGATGTTAGAATTAGCAGACTAGTACATATAAATACTTATTATAACTGTATACTATATGTATGTTCAAAAGTTAACTAGAGACATGGAAAATATAAAACATAAAACTGGTGAACTTGAAGAAAAAGCAATAGAAACTCAAAAAAATAAAACATCCAGAGAAAACAGAATATTTTTAAAATTTAGAAGTGAATCACAGATATTAACAACCACACCTAAAACAAAAGCAAACTAAGCAAATAACCAGAACAAGAACAGAACCACAGAAATGGAGATCACATGGAGGGTCAGCAACAGGGGAGTGGGAGGAGGAGAGAGGGGGAAAAGGTACAGAGAATAAGTAGTATAGACAGTGGGTAGAAAATAGACAGGGGGAGGGCAAGAATAGTGTGGGAAATGTAGAAGCTAAAGAACTTATGACACATGGACATGAACTGAAGGTGGGGAATGTGGGTGGGATGGGGTGTGCAGGGTGGAGGGGAATGAAGGGGGGGAAATGGGACAATTGTAATAGCATAATCAATAAAATATATCAAAAAAAGGAGTGAATCAGTGGGCTGCAGAAAAACTTTAAATAGCTCAATATATCTGTAGTTAGAGTTGCTTTAGCATAATATATTCCAGTAAGTAATTACTGAATTTTCCCAAATTTGATTAAAATTATAAACTCCTATGGGTTTGGATCTTGACAGATCCAAGACAGTCAACAAACTCCAAGTATAGGACACATGAAGAAAAACTACATCAAAGTACATCATAATTGATTTGCTTAAAACCAGTGATTAACAAAAAAATTTAACAGGAGCCAGGGGGTGGGGGGGGGGGGGAAACAGCAAAACGTCACACACAGAGGAACAATGATAAAATGACAGGAAATTTCTCACCAGAAATAGCCAAGAGAAAAAGCAGTGGACCAGAGTGTTCAAAGCAGTAAATGGTGTAGAGGGGATTTATTTAGAATTCTATAACCAGAGAAAAATGTATTTCAAAAGCAAAGGTAAGCCCAGATATTTTAAAATATACAAAAGCTGAGAGAATTCAGCAGCAGCAGATCCACACTGTAAGAAACATTCAAGGAAATCTTTAAGACAGAAGAAAAATGATGCCAGATTGAAATATGAATCTACACAAAACAATGAAGAGCAACAGGAATATAATTATGTGGGGAAATATATACCTTTTTCTTTTCATTATTTAAATCTCTCAGAAATGTAATCGCTTAAGCCAAAATAATAAACATATCATATTGAAAGTATAGCATAAGTAAAAGTAGAGCAAATCAAGACATTACAAAAATTAGGAGTGAAGGAAGAGAAGTATGATATTGTAAGGTTCTCATGCTTATATAAAATGTAAGGCACTCTGTAACTGATGAACACACAGCCATTATTAAGACTACAGATTTACAAGATATGAGGCTATATTTCTCCTAGATTTGTCTTCATACTAATGTGAAGAGGTAATGAGACAGGGTTCTCCTAAAGCAAAGAATTCCTCAGAAATAAATGTGTGTGAGCAGTGACAAAACATCAGGAGAGTAAGAAATGGGAATAGCATCAGACCCTTCCCTTTCGCATTCTAAGGGAAAGCAGGTCCAGCTGCCTGCCATTGAGAAACATAATGCTCAAGAGGCAGGTGCTGATGTAAAGGAAAGTTGTTCATTTTCAGGTGCCAGCCACTCAGAAGATGGGAGTTCTCATGTCTCAAAGCCTGTCTCCTGGGAAGAGAAGTGACTCACATCTCAAAGCCTATCTCTGCTTCTCAGCACTGGCAGAGGTTTTTATAAGGAGGGAGAGGGGACAGAATGCAGAGATCAAGGAAGGGGACTGGAAAGTTCTCTACCTGCAGACCAGCACAGTCCCTTCCGATGAGGCAAGTGATGGGCTGGTGTGCATCGTCCTGGTTAGTCACCCCGGCTTCACGTCATCCTGGCTCCACAGTTGGAGGTCAGCACATCTCCTAGAGCTTGGATGCCTGAAGGTTAGAGCCTGTATCTTTTGAAATTAGTTCCTAGGATTCTTATACAAATATGCTGCTCACCTACAAGCTAAATGTTAGTCAGAGTCCGCACTTTACAGAAAGTGTCAAAAGAATGATGGGGTGGGTTTCAACTTCCCACTGTTACTACATGGCAACCTGTCCCCACCATAATGTGAGATGCCCTCTATGACAACCCATAGCAGTCCATGTCCCCCAGGTCCAAGCCCCAAACATGGTAGAATGTGAAACACAACTAAATATGAAATCAGCCACACACATTATAAAATGTTAGTACGGGTCTACAGGCTCAACAATAATGAGAACAAAACAAATTTCTTTCCAAGAGACATAAAAATTAATCTCATGGAGAAATTTATCACTACCACCCAAAGAACTTCTTTTCACCTGTGATTACGATGATAGGATGTGGCCATAAAAATGAAGAAACTAACCTTTTGCAACAGCGTGAATGGACTTGGAGATTACCATGCTAAGTGAAATAAGCCAGTAAGAGAAAGACAAATACCATAGGATCTCACTTCCATGTGGAATCTAATGAACAGAATAAACTGATGAACAAAACAGAAACAGAAGCATAGATACATGGAACAGAGTGGCAGCTGTTAGGGGGGAGGAGGTGGGGCTGGATGAACGAAGGTGAGAAGATTAGCCCGAGAACATATATACATGACCCATACACAGGTAAGAGTCTATGATGTCTGGGGCGGGGTTGGGGGCAAAACGGGGTGGAAGTGGAGACATCCGTAATAATGTAAATAGTAAAAATAAAAAGGATATTTCAAATTAAACAGTTTAATAATAAAAATAATGGCAATTTTGGTAATAATAACAATTCCTGTATTTCTTAACTGGCTACTACACGCCAAACATATACGTGTGTGTGTGTGTTTGCCCAGTAGTGGTATTTACCTCATAAATATGAATAAGAAAGCAGTCCCCAAGCAGGTATGTTAAAGAATTGTTGATCTCAGACCAACAAGCCAATTTAATATCCTAACACCATATTTTAGGATATTAAGTTATTATTACTTGTCTAAACCCACACTACCCTGGCTGATCAGTTGAAAACCTAATGCTTCCTTCTGCAATGCTCCCTGCCCAAATGAGGCAGTAAGGAAGATGAGCCCACTCATGAATTCTAGTTGACTTCCCTGCAAAGTGTATAAATACTAAATGTTGTGATTAAATGAAACATAAACCCTATCAGATATAAAAACTTGGAAAAGAGCTCTGTGGGTGCGTATCTTTAAGGGAATTTATGTAAGTTCTCATTGAATTAGCTCTCTGGAGAGTTACAGGTGCAAAGTGCAGCTTACTTCCATTCACGGAAAGTTTCAGAGAGAAAAAAGTGAGGTGAAGTAAATGATATTTTAAGACATACTTATTTTTAGTACTAACTGAAATTTTCATTCAGATGTAATTGGAGAACCCCTCAGGTGACACTTCCGTGCAATAGAAAAAAAAATACTACAATAACATGAGGACAGAATTTTAAAGAGCTATCCACCCTCAAAATTTGTTTTAATGGTAAACAAAATTTTCCCAGCCTCTCTCGTGTAAAGCAAAACATAAATCTGACAGCCAGTCAGGTAATGACAGCAGGGGTCGGGGGGCCAGTGGGGGTAAGGGATAAAATGTCATAATGATACCTGAACAATAGATTTCATCTACAAATTTTATATAAACTGTTAGTGCTGTTCATTATATATTTTCAAGTCCATGAAGTTTATGTTAGTATTTTTGCTTATTCCTCTTTCCTAATTATATCCTTTATATTGAATGAAATAATGGAATAATGTAGATTATAAATAATAAAAATAGAAAACAGGAATAATCATTAAAGGTTCTAATTACATACATACAGATGAGGGTGTGTGCATCTTAGAATCTGTTTGATCATTCCATGCATCTAGTTGTTCTGACCTTGGGCACAATTCTAACAAGCTTAGCTATTTGGCTTCTCTGACAGCAGGGTGTTGGAAAGAAGAGATTAAAAGTACAGACATAGCACAATGTCCTTAAAGTTCATCCATGTCATATTTCATGACAGAATATTCTTGCTTTTGAAGGCTGAATAATATCCCATTTTAAGTCTATGTGACATTTTCTTGATCCATTCATTCATTGCTGGAAAAATTTAGGCTGTTTTTACATCTTGGCCATTATGACTAGTGCTGCCATGGACATTGGAGTGCAGATATGTCTTTGAGGTCCTGTTGTCAATCCCTTTGGGTCAATACGCAACAGTGGGATTGCCAGATCATGTGGTAGTTAAGGGCAAATACTGCATGATCACTTACATGAGGATGTTAGGGAGTCAAACTCATAAAAGCAGGAAGTACGCAGTGTTTACCAAGGGCTGGGGCCAGGAAGGCAAGATGAGGAGCTGCTGCTCAAGGTGTGTAGGCTTTTAGTCATGGGGGATGCAAAAGCTCTAGACATTTGCTGTGCAACAGTGTGCATACAGTTAGCAATAGCATACTGTACACATAAACATTTAAGTGAGTGATCTCATGTTAATGTGTTTTTTACATCAATTAAAAATTTTAAAAAGCTCAGAGGAAAACTAGAGATGTCAGAGACTGAAGCAAAAAGTGATTGGATTGCAATAGCCACTTTGGAAGATAGTTTGGCAGTTTCTTTCAAAATTAAACATACCCTTACCATGGTCCACTAATCCCATTCCTTGGTATTTATCCAAATGAGTTAAAACTTATATCCACACAAAAACCTGTACACAGATGTTCATAACAGGTTTATTCATGATTGCCAAGGCTTGGAAGTAGCAAGACCTTATACATTTGTCAAAACCCATAGAATAGCCCCGGCTGGTGTGGCTTAGTGGATTGAGTGCTGGCCTGTGAACCAAAAGGTCTCAGGGTTTGATTCCTGGTCAGGGCACATGCCTGGGTTGTGGGCCAGTCCCAGTCGGGGGCTTGTGAGAGGCAACCAATGGACGTTGATGTTTCTCTCCCCCTCTTTCTCCCTCCCTTCCCCTCTTTCTAATAGTAAATAAAAAATCTTAAACACACACACACACACACACAGAATATACAGCACCAAGAGTGAACTCTAATGTAAACTTTGGAAGTTAGATGATAATGGTGTGTCTAGGTAGGCTCATCAGTTGTAAAAAATGTTGATAGTCGGAGAGGTTGTGCATGTGTGGGAACAGGAGGTATATGAGGATTCTCTGTCCTTTCTTCCCAATTTTGTGGTGAACCTAAAACTGCTCTAAAAATAGTTTATTAATTAAAAAGAGGTGATTATAAGCAACAAGCCAGCAAGGGTGACTAAAATATATATATAATAAACAAAATAGAGATTCATTAAAAAATGAAAATGCAGAGATACTGAGAGTTGAGATAAATAACTCTCATGGGGGTATATAGTGGTAGCACCTGGAAAATCAATGTATGCTACAGTCTGATGTAATAAGGAATTGATATTCATAATTATGACCTTAATGTAGTTGTGACACCAATATTTATTAAGTATTTTCCAGGTAACAAACATTAAAGGGAGAGAAAATGTGGCTTACAGTGATGTCAGTCATAGATGCTTAGCTCTATGAGCTTTAGTATGTAAGAGCTGAAAAACGATGACATGAAGTGCAATAACTCCACAGCAGTGCAGAAAGTTTGCAGTGCTGTGGGTTAGGTACAGGCCGTGTACATGGTGCCCGGGAGCTCAGCCTGAGACAATAGGAGACAGATTAATAGCACAGATGACCTCAAGTGTGGGAACTTGAAGGGTAACTAAGATCTAAGTTAAATATATTAATATTGTGTTACATATATTATTATGTATTAAATAAATATGCAAAAATAAAAAATAAAATGTGACTAGCTTCTGGAGTCCTACTTCCCTTGTCCAAATCCCAGCTCCAAGATTTACTAGTTGTGTGCCTTTGGGCAAGTTACTTACAATGAAATGAGTTAATACCGGCAAAGTGTTTAGACAGGGCTTAGAAAGGTTTGCTGTCAAAATTTAAACAGGAGTGTAGTGAGGATGAATGTATCCCAAGGATCTGCGCAAAAGGAACAATGTGATTTATGTGGTCAGGCAACAATAAACAATCCTTGTATATGAGCATCCACCCATACAAGTCTGTGCTAAAAGTAAGACTGAATGAACAGAAAAAAAAAAATAGTAGTGAAGAACACGGGTTCATATATCAGGTCAGGAAACTCTCTAAACCTCATTTCACCAGAAGCAAAATGGGGATAACAATGTAATGCCTATGTTAGTTACAGGGTTGTGGTGAGGAATAAAGGAGATTGGCCTGTGAAACACACTGCTCAATAATATTATGAATAATTTTCTGACTATCAAAAGGAAGAAACCATTTTTGAGCGCAACCAGATTATTAAAAAGGCGTTGAAATACATGTATCAAGCTTTAATAGACTCCTAAACCTGATAGCTTGTTCTCTAGTAGAATATGACTTTTGTCAAGAAGACTGTCTTTATCCCTAATGTTCTGTCCCCACCCCAGAGATTTGGGGGCTGGGGGTGGGGCCCACTGAAAGTTCTCACTCTCTCATCATGTGGTTGGCTCATCTGCAACCAGCTCTCATCTTCAGGTTACTTGAAAGCTTTCCAAGAGTCACCTCACTGACATAACACAAGACACCTTTATTGCTCTCAGTATTTGCTCTCAGTGTTGCTCTCAGTATTCTCTCCACGTCTGGAAAACCTATGGGCCGGTTAACCAGGTATCTCACTGATCCCTAATTACTGATGTGTTTTTGTGCCTCATGCACTTTGGTCTGCGACTCTTTCCACCATTAGTCTTATGCCACTTCTGTCATGAAGTATGCTCAGTTTCCCCGACTGGAGATTTTTTTTTTTTTTGTAATTTTCCTCTGAATTGTAGTCTGCCTTACTTTTTGCTTGTGCATTTTTCGGATTGTAGGCTGCAATTTTGCTCTAGGAGAAAGGCTCTAGAAGTATGATTTAGCATTCTGATTTCTTGGTTAATTTGCAAGATAGTCCTCCTTTATTGAGGGTCAATATGCTTACTCCAGGAGGAAGAAAATAAGCTACTTGTAATAAAATGAGAAACAGCAAAAACCCATATGGTTCTCTCAGCTACATTGTTTATGGGGAAAAGAAAAATCAGGAGCCTAAGCTATAAACTGAGAGGAATAGGGCCTGCAATTCTCACACCACCCTCTCAAATTCTCAGGCTTCCAATGACATGTGCAGATGCCCCCCTGACATGCCACTCCCCACTCTGTCCACCAGTGCTGCTCTGGACCTCCAGTTCTTCGAAGACTCTTCCCAGCGTCTGTTTCATCACTGATCCACCCCGCTTCTCCTGCCCTTTTCCAACTCCTCCTCATCTGATCTTTCAGTGCCCAACACTAAGGACTGCCTCGTTTGTTATCTACCTGCTGAGGGTCTCAGCTGCTTCCGCCATGAGGCAGCAAAACATCTCGTTAGGTGATGCAGCTCTTCCAGCCCCTCAGCCGCCCTGCCCTAGTCACTGATTACCTCCCACGGCCCCATCTGCAGACACCATCACACTGGGGATTAAGGCATCAACATTTTGGTGGGGACACACATTTAGTTCATAGCTTATGTCAACATTGAAAGCAATTATCAGAAAGATAAGTGACTTCCTTTAGTATTTTCTGGGTCTTCTACCTATATTTGCTAAAAAAAAAATTCTTTATGTAATGAAGAAATGAAAATCTACAGGAATTGCTAGTTCTATGGCTTAGAAAGGCTCCTGCTTCCAGCCATAAAGGTTTGACTTGGAGAAAAACAATTCTCCTATTGAGAATAAAAATGAGAGTTTGTGAAATGCAAAACAAAGAAACAAACAGAAAACCTAATCTGAATGAAAGTATCAAAATGCTACCAAGGCAGCCAGGACCTGAGTGGTTAAGATCACACAGGGGTGGTTGACATTCTTCTAAGCTTTTCCTTTCAAGGCATTTGCTAATTCACAAGTAATGTGGGCAAGTAGGCTCAAAAGTTCAGTGAAAACTGGGTAACAGGAGAAATTTTAAGCATTTTTAGCAGTTTCAAGTGTCTGGAAAGGTATATTTGGTGTTTAGAGCTACCAATATGATCAGAACTTGACCAACCCAAATCCTGTAGACAGAAGTTCAGAAAAGTGAACTTAATGTCAAGGGTCAACAAAGAATGACTGATAAAAAGGCTTAAAATCTCAGCACAACTATTGGCAATCTCATTGTGCTAAGCAAGTAAAAACTGGAGTCATCTGTCTGCTTATTGGGAAGGATACTTATAAACAATCCAAGGCCTCAGAATGACTGCATCCTATGTTAAGGTAAGGTGGAAATAGATCAGGTCTTTAAAAAGACTGAAATAAAGCTTAGAATCAACCTAAACCCTGATTGAAGTAAGATTATCTGCTCTTCTCTGGAAGATAATCATTCAGACTAGAACCTCAGTGTTTCATACACAATGGTTGATATTCAATCAAGAATTACCAGGCATATGTATTGTAGGGCAAACAAAGGCAGTCTGGTTCCCTCACCCAGATGTCTAGGGAACCAAGATAAGTAGGATTCTCATAGCCTTGAGACTGGGTCTGATAAACCATTTCCATAATGGTGAGTGGGCTCACATACTCAGAATCATGCTGCATCACATAAGATTCTGGCTCCCTGCTGGCTTTGTGTGCAGTTAGTATATAAGGGAGTTAGGGGATTCCTAGGAGTTAGAGGACATGCAGCTTGCAGTGTGCATGTGGCTTGCCCACCTTTGAAAAAAGGCACGTCAAGCATCCGCACAGCTCCATGACTTTTCTTCCGTCTGCCTAAATCCAGAGGGGATCTGCCAGGCCTTGACAGGCTGCAACACATATATTAAGAAAGAAGAAAAGATACAGAACTGATGATAAAAATACAGGAATACAGATGTTGGAATTTAAACAAAATAGTGATTTACATCAAGTGATTTTACATTCAATATTTATCAAGATAAAAAATTTTACCAGTGAAGTAGAATCAAAATAAATATAAAATGGAAATTTTTAGAACTGAAAAACACAACAAAAGTTAGAAATGCAAAAGATGATAAATTAAAAAGAAAATTAGACACTAACATAGCTTCAAGTTGTAAAGCTGATGGAATAATAGGAGAAACAGTTTCCCAATCAAAGTGGGAGGTCCTAATGTACTCTATTTTTAATAGAACTATTGGCAGCAAGGGAAAGAGCCCCAGAGTGTTACTAGCATTCAGCAAACGGTGCTTCAGTTCTGGATAAGAAAGAATTCAGAGCCAGAGACTAGGGCGTGCTTCCAAGAGGGAGAGCACACGGGGTCCTCTGTCATAAAAGGGCTTTTATTTTATTTTTTGGGGGGGGCAGTAAAATAACTTTAATTTACAAAAAACAGGAAGACAGCGATATATTACATAGAAAGTTAAAAGGAACAAAGACCCATTAAGAGGCTAATACAATAATAACATAAATAATATTACCTTATTCACTGAATCTCAGATGCCACCTATTAAAAGATACATAATTATGTATTGATTATTCTAGAATCAGAAGAGAATTGACTCTGGCATATAATCTATGACACACTATTGATGATAAAATACAATCTTATTTGTGAAATGTTAAAATGTGAAGAAGGTATTGAATATGTCATCAATAGATGAATATAATATCTTCTAGTGAGTATAATGATATCAACTATTTAGTGGGTGCTTTTACTTGTTAGAAATTGTGCTAATGTGTACATTAATTAACTCTCTAAATCTCTACGAACAATTAATATTTCAGGTATTAAATCCCATTTCTATAAACTCAGAAAACCATAGTTTAGAGAAGATAGACAACCTGCCCTTGGCTATGCATCAGAGAGAAAGACTCAGGGTTTGTACTTGAATCTTATCTGATTAAAAAAAAATAGGAAATGATGAGTGACTGAACAATCATTAGAGGGAAAGAGAATTCTCTTGTCCTAAGGGCTTTTTAAAGATGAGGGTTTCAGAGGAGGTCCCAGGGGAGGATTTTAATAGAATATTCATCAGCTTTCCAGGTGCGTTCTTTCAAGGTTGTGATCATCTCCACTGGTTGGTAAGCCCCAAGGCAGGGGTCCTTAATCAATGCAGCTGGTCCTGATGTCAGCCATGGCATTGCTTGTCTGGTTTTGATGCTTTTGTGGGTCTGCAGCTGAAATACAACCAAGGCCTAGATGTTATCCCGAGGTGTTAACACTTAAGGGAGTGGTTGTGTAAGGGCCCAAATGGGAGTCATATGAAGCCACCTTTTGGCACCTTGTACCTCCTCCAAGGGTCCTACCAGATGACTAGTGACATGCTAGGGAAGGAAAGGTCAGGAGAGGGTTCAAAGTGCATGACCCTTAATATGAAAAGTCAGGGGGTTTAAACCACATGATCAGTGATGTGCTAGGGGAGGGAAGGTTACCCTCAGGGTGAGGTCCTTGTTTTCCCAATTTTGCCCACTGCTAGACACCTGGGGCTTTTTGCCCTGGAGACCTTCTGTACCTGGTCTTTGTCCTTGACCTACTTTTATGTCTGTCTAACTGCCTACCACAGTAGAAATGCAAAGTAAATAAATAAGAAAATACAACTATGCTGTCCAATGTAATAGCCACTAGGCACATGTGGCTATTAAATAATTGAAATGTGGCTAGTGAAACTAAAAAATTAAATTTTTAACTTTTTATGTAAATTCAATTATAATTCCATTCAACTTTAAAAACTAAAGGACTATGAAATACTTTTTGTTAAACACAAATTTTTTGCTTTAGTAGGGCTGCATTTTAAGTATTTCATTGAACAAGCTATTATTGCTGTATATACTAAATGTGTCCAGTGATTGCCCAGGCCTAGTATTAAACATCAAGATATCGTCAGTCTACTTGGTGTTACCGGATTGACCAAGTTGAAAGAAGTCTTTTGTGCAAACCAATGAAACATTTTAATGTGTTTCTTTGAATATTTTATACATATAGCAAGGATCAAAGACTTTGTAAATTATATACATAATTAATTAAATAGTTATTGTAATTATAATGCAATTAAATTATTTTTCTAACTTAAAAAATTAGTAAGGACAAATTTCTAAACTTGAAATTGTCTTCCTACAGGTACAGAAATGAGTAGATAGGCAGAAACTGGAACTATAACTAATACAGTAACTTTTTTAAAAGACTAAGGGAAAAGGTGCAGCAAATTTTACAATAAATGGCTATTTTAACTTTTTTTATGACAGAACAAAGTGTATAAGCTGTTTGTTGTGTAAAAAACTCATTATAGATACAGTAAAAAAATATTTAGAAAAATGTTCAGCCTTGTGTAAGAAGTTTACTTCCAACAATGAAAAAAGAATTGGCAAAACTAGCCCCTTGAAATTAGAACTGGATGTCCAATAAAAAGTGTTAAACAATTTTTAACAGGAGCAAGCTTCATAACCTTGTTGAGCTGTAAATGAGTTTGGATTTTTGCATGAAATATAAAACATTTTTAGATAAAGATATAGAAAATAAACAATAATTTTAGATATGAAAAATTTGCTGGAAAGTTTCCAGGAAAGTCTGAAAATTTTAGCTTTTGTAAAATATCTTTGATTAAGCCATCAAACCATTGACTATAAAATATAAAACCTTTCTAAAAATACAAAAGACCAACTGACTGAAAATTTGAAAATTGTAAATTATTTCCTTCAGGCTTAGATGAGTCACACAACACAACAGACTATCCAATTAATATTTTAGATATGTAACTTCTCAAAGGAGTTGTTTTTTTTTTTTTAAGTTGGAAATCCAAAGCCTGAAAATGTAAGCTTGGGGCATATCCTTAAATCTTTTACATCTGTCAAAGAAAAATTTCAACTAGACATAAAAAAATAGTTTCTGCCACAACAGGTAGTATTCCAGTTATATTAGATCAAAAATTCATATTGATTGAAAATTTAAATCATAGACTCTTGCTTTCTTCATTCCTGTATTCCAATGCATGATACATATTGAAAACATTTGTGTTTATCTTTCTAAAACAATCTCTATGAAAATGTCAGGCACAGAGTTGTTAAAATTGTTTGCTATACATATGCAAATGCTAGAATCCATCATCAATTTATAGATCTATTGAAAGAAATAGAAGACAATACATTTAATTACCTGTGTCCATTCATTGGTGGAATTGTGCAAGATTTTAACAAATATTTATTGTATTGTTAACTCTAATTCAAACTTTTCATGAAACAAAAGGGAGGTCTTTCAAATATACTATAATCAAAGACAAAAAATCAGGGGTTTGATCTTTTTTTTCTCACTGGAATCACAGTGCATATGAACAAGATAAATTTTCAAGCTCCAAGGGGGAAAAAAAAAACAACCCTAACTAGATAGCTATGATAATTTAACATCAAAACTTTTTATAATACAAGTTGCTAATATTTTTACACATTTTAACATGAATCAATACATAGAAGATTTTAATTGTAATTGGAAGTATTATATAAATTGACTATTAGCACTACAGAAAAATTTGAATGATGCTTTCTTGATGTTGATAAATGTAAAATTGCTTTCAACTTTAATTGCTTTGAAATTGATGTTAATAGTACTGAGTTGGCACAAAAGCTAGTAAATTTATTAAACTTGAGCAGATGTAGTTTTGCAAATTATATGCATTTACTTAAAAAGTTAGATCAAGTATTCTAAAACAGATAAACCAGTTTTTTCAATATGAATGTAAATATTCACAGTGGCAGAAATAAAATGTAAATAATCACATTAACAAACATGAAAGTGAGGTTTTGCTCTTGATTCAGGTATTGAACAGTTTTAAATTAGGTTGAAACAATCTGGATATGAGTCTGTGTTCCCTTTTTCAACAGTAAATTTATGAAATCTACATAGGGATTAAAATTTAGCACTTGCATTTAGATGTGCAGAAAGTATAAAATATACATCAAATATTGAAGCCTTAATATGAAAAAATCTCGTTAGTAACTTTATATTAATCCTACTTTGAAATGGTAATGTTTGGGGTGTAGCACATTAAAGAAAATGCATGACTAACATTAATTTCACCTGTTCTTTTATATTGTAATGTAGTGGAAGATTAAAAATAAAATTGCATCACAGCTAAAGAAAACATCATTAAAATGAAAAAAAGAACCAACTGTATGAAGGAACATATTTGCCAATGATACCTCAGACAAGGGTTTGATCTCCAAAATATATAAAAAACTCACATGACTCCACTCAAGAAGATAAACAACCCAATTACAAAATGGGGAAAGGACTTGAACAGACACTTCTCCAAGGACATACAAAGGGCCCAGAGACACATGAAAAGAAGCTTAGCATCACTGGCCATTAGAGAAATTCAAATTAAAACCACAATGAGATACCACTTCACATGAGTCAGAATGGCAATCATAAACAAACAACAAGCACTGGTGAAGTTATGGGGAAAAGGGAACCCTAGTGCACTGTTGGTATGAATGCAGACTGGTGCAGCCACTGTGGAAGACAGTATAGAATTTCCTCAAGAAACTAAAAATGGAACTGCCTTTTGACCCAGCAATTCCACTGCTGGGATTATACCCTAAGAATCCTGAAACATCAATTCAAAAGAACTTATGCACCCCAATGTTTATAGCAGCACAATTTACAATAGCCAAGTGCTAGAAGCAACCTAGGTGCCCATCAGTAAAGGAGCGGATCAAAAAACCATGGTACATTTACACAATGGAATACTGCACAGCAGAAAGGAAGAAGGAGCTCCTACCCTTGGCAACAGCATGGGTGGATCTAGACAGCATTATGCTAAGCAAAGTAAGCCAGGCAATGAAAGAAAAATAGCATATGATCTCACCTATAAGTGGAACCTAATCAACAAAACAAACAAGCAAGGAAATATATAACCAGAGACATTGAAATAAAGAACAAACTGACAGTAACCAGAGGGGGGTCAGGGGGAGCTGCAAGATAACATGGAAAAGAAGGGGGAAAGTCATCAAGTGACATGTATAAGGGACCCATGGACAAAGCTAAAGGGGAGAAGGATTGAGGGTGCCAGGTGGGGGTGGGTGGGGTGTGGGAAAGTGGTGGTGGGAAAAGGGAGACAACTGTATTTGAACAACAATAAAAAATGATAATAAAATAAAATTGTATCATGTGATAGCATTAAATTTCTGTTGGACTGTGCTGATATAGAAAATTTGAATAGCAAGACTGATCAACTTTACCTTATATGTAGAACAGTACATGTAGCAATGCAGAACACACATATTTTCAATGCACATGAATTAAAACAATACCTTCTGGGCCCCAAAGCTAGTTTCAATAAGACCAAAGAACTGAAATTAATAAAATTATGTTTTAAAGCTTATAAATATATATTCTGCACACTTATAGTAATGGTAAGAAACAAAAGAAATAAAAATTTCCAATGCCAATATAATACTCAAAAAAAACAAAAATATGCCAGATGGTCATATATCATACAATTATTGAAATGGGAAACATGAAGAACACAAAGCAACATAAGAGAAATAAAGTTTGGCATAAAAACATAGAACTCAAAATCATATATATATATATATCTACACCAATGTAAACAGTATGTATTTTTAAAAATAAATATCATATAAAAGGACCTTAGAGGATATTTGGATATTATTTTCTTTAAAATCATTAAAGACTATATTTTAAACATTTTAAAACGTGCTTTTCTAACTTGAAAAAAAAGAGACCTTACTTGATGCAATTCCTGAATTTAAAAAAAATATTGAAAGACTTGCATACTGAGTAGCACTATAATTACACTTTTTAAGGCTCAACTTGGTTTCTCATTTATACTGTTGGGACTTCTGATATGATCATTCACTGTATTATTCACAAAATAACAGAACTTTTTATCACTAAATATAATAATGGGATTAGCTTTGTTAGATATAGTTAGTGAAATAACTATTATGATTCATAAATAGATTTTTTTTAATTCTGGGAGAATTGATGGATGTCTGTAAAAGATTTTCTTTTTTTCCCCTTTTATTCTATTTTATACAATCACATAGAAACTACTTTTAGAAAAATAATGAGCCATTCAAGTTCATTTGGGTTCAGTGCATGCAGAAATAGGATAGAAAACAAGCCATTATAGAAATTGACACTTATATTTGCACGTTCAGTACTTGTTTTGCAAAAACCAAGAAGTGTGAATATCGTCCACCAGTTGGCTGATTTAGAAGAACCTTGCTCTACAAAGTTGCTAGTAGTCTGGACTTTTAATTGGATGCTAAAAAAATACCATTTGCAGTAATCAGAAAATTCAATGTTATAAGTAAAAAGAATAATAAACAAGGAGCCATCAAAAAGCTATATTTATTTAAAGAGAAAAGATTAAATTGGCTTACTAGGGAGAGCAGAGTGAATTACGGTAAACTTCCCGAAAGCACCAGGCTCCCATTAACACATTGCAAGTCTCTGTAGCAAGAACCAAAGAACACTTTTCTTCTCTCCCTGTGACTTCAGGAGGATGAACATAGATTGCTCTATTTCCTAAATTTCCCTTTATCAGCCTTTGCCATTTGTCATTATTTTCTACTTTTTTGTTTTAATTTATATTTTTATTTTATTGTCTTCCTCCTTTAAGCTACTTCAGAAACTTTATAGAATAGCTGATTATTAGTGAAAAAAAGTTTCTCAATAAATAGGTTAAATAAATCTTAAATTTGCCTACCTTCTCTATTGTCAAGATCCTACATCATAACCTATTAGCTCTACCTCTCAGTAAACCATTCTCCATTTTCTGTCTTCTTATCCTAACTTTTAACTTATACTACAAGTTAACAAATATGGTGATCCACAACATAATGGCAGATGCCACCCCTAGGATTCATTCATTCATCTTATATTCACAAAGGAGAGATCTGTGCTGGCCACTGGTCTCCTGTACTGGGAGGGTGCCAGCACCTTGGCCTACCGGCCCCATGCCTCACTTACTCACTCTTCACTGGTCTTGGGTATGAACATTAGGTGAAGAGGAGAGGGTCAGGCTGTAGCTCACTGACTAGGCAGTCATCACAGGTAAACTAATGAAATTGGGTACTTTTTGTAGACAAGGTAGCAAAAAGTGGAATGAAGATATGCTTATCAGCACATTACGTGATAAACTGAAATAATTTCCAGTGTAATATCAGGGAAAAAAATCAAAGTGGAAGCAAGGATAATTGCTGTTGACTTTGAATCAGAAAATTAAATTATTAGAAATTGTATTCCAGTAAAGAATGTGGGAATGGCATATGAGTGTCCTAAACACTTTGGATATTCCCAACTTGCACAATATCATCAAGAAAGTGGTAAATAGACTTCCCGAAAATGGACATGTAGGTAGACACACTTAATCTTCTTGCACAACCACAAAAAGAATGACAACTGAATCTCAAAACAAATAACATCCAGAACTGTCAGAAAATTGGACTGTATGGAAATCCAACAACCAAGGATTTAAAGAAGCCACAATCATCCAGATGGGTACCTTTTATAGGGAGTCAAAGCAGCTCTACCTAATAATAGAAACAAATACTGGGAGGCTGCCAAAAAAAAGGAGACAAAGAAATATGGCCCAAATGAAAGAAAAGAACAAAACACCAGAAAAAGAACTAAACGAAATGGAGATAGCCAACCTATTAGATGCAGTGGTCAAAACAGTGGGGATCAGGATGTTCAGAGAAATCAGTGAGTACTGCAAAAGCATAAGAGAAGAAATGAAGTGAAATAAAGAGAAAGCCACAGGAAACCAACAATGAACAGAAGGAAGCGGGGATTCAAATCAATGATTTGGGCCATAGGAAGAAATAAACATTCAATAGGAACAGAATAAAGACACAAGAACTCAAAAAAATGAGGAGAGTATAAAGAGACTCTGGGACATCTCCAAAAGTGCCAGCATTCAAATCATAGAGATGCCAGAAAGAGAAGAGTAAGAGTGAGAAATTGAAAATGTATTTGACAAAGTAATGAAAGAGAACTTCCAAATAGACAAACACATCCAGGAAGTACAGACAATCCCAAACAAGTTGGGTCCAAAGAGGACCACACAAAGACACATCATAATTAAAATGTCAAAGGTTAAAGACAAAGAAAGAATCTTAACAGCAACAAGAGAAAAGCAGAGAGTTACTTATAAAGCAGAGTGTTACCTACATAACACTGTCAGCTGACTTCTCAAAAGAAACATTGCAGCAAGAAATGCCTGGCAAGAAGTATTCAAAGTCATAAAAGGCAAGGACCTACATCCAAGATTACTCTATCCAGCAAAGCTATCATTTAGAATGGAAGGGCAGGTAAAGTGTTTCCCAGACAGGATAAAGCTAAAGGAGTTCATCATCAACAAGCAATTATTACATGAAATGTTAAAGGGACTTATCTAAGAAAAAGTAGATCAAAACTATAAACTGTAAAATGACAACAAACTCACAACTACCAACAACTGAATCTAAAAAAAAAAAAAAAAAAAAAAAAAAAAAAAAAAAAAAAAAAAAAAAAAAAAAAAAAAAAAAAAAAAAAAAAAAAAAAAAAAAAAAAAAAACAAAAAAACAAAAAACCAACCTAAGCAAACAACTAGAACAGGAACAAAATCATAGATATGGAGATCATATAGAGGGTTATCAGCTGGGAGGGGAACAGGGAAGAATGGGGGGAAATGTGCAGAGATTAAGAAGCATAATTGGTACATACAAAATAGACAGGGGGAGGTTAAGAACAGTATAGGAAATGGAGAACCCAAAGAACTTATATGCACAACCCATGGACATGAACTAAGGAGGGGATTGCTGGAGAGAAGGGAGATACTGGGCAGAGGGGAACAAAAGGGGAAAATTGGGACAACTGTAAGAACATAGTCAATAAAATATACTTAAAAAAAGAAAATGGCAAATAATATTGTAATAGTGTTGCTCTTTGCAAAATGGTATGATCTGTCTGGCATGATAGAAATATCTGAGAGGACAGTTCTGAATGTCTCTCTGCTAATGGCATGTACCTTGTTCCATTAATTACTATCTGCTCCACATCCAAGACCTTTGTAGATTTCTTTTCTCAGTGATTCCTAGTAGAGTATAGAAGCAAGAACATCTCTTTGCACTGTGTCATGTGTTTCTTTATGGCCTCAAAAATAACTAAGATTCAAAGGCCAACTTTGTAACCTCTTTTCAAAAGCATTTGTGAGTCTACAGTTAGAACAGTAATCCTGCATTCCTGAAACAGCACATACCTAGTTCGGTTCATTATAGGATCAGTACTCTCTTCCCTGCCTTCTTGGATTTCCATAAAACTTGCTATGAGTGTAACCAAGTCAACATGGAATACTACTTGAAGAAAGTCAAGCAGATAAAACTATTGATAACTGCATCAAGTAAATTGATAATGTGCTCCAACCTAAGCTCATTAATTGAAAAGCACCAACGCTTTTCTTAAATCTTTGGTTGTCATCTTGATAGTTAGTAACCTGGCTAAAAATTATCATACCTGGGAGGAGAGCAGAAGTTGTTTTATTGGAGCTGCAGACAGATACACTGAATACTAGCTGAATTTTTTCCAAAGTGTAATATAAACCCTTATATTACTAATAATAGCAAGATTAATATAAATACTATGAAAAAATATTAACAATAACAGCTTAATGCAGAGAAACATACTTATACCAAATCACAAACCCACAGAGTCAGATATAAAACTTAATTTCATCTGATCCAAATCACTAATGACAAATTCATATGTCTTCTCCCAAACACACTTGCTAAAGTAATGGTCAACTGTAACACAGGAGCTCCAAATCGGGGAGTTGCTTAAGTGCTTATGATATTCCAAGAAAAACCAGCTGTAGGACTAGCAAATGCGGGCATGCTGTGCTCACATTACTGGTGAGTGCACTGATGGCAGCAGGTTGGTGCGAGGGAGACCGCATCTCCTCCAGTCTGAAGCTTGTTATAAGGGGTCTCAGAGGAAGGCAGCATGGGTCCAGTTTGCACAAACCTACATGTAGCCCGGAGCTACATTACATCAGTGTTTATGTGCAGAAGGAAAAGGTCAAGACGCGGTCACAGGACCAGAAGCCACACCCAAAAGGAGGTAAGGAGGGAGTTACAGTCCATTCTCAAAACAATACATATTTTTTTCTGGCTAAGGTTTCCCTGGCCAGAAAAGTGGGTTGGTTGTCTTTATAAGACTTCTGTAAGGTTTCCCAACAGGATGCTCTCAAGCTTGCTGACTTACAGGGACTTAACCCTTCCCAGAAGTAGCTTATGAAACAAAAAGTATAAAACATTATCTTGTTCCTGATGCATGAAACACACTAAAATTCGCTTTCCTCTAAGGTATATTTCTTCTAGAAATTTAAATGTATGTATCTTTTAAATTCCATATTTAATTTCTAAAGATAAATGGGTGAAAATATACATTGTCACCAGTGGCCACTGGTGGTGCTGCTGAAACCCTGCTGTGAGAAAGCCACAGACTGGACACCCTCCCACAATTATTTCTGGACTGTGCCAAGATTACTGACATGAAAATAAGCTACTTTTATGGCATCAGTGATATTTACAATTAGCAACTAACTCTTTAAAGCCAGAAGCTTGCTATATCTTTTGGTATTAATATCATTAAAGGTTTTGGTGTTAATATTAATAAAGGTTTTTTGCCCCCTTTGTTAAGATATAAATGATATACGAGGTCTGTTCATAAAAAGTCCAGCCATTGTTAATATAAGAGAATGGTTTGTGCATCATTGATGTAACCTGGCAGCCAAGGAGAGTGGACTTGAATGCTCATGTGTGAACAATGATGACTTCACTGTACTAGTCAGTGGGGTTGGTAGATGCCATTGAGTGAGCATGTGTACTGTGTGCTCATCACATTCAAAATGACTAAGGGAGTAGAATAATGAATCTGTATCAAATTTTGCATTAAGCTTGTACATTCCTTTCCAGAAACTATCTCAACAATTCAAAAGGCCACAGCTATGGGCAACTGGTGATTGGCAGCTTCATTGCAATAATGTGCCTGCTCATGCATCACATCTGATACGGAGTTTTTTGGCAAAATCAGCCAGGTAGGGGGGCTGAATCACCCAGGTGTCTCAGCCCCCCTACATACCATATTTGGCACATGGTGACTCCTATTTTTTTTTTCAAAGCAAAAATAACTTTTCAAAGGGAAGAAATTTCAGACCATCTATGAGATTCAGGAAAATAAGACAGCTGATGGAAATTGGGAGAATGATGTGAGGTCCCAAGGTGTCTACTTTGAAAGGTACTGAGGTATCATTGTCTTATGTACAGTGTTTCTTGTATCTTGTATCTTCTTCAATAAGTGTCTCTATTTTTCATATTATATGGTTAGTTCCTTCTGGACCTCATATAACATTGTATAAGTTTAAGGTGTACAATGTGATATTTGATAAAGACAACATTAGATTTTAATTGAAGATAATATAACAAAAACAAATAAATAACAAAAACAAAAAAGTTAATGAGCTCAGAAGTCAGGTAGACCATCCATCTTCCTGCCCTTTGACTTTGGAGATGATTCACAACCTCCCTGAATCTTGGGTCCCCC
Organism: Anoura caudifer; assembly: GCA_004027475.1. Taxonomy (NCBI): domain Eukaryota; kingdom Metazoa; phylum Chordata; class Mammalia; order Chiroptera; family Phyllostomidae; genus Anoura; species Anoura caudifer. The sequence goes on along the minus strand of PVKU01000065.1, from coordinate 276,530 downwards.
TACAGGGATTCAGTCAACACTATATTTTATTCTGCTTTATTTCTTCCACCATGCACAAATCCTGATGAAAACTTTTCTGAATTAACAATACATTACGATCAGTACACTAATTAGCAGTTCTCCTGCAAACTACATGTTAGAGTAGAAATTAATTACCTTTTATCTTCTGTGGTAGGCTGTATATCAGCTTCCCAAGTATGCCTGTGTTCTAATCCCAAGAACCTGAGAATATGCTACCTTGCATGACAACAAAGACCTTGCAGATGTCATTTGGTTAAGGATCCTGGGAGGGGAAGAGTATCCTGGATTGTCCATGTGGAACCAACATAATCACAAGGCTTCTTAGAAGAGGGAGGCAGGCGGATAAGAGGAAGAGAGAGAAGGAGCTGTGCAGATCAAAGTAGGGATCAAAGAAAGAAAGATTCGAAGATGCTACACAACTGGCCTTAATGAAGGAAGAAACCACCAGCCAAGGAATGAAGGCAGCCTCTGCAGGCCAGAGAAGGCAAGAACACAATTCTCCGCTAGAGCATCCAGAAGAAATGTGGCCCTGCTAACGCCGTGATTTTAGGATCTCCAACCTCCAGACTATGGGATGACACATTTGCAGTATTCTAGCCACCGAGTCTGTGGTAACTCATTACAGCAGCAACATATCTTTCTAACACTAATTCCACTCAAATAATTGTACCCTGGGTGACACAGCACACTGCACAGTGGGGGGTTAATTCCTTTGGAAAGCAATTGGCAATGTATGTCAACAGACTGAAAATGTTGCATCATTGCACCCGGCCATACCACTTCTAGGACTCTGTCCCAAAGAAATTGTCATAAATTTGGGCAATACTCATTCTGGTACTATTTATATTTACAAAAAACAAAAAAAGAAAATAACATAAATGTCCAATGATATGGGTATGGCTATATAAGTTGTGTAGCATAGTAATTGTGTATAAGACATAGAGCAATTTAACAAATATGCAAAGAAATGTTAATTACATGGCAAACTGTGGAATAATAAGAATAATGATAATAATACACAACTTGTATGTGAAGTACATCCATGCTACATTTTTAAAAAATGCCTGGTGGGAAGAAAAAAATCAGTAAAAATACCATAAAATGTAGAGAATGGTTATCCTCTAGATGAGTAATTTTTATTTTTCAAACAAATATATTTATAAATTTCCCTATAATGAAAATGTATTACCTTTATAATAAGTAAAAAGTAATGTTATACTACGTTGTTAATTCACACCGCAATTCAATATGGAAACAAACTGCTTATGAAAAAGGGACCTTCAACATTTAACAGGGAACAGCTAATTTAAAAGGAATCAAAGACGTTCACTCCAACAATAAAACCAGGTCACCATCCTCTCTCTGGAAGGAGCTTGTGCACAAGCCTGTGGATGGCCCTGGCTCTCATCCCAACAGGGCTTGCGTTCATGAGACTGATAGGACTGTAATAAACAAATAAACAGTTCTTAATGGGGTCATGCCCAAGCACTTGTAGAGGTTATGCCTCTGGTGGCTGAGCACAGAGAATGCAAGCAAGAGCACCAACCCCCAAGTCTTTCGTAGAAAGGAGTTTGATTGCACAATTTACAAGCTGCAGCCTGAGGACTCAGTTTATACTTAGCACAGTTCTAGGGGATGGCTGTCATCCTCCCGGAAGCCCAGGGCAGCTAGTGGTCACTACCTACAACCCTCTCTCTCCTGCTAGCTGCAACAGTGAAACTAAATTGCTGGTATCTCTCTGAAAATAGCTTGTCCACACATCTAGTGCCCCAACTTATACAAATGCCACCTGAGCACCCTCTCCGATAGGCAGCAGGGCTTCCATCACAAGTCCCATGGGACTATAGCAAGCGTTAATAAACTGCAAGCAGGGTGGAGCAAAAGCAGTTCTCAGAGGGAAGTTTATGGTCGTAAATGCTTATATTAAGAAAAAAGAGAGATTTCAAACACCTAACTTTACTAATAAAATTAAATTAAATTAAAGGAACCAAGAAATAATAATCGGCATGTGAGAAATTGTAACATATTTTTAAGATATAATTGCATGGGAAAACAATGTGTTTCTCATGCGTAACTTCTATGGATAATTAGAGCCATTTACTTCTACATACTCACAATTTCAAAGATTTCAACACTTTTATGTTCAAAATTTTTGGACTATGTATTATATATTTTTGCTCATCATTAGATTAGGGCCAACATACATGATTTATGTGATCATTTGATGTTGGGAACATTACTTGAACTCAAAATTTCTACTATAGTTATTACCCAAGTTGTTTGTGGGGGTCAAATGAAATATATCAGAACAGCTTCAAAACTGAATTATCCTATAAAAAATTAATGTTAGCTATTACATCCTAAATGATTTAAGGTTATTATTATATACATCAGTGTTTGTTAGATGCTGAAATAAATGATGGCTTGTGAATTGTCTAACTACTCAGTGTTTTTGTGACTTCTGGAATCTTTTTTTTAGAATTTAGGCTGCGTTATTAAATAAGTAACAGGAACAAAATGAATCTCAGCCATAAACAGTAGGTTAGTCTGTCTTATTTCATCAAGAATTACGGTACTGAAGTCGTTGGACACTGGTAATGGTTTAGACCCAGAGGCCGATAGAAGCTGAACATAGAGGAGCGAAATTCATGTGTGTGTGTGGACATGCCTTGTTTTATTGTGCTTTGTTCTATCACACTTCTGCTTTTATAGACCAGAGGCGTGTGGCAACCCTGTGTCGAGCTGCACATCTATCACCATCTGCTGGAGGCTCAAATGATGGTTAGCACTTTTTAACAGGAAAGTATTTTTAAGTAAGGCAGGTACAGGTTTTTTTGGGCATAATGCTATCCCTGCACAGTTAATAGACTATGATATAGTGTGAACATAACCTTTATATGCACTGGGTAACCAAAAATCCATGTTACTCACTTTATTGTGATAGTTCCTTTATTGCCGGGGTCTCAAACCTAACCCTCAGTATCACCACAACAGGCCTGGGCACATGTACACACCCTCTGTTCCCGCTTATTATCCATGTTTTCATTACATCAAATGGGCAGATATTCTGTTTTTTAAAGAGTCAATATTTTATTTTTTGCACAACTAAAACTTTGATCATCAATCTTAAATTGTACTCTCATATAAGAGAAAAATGTACAATCTGATTTCCCATCCTGTAGGAATTTCTTCCTCCCCAAGCCTCCCAAATTTGGTTCTTGAATTTTTTTATGTACACATGGGCTCATTTCTGAGAAGAGACACTATGAGAAAAATGAAACAGTCACTGACTTCTCAAGAATATTGTATTTGCACTTCCTGAGTCATTTTGATTCATACAGGTAAGAGTCAGGGTTTAAATTGGGCAAGTTCTGGCTGGGCAAGTGACACTGTTCCTAAAATGGAACATGGAGAACGGGGGTGTGCCAATAGTGCAAAATGACTCATCATCGGCCACAATTAGACTCTCGGTCGCCTGCCAAGTGCTTGACAGACTGGGCCCAGAGCTTCACGGCCCCTGTTAAGGGCACCCTTGACTTCTGGTAATCTGCCTCAGCCACTGAAGACTATTGATCCTGTCTCCACACATGTCCATGTTAACAGGCTTGTCCTCAAGTGTCCCCACGGACATCACAGACCAACTAGACCAGTTAAATAAGCAGGTTGCGTCCTATTAATACTTTCTCTCTTCCAAGTTAAAGAGTTGGACACCACCAACCGAGGCAAGTTTTAATTTGTTCTTAAAATAGGACAAACATCTCTAGTTGCCCCACGCATATGAGTCCCTGTACTTGACAGTGATTCAGCAATATAATTGGTGTCAAGACAGACAGTGGTCCAGGGCAAGACTGAGAGAGAAGAAAAAAAATCACAGGCGAGACAAAACAGGCCACATACACTTAGCAATCAATGAATTTAAACCCCTGATCTATCACTTTTTAGCTATTTGTAATTAGCCATCAAAAGGGAAATATAAAATAAAGATATTCAGTTCTTAATATTTTAATTTTCAAAATATAGAAAAGTCTTCAATTACAGTACATTAGCACTTCTAGCAGCAATTTATATGTAATTTGCATAATGATAAATTTTTAACCTGGACAACATAGATAAGAAAACTTTATTAATTTTTGTTTTGATGAAAATGAGCAATAGAGCAGAGTGACAGATTTTATTTTTTCTTCGAGCACATAGGAGAAAACAGAAGGGCCAAGGGTCCTTGTTTAGTTTGATAGGGCAATTCTACAAGTACTTACACTGGTTAGGAACATAGAATATCAAGTACCACATTACTACTAGGACAAGAAACATCAACTAAGACAGCGTTATGTTTTTCTTCCTAAGATTACTTTCACAAGACAGCAATATTTACAAAATTTCAGACTCTTCAAAGTTCACATTATTCAAATTATATTTCTAAGGAGACCAGGACAAGTTGGTATATTAATAATATTCACAGAAGTCTTCACACTGCACAGGGAACAAGTTGACATTTTTGCACACGTTCTCCATTACAAGCAAAAAGCAAGCCTGTAAGTGTCAGTTTGCCAGCCAGCTAAATGCAGAAAGGAATTAATAGGGTTTTACTCAAACACAGTGAAATAAGCGTACACAAAATGCCCACTGGAAAACAATACAAGGAAATAGAAATCAATCTCTGTTTTTCATTTTTTTGGCTTTTGTTTGCTGACATGTTATAAAACTCAAACTCCAGATAAATAATGAAGATAAATTTCAACAATTTTCACTGAGTGGCCTGTGTCCCTCAGGACAGCACTGGCTTTATAGGCAATGCTTCCCACTGTTTTCCAGCTGAGTCTGCTTCAAGGGCGGACTGTGTTTCATTCCTTTTGCCCTGCGCCTGCAGCACCACGCACACTGGACACCCGCCATCAGTTGATGAGAGAGAACCCAGGAGTCCATTGTTCTCAGTGCCTCTGAATGCCTCCTGTGACAGTAATGTAAACTTTCATCATTTTTTTCAGGTACTGTGCATTAGGTTTGCCCTCTCTTTAAGGGAACTTAACTCTGTTTCCCGGCCTGTTGCTCTGTGAATGTAATACTTTATTGTTGTGGAAACAAGATGAATCCTTCAACCCTTATTATTATGGGTGAAGAGAGGTGCAATCGATATTACACCTGCATCCCCATAAATCTTCCAAGATATCTGTGAGGGGGTCAGACAGACAGACAGCCTTGGGGCAATGCCCAGCCCCCAGTGGAGAAAGGGAGAGCTGATGTACTTTGTCTAAGAACATGTCTCCTTCTAGCCCTTACCCCCAATATCTGGAATAAACAGGGGGCTCCAGGAACCCACCTTCTCCAATGCTCTACTCAAAGGCTTACCCCACTACCTCCCTTGGGTCCACACTGTTCACTTTATCCCTGTTCATTAAAACTATCTCAAAAGAACTATCTCAAAAGCCTCAAACCCCAAGGTCTTCCCTCACACCCACATTGTCATTTCATGGCCTCCACACATCCCGAGTTCTGTCCATGCCTTCCACCTCCCCCCAGATACCAAGATCTTTCTACGGTGCTGTCCAAATTCAAAGCGAGTCATAGAGGACAAATCTCCTCTGTCATCCTCTTCTCCAAATGTTTCTTCACCTCTTTGTTCCAGCAGAAGCCTAGTCTCAGGGGGCCATTGTGTAGCCTGCATCCATCTCCAACAGTGGCCACATCCCCTGGACTTAGAAGGGGAATAAGTGTCCTCCCTGCCCGCCTGACCCTCCACACTGCTTTCAGGCCATCCTCCCCTTAATTCTGAACCTGTCGTCTGTTGACCCCAAGTCATTCCTCCTCATTTTCCAAAGGGTCTCTTGGTTCACTGTCACTCACCCACTTTTGGTCCTAACCCTTGGTAATTTCAATATAATTGTATATGAAAACTCCATCACTGGATCCATTTTCATGATGAGGGCATAAGATCTCGCCATCACCATCGTTTACAGAGCTGTTCTCCCTCCATGACCTCAGGTGTGTACGTCCCACTCTCCACACTCTAACGTTTTGAGCCAACTATCCTTCCACCTACTGATGCCTACAACCATTGGTTCTTCCTTCTCAGTCTCTTTACTGTTCCTCGCCTTCATGGTGGTTGCATGGCCCTCCTTACCAGCTGAAATTCCACAGCAACCCCTGGCCTCCACCCTTTACTCTCTCATCCCTCTCTCCCCATGTGCTCCCCCAGGGTGTGCAAACCACAATCAGGTGAAAGCCAATTCGAGGACTTCCCTCCCTACGTCCTCTTTAAATCGATGGCCATAAATCAAGTGGCTCCTTTAAGCTGCCCAGCAGTCAAAGGGCACCCCACTCTCCAAAATGACACAATCTCTCCTCCCAAATTCCCACACCTTATTCCCCGTTCTCACTCCCCCCCCCGCCTTCCTTCCTATTTCTCTGAGAAAATTGAGGCAACCAGTAAAGAACTTTCGCAGACTCCCACCATTGCTGTGGCCCACCCATCAGCAATATATCCATCCACTCCTGCTTTCTGCCTGCTCCCAGAGCTGCTGTTATCTAAGCCAGCCCAACCCCTGGTTACCAGATCGCAGCTACAAGCAGTTTTACATGTACAACTCATGCTGGTATTTCCCAACTGCAGGAAGCTTCTAAAAGAATATGAAAAGGGCATTTTATTACAGTTTGCTGTTACAGTTTGCTCTACAGTTAGAGGAGATTTTGCTATTTTCTTAGACAACGGATTAAAGAAAGACGTATGTGAACATTACGACAGACCAGGGACAGCCGTGGAGTAAGGGAAAGACTGTTAGTCCATATTTTAAATGCTAGTTGAATTAAATAACCTTGAGAAATATCTAGAGTCATAAAACCTTGAGTTTGAATCATAATTCTGCCACCAACTGGCTTTATAATTTGAGTAAATGATTAAATAGCAAAGGTATGCAGTTTCCTGTATATGGCAGCTCTACCACCTGTTTTATGGAAGACGAGATATATTGTGTCATGTAAAATGTACCGGATATATTAATACATCTTTTCCCTGTTTGTTTTTTTTTCCTATTTCCATTTGTTATTTTTAATATGTAAGACATTTACGTATTTATAAAGTTAAAAACGTTGTAGTCACTTTCCTACTGTGGGAGGCAGAAAAACTCACCCCCCCCACCTGCTGCATGCTCACCAAAGATGCCCATATTGCCGTCTTCAGAACCTGTCAGTACATCGCCTTACATGCCAAAGGAGACAACTGATGTGATTAAGGATTCTGACACGGACAGATTACCTTGCATCATCTGGGTGAGCCCAATACAATCACAAGCTTTCTTAAAAGTAGAAAAGGGAGGTAGAAGAGTGAAGCAGAGGAAGATAAGACCACAGAAGAGAAGGTCAAGGTGACCCGATGGGAGAAAGACTCAACCCATTGTGCTGGCTTTGAAAATGGAAGAACAGTGTCTAGGAATGTGAGCTGCCTTAGGAAGCTAGAAAAGGCAAGGAGTTCTGTTCTGCTCTAGAGCTTCCAGAAAAGAACCCAGCTCTGCTGGTACCTGATTTTACCTCAGTGAGACTCTTTCCAGAACTCTGACCCAAGAACTGTCATATGATAAACTTGTGTTATCTTTAACCACAAGATTTGTGACAATTTGTTACAGCAGCCATAAATATCTAATGCATGTGCTTATCAAGTCCAACTCTTTCCTTAACCCCTATCCTGCCCTGCTGTTATCAATACCCATATTCCCCCTTTCTGCTTATCCTTCCTGTGAACATACATTTTAAGTAAACAAATACATGTATTTACCCTAATTTTTATTTCTTTCTTACGTGAAGGTTTCTATGCTGTATACCTAGGCATGTCTCACTGACTGCCTATTTTCCATCACCTGTCCTTGCAATACAATGCTGTTTTCTTTTTCAGTGTATTATTTGTTAACCTAAATGAATCGTTTCAACATTTTAAAAACCATTTCATCACAAACAATAAGCTTAGTGCCGTGCTTGGAGTACAGTAAGTATTTCTTTTTAGGGGGTAGCTATAAAGTGATGTCATGTCAAGTTAATACACTGTAAGTTTTCAACTACCAGGTGGCACCTAAGGGGTTAATTTATTAAAATCAATTGTCTGCACTATCGGTTTGCTAAGTTGTAAATTAATTTGCAAGTGAATTATTTATGACTCCATGGTTACATATACTATATTAGTTTCTATCACTGCTTGTGCTTTGGGGCCCTTATTTTACATGAAGTAAAATAAGGGTAACTTGAACACAAGCACCGAGATGCCACGACAGTCAATGTGATAACAGAGATAAGATAGGAATGGGCAGGTAGGGCACATAGCATCGCTCTGCTGGACAAAAGGGAGGACAGCATGAGATTCCACAACTACTCAGAACAACAGCACTTTAAACCTTATGAATCAATTATTTCTGGAATTTCCCATTTAATATTTTCAGACCAGGTTTGCCCATGAGTAACTGAAACCATAGAAAGCAAACCCACAGATAAGAGGGACTACTGTATTTACTAAGATTCTTGACAGTGTGCCTCTCTGAATTCAGGGCTGGGTGCTACTTTGTGAGCCCTCTGTAACCCTGGCCTCTCCAGTATAGGAAAAAAGTAAGCATTAGGTTTACCCAAAGTTAACCAGGACCTGATTCTCCAGGCCCTACAGGTATCAGCCTCATAGCAGAATAAGAGGACACTAAAGAGGTTCTCAAGGTATTATGGCTGCCACACAGGACAAAGCTTGGGACAGCTTTTTAACAAACGTAGTCTCTCTCTCCCTCCCTCTCTCTCTCTCTCACTTCTATGGTGTTGTCTGTGCATGGAGAAATAAAACATAAATGCAAAACAGTGCTAACAAGTATTTGTGAGTTATGGAGATTAGAATGAAACCCCTACTAACAAATGAGTCATAGAGAGAGGCTCTCACACAGTCACACAGATTCAACTTTTAGCAACTCTGGGCACCACCCACTGCTGACTTTGGCTACAGAAGGGCCAATTCCAAACACACCTCAGTATGCTAATGGCAACAGAAACTTGAGACATCACTAAGGGAAAAAAGTATCCTAGGACATCTTAATTATCCTTCATTTCTTCAGATAATGAATTGAATAAAAGATGTGAGTATTAGAAAAGAAAAGTCTGTCTTTATTTGCATGTAGCTTGATTGTATACACAGGAAAACACCTATAGATGAGCTATTGATATATAAATGAATTTAGCAAGGTTGTTGGATGTAAATGTAATATACAAGATTATTTTTATTTCTACATAACATCAATAAACAATTAGTAATTAATATTTAAAAATAATACCAAAAATAGTTTAAAAAAACAAACACCTAAGAATAAACCTAATGAAATAGATGCAAAACTCCTACACAAAAAAACTACAAAACAAGTAGAGAATTTTAAGAATTGTGGATCCAAAGACTAACATGAAAAGATAAACTATGTTTATGAATTTGAAGACACTATCTTGCAAAGCTAATAATTCCCTGTAAAGTCAAGGCAATCCCAACCAAACTTCCGCATGTTATTTTTGTGTGTTTCGATGGGACAAGTTGGCCCATCACAGCCCAGAGTGAGGATTCACAGTACAGCCCCTTCCTGTCGGTGTGATGTGGGCCCAGTTACCTAACGTCTTAGCCTCACCCTCACGGCGGTAAAATGGAGATAATACCTCCTGCACAGGGTTCCTGTGAGGATACAATGGCCTTACTTACATAATATTGTTCATAGTTATCTTCTGCTTCTGCTTCCTATTCAATCTTCTTTCTCCTTCAGGAAACTGTAAGCTCCCTTGAAGATAGGGACAGGGTTTTGCTGACAACTATAAGCCCAGTGTAGATGCTCAACTCATCTGGCTCATAGCAAATAAGGTTTCCTATATATTTCCCCTTAAGCTCAGAATCAGTCCTAGAGCCTAAGGCAGGGCTGATGTTGAAGTTTAAGACCAAATGACCTCAGCTGGGGAAAAACTCTGAGGTCCAAGTAGGTCCATTACATATCGGAGACCCTTTCTATACACTGATTAAGAGATAAAATTATATACATATATACATATATATTTCAGTTTAATGAAACCTATTGGAGAGAACGTGTTATTTTTGAGAACTTCTCTACTGAGCTCTCGGGGGTGCTAGCGCTAGAGAGCAACAGTAAGACGTGAGATGGCAAAGATGGAGGTTCAAAGAAAGAAGCTCTTCCTGAAGTATTCTGGGACCTCAGCAGAAGAAGTTAACGGAGAAGAGGAAGGAAGGGTAGGCTGGGTAACTGGTGCTTGGCCTGGGCCATGAGCACTGTCTGAGGGGTTTAATGTATGGCAGAGGGTGCAGCAGCCAAAACGGGCATAAGCAGTGACAGCCCTTCCCAAGGGGCTGACTAATGGACCAGGGCTCTAGCCAGGATATGGGACAGTGTCTGAGGATGACTGTCCAGAGGGGGAGTCAGGACTCTGGTCCTGTAAATTAGATCTCAGCGTAGAAATCTAGTCACAACACAAAAGAGGTTCAGCAAACCCGACGCTACCAATACTGGGGATAAAGGAAAGAGCAACAGACTAAAGATGCTCAGGATGCAGGTCTCATCTTCAGCACACCTAAACCAGACTGATGGCCACAAATGCCTCACCCTAATCCTGGGTGCACACGAAGAAGCTCTGAGTGTGCTTTTCAAAGTGATTGGAATTAGGTCAGAGGTGGGCGGAGCTGAGCTGATAGTAAAAGGCTTCAGCCTCACAGCTACAGGGGCTAGGAGGCCAGGGCTGAAAGAGAGCATGGGCCACGGGTGGCTCCACTGGCCGCAGAAGCAGTTTAAGTAGGAATCCTGGAGCCTGCAGGGTAGACCACTGCTCCAAGATCTAAAGAGAAATATTTGCCTAGATTTGAAGCACGTTTCTTTGATTTCATTTTGGACTTTGAGAGTCAAGATTAGAGAGGAAAGAAACCAAGAAAGACATGTGACCTTAGGCCAGAAGGACAAAGAGTGTCTGTCCTTGCAGATCCCAGGTACATGGTAGTATGTTTGCACACAGAAGAGCTTGTGAGAAAGAGAAATTGCCAAAGTGTTCGTCTGCAGTTCTACTTTGTGAGCTTCTAACAACAGTCTGTCAAAGAATTGGAGATTCCACGTTGACAGGTAAGGAAACGGATGGAATAGTTATGGCATTCCTCAGGTCACGTGACTAGTAGCACTCAGGGGCTTTCTGAGTTTATGACAATTTCTAGAGATTGAGATTTCCTTGTTTTTCATTACTATATAATCACTCTAAAAATCAAGAGTGCTAGACTGCTTTCACACCGTTCTCTGTGCTCCTTTATAAACTTGCTCACCCCTCAGGTAAAAATCACATCCCAAAGTATAATCATCTGGTGTGGCAACGCTCCAGGTCAGGGGCTGTGCTTTCTCTTTACAACGTCCTAGCAGCCTGCAAGGTAATCGACTGGCAGGCCTCTGATCATGGTAGAGTAACTTGAAATATTTAGGCTCCAGAATACTTTGGCTGCCGTGTGGCTATATATATTTTTAAGTGAGACTTACTTCCATAGGGCACAACACATCATTAAATATTAGAAAAATTTCACCAATATTCCCACAGTCCACCGTGCAGAACATTCAGACTGTCAATGACCTCCACTCCCTCTAAGTAAAGAACAGCATTGGTGTATCAATAAAAATGCAGACAATGAATGATATCATTGACCACATGCCCTGGAAAAGAGCCTTGAGGTGGGGATTTGCTTGTGTAAAGTTTGTTGGGGAGGAATCCTGAGGGCACCCATGAGAGACTGCAAGACGCAGGAGAGGGTTGAGGAGGATTGAACTGTGATGCATTTGTAATCACAGGGGCCTCTGCCAATCCCACGAGAAGCTCTGGAGCTGGGGTGGTCCTTGAGAAATGTTCCAAGTTTGGGCAAGGGAGCTGGGCCTGTATCCACAACATCACACAATCTTTAGATGCAAGCTGATTTGGGCATGACCTGGGGAGAGGCAGCTTCCTTCAGTCCTTGGAGGGCAGTTCTTAGGGAGGAACTTGGCTGCGAGCATCAGCCAGCAACAGTCCTGGCAGCTGGAGGAGTGAGTGTGCTGGTCCTGAAGGGAAAGGCTTCTTCAAGATGGTTGCCTTGGCAATATAAATGGGTGATGCATTTTCACGACCAACTCTTTGCAGTATGGAATCACATCTTATTTATCCATATCTAACCGACTGGCTGTTCTGATGCGCTTTGCAAAGAGTCAGCTTCAACAAATATTTGGATAAAATCTGCCCTGCTATTGGTATGTTGCTATATTATTATTTCATACTCTGTATGATACTAATAATGATGATACATGTCATTGTGTATTTGTGCAAACTGTTAGAATTTACAACACCAAGTGTGAACCCCAGTGTAAACTATGGACTTTGGGTGATCCTGATGAGTCAGTGTAGGCTCATCGGCTGGAGCAAATGTCCCAGTCTTGGGCAGACGTCGATAATGCAGGAGGCTGTGCATGTGGGGGGCAGGGTGTCTATGAGAAATCCCTGTACCTTCCTGTCAGTTTTCCTATGAATTTAAAAACGTTCTACAAAAATTGCCTTTAAAAGATATCTCTGGGCATGTGTATTAGTTTGTGATGTCTGCCATAACAAAATATCACAGCCTTGGTGGCTTCAACAAGAGAAATTTATTATATTTTCTCACTACTCTGGAGGCTGGAAGCCTGAGATCAAGGTGTCATGGGGCTGGTTTCTTCTGAGGCTTCTCTCCTTTGTTTTCAGATGGCTATCTTCTCCCTGTGTCTTCCCATGATCCTTCATTTGTACTGGCATGTGACCTAAAGTACTCTTTTTATAAGGACACCAGCCATATTGAATTAAGATACACTCTTATGACCTCTTGTTGATTTAATTACTTCTAAAAAGGCCCTTTCTTCAAGTACAATTCAGTCATGTACATGCTGAGGTATGGGGGTTAGGATGTCAACCTATGAATTTTAGGGAGCACAGCTCAGCCTATACAGCACATGAGAAGGGCTCATGCGTTTATTGCCATTTTATTGACAGAGAAACTGAGACAGGGAAGTTGAATGGCTTGAATCACAGCACATCTTACCTATCTCAATGGGTTATCTTCTTAGCTGTACTGTCCACGTAAAAACATCTCTCCTCAATGGAATGCTTTGTACACTTTTAATTGTTTAGCGTACAGAGGGCAGTTACACTAATCTTTCATTAAACTTACTTTGGATTGTGAAATTAAGTGACTAAAGTCATCCAAGAATGGAACGTATCTCTTCCACAAGTTGTTACTCTGAAATTATTGTTATTCTATATAACACTCTTTGTTCTCTTGCACCTGGATCCAGATGCAGTTATAATTTTTATTCCTGAAGCAGATTCCTTGCTCCAAAACCTTCTCCCCTTGTCTGCCCTACGACCAGGCCAGCCTGCTAGAAGAACAATGGAAGGCCACCTCTGAATCTTGTTCATGGACCTATTGAAAGTTCTGACACATAAGTTCTTCATTTCACTTCTCTAGTCTGTGCCACTAGCCCTCTTGTGCACAGAGCCAAAAGTACCTTCAAAAATAATGCTTTTCCATACTCATGCTCCCATCCCTGGACAAATAGGGTATTGGGAAAAGGGAACTAACATTTTTTAAGAATAAAAATTAATCCTCACTTGAAGGTATTTTTATTGATTTGACAGAGAGAGTAAGTGGGGAGAGAGAGAAATTGTCATGAGAGAGAGACATCCATTGGTTGCCTCCCGTACATGCCTCACCAGGAGGCAAACCTTCAACCTACATATGTGCCCTGACCAGGGGTCGAACCTGGAAACTTTTGGTATATAGGACAATGCTCCAACCAACTGAGCTACCCAGCCAGGATGGAACTAACATTTCTGAAGCGTCTACCATGTGCTAGACACTGGGGCAAATGCTTTCATAGACATATCTTCCTTACTCTCCATAATAGCATAAGGTATGTTTTATATTACCATAAAATGGATGACTGCTGGGGACTAAATAAATTGTCCATGTCACCCCCAAGAGTACGAAAGGAACAGAATTGAAACACACATCCGGATGTCTCCAAAACCTGTCTTTTCCTACCGGCCCACACTGCTTATGTATCACCATCAGCGCTGCTCTAGGCATCCCAGAGCCCAGGCTCAATCCATACCTACCCTACACTAAACCCTCCAGACCCGAAGGCTGAGGTGTTGATGCTCCTCACTCCCTGACTGTTACAGTGCATTTGTGACTCTGAACAAAAGATTCTACCCACTGTCTTAAAATGTCTGCTGTGACTTGATTGCTTCCTATTTAATGAGTTTCAGCATTACCCATTTTATCAGCTAAAATCTTTCCTTTGCTGACTCATCCTACCCTGCACTGAAGGCTGTTAAATCTTGACAGACCCCCTGCTGGAGAAAGTTGCGGGGGAAAATGTCTGGACATGGGTTTCATTCTCTGGTTGCCTCCTTCAGTGGTGCCACTCCTTGACTGGCTGTTTTCCAAAGATCCTGCATCTCTTTGGAAACCAATTCTCCACTCCCTGAGCAGATTGTTAGCTCTTGGAGAGCTGGGTTGGGAAACCAAATATCCGGTATAAGCCACCTCTTCCGTTTGTGATGCAGACTTTCAGCCACACCTTTTAATGGAATTAACTGGAGGTGGGAGGGTGGAGAGAGATGAGAAAATATCACCTGATCACATAATGCAAATGAAAAATGGGTTTCTTAGTGGGAGTACAAACGAGTCACTGAGTTGTATCCAAGATGAGAATTACCAGGAGAGAAAAATTACTAGGCGAAAATTTATCTTCAAGGTGCGTGCCAGGCATGTTATGTCCCTAACCCAATTTATCCCATATATTCTATGGATTTTATTGCCAATTTTGCATTACATGGTAATTTTTAGAAATGCATGTGTCCTGTTATTGCAGAACTAATTAAACTCAGCACCACATTCCCCTTAATATGCACTGAAAAGATGAAGGGCTTAGGAAAATATGGAAAAGAAAGGAGACTAAATGCCCTCCTTGGGGAAGTGTCTGTTCAGGCCCTTTGCCCATTTTTTAATTGGATTGTTTGTCTTCTTGGAGTGGAGTCGTGCGAATTCTTTATATATTTTGGAGATCAAACCCTTGCCTGAGGTATCATTGGCAAAAATGTTTTCCTATGTGGTTGGTTCCCTTTTCCCATTTTGCTAATGGTTTCTTTAGCTGTGCAGAAGCTTTCTAATTTGATGTAGTCCCATTTGCTTATTCTTTCCTTTATATACCTTGCTTTAGGGGACATATCAGTGAAAATATTGCTGTGTGGGATATCTGAGATTTTATGTTCTCCTCTAGGACTTTATGGTGTCATGACTTATAGTTAAGTCTTTTACCCATCTTGAGTTTATTTTTGTGTATGGTGTAAGTTGGTGGTTGAGTTTCATTTTAAATGCTGTGAGCATTAGGAAATTATTAATTTAACCTTGTATACAGTTGCAAATGGATCTACTGATCTAAAGGCAATTATTGGCTTGAATTACATGATGCTATGCAATTTCTAGACCTTGTACTGAGAGAAATAAGAGTCGTTTTTATAATGGCAGGCATCAGGAAGGAAATGTTGGTCAATAAATTAGTGCTCGGGAACTTTTATAAATCTGGAAGTTAGATTCATGTTTCTTACTATGAACAATTTATTTTAATTTCATAAGAGGAACTTAATTTCCAATTGACTGGAAAATTTTATCACTTGAATAATTACTATTTGGTTCAGAAGCAATCCCTGTGTTCCTACACTATCAGTACTTTGAAAGTCCTTGAAAGGTTTTGAAAGCAGTCCTGCAAAGAAGTGCACACTTGTTTATTGGCACGTTTTGTGAAAAGGGGCGACTAAATGGCTTTTATGTTTCTATTTTGATCAAATCGCTCTACCCATAACCGCATGGCCATCTTCAGCCCTGCTAACTGGTTTCCTGTTTAAAATCAAACTGGTGATAGAAATTTCACTGGACATCTCTGAAGGACAGTAGTGCTGTTTGCCAAGTATTTCCAGGTCTCACCTTACCAGTACACAGTAGGACCGCATCTCTGGGCCTCCTGTGTGTCTAATCAATAAATTCAGGTAGACTGATTAAAGGATTGATACACAAGAATGTCGTAGTACCAATGGAAACATCCATCTTAAATGAACTCACGCATGAAGAACTTGTGGATGGTAAATATTTCCATTTTCATTTCTAAAACAACAATGAGAATCTTCTTTTTATACAGTGGTTTAAACAGACATACAACACACACAAAAACAACAATGGTAATACCTACAAGGATAATTTCCCTGTTTCACAAATGAGGAAACGAATGTCCTAGGAGCTAAATTGATTTTACTCAGGGTTTAAAATAAACTAAAATCAAAAACACCTTAAAAAGTCCTCTTATTTCTCTTCTGTTCCCTATCTTTGGGAAACCTGCCACGACTTAACTGTCTCCAAAGCAGATTCAATATTTCTCTTGCCACTCTGCTTCCCCACTCACACCTGCAACCCTACCTCTGAAACCGAATCCAACCCCTGTCCCTCTACATGCCCAGGGTCCACACAGAGTGGTGGGTGACTGAGCCCATGGGGGGCGGAGCCATCCAGCCGGAGAGTGAAAGCTGATCAAGTCCAGCAGGGCCTCAGTAGCCTCAGGCTTTTCCAGAGGTCGTCAAATAGCTTGCAGGTCGAGCCTTAATCTTGCCAAGGTTGTCCAAGAAGCCAAGCTCTTGCAGGTCAGGGGTATGTCACAGGGATGGTAGGTCAAGGGGTCAGTAGAGGCGCTTCTTTAAAGCCTAGTCACCAAATGTTAGCCTCAGCTTTTCCTCAGGAAACACTTTCACACCCAGAGCTTACGTGTTGCTCCAGGCAACAAGAGAAAGTCTCCCAAGTAGGAATAACTGTCTCTTTGCATCCCAGCCTTCCTTCTCCTGGAGCTCAATTCTCAGTCCAGGACATGGAACACCCGTGAGAAATGGAGAAACCTAGGCAAAACGGTTGAAGCACTGGTCAGCAGAAAGAATGATGGCTGGCATTTACTGATAAGTTAATTTGAATCAGGCACCACTCGACAGGTTTTTAATGTATTAACTCATTGAATCCTGAAACTGTCCTGGGAGGTGTGTACTCTTACTAGCCCCATATTGCAGATGAGGAAATGAAGGCATAGGGACATTATGCAATTGCCTCAAGGTCACGCAGCAGGAAGGTCATCCTCCCAGGTTTGTTGGCCAGTGCCCTAGCCTTCCGCCCACACTGTTCCCTGAACCCTGAATGCAGCGCTCAGTGCTTGCTCTCCCTCCTCCGCTGCTCCCTAAGCTTGGTCTCTGGAGTGGCTGCAGCTCTGCATTTACAACTCCACGTAGAGAACAGTGTTGCTTCTCTTTGGGTCCTTGTCAAACAGTGTTATTTTCACGGTGTAATAAAGAGTGGAAACTTTTAGGTGAATTCTGGCATAAGAAATATGTGGAAGAGATTTTAAGGGAACGGAGCCATAAACCTGACATCTCTCTAGGTGAAACTGGCTCTATGTTTGGGTTCTATGAAAGACCCACCCTTCATATGACCAGCAGAGGGCGCAATGTACCTGTGGCTTGTCAAAAAATGGGGTCCCCCACCTGACCCCGCCTCCCAAGATGGGGTCCCCCACCTGACCCCGCCTCCCAAGATGGGGTCTCCCAATGAGAATCTGTACCTGAAGGAAACTGCCCGCTTTTCACATCTCTACCATTCTTCACTAACCCTGGGACCTCCCAACAATCCTGTCCCCATCAAGTTTCTAAGAGCAATTGAATCCAAAGTCTCTGGGGTATGAGGAGCTTCCACAACCTTCAGGGACCTCAATGTCTGCAAGTCCAGTCCTGATCTCCCTCCCACTTTGAATTCTGTGCACCTCCTGAGACCCCGTCAGTCTTCAATTTTGCATTCTGAATTAAGGTCTGAAATAACCTGTGGTTAGCTCTGCCCTGAACTACGACCCTGCTTTGCACTTACTACCAACCCCATGTCGCTGAGTTGTAATTCTGCCCTAAATACTGGGTGAGGCCTGGTCTCTGATCTCTGCTGAAAGACCTCCCTCATGCTGCCAGCTCTCCATTCTGGAAAGGGGAAGATCACTTAGTGTGAATTTCTTGTCCCTGTCCTTAACACTTCTTGGGTCCCAATGTGGTCTACCACAATGCAAGCTGTTGTTCCTGAATCCTTCTGCTGCCACATGCAAACAGAAGTGATAAGCACAGCCCAATTACTGAGAGAATTCAGTGAGCCCTGGGCCAACAGAGGGGAATGTGTGAAACAATGTAACCCTTGATTCACCCCCACCTCATAGGCTCAAAAATATCAATTGAAGAATTATGTGGATTTCTTTGGGGAGAGCTGTGAGTGCATTCCTACCTACACTTGCTCCTACTACGGGTCTATGCCTGTACACCTCTCCAGTTCTACTAAGTAACATCGTCCCCGATCTTGGCTTCTACTGGTTTTCTCCAACTTTTACTATAGCCACTAGGTGGGCATAAGACTACGACCATCCCTCCTTCCCCAGGATGGCTGGATATACCATTCCCAGGAGGAAGGTCTTCATCTGAGGCAGTTGAATAAACCCCTGCACAGCAACAACGGGGACCTTAACGGAAACGTTAACTTTAATAGATCATCTGAACCACCTTTCAGTTAGTGACTAATCAGGGAAAGTTATAGTGATATTTCACCACAGAGGAACCCTATGGGCTAGAAAATGGGCAAAGGTTAGAAGGGTTAACCTTTGTTAAGTTCCACTAAATCCTCCCACCTCCTTTTTAAAGTTCTCATACAAAAATCCAAATGTCAGGATGATTGATTTAGGATGATAAGCCAATGTTTTCCTCTGGTTTCCCAGCACCCCACATATGCCAGTCAATGTATTTAACAGAGCCTTCCTTACTCTCCCTCCCTTTCTCTGGGACACCAGCACATCGGGTTGTACAACCTGCTAACACAGGAAGTCCCTTTAGGATTCTTTAGTTCCATGAGATTTGCCTTTGCTTTGTCCCATTGCTGAATATATGAGCCATATACATGACTCAGAAAGGAAAGGAATGTAACAGAGGATGTGCCTGTTGCCAGGTGGTGCTCAAAAACAAAACCTCAGACCCATCTATAGTCATGCAGGAAACCACAACACTTTCCAAGACAAAACCATATCAAGATTGATCATTCCTACCCACATTTTTCTATTCCCTTTTGCCTCCCAGGCCTCTGGCTGCCATTTTGTGACTTCTCCCCTTAGTAGCTGTCTAATATTTGTTTTCCCCTAATTTCCCCTGTGTAGAAATATCTCAGAGATTGGCTATGAGTAGACAGCTAATTTGCTAAAACTCCACCCATACCCGCTGAGGAATGATTCAGGATGGGAAGGGAACTTCATTAGGTAGAGACAGACTTGTTCTGTGCTTTAAATTAATTAAGTCTTCCTTCTGACAATTGGGCTATTATAAGCGCCACCACTCATTGCCAAGATAGAATTAGGTGTGTGAGTGCTGTGGACAGCAAGGTGTATCCTGCAGCAGTGCAGGTGCGATGAGAGCCTCTTCCGACTTGGGACAGAAAAAAAGTGTGTTTAAGAGTTCGTCCTGTAAATTGAGATGATGTAGTTTTTTAAAGAAGATGTGCCTATTTTCATGTACCAGCTGGGCAATAAAGAAGTTTCTGATCTCTGAAAGCTATGTCCACCTCTTCCCTTCCCGCTTGTCCCAGCATCACAGAGGAGGGAAGAGCCTGCTCAGAAGGGGCACTGAGTGGCCTGTCACAACTTGCAAGTGAAGCTTCTCGAGTTTTTAATACTTACATCTCATCCTCAACGATTCATTAACTTAGGTCCATTGGTTGGGCTTAACGATGCATTCTAGGTAGGAACAAAAATAACTGTGATGTCAATGAGTAATTGCATTGACAAAAATGCACATACATTATCTATGTAAATGCCTGACTAGAGATAAACATGTAAAAATAAACACATGAGGAGAAGGACTTAGACTGACACAGATATACAGAATTAAATGATCATGTTTCACTGAAGCTAACATCAGAAGCTCAATATTATTTTTATGTTCCGTCAAGAAAGAAAAAGAAAAAAACCAACTTGCCAATTAAACCATAGCATGCCATTGATTGGAAGATACATTTCAATTTCAGAGATGTTAAAAGGTGAAGAAAATGGCTGTCATTGAATTGGCGAACTATGTTAAAAGTCACACTTAATCCTAGACAACCATTAATGCTGATGCCTAATGTGTCCAGAAAGTTTTTTATTTGTTTGTTTTTTAAGGAAAACAAATATTTCATATTTAGAAACTGTTAGTTGAGTAAATGACTTCTTTGTAATTAACATAGCAATGGTAGCAATTTTCCTTGGTATCTGGAAAGAAAGATGACAAATGTCACCTTGAAGATCTGTAAGTACACAGATGTTCAATCCAACAGAATATGGTTTACTGGACCAGTCCTGCAAGCACAATGTTAATTCTCATGGTGAGCTGGGTGACTTTGGGAAAATCTCAAGTACTCTGATCCTTGCTTTCCTTACCTGTGAAATGAGTGAGGTACACTAGAATCTCACTTATCATTCATCTTTCATTTCTGCCCACTAGCATTTTATGAATCTGTGATCCTGGATCCATGTTACCCATATCAGTGGTACAAATGTCAGGTTGAAATACGTCCAATGTGGAAAATTCTCTTGAGGGGTATATTTTGCTCACTGTAAGTGTTAGTAGGATACTCCAATAGTTGTTGAATGAAAAAAATGAATGAATGAAAGTAGGCCCTGATAATTCCCTTTGTTAACAAGTCCGGAGTGCTGAGCTATAATATTTTTCTGTGTGACTCTTCTGAGCACGCCGACTCTATAGTGTTGAGACTGAAAGGCAGTGGCTTACCTCTGCTGCTCTTGGCTGCCCCTTCAGTGAAGCCATCTTCATCCTCAAAGCATCCCTTATCTGCAGAAGCAATGACACTGTAGAAATGACAATATCCCCAATGCCCAGACCCCTGTCCTGAAACTGCGAGGCCAGTAACACTGGCAGAAGCATCCTCGAATGGCTTAGCACAGTGCTTGGCAAGTAGTAATGCTTAGATAAGTGTTGAGGTACAGTTGTAACAAGGTTTACAATTAAAGTTAAAATCATGGCTATAGTTTTTATTCTTTTCACCAGCTATACTCATATACAGCCTCCTGTTGACTTGATGAAGTGCAGGGAATGAGAGAATAGAGTTCTTTCCTTTCCCCCTTATAGCTGATACCCTGATCCACCCCTACAAACCCAACTCCCATGGAATCTCTCTGATCAAACCTGCTTGATCCCCCCACTTTCCTCAGCCATGTGGAAATCATTTATGATGAGTGGACAAATTCAAATTACCTTGTGATCCATAATGGTCCCAAATAGCAAGATGAAGAACCCCTGTGGCAAAATTCAACAGAAGTATGAGAGACAGTTGTGCAGGCAATACGCTAGCTGTTAGATTAACACCACTCTGGTAGGTATCTTCTAGGACCAACTATTATCAGACACTAGAAACTGTACTTTCTACTGATTCAAATAAAAATGCATCGATGGACAGCCTATTTTCTTGAATGCACCTCAAAGAAAGAGGATCACTTTCATGTCTGTGCATAGCAGTTATTCATACTTTTTAAATGGCTACAGGTGTAGGATAGAGCTTTCAATCTTATTAAATCTGTGTATTTTCTTCCCAAATATTAAGATAGTTGTTCTCTCTCATGATGACAATAAGACACGACATGGGATCTTGTAATTCAAAGTTATAATCATGGAAGGTGTCTTGAGAAAATAAAATGTATTCTAGACTGATTTCACACCAGATTTTTGGGGTTGATGGAAGGAGTTTCTACATAAAAGAGAACTACAGAAACTGAAAAAGTCAGAGTCTATTCAAGTTTATGTATTCAGTCCCTTACAAAGTCCCTATACTTGGAAGGCAGTCTCTTTAAAAGCTGGCAGTTGAGATTCAAGAAAATTCTGGATCCTGACATGAGAATGGAGGGAAGCCTGTGTTTCTACAGACAGTTTTATGGTGAAGAAACACTGATCAGAAGACTGAAATTGTAACGTATGAGTCACAATTGTTTTAGTATTTTCTTTCTATTAAGAAAGGAGAAAAATAAATGATCTGAACAAAACCACAAAACTTTCTGAGGATTAATTAAGTTGCAAAGTAAAAATAGGATGAGATCATTAGCCACCAGAGTAATTGGTGGAAATCTTTCTTCTCTCAAGAGTTGGGGAGATTTACATGAACTCAAGAGCTTTTGGTTTAAAAACTATATAACAAAAAACTTAAGGCAAGTGTTTTTAAAGTAATGCAAGGAAAAGATTAAATAAGTGTTTTCCATAGTTATTAAAGAATTATGAGTAAGATGTATAATGTATCTGAGTTGGCATTATTTGAAGCTTGTTTTATATTTTGTACCACATTTTTAAATAGAGTGATAATGCCATGTTAACAGGAATACTTTCCTGCTTTGTTGTGCAGTTATATTTATTTTATATAAATACTAGTCAATTTTTTTCTTTTTGCTTCAAAGAAGGGGATAATAAATACTTCAGGTTTGCCACTGGAGCTCAAAACAGCCAGAGGCAAAATGCAAAGGAATGAGTATGGCTGTATTTCAACAAAACTATTTACAAAAAACAGTCAGCAGGCCACAGTTTGCCAACCCTTCATTAAAAACATAATTAAGACTATAAACTTGCCAAACTGTCTGTTACCTATGGGTATGGAAAGCAGCGTGGCTAATGACAGTTTACCAAATGTGCACGCTTCACAGCCAAGATGGAGTCACACAGCTCTGAGATGGAAAATCGTGCCAGTCAGGTATGTTAAGGAAAAATGATAGTAGGGATCACATGAGATCCATCTTTTTATCTTATAGGTGAGAGGGTTGAGGCCCAGAGAAAAGTAACTTTCTTGAGACCAAGTGACATGTGGTAAGATTTATTTCTATGTATAACAATGTACAATTACATCACAGGGAATAGAGGCATGACAACTCCTGACTGGCTAACACCCAAACAGAATGATGGCACACCATGGAAAACAACTCATTTCACCGAGTTCTTGAAATACTTGAGAAAGGGTAAAAATTGTGCTTGTTTTGAGGCATGATGTGTGAGTGTAGCCTCACACATCCTTGACCAAAAACTAGTTCTTAAAAAAGCACAGGTTGACTTCTTCTTACATTGAAACTTTAGGAGGGAAATAGGTGGATCAACGTGGAGAGAAGGAAGGAAATTCCCACTCAACCAGCCTGATCAGTTAAATACAACTTACTAATCAATACTGTGAGAGACACCACATCTAAATGTCCTTAAGTTATGGAGGGAAATGGAAGAAATATTTTATGTTCTATATTTTAAAATCAGAGCCATTTTTTTTGTTGGAAAACCAGAATAACAAATTATAAAATAATAACATGTCATATATAAAATATTCAATAATAATATTAATTAATAAAATAAGTGTCCCTCTTGGAACTTACCTGGAAAGCATTGAGCAGGGCAAAGATTATGTGAAATATCAGCGAAGTGCCTTCTATGAGAGTGGCTATTCCAAAACCCCAGGTCAGTCCCAGCAGCGGGGTAAGGATGGCAACATTTTTACTGATCCTCCGAATTATGGCCACATCCTGAGACTTGGAACTTCCGATAAAAGGCCTCTGAGTGTTGACAGCAACAATCAGAACCACAAGTAGATTCATAGCCACAATGACCAAGGCTGGGATGGCAAATGCTAGAAGGGCTTTAGTGTGATCCCACTTGAGCCAACAAGCATCGTGTCTCACGTAACCTTTCTCTGGCACAGTGATAGCAACTGTGGTGACAGCAATGATCAACGGAAACCCATAGCCAATGACAAAGCCAATGGCCATCATGCGGGACTTCATCATCCTATGAAAAACGACCAGTATTCCATAGATGATGAGCAGTGCTTTGAAGAACATCCAGAAAAACAGAGAGAGGTAGAAAAAGTGGCTAAAAAATGTCATCGCAACACACCACTTGTGGTCTTGGGACTTTTTGCTAAAGTTAGACGATACAATGAACCACACATTAGCGGTCAGGAGCGACACGGCTATGTTCACGATGCACACATGACGCATGTATGATATCTCTGTGACAACAACCCTGGACCACACCATGGCTTCGATGAACAGGCAAAGAATCAAGCTAACGATGGAGACGCTGAGCCCAATGCAGGTGATGTAGTCCAGAATTTTGTTATCTATAGATTTGGGGGACATTAGGATGGAGAAAGACATTATGGCATTGGTGTAGTTACACCGGCACTTCACTTTGTTCCCGGAGTCTGACGTCATTTCACACACGTTCTCATCCCATCTCCTTTTCCTGGAGTGCCAGCCCACACACAGAGCCCTGACACTCCGGGATTTGTTGATCTTCTCAAACGTGAGTAAGATTTGCTTTAAGCTTTCTGGTAAAATCACCGAAAGGACCAGACCATTTGCCGGCCTGGGAAGACTCACATTTTGCAAGTGGGCTTCTTTCAAAATAGCCCCCAAGGTGGGGAAAGCTACGCTGATGGCTTGGGATGTGTTTGGTGGCAGCTTCCAGAGCTCATGCTTGGGAATCTCTATCGTTCCTAAGACATCCTCCGTTGTATCGTTAATGTGCCTGGAGAATCTGAAACTTTTCTCTGAGGTGTTGGGATTGAGGTGGAACCCTTTTGTCTGAATGAAGGGTTCGGCCACGAGGTTCTCAGATTCACCTTGGACGTGGAGTTGCCGAGCGAACAAATTCACTGACTGCAGCAAATCTGAGCTGGCGTGCTTGTTGGGGATGAAAGCCCAGTTTGAAATGGCCGCTGGATCAAGGATGTGGTTGGCCACTGTGCTGTAGCTCTGCAATGGAGAAAGCGGATGTTACACTAACGATTTACACTTTATTTTACAAAGTTGGTTTCTAAAGTCTGAGATTTCTGAATCTAATGATCTGATCTTATTTGACATATTTCTCTCCAAATTCCTGTTCAGTGCATCTCATGTTGGTAAGCCTGGAGGGAAGAAAAGTAGAATTCTAAAACTAAAACTAAAACTAAAACTAAACTAAAATAAAATGTATCATTGATGAAATTTATCTGCTTTATTATGGGCTTAGGGAAGCATTTCCAAAATGCAGAATGTATAATCCAAGTTTCCCATGAAATAATAATAACTATTTAATAAAGGGGTTTGGGGGTAGATTCTCTAACTTAAGTTTGAGAAATACCATATCCCTAAGTCCCCCATTCTTCTAAAGAGTGCCAATATTCACAAACACATTAAAAGCTCTAAAAAGTCCTATAACAAGGAAACCTATTTAACTCAAAGTCCCTACACCTGCCACGCTATGGATCTCTCTATTAAAAACGAAAGTTCTATTAACATTTCCCAGGACAATTATGTTCTACAGAATAAAAATTTGGAAACACTGGCATAGACATGAGCTTGCTCACAGCCATCACTACATGATATTTTTCTGAAAATATTAATTCCATACAATAATGTGTAAAAACGATGTTCTAACTTCTTGACAACTCCCATAAACCAGAATGAATCAATGTGAAAAAACAAAGTGAAATTTCTGTTATTGTTGTTACACTTCTTGTGGTGGATGTAGTTTTTATCCTGAAAAATATACCTGAAACTGTTAAAGTGCAAGATTTGGGGGAAAAAAAGGGTCAGTTTTTTAATGGCCTTAACAAAGAACACCTACCTTCATTTTTTCTTGGGTAACATTATCAGACAAGTCTATAGAAATATTTTTTAATATCTCCACAATAAATGCGATATTTCCAGACGTGGCTTCCGAGGATTTCAGGACATTGACTATGCAGGCGTAGTCCTGTACGCAGTTCTTGCGGATTCCTTGCGCCACACTCTCTATGGGCTCCGGGGCTCGGAAGTCAAGGATGCGCAGGGGTATAGAGGGCGCTGCGACGGAAAGGCGTGACGCACCATTTAAGTCCTGTTTTAAAAAAAAAAAAAATGTTTTATTAAAAAATGATTTAGCAACTAACATGTATCAGACTAAATGAGTTAAAGGTATAAATGTTTCACATGGAGAAACCAGACAGGGAAGCAAATGGTCCTAGAAAGTGAGCGGTTTTGGTGCTGAGAAGGGCAAAGAGGGAAGGTGGGTCGCATGCAGGCAGGAGATGCTATCAAAAGTCCTGCAGAAGTCAGCATTCCAACTTTTCCTGTTGGCATTTGCTTTCAGGACTGTGACTTTAACTCAAATATTTTAGCAAGGCAATTTTCTCCAGAGATGCGGGGAAATGCTAGAAACAAAACTTGTCTAATTACTACTACTTTTTAAGAGGAGCCACATGAAATGTCAGGGGAGGGGTTGGTGGTAAAGGTTGGCAGGTCAAACAAGGAACACAAAGGAAGTGCAGTTTCAAAAAGCTGAGCTCACTAGTTAGTAGAAATTATTCCCTCATTTCTTTATACTTTTACCCAGCGTTGCCCAGAATGTGACTTTGGATAAGTCATAGCAACAATTCATTACATTTAATTCACTTTTGAATGTCACTGCCTGTGCTAAGTGACAGAGACTCCACAACAACCCCTTTACAACATCACTGCCAGAGTTTCAGGAAACTACGAGATCCATGTGCTTCTACAGGATTGGAGAGAAGGTAGGTGGACATGGTGCTTAAGTTAAACAACATAAGGTAGGATATTTTAATTTGAACTCAGATTTCTTGTATTCATTGGATTTCTTTTTCCTTTAGGTCAAACACTTCTCCTTTCTTTTGGTAAAGGTATTGAAAGTATTAGAAAAAATTGAAAATGAATTTGATTTTAGACACATTTAGTTGTTTAATTGATTAGCACAAGAGACATGCAACTCCATCTTTAGAGCTAAAACTTTAACCTCCAAGCATGTACTATTATGTAAATGAGTTTCAGATTTGTTTTTGAAAAAAGATTCTGAAAGGGAGAGGAAGAGAGTGAGGACAGAGAGAATCTGAGTTTGGGTAAAAAAGGAAGGAGAGACCAATTCAATCCACTGTAGATTTTCTTAGGTCCTGATCTGAGACTTGTTGTCACACTGAACAGAACACACTGCAAATCTCTCTACCACCTCCTGGAGGACTGGCTCCTATAGCCAGTAATACACAAAGGCATCACCTTAAAGAGCAGTTCCACAGAAAGGCTGGTGCATGTTTCAGTTGATTTTTGCCACTTGTTTTGATTACACACAAATCCTATTTCTCCATGAAAGGGCTGAGCACAAGGCTTGCTACAGTTGGATGGACTGAAGCAAGGTCCATGGCATTTCTCTGAAAAGGAAAAAAAGAGGGAGAGAAAAATCTAATTAGCAGTTGTACACTTTGAGGGGAGCGTCAAACTCATACTGGGGGTTTTGGGTTGCATCTGGAGAAGGTGACATTGACCTGGGTCCTCAGCAGTAAGAAAGGTCTGCTAGGCAGAGTGAACAGCACGGGGAAAGGAGGGATCACTGTCATTTAGAAAGGCTTGTTCGGAGCATCGGAGCCGCAAGAGATGAGAAGGGGCGGCAAAGCAGTAGTCAAGTTCTGAAGGACCTTGAATGCTGTGTTAACGTGGGAGTTACCAGAAAACAAGCTTATATTGTTTTTGAAAAATGATTAACAGTAGCAAAGATCATGGGTCTGTAAAATTTTCTGTAAAGGATGGGATAAAAGGCAAGTAAAATACAGGAAGCTCAGTTAAATGTTAATTTTATTTCAGATACAGTCAATTCTTGTTATTTGCAGTAGTTATTTTCTTTGAATTCACCACCACAAACACTGAATCAGCAGACTAACCATGGCTCCTAGGTTAGTTTCTGGGAGCTTCTGCTTGCAACATTTCTGACAACAAATCAGTATTAATCTATGTTTGGTTTATGTGAGTTTCTATTTAAAGTCACCTTATATAATATATATTGTTGATTTGTTGACACTGAACTTATGGTCAATAACACTATCACTCATGACAGCATATAAACAAAGCTTCTCTAATGCAAATATTTTCTCCATAAGGTACATCACAGCTCTGTTAGGAATACTAGATGATACTTCAGCCCTAAACCTGGGGGCCATATTAAACAACAAGATCATCAACAGAAAAGCAAAACCCATGGCACTACACAGGCCACGCAATGAATGCTTGTGTATGGTAACAGCTAGAACAACAAGGCAGAGCGCCACCTTTAGTCTCAGCTGGGAACTGCATGATGGCCAACTCAGTCTTTTTGCTGTTCTGTGAATGTCTGTGAAGAATCCAGAAAGCTGAAAGTGTTGATTGGTGATTAGAAATATATTTCAAAGAGTATGAGAATTTGCAAACGGAGCATCCACAAATAATGAGGATCAACTGAGGATGTTCAAACAGTGAACAACGTTTTAGGGTATATATGGCCCATGCATTATAAGTCATTGTTTTTCCTGAAATTTAAATTGAATAGGGCACCCTATTTTTTATGTGTTAATATGGCTACACTAGACAGAAGGTAAATATTTTCAACACTGTGGGTCATACAGTCTCTGTAACAACTACTCAACTCTGCTTTTGTAGCATGAAAGCAGTCACAAACAATATATAAATGAATGGGCCTGTCTGTGTTCCAATAAAACTTTATTGACAAAATCTGGAGGCAGGCCTGACTTGGTTCATCAGTAGAGTAGACTGACTTAAGATAGGGTGCCCAGGAATGAGGCTATTGAAGGATTCCTAGGAAGAATTTCCCTAGGATAGTGGCAAAGGAATGAAAAGGAGTAAATGATGCTGAGAGCTATTGAGGTGTTGACATCAATAAGGTGTGGACCATTTCATTTGGCTGTGAGTTAAGGAATGCATTCATATTTATGGCTTGGCTAGCTTTGTAGATGACTCCATTCACAGAGAAAGGGAACAAGTTGCTTTTCATCTTTGCTTGCCATTTATCCAGTGTATTAATTTAGCAAGTTATTTAAGCTAAGTGCTTCTCAATTTCTTCATCCATAACATTTGGAAAGGTACCATGATGTTGTTACAAACATTGAATGAGATAGCATCTTGCATAGCACTTAGGCCATCAATGCTCAGTGAAGTTATCTCCCTTTCTCTGCTCTTTCTTTTGTCAGTTCCATATCTAAGTAGATTGATTGGCCACCAAAATTATATTTGACCATGATTGTGCAGAATCTAGTCATTTCTATTATTTGGGTGAGAATCACATGATTTCATTCTCTTTCAACTAATGATTACTTTCATAGTTTGCCTTTCATTCCGAAAGATGACCAGTCCAAGCAAAACAATATCTGTCTGACACCATTTCATCATACCCCCCCAGCACCAAAGCATTACATACGTGTAAGCAACCCCCAAAATATCTTTGAATGAAGAAATGGATGAATTCTGTCCTCATCCTCTTCTGCCTCTTATTAGCTCATTAATTCAGATTTCCCTTATAGGTTTTAAAGCAAACACTTATCCTGGTGTGACTTAGTGGATTGAGAGCTGGCCTGTGAATTGAGAGGTCACCAGTTCAATTCCCAGTCAGGGCACATGCCTGGATTGCGGGCCAGGTCCCCAGTTGTGGGGGTGTGAGAGACAGCTGATCCACGTTTCACACATAGATGTTTCTCTCCTTCTCTTACTACCTCTCTTCCCCTCTTTCTAAAAACAAATAAATAAAATCTTAACAAAAATAAACACATCTACTATTCTATAACATGTGAATATTTGCCAACTTGCTCTGTTAACTATGTTATGGATAATGGCAAAATTGTAAGAAAATCTATCAATACTGGTAAATCTTGAGAACTTAATTAGAGATTTTTATTTTATTGGAATACTTGTGGTCTGGGGACATGCTTGCCATGTCTCCAGATGGAAGCAGACTCTTCTGTGTCCACATACCTTGTATCTTTCCAGTCTTGGGTTTCTCTTCAAAACGCTGACGTTTATCTCCGTCCTGTAAAACACAAATCCCCGAAAGTCCTCTTTACTGTGGAATTCCCCTCTCTCATCTCAATTTAGAGGCTCCATGTGGATATGAAGAGAAAATGTGCTCAGGACTGGGAAGAAAAATGCAGCAGGTTCATGTGCTGATGATGCTGTAAGAACTTGCTGAAGGAAACATGGATACCAGCTTGGACGGAGAACATACTGCCCTCCAAGCAGGGCTAGAACCTTGATAGTGGTCACTTGGGCTGTGAAGGTCAGGTTAGTGAGTTGGGTGCTTCTTTTGGAAAGTTTAAGTACCCAGAAAGAACACAGAGACAATTATAGCAATTAAAACCCATTAAGCTCTTCTCTAATTCTCTTACATATAATTGTGAAATATAGCAAATATACTCCACCAGATATCATATATTCTTAGAAAAGAATAAATAAGCTGATACTAGAAGTAAGCATTAGGTTGCAATACTAGAATCACAAACTCTTTTATAGCTATAAAGGACTATAAAGATTATCTAAGAGAAAAAAGACACTTCATGTTATAAATAAGGAAATTAAAACTCAGAGAAGTGAAGCAACTTGTGTAACTTACAAGAATCAAAGTTAAGGTCTGAACCTAAACTGCTTACCTACCAGGTTAGTACAGTAACACACTTTGATCGATGACGGGCCAAGTGTACGACAATGGTCTATCACACAGCCTGGGTGTGTAGCAGGCTATACCACCTAGGTTTGTGTGAGTGCACTCCATGAAGTTCACACAATGACGTAAATCAAGTAACAATGCATTTCTCAGAACGATCCCTGTCTGTCATTAAGAGGCTCATGACTGTACTTCCTCCTCTCAGTAGGTGCCTCTGTACATTCTCTGTGGTTTGCCAATTGATTTTTCTACTGTGCCGTTGCACCCTGTTGCACCTTGCAACTAAACTCTTGCAAATCCCAGCCACCTTTCAACATTTCTTTGTTCCCGTCTTTAGAAAACTACTATCAGCAAGAGTGAAGTGGCAATCATTGTAAAATTTCTTTAACATGACATATCATTTATCATAAATCTAGTCATCTAGGGGAACTGCCAGTTTTCTCATGGGGATGCATAAGAATGGATCAAACTTACTTTTGTGTGGAGCGTGGCTCTATAGTGAGAACATTCTGTGGCCTGAAATAGCATTAAACAGCAAATCATGGCTGGCAGGGGCTTCATTTTCACACATTAGGATCTTCACCTACAATAGAGAATGAAGGTGGATCCAGATGAAGGTGAGAATGTCACACAAATAACAGTACTTAACCGACTAAATACTAGTGACTAGTGACTAGCTAACCACTTAGTCACTCCATGGGTACTCCAAAATATTTACACCAAACAATCTACCCCAGGGAAGGACACCAACATCTACATTCAAGCCAGCTAAGATGTAAAAAAAAGTCTCTTAGCTGTTGATATGTTTACAAACAGTAGCCAAGAATGATGGAAGTACCAGGGAGAATGTATGTTCACCAAAGCATCATTTCCTAGTTAATCCATAGTTTCTTTAATAGTAACTTTACTATCCTTTAATAGTGTCTTTACTATTTAATAGCTTCTTAAATAGTAAAATTTATTAAAAATTTTTACTTCCCAATCACTATTCTAAGTACTTTTTTTCATTAAACTCATTTAAGCATGTGATACAAGACACTATTACTGTCTTCATTTTATCAATGGAGAAACTAAGGCACAATGACTTGAGAAACTATAAGGCAAACACTGAGATAAAAAAATGGTGGAGCCAAGAGTTCAACCCATATGGTTTGCATGGAGATCACTTCTTAGTCTCTATAGCACAGTCTCTCAATGATGGCACTACTGACATTTGTGGCTGGATAATTCTTCATTGTTGTTTGTCCTGTGACTTATAGGATGTTTAACAACGTCCCTGGCATCTACCTACTGGTTGCCAGAAGCAGCTCCCTCTTCAGCTGAGACAGCCAAAAATGTCTCCAGACATTGCCACCTGTGCCTTGGGGGAAAAATTGCCCCCAGATGAGAATCACTCTCCTACAGTATATGGTTTCTCTAGGCATATGTAGATAATAAGTACATTAGAATGAAATGAATATGGAATATTGTTTGCTATTAGACAAGCATTAAGACTCCTTGTTAGATTACAGAGAAACTGGAGGCACTAGTGGATAACTCTCTATTCTTTTGCCACATCTCTGTTTTTTGTCTTTTTTTTTTTTTTTGATAGTTCTACCTTTCAAAGTCCAATGTATCAGAAAGTGTCTTTACAACAGTTGACATTTTTAAACATGATCAGGATCATTATCAGTACACCTTTCTTTTAGGATAGAGGCAGCAAACACCCCTTATTGGGAGCAAAGTCCCTTAGAATGACTTTCCTGGTAGTGCAGATACAGTAAAAATATCATGAATTTTAGAATCAGCAAGAACTACATTGTAATCTATTCCCTGCTGTTGATGAACCTATTTTCACATTCATTTCATAAAGTACAGGATGATCACTCATTTTACCAATAAACATTTCTCAAGTTCCTTGTATTTGCCAAGAAATATATCAGGTACTGGGGTTACATAAATAAAAACTGCTGTCCTTTCCATAAAGGGCATGCAGCAGGGAATACAAGAAAGTCAAAGCGATAGTGAGAAGGGAGGTCATCTACATATCACACCTACTGAGCAAGGCCCGGCAGCCTGGCCTCCAGCATACAGAAATTCCCTCGTGGTCAAATGGGGATAAACTGACTCTGATCTCTCTAGGCTCACAAGGCAAGCCATGGCCTGGGAACAGACAAAGCTCACTGATCTGCGGTCAAACTTTTCCCGGCTGGATCAAGACTAAGATGGGTTTTCATGACTCCAGTGGCCTTCAGTTGTGATGATGAGACAAAGACACTTATAGGGAGGTTTCCAAATGGTCTTTAAGTGTAAAGCTGCCTTTGAGTTCCTAACCATTGAACAGGGGGAAAGTATTCTAATTTATACCACGGTCTTGTAGAGTGAGTCTGAGCAGGGGAAAGTGAACATGGCAGGATGACAAGCTAAGTGTGGTAATAGATTTGAATAGGTGTTGGAATATGTGTGCAGAATTCATGATCTTATAGTGTAGGTGGAAAGAAGTTCTCATGCATGCAGCATATTGGTAGATGGGTACACTAAGCAATTTGCAATGATAATATCATTTAGATAAAATTTTAACTGATGATCATGAAAAGAAGTACCAGAAAAACCAGTATAGGCTGTCTTAAATGTATCCATGGGTTTCACCTATATACCAAATGTTTTATTATGATACCATAGAAACAGATCATACATTGTGATTCAGTGTGTACAGATGAACATATGAGTGTGTGTATGTATCTATATATAAACTGAAAAATATGTATTTTTTATATTTTAAAACTTTTTTTATAAAAGTACTTATCCTTCTACCTACAAGAAATAATGGACACTATGATATGTCATGACTTTTATCTTATGTTACACTCTGTTCTATTTGACATTCTCTTAAAAATTGGTTGCCACCACTAAATTGAATTCATAACCCTATGGATTGTGACCCGCAATTTGAAAAACGCAATTAATATAGACTATAAGATTAATTACTTATCAAGTTGAAAATTGTTTACTTTTCCCACTAAAGCAGTCATTTTGATTCTTTCTCTTTTGTTTGGTTTACAATTCTGTTGAAACCTCTTTGTTGTATCAGTGAGAAAAGATACCTACATTTAGAACCAAATAATAGGACTGATGCTGAGGATAAATGCAATTCTCTCCTACCTGGAGAAGGTGGTTTGAAACGCACAGTTAAATGGGTGAGTGTCTGCTATCTAAGGTTTCATAGAAGCACCACTTTTACTCTTTAAGTTTTCAATATAGGAATTTTACTGAAGCTAACCTCTCTGGAAGAAAGTTAGGCATTTGGCCTACTGATGCGATGGGACATGGTGTGGATTACGGAGCCCATGAATGTTTCCTTCCCCAACCAGTGCTGGGGCCTCTAAGTGGGCAGCTCCTGAAAGGGTTCAAGTGGAGCATCCAATAGTCGTAGCATTTCATGTAGATCGTTATGCTGTCCGTGGAATGTTATGAAACAATAGTACATTTCATGGATTCATATAAATTAAAACATTTACTAGCAGAAATATATATGCAATATAAATCATAAGCATGGGCATAAAAAACATAAACCTTGAATTGAGCATAATTGGTTATTTGGAGGGTTTTGGTTAATTAATTTTAATTAATTTGCTACTTGATCATTCATGTTATTGTAGTCTGCTATAAGTAGCCCGCATACCATTTGGTATAATAACTATATGATAAATTTCTTTCAGTTATTATAAATGTGTGGGGGGAAGGAGTGGAGAATGTGTATGATGCTACCCAGAAGGAGTTGTAACATTCTTCTTTTTGCCCATTTTAATGGACAAGTATGGGTCAGATGGATAGATGTTTTCAGGTTAGCCCCCAGCTGGACTGACTCTCTTCCTACCAGAAACTGTGGAACAGGAGCCCTCCCTTCAGAGTCAGACCCTTGCTGAGGCCAAAACGCAGAGTGCTCTGCAGAGCAGACAATGAGTAGTGTTCAAGGACTCTGGGAATGGAGACATTTTAAAAATAAAAAGAAGCATTGCCAGCATAATTCAAATCAGAGGTTGACCTTTTATAGAACAGAATGAAGGAAGCACACTTTCTTAGATGTATCATCGATAAAGATATAGCAATTAAAGTGAACTTTGAGTTTGGCATCGCTCCACACTGAAAAATGTCTGCAAATACAAATAAAGTACCTGTCTAATATCTAGCATAGTGTCTGCATGTAGTAAGTTATGTCTTGAAATGGTGAGAAAAAGAAGAGAACAAGGACACAAAATCTAAAGACATTAAATTAAGTGTGACAGGAAGAGTGTGGGATGTCCAGAGGAGTATCAGGGAAGCACGGACAGTGCGGTTGTAAAAAGCTTTCAGATGTGATTCTAACCAAGGCTGCCTCTGCTGGCTGAGGGGTGTGCCCGCAGTTCCTGGCGAAGAGGGGCTGGAGTCGGTGCCAGGTCCTCCGCTCCATGGGGACCCCAGAGCTGTCCTGTCTGTGTTATGCTCAGATTACCTTTGTACCATTTATTGACTTCTGGTTCTACAGTGCGTTAGATTTATCTAAAAATTGTGTGCGTTTGTGAAAATCCCCATTTCCATAAATTCCTTGGGCTTGGTGTCTGGAAAACACTGTTTGAAAGAACCATCACTGACTATTTAAATAAAAATCCTAGGGTCTCATTTTTTTTTACGGATCCCCAAATGTTACATTCATAAAATAAACTTTGATCATTAAAAACCAATTAATCAGTCACCAGTGGGGGCCATAAAAACAGCAAGCAGTGATCCTGACAGAACAGTGCCGTAATAGGCAGTTATGCCTGAGATCCACCACTTGTTTGCCAACAGTCTGTAGCGGGCACCAAACTAGAAGAAATAAAAAATGGAAGAAAAACACTCAGGACAGTGGTACATACTGACTTAAATGTTCTGTGAATTCAGCAAGTCTGCCTGCTTTACTCTTAGTAGTAAAATAACACGGAGTTTTATCTGTTATATTTAGCCAACATATTATGTGCTGAAGTGGGCTTCTGTGGAGCACCGGTCTCACAAAAGCCTAAGGGGTTCCAAAGTCAGCTCAGTTTGGGAAACAATGCGTACCACCATCACCACTGCCGCCTCTACAAACGCATGCATAGCAAAAATTCTGGGGATTATTCAGTAAAATGACTGACCCAGGTTTTACTTAATTTGATTGATCAACAAAAGTGCTTTGGGAAAACTTAAGGCTGCTGCTCAAGGACAATGTGCTATCTTGGAGAGTAACCCAGTAACATGTCCCAACGCAGGCTCTACATGCACTTATTGGGCATCTACCCTATGCCAGTCCCTGTGCTGATATCTTCAGAGAAGTTCCGTGAAGTTCCTCTCTCTGGACCCAGAGTCGCCCATCATAGACTAATAGTCCTGGCTTTAGTCAATCCTGCTCGGCAGTGGACAGGTCATCTTTAACTTGTACAGTGAGTCAAAATCACCCTGAAACATGCTGCTCAGGGTGGAGAGGTGAGGCTCAGCAGGCACGGGCGGCATGGCAGTGAGAAGTTTGGAATGGTCACCAGGGAAAGGAAGGCAGACTCGGGAATGGAGAACAAATCAGAGGAAGAGAAAACAAGGTGCAAAATAACTCCTGCCGGAGACTGTGGCAATTTCACATTTAAAGACGTATGTGGCATTTACAAAGAAGCTCCCCAGTTTGTATACTAGTCAGTCATCCAAAGGCAACTCCACAGCTTGTTCCCAAAGTGTCTGAATGGTGACATTTCAGAGATAAAAGCAACAAGGAACCTGGAAGGACAGTTTCTCAGGACCTATCGAAATAATGTCCCAAATTTCTCACCCCTGTTCCACAACCCGCCTCTCTCTGCACATCCTTGTAAAAGTGTGATTACCCACTACCATCCACTTTTGTTTCTCACTTAATAATAAACAGCATTCTAGGCTGCTGAATGGAAGCCAGGCTCTCTGCTCTAACAGAGAGAAAATATTATTTGCTGTCCTCAGAGGCTTAAAGGAAAATATAGCTAGATCCAATAGTTCCAGAAGAAATGCATCTCAGGATCCATTACCCAGGGGATTTACACACCACTGCTGTGACTCTAAGCGGTAATGAGAAGAGGTCAACAGAGCACAAGACTTAGTACTTTAGCCCCAGAGAATAAGAGAAATTGGGCTGCACCTACTAGAATAGACAAAAAATTTTTAAAACATAACAAAATAAATCCTATTACCATCAGTCAGGATGTGAACATGGAGGGAAGCTTTTCTGTCCCTGGCACCCCAGAAGGGCATAAGGTATGTAAGAGACACTCAGTACACAGTTGACAGTTGTGGACAAGTGAAAGAATGAAAGAATGACCCCTGCAGAGAGCAATGCCAGCTTGTGAGATTTTTGTTTCAGAACCTCAGAGGGGCAGGTGTGAGCATGTTTGCAACTCCAGATAATTTTGGAATGTGGTAATGTAAGTAGAAATGCTTCTAGCCTACTATGGACATCCTTTTCGTTGGACCTGGAGCCTTATTTTAAAATGGTTTGTAAGGTCCCATGGAGGTTTAGCAACACGTAATGTCATGCCAGATGAGTGATTTTGGCCACAAGCATGGCAGTGCAAGTGTCTCTTATTTGTCCCACCTTTCTTGTGCTTAGAGCTGAGTTTCTGAATGAGTTGGAATTCAAAAATGCAATTTGCATCTGTTGGTCGTGGAGCTTATTTCTAATGGACTTGTAGGGGATGACTCACACAGCCTCAGGCACCCCACCTGTCTGAACAGGCTGAGTGAGAGCTGGCATCTGGACTCCCAAAGAAAATAAAAAGAGGTACAGCCTGGGAACTGTAACTGCAGTCAGGGATGAAGGAGCACCTCCAAAGGTGTGATCTCCCAAAACTCTTCATGCAAAACGACACCCTAAGGTGAGCTGCGTGGGAATTCCTATAAACTAAGCAGACACTCTCCCAGTGTTTCTCTCCATCGAACTTCACTGCAAGGTGACAGGGAGGGCATACTCTCAGTGGTTTGCTAATCTCCTAGGTGGCATCTCACCTCACACTCCTTGGCCAGTCCCATTGGTGGGAAGGACCAGTTCTGGAAGGTTAAGTGGGGAATGAGGAACTTAGAGTTAGGTGGCCCAGATTTCGGGGTGTGTGTATGTGCTTTGTTCCCCACAGCCCGATTTCATAACCCCATGCCCCACTATTCCACTGGTATAATTGGAACTCTGATTATGTAGTAAGAGGGCTAGTGAGTTAATGTTTCTTGGCCTCAATAGTACAATGTATGCAGTCACTCTTACCAGTTCTCCCTTGCCATGGATGAGCTGTTTCATAAAGAACCTTGGGGGCAAGAAAGATAAAAAAGATCTGTTAGAATCAGAAACATCTCATCCTTGGCTATTTTAGATGGCTTCCAGCCAATCTCTTTGTAGCTCAATATCTTTTATGAGAATTGCAGTGTGGATTCAAATGCCAACAAGTTTGAAGAATCACACGATTTCAGAGTTGGAAGGCATTCAGCATCTTAACCAACTATATTGATACTGAGATGATTTTAAAAAATTGACATACCGAGCAGCTGCTCTGCTCTGTGAAGAAAGCTCACCTGCGTGCTGACACTTAAAAAACATTGCACCTTGTGATGCAACATTTTTGCACTCCTACAATTATCCTCAGATTACAAGAAACATAAACATCAAATGCTGTCCTGATGGTCACTCAAAATGAGGGAGATGCTTTTGCAAAAAGGATTTAGCAACTTCTAACTGGAAGAAATGTTTCCTTGTAAGTTGATATAAAGACAACTTTGTCAGCCCACTAGGAGAAAAAACTACTAAAGAATGATTTATTGCCCTGGCCAGGTCGCTTAATAGGTTGGAGCATCGTCCCATACACTAGAAAGTTGTGGATTCTATCCCCCATCGGGGCACATAGTATGTTGTGGGTTTGATCCCCAGTCAGTTCACATACAGAGAGCAACCAATCAATGTTTTTCTCACATCGATGTCTCTCTTTCTCTCTCTCTCCCCAACCCACTCTCCCTCCAACTCTCTCCTTTCTCCTGCTTCCTTTCTCTCTAGGGTCAGCAGACACATCCTCCCACAGGGGAAGTCTTAAAGGGAAAAAATATATCTTATTAAAAAATAATCTAGCTTTACATTCAGCCTAAAGGAGGGGGATTGAAAGCTAGTTTGCTCATCCACTGATCAAGCAAGGGACAATCAGAGAAGAGACAGTCTAATTGCTTGACAAGGTGTTTTGCATTTTCACTCTTAGGAGTTAGAAGTTTAGAGCCCAACGAATGACTTTTTAAAGACAAACAAATGTAAAGAAGACAGCAAACAATCCGAACTTGAGCCTGCCAACTTCTAGACAATGTTAGGAAGGGTTCCTATCTAGTCAAGCATTCCAGAAAACACCACCCTAGGTCACACAGTCCCCCCCCCCCGCCATGCTGCAACATGTGCAAAAGCAACCCTGTCAGGAGGAAAGAGGTGTCAGTGCGGCATCCGTACTCACAGCATCCAGGAGACGGAGCAGCCCAGCAGGAAGGTCGGTGCTGAGCTTCCCACCACCGGGCCCCACCATCACGCGTGTCCACCCTGGCACCTCCCGTGGGTAGCTGTGACCCTTCAGCGGCAGTGATCCTTCTCCATTTTTTTTGAGGGGAAATCTGGGAGGCCCCGGGCAAACCAGCTGTGCGTTGTGAGAGGCCAGCCTAAGAACTGTAAAACTGCCCAGGGTTCCAGGCTTGTGTAAGTCTGTGATTCACCCTGCGATGGGTCTGTCAAGTCAAGCACGCCTAAGAGAAATTACAGGTTTCTCTTGTCTGAAGCATATCCATTTAAATGAGTCACTTGTTTGTCCTTTAATTTCTCACCTCTATCTCAGATGATCACATGAGACTCTGTGTTGCCTCTGTCACACTGGTGCAATTAGGATGTTGGCGATAAAATGCGAGATTGTGCCCCTGTTCCTGATGATTTCAAAAGGCTATCAAGTTTTTGCTTGTACTGATGTTGAACTTGGGGAAAATGGCTAGGAAATTGATTGGTAAATCCTGATGTAATCCCTACTTTAGCACCAAAGAGAT
This sequence comes from Anoura caudifer, assembly GCA_004027475.1. Taxonomy (NCBI): domain Eukaryota; kingdom Metazoa; phylum Chordata; class Mammalia; order Chiroptera; family Phyllostomidae; genus Anoura; species Anoura caudifer. Next base: position 236,867 of record PVKU01000065.1, on the reverse strand, counting down.
TTTTGTTTTCATTTTTAGTTACTGGGCCATGTTGTTCTTACTGAGTCTCTAACTGGGACCACAGCCACAGGGAATTCAGGTGAGAGGGCCTCATCTCCACTTGCGGCATGCTTCGCACGACCCGACAGGGTAGCCAGGTTGGATTGTCCTCACCACCAAATAGCCCCACATGTCCCCATCCTAGTGTCTTCTACTTATGTATATTCTTGGCCCCAAAATGTGACGCAAAACTCCATTTAAATATCACCAGAGGAAATGTTGACAATAAAAGAGAACAAGGAAAGGCAGTTTTGTTATACCTTTCACAGTAAGGAAGAGCAAGAATGTACTGTTTGTGGAAATAGGTCAGTTCCATCGAAGTTGCTAGTGAAGTGCCAGGTCATTGGGCAACTGGAAAAGCCAGTATCATCGAAGCTTTGGTTGTGTAATTAAAGAATTTTATTAGACACAGAAGACACATTGCGACTGTAATAGCATAATCAATAAAATACAATTTTTTAAAAAGAAGACACCATGCTCTGTACTTCAGGCTTACAAAATTGAGTACAAAGTAACAAACATGAGTTATCCTCTCTCCAGAAGTTTACAGTCTGGGAAATACCTGCACACAAAAAGACTAAAGTTCAACAATGCAACAATAAATACTAAATGTGGAGTGAATGACTCAGATTATAAATATTAAAGGAAATCAGGTGGGGAGAACCAGCACTTCTAGGTGGACAAATCAGGAAAGGCTTTGCAGGGAAGGCAGAGAGTGAAGCAGAGCTCAGACAGAGGGTGCCCTGAGTAGAACCCGTGGTGGACACCCTTTCCCGGGCAGGGACCACATTTTACAACCATGATAACATTGAGGGAAAGGTTCATTCAATGGCAGGCTTGGCAGATTCTGCTGGATGATACTCCTTGTGTTGAATCAAATGCTTAACTCTTATTTGGAAGTCAATGGACCTACTCCCACAAGAGTGTCTACATCCAAACTCATTGGCTAGCTGTGTGTTTGCTTGTGTATGTGCGTAATTCACAGGCACTCTACTGAAAGCTGCCAATATTTTAATAGTATTTGTCAAGCACTGTTCTACTATTTACTTACAATTATTCATTTAATCTTCACAACAACCCTGGGAGGTAAGCTCTAATTTGCTCAAATTATAGATGAAGAAGTTAAAGTCTAAGAAATGTAAATAACTGCCCAAGATCACCACGTATGAAGTGTTCTCACCATGCATCTGCCGTAGACGCTGTTAGCACCAATGTTTCCTTGAGCCACCTGCCCAAGTCACTTCCTGGGTGAGGTGTGAACAGGACTTGGAGTGTGTCTTCACCTGGGGTCTTCCATGGTCAACCTAATCCATGCAAGTTTATTGACATCTTTCAGGATGGGGTAGACTGGATTGTGGGCCGCAGGGGACAGGGAACAGCTTGTTCGAGGGATTCCCAAATAATTCCAGAATATCTATCTCAGCATCCATGAGCCTTTCTTAGTTAATAATAAGCCCTAGGGAGACATTTCCCTGTGCCATCCTACCTGAGCAGAGTGTACTTCCATGCTAGATGTAACTGCTCAACGCACAATGCATGTGAGCGCACTCTCTCTCTCTCCCCCCAACCCCTCTCTCTCGTGCTCAGAGTTCCCATCTGTAAAGTGACAGTTGGACCCCATATTTTCTAGAGTTCCAGGTTTATAATACTAAAACTATTTGACTTCATGAGATTCCCTCCTCATTTCAATATATTACTCTGCGTAAGTGACATTTCTTTGCACTTGAAATCTCTGCATTGAGAAACCAGCATTGTGCCCGCCCCCATTCCTTTCGCCTGAATAGACCCTACAGGCACACTGGGAAATGCGGAGCTCAAACCACTTTCTGACTTCGTCTGAGAAAGGGGCGATTGTTCCAACATGAGCAGTGCCCTTGAAACATGATCCATTCTTCAAGTTCGTATATTTTTCTACCTTCTGGTTGACCTCTTTATTTTGTTTTTATTTCTCAAACTTTCCTATCTAGAGGAAATATTGAGGAGGGGGGAGAGGCAAGGAGAGAGAGGGAGGGAGAACAAGAGAAATGCCCCACTCATTCACAAAGTGAGTCTCATGGTCTCATTTGTAACGTAACTTCATTAATGCAGGCTTCTTGGTAGGATAATTAGGGGGTTCCCATTGCCCCCTTTTCCTTTATCCACTAATTTTCTTCTGCATCAGCCTGTGTTCTTGCTTTGTAAAGGAGGTTTTAAATATTTTTTTTCTAAAAAAGCTTGTTTTTGTAGTACTACTTTTCTATCAGGTGGCTCCCATTTTGAACATTGAATTTGTTTACATGCAAGGCTAAGGAAATGAGCATCCCTCTATTTGAAACATGGTATTTCCCCTTCTTCATCCCAGGTGTCAAGAACAAACATGTTGCTGGTGAGGGTTAATCTGACATGGTCAGCATAGACAGAGTCTCTCAGTGGTTCCTTGTGTTTGAAGAAAGTCCAGGACTGGGAGCCTGAAGATCAGTTCAAATCTGGAGGGTGGAATATGCCAGCAGCAGGATTCCTTTTGTACAAAGAGCCATCATTGACCTACTTAGAGTCAGCCCAACTGCTGGTGACTATTCATGAGGGCCTCTCCCTCAGCAACCCACAGCATCTAGCCTGGTAACATCGCAGGCCACCTTTGCAAGATGAGCCACAGGCCGGGCGCAAACGTGACCCACAGCCTGGAGCCGGAGGCCTCCATAAGACCAAGGTCCAGCTGTGGCCCATGTAGTCTTTCTGTTCCTTCGTGGATGTGGAGCATGGCACATACATGTTGCCAGTTGATGTGGGAGAAACAATTAGCAGCACAGAAGTAGGTAGGCAGAGGGGCCTTCCATCCTTTCCTCACGTCGCTCCCTCCGCCATCAGCAGCACGGCCCGGGAGGCTTCCTTCATACTCCCCAGGGGCAAGGACACAGGAATAAGCACATTTGTCCTAGAGGCTCTGCCGCTCCTGGAGTGTATGACCTTGTTAAGAACAGAAAATCACAGCTTTAATGTATAAGCAGCAAGACCCAGAGCCTCACGACCACTGCATTATTGATTCACTCTTTCTTTAAGCTGAACCACTTTCTCTCCTCTTGGAAAACACCCCTTTCCCTGTACAAGGCCCTGAGCTGTCGCAGAAGGTTTTGACGACGGAGGCTGCCGGAACCTCATGTGCTGGGGTGGGAGTGGTAGGTTCTCTGTACATATCTGGGCGCCTCTCTCTGCATCTCTCTCTGTTTCTGTCTCTGTCATTCTATGTGTGTCTCTGCATGAGTCTCAGTCTGCGTGCCTGCCTCTCTCTGCTTCTGTGTTTCTCGGGGTCTCCCTTCCGACAGTGAGCTGCACGCCCTTGGGTGAGGGTCTCTATCTCTCTTTCCCCCTGTCGCTCCACTGCTCCAACAGTGTTTTGCTCTTTCTCTGTCTCTCAGAGTCTAAATTCCTTCATTGCCTGTTTGCTTCTGCATTATCCCTGAAGCCTTACATAGGTAGTGTTTATCCTAACTTCTTGATCATTTAACACGTGAGAAAAGGTTCCCACAGTGGGAAATCTGGGGACATTGTTGATATCACAGAGGATGTCCTGGGGCGGGGGAACTAGAGGAGGAGGAGGAGAGGGTGTGGCTGCGTGGAGCTGGCAGCTCTGCTCACTCCCCTCTTAAATACACCCACGCTAATTTGGGAGCATTCTCTGGCAGGCCTGACTGTTTCACAGGGGCAGCCAAAATTTCAGTAGGACAAGACTGAGACGTGTGAATGCATCTCTGACCTTCCCTAGATGAGACTGCAGAAGGAAAATCCTTTCAATCAAGAAAAAAATAATTTCTAATCACAAGTCATCAGACTGTGATTTATTTAAAGAAATGTCATATATATGGCATGTGTGTGGGGACCCACTTGCTTTGCACTCACCTCCCAAATTAGGAGCGTAGTAGGCAGGTTTGTTAGCTTGGCCCTTTGACGGGGTGACAATAGAACTCAGAAGAAAGGTTCTGTTGAAGACAAAAGTGTAATTTCACTTATTATTAGCCTGTTTACATGATTACAATTATCCAAAGTGCATGAAGAATTGTAACCACAGCAAGCTATTTTATCATTTTAATTTCCCCCTCTCCTTGTTTGTATTTGGAACCACTGACAGCACAGGGACAGGCTGGTGGGAGAGATCCCTACTCAGTGGCTGGCCTGGCACCTTCTCCGGAAGGAGCCTCTGGTTTGGGAGGGAAATGGGAGAAGGCTGGTAAGTGGAGTCGAGGAAGGGGTCAACCCTTACATGTTTGCTAGCCCCCAAATGGCTCCTTCTCGGCTGGCCTGCTGAAATCCTCAATGCTACAGTCACCCCCTTGTGATGAACCAGAGTCTAAAATACCTCGTGTTTTAGGTATGTGTTGTCTAAGATAGGTAATGCATTAATTCACTGGTAGAATTATTATCACATGAGCATAGACCAATTTGTCACATTGAATGTAAAATGAACACAGATAAGCACATCGATTATCCTGGGTTTGGGAACCAGGGGCTGATACTCTCCAGGCAAGTATCATAAGAAGAAAGAGTTAAATTTGGACTGTGCATGATTACCACCTAGGGGTTAGAACCTGCAAAGCAGGAGAGGAGAAAACAGATGATAAGTTCTGAGTAGGGCTGATTAAACAGACTTGCAATGACTGAAAACTAGTGGGCAGAGTGAAGGAAGGATTGGAAGAAGTTAGACTAAATTTACTTAGTAGCTAGACCAGCAGTTCTTAACCCTGGCAGCCCATAGAACCACTGGGGAACTTAACAAATAAAAGTGACTATCCCCTACCTCTAAGACTTTCCAGTAAAATTTTCACGGGTGGAGCCAGGACAGTAGTAGTTTTAAAAAGCTCTCTAGTTGTGTCTAAGGTGCAGCCAGCATTGAAAACAACTGACTCGGACCATCAAAAACTGAGAATAACATTTTGGATATGATCCTGACATGTCTTTAAAATTTTAAAAAAAGACTATTTTCCAAAGCACTGAAGAACAGAATTTCCCTGTGGTGGCCAAATAGATTGATACTGAAAACCCCAAAGGAAGGGAGCCACGCTACCTCGGAAGGGATTGAAAGTGTCATGCCTCTCTCCGGAGAGCATGGTGGCGGACCAGGGTGAGGGAGCAGAGAATGCTGCACCAGGTGGACTGGTTTGAACAAAATGTTGATAATGCTAACGCTCTTCAGAAAGGCCTAGAGGAGTGGGGGGTTTCAACTTTGACTACTTTAGAATCACCCAAAACCCAAGCTGCACTGCAGACCAGTTCAATTACAACCTCCAGGGATGGGACCCAGGCAGCATTATTTGAAGCTTCCAGATGGATTCCAAGGTTTGGCCAAGGTTGAGTACCGCTGCTCTATTCTTAGAAAATCTGGGTGGGATTGGTGGGGGCAAGGGTGCCAATTTTTTTGTTTGTGTTTATTTTTCAGAAGAAAGGGATGCAGAGTCATCAATCTCCCAGGTATGAAGACCAAGGACTAGGAATAAGACCAAAGCTTTGGTGAGAGTAAGGCAAAAAGGGATAGAAAAATGAAGAGAAGAGAAGAGAAGAGAAGAGAAGAGAAGAGAAGAGAAGAGAAGAGAAGAGAAGAGAAGAGAAGAGAAGAGAAGAAGACTAAGGAAAGCAAAGGAGAAGGAATGAAAAAGCAAGGATTACAGGGATGGGCCAGTGCTGTTATCCAGAGGCCCTGAAGGGCCCAGCCCTTGAATGACCCTTCACCCCTCTCCCTGCAAATCTCCTGCAACACCAGCCCATGCTGGCCCACGTGCATCCCCTTGGATGCTGGTGTGGGAAACTGCAGATGGTCTCTTCTCTTGTTTCTGGGTGTGTTCCCTGTGCTGACCTGGAATCCCCTTTTTTGCTGCCATTTAAATTTTGTTTTCAGTTTTTCCCTCACTTTTAACAGCTAGTAAGTGGGTCACACTTTGCACAACAGCACTACAGGTGATAATAAATGAAAGGGCATGCCTGCCGTCCAATGACTGACTGGCCCCTAACCTTTTTGTACAGCACCAGTAACCATGGCCAATGGGATCTCTTGAAAATCAGGTTATTGGATAGTTCTTTGTAACAGGATTAGAAATTGTTTCCTTGAATTTTCAGTTTGCATGTGGTTCAGCCAATAGGAGTCATAAAGGACAAGTGGGCGGTCATGGGAATCCAAGACTTTTTAAATTCTCTCTTGCCTGTTTCATCCCTTGCTCTGCTGCTGCCAGTTTGAGGTTCACCCCTCCCAGCCCTGCCACTGAGTCATCTTCCTCCGAATGCAATTAAGTCGAACTTTCCTCCCTTTGGATGTGGTTCCAGGATGACGGAAAGAATTTGAACAGCTCAAAGAGGCACTCACCCAGCACTTGTGGAATCCCCATGCCACGAAGTGTTAAGGGATAGTTTTAGCCGCACTTCGTAGGCCAGAAACTCCAGCATCATTATCTTGTCAAACTTTTAGGTACAAAAATGAATATGAAGGCTTTACCTCTGATACTCTGGAGATCCATTTTGCAGAAGTTATTCGATCCTTTAAGGCTTCTCTTATCTGGATAGTCAACAAAAAAATGATGAATTAAAAGATTATGAGAAATCAACATGTTTGGGGCTGGCTAACACTGCGGCAGGGGAGGGTGTTACCAGCCAGGTCCTGTCCGTGGGACAGGGATCGGTAACTTGGTGACAAGGTCTGGGAAAAGGTGGGGAGCTGGGGACAGAGAGGCAAAGCAGAGCTGGCTCAGGAGATTTATAACCAGGGCCTTGAAATGAACCCTATGGCTAAGAAGTAACAGTTTGCCAGCAGCCTGCGGATACCTTGACATGGCTTTGAGGGTATTTTGGGGAGTACTTGAATAGTTGAACATTTCCCCCTGTTTGTCAACTATTCAAACCTCCTTTTCTAGAGGGCTTAACTACGGTTTTTTTTAAAAAAAGAGTTCTATACAACATAGCAAAGACCTTTAGAACCAAGAAAATAAAATAATGAATAACCATTGTGTTTTGTTTTATAACTTTAAAGTGTTTTTTACTCCTGTCATCTCCTTTTATCCCCCCAAAAATGACTCTGTAAGATAGGTACAACTGAGGAAATGAAGACTCCAAGATTATGTAGCATGAAAAATTAGTCAACTACCGAGAGAAAGAGCCAGAGGTGGGGGCCTGACTTCAGGCCCTCTTGTCATTTTCCCTAAATCTCTCCTACAGTAGCCAGGCACTCTCTTGCCTTTTGCTACATGAAGTGTTATTCACCTTCCAAGGCCACATAGAAGTGTTGTCCTCACACTTAATGTAGGCTGACGTTCCCCAGCTCGGAGCAACCTCACCCTTCCCTGAAAATGCAGTGTTCTGCTCACCCACAGGCTCCACGAGGTAGGAGCTGTCCCTGGTGTGGCGTCCCTGCACGCAAAGCCCATTGCAACAAGGAGAGACATACTGGAGCCTCTACTTGAATTTCTTTCCTCCCATCTTTTTTCAATTCTGTGTTTCATAATATGCATAATACATACTGTGTAAATTAATAATATCCACAGCTGGGGATAGGCAATTCTAAAAGCTTCAAGACTGCTGGTCTATTCAGTGGTGTCCCCTTACCCATGGTTTTGCTTTCCATAGTTTCAGTTACCCACAGTCTACCATGGTCCGAAAATATTAAATGGAAAATTCCAGAAACAAACAATTCATAAGTTTTGAGTTGTGTGCCGTTCTGAGTAGTGCGATAAAATCTCCTGTCATGCCATCCTACTTCACCTGCCTTGGATGTGAACCATCCCTTTGTGCAGCGCACCCTGCTGCATGCACCACGCACCTGTCAGTCGCTTCACAGTCATGTCAGTTACCAGACTGACTGTCACAGTGTTGCAGTGCTTGCATTCCAGAAACCTTTATTCTACTTAATAATGGCCCCAAAGCATAAGAGTAGTGGTGCTGGCCATTGGGATGTGCCAGAGAGAAGTTGTGAAGTGCTTCCTTTAAGTGAAAAGGTGAGTACAGTACAGTAAGATATTTTGAGAGAGAAACCACATTGATGTAACTTTTATTACAGTACATTCTTATAATTGTCCTATTTTGTTATTAGTTGTTATTGTTAATCTCTTACTATACTTAATTTGTAAATTTATTGTAAATATGTATGTATAGGGAAAAAAACCCAGAGTATAAAGAGGGTTCTAGACTACCCATGGTTTCAGGCATCCACTGGGGATCTTGGGAAGCATTCCCTATGGACAAGGCGGGGTGGGGGTGGGGTTCCCTACAACGTTTTATCAATTAATTATAGCACTTCTCAGTGTCCACCTTTCACATTACAATTTTAAAGGTAAAATGTTTTGATCTTGATGGAAGCTTCCATATCTTAAGGGTTTTTGCAAACCTCACAACACCTAACACTGGTAGACTAATAAATAATAATAATGCTGAGGATGATTTGGCTATAACAAACTAATCATGGTATTACATTAATGGAAAACAATAATATAGTATACAACTACAACATAACATAAATGCTTTCTGTGTTTTCACTTGCAACATTGCTTTTGTTCTTTACCATAATCTAGCAAAAAAGGAAGGAAAAACATTATTATCTCTGCATTCTCTCTGAGGAATCTGAGGTTCACATGATTTAAAGAACTCCTTAGTGGCACACGGCTAGTCCAGAAAAATATCAAGGTTAAAAGACTAATACTCTAACTTTCACCTCTGGATAACTTTTATCAGGTAATGGTATTCTCATAAGAAAGTGAAAGGACCATTGTGAAATGTCCTTTTTTTTTTTTTTTTAGGAACCTTGCATATTAACTTGTTAGAATAGCATCGATAGTAAGTTCATTAACTAACTAAAAAATAAAAATTCCCTCAGTGAAGGTGTCTGCATCTACATCTGAGAGGGTTATTTGCTTTTCTAATTTCAAGATACAGTATAATACAATAGAAAGAGGGTGATTTTAGAATCCTAAGTAAACATTTGGTGCTTTGTTCCTTTGTCTAGGTTTTATTTGTTTTACCACCCACTACCTATACCCAGTCTCTGTGTTAGGAGAATTGCTTTCTTTGCATCCATTTCTCTTGAAGGTAGAAGCCAGGAATTCACTTTCCCATCCTCCTTTGCAGCTAAGATGTAGCCAGGTGACCAGAGCTCAGCCAATAAGACATGACAACTCAAGATGCAGCTGCCAGTGGACCCCAACAGGCAGGATGGTGATCCCTGAGACAGTAGTACCAGCAACTCTAGCTTAGCATCCACTGTTTGACATTGGCTTGGTGGGCTGTGCTTTCACGCCCAGGAAACTGGGGAAGGTGTGGCAGATGGAGCAGTTCTGTGCTATGAACTGGGGACCATTCCTGGTGTATAGCCTCCACGCCTCCAAGCCAAAGAGACATCTTCCCAAAAATGATATTGTGAGATTTAATAAATTGTTTTCTGCTTCAACTGGTGAGAGTGGGTTTCTGTAGAGATTGTGTACAAGCCACTTAATCACTCTGAATGTTTCCTCATCCATAAAACTGAAAATAGGAATATCCAAGATTGTTTTAAGGATTAAAGCTAATGTGCATAAAATGATTAGCCCTGTAAGAGCTTGGAATATGGCCAGCATTACTTGTATGACAAAAAACAGTGATGCCCTGTTGAAGTGTCTGCAGAAATAATTGAAGTAAAAGACACTCAATAGGTAGACTTTACAAATAAGCATCTCAGCGTCAGGTATTGTTAATGCAGGTGGAAAAAAAGAGAGAAGAAGTTACAGTACCTTTGGATCCAGGATTGTTCCAAACACCAAGATGAAGAAGCCCTAAGAAAGATAGAAGAGGAAAGAAGAGCCATTTTCAAAATAATATTGATGATAATAACAAATAACAAGAAATACCAGCACTCACTATCAGTTCCTGCTCTGAAACTGATAAAAGTAGTAAAAAGACAACTGAAATGAAGACTATTTGATTCAGTCATTGGCTCTCTCATTTTAAGCTGACAGCACCTAGATTCACCCATCCCACAAACATTGACAACACACCTTCCCTGTGCCAGACCCTGGTCCAGACACTGGAGGTATCCCTGATTCGTGCAAGTATATTATAAGAATTTCTTTTTTCATTTGGGCAAAATAAAGATGTTTTGCATTTATCAGGAGCTGTGTATCTCACCAGAAAATAATGGTCCAAGCAACAGTCAGAAGAGATGTGACTCAATGGATGGCACCACTAAATCCCTGAATAATTAGTAATAAAAGAAACTTTCACAGAAAAAAGGAAAAAGCATCCATGCTCAGTTTTATTTAACACCCTCAACCTCTTTCTCCCATTCACAACCAAAATCAGTTATAAAATGCAAAGAAAAATCAAGTGCATGGATCATCAGAAAAACCAAGACCCAAAGCAGGTTGCCTTTCTAAGTACATGACGGGCGCTCAGAAACAAGCGCCCTGAGAATGATGCGGAAGGAAGTCGTTAGCGCTCATGTCTCTCATCCTCCGTAGTAAGGGCAGCATCAGCGTCAAAAGGAAGCTGTTCCTCCATCGCTGGATCCATCTGAGTTTTCGATCTTTTTTTTTTCAAATGTAGTGGCACGAAACCACTCCAAAAGAAGAGAAAGTGTTCATCCTATTTCACAGATAACAAAAGGAAGCCCAGCCTCAACTTTCAAAAGCTGATAGACAGCCACATCAATTAGACAAAATTTCTCTTAGAAGTGTGGTTACGCAGGTCTTTGCTCACCAGAAAAGAGAAGTGAGATAATGACTTTTGATTTAGGCATCCTTTTAAAATTGCTCTGATTTCATAATCGAATGTGAACCTTTACCCAGGCAGAGGCCTATCAAAGTTCGTGAGTTTAATACAAAATAATGAAGATGGTGCAACCCAGTGGTCATTGGCGGGAACAACACTGAAGCTGCTGCTGCCATGACTTGCTAAAAACCAGCTGAGCAGTGCAGGACTTCACAGGGACCAGCGAGTAGCTGGATGGCCAAGCAGCTCATCCCCTCCCCTAAACCCTCTAAACCGCACCTCTCCGCTCTGCCAGCCCAGCAAGTGCTCCAAGCTTGGGGTGCTTCTATCTGATTGCTTTTTGTGTGTGACACTCTCAGCATACAAGGTAACTATTGACGTGTATCATTGGTCTGCTAACAAAATGCCACAGATGGCACAACCCATAAGGTTACAAAATATCATTTGCATGCAGGTGCTTGGGACAAATATATCCCAGTCTGGTTTGGCACTAAGAATACATTTTAAGTCAGAATCTCCATGAATTTTGCCCAAGATTTAAATTTTTAAAAGATCCGAGAAACCACAATTCTAGCCTGTTTCCTACACAAATATATATTCCTTTGGCTAAAGGACTAGGAGGAATTTATTTTCTTGAGAGACTTTCAATTTCTTGAGGTAGGACTAATTATATTTATATCTGCAACATTGCATAATGCTTGGTACAAAATAAATACTCATTAAACTTGGTATCTCTGTGCATTTGTGTGTGTTTACTTTCTTTATTACGCGATCTGCAACTGCATAGCTGTAAATACATAACAGGGAAATATCCCACCACAATCACTTTATGTTGGTCCACGCCACCTTGGGAGAAGTTACACAAAGTGTTATTCAGAAAGTTTGCATATACTATTAGTCATAAGGTGTAGTTTCCGATTGAGATGCATTCAGAGGTAGCAACTTCTTTGCCTTTCTTTTAACAGAAAAAGCACGATTTGAGCAGATAAATCCCAAAATGTTCTCCCAGGTTTAAAAGCATGTGCTTTACTGCTATAGATTGCAGTTCCCCACTCCCAAATTCATATGTTAAATCCTCGCACCCAATGTGAAGGTGTCAGGAGGCACACCTTTGGGAGGCACATAGTTCGTGATCTCTGTAAGATCAGGGCCCTTGTGAAAGAGGCCCCAGGGAGCTCCCTCACACCTACCGTGGGAGATTGTGGCAAGAAGACAGCTGTCCTTCTGAAAACTGGAAATAGGCTCTCACAAGACAAAGGATCTGCTCATGCCTCGATCTTGGGCTTCCCAGTCTCCAGAACTTTGAGAAATAAATCTTTGTTGTTCATAAGCCACCCATTGTTATAAGGGTTCCCAAACTTAGACCAGCTCACAATTACTGTCAGTATATACAGGAGAAGATACCAACTAGACGTTGTGCATTGACAAAGTAGCATTCAAGGCAGAGACTTACCGTACAGGCTGGGTGGGGCAAAAGTAGTTTTAAAGTTGTTCATATGGAAAATGACACAATAATTAATAAATAATAATACAAAAATAAAGCCCGCGCTTTGCATACCCACAACTCCAAACCTACTTTTACCCCAACATGTATAATAAATCCTTCCCTAGTAAAAGCGCTGGGTGAGCTCCAAAACCAGTGGAGGTTCTCCCGTGGGCCTAGAGCCAGGAAATCTAGCAACGGGCCTTTCTCCCACACCTTCTGGATCTCTCCGTGCGCTCGGAGGAGTCTTTCCTCTCAGCCTGTTCCATCGACCTCAGTGTTCTCTCTTCTCAGTTCATCCTAAGACTCTGCTCACCCTGCTTCTTCCCTGTCAGTGGTTTTGGCCTCCCACCTCACTGCATCCCTCCCTGGGATACCTTGATCCACTGATATGCTGGTAATCGACTCTGCTAATTTGTAGCACTTGCCAGTCTCCATGGCTAAATACTTGTGCCATGGTTAATGTAAATCTAGCAACATGACATCACTGGCCACAAAGTTAGCAAGAGATGAGCATAACATTATACAGTGTTTCCACCGTACAAATACAGTAGATTCAAATGCCTTGAGAGCAGAATACACTGTGGACAAACAATTAGGAAGTGATGAGTTTTGAGGATATTTGAACTTTGTTTTTAATCTGATTTTCTACATAATTTAGTGATGTTTATGTTTACAACCAGCTCACAAAATTCCTGAAAATATAGCAGCCAGCTGAGCAAGTGCAACACACCACTGCCTAATGCCTGCCCCGGTATCTGGCCTTCACCCAAAACCTGCTCTTGGCTTCTCACTCTCCCATTGGTACCAGTACTTAGATGGGCCCTGCCCTCCTCCTTGTCAGGGGTCAAGACAGAAACTGAGTTTAAATTACAAGTTAGTCCTGTTATGACAGGTAAACGAGCTCATGATACCAAGAGACAAGTGCTTACAGCCTAGTCCAAAACAAAAGCCACAGTTAAGATGGCCTGAAGGGAGGAAAGGAAAGGAAAATGCTGAGGAGTAAGACATGAACTCATTAAGTCCATGACAAACACCCACAGGATATGCTGAACATGAATTTAGGAATACTAGGTTTTTATCGCCATCCTATCAGTGGCTGGATGCATAAACAGGTAAGAAAACTGATAATTACTAAGAGCTGTACAAAAAAATGTAGGGTACTGGATTGGCCAAAATGTTCATTTGTTTTTTCCATAAGGTGGTGCTAGTAGCGCTTAGTTATCTTTAACGTCATTCAAAACAATTTTATTAGATTGTATTGTGACAGCTGTCATATTGGCATGTATTTTAAAAAAACTTATCAAAATTGGTGAATTTTTGTGTAGCCATTTTAATATTGAAGATGGAAGAAAATACACAACATTTTTGGCATATTATGCTTTATTATTTCAAGAAAGGTAAAAATGCAACTGAAATGCAAAAAAAAAAAAAAGATTTATGCAGTGTATGGAGAAGTGAAAATGTTCCTGATCGAATGTGTCAGAAGTGGTTTGTGAGGTTTAATGCTGGAGATTTCTTGCTGGATGATGCTCCACGGTCATGCAGACCAGTTGAAGCTGATAGCGATCAAATTGAGACATTAATTGAGAACTGTCAACATTCTACCACTTGAGAGATAGCCAACATACTCAAAATATCCAAATCAATAATGTTATTGGTGCAAATGAAAACTACATTTTTATTTTATGGAAAAACCATAGGGTCTTTTGGCCAACCCAGTGCAATTAATATATTCTATAAAAATGCAGCAGGGGAAAAAAACAACAAAGAGTCAAAAGATTAGGGCTCCCGTTATTGTTAACATTGTTCTCTAAGACATCAAAATGTTTGTTGTAAATAAAGTATCATTTATACTTAAACTTTGAAAGAGAAAAATTAGAAGATATCTGACTTAAAATTTATATTATTTATTAGGGAAAATATTTATTTGAAAATAAAATTTTCCATAAACATGAATTTAGAAAAAGAAATATTTTAGAGGTCTTTAGAAAAATAAAAGCTTTCTTTCAATTAGTTGCTATTTACATATTTAACATTCAATATAATAAACTTTGACTCATTGGTGCATTGTGACCAAAAACTATGAAAAATAGAAAAATCCAATTGAGAAAGGAATTGTTGAATATTGACTATGCATCCATTAAAGAGACATATATATCCATAGTAATCTGGTAAAAATGCTAGGGTGTATTTTAAAGTGAAAAAGTTGCAGTATACTACATATTATTTTTAATCCCAATACAACATAAAAATTTATTTGTCTATTAAACATTTTTTAATTGACACAGGTGAGATAATAGAGGAGAGGACAGGGGAACCATCTTTAACACCACTCTACATGGCTTACTTTATTAAAATAAAATGGTTTCCAAAGGTAACTAAAAATTCTAAATGGAATAGAATATAAATTCACATATGTAAATACATCCAGTTACATACCTAGATTTTTTGGGAAATGGTTAATCTCTAAACCAGTTAAAATTCAACCTACTTTTAGATTACTTGTGATCTGTAGGGCATTTTAATACTTGCTGTTTTCTCATTCACTGTTTTATTTCATTTTCCAAATACTGCTGTAAAATGGGAAGATTATACCCACTTCGGTAAATGAGAAAAATATGGCTTGGAAAAGTCAAGCCAATATCCCAGGAGAATGTTACACATTAGTAAATGATAGACTTGAGATTGGAATCCAGGCCTTTCTGGAACAAAAGCTTATTTCCTGACCCAATAGGCTCTGCTAAATCCACTGTTTTTTATAAATAAATATGATGGCACAACCTCCTGATTACAAAACTTCTTTCTGAATTCTCTCACTTGGACTTGGTCAGAAGCACCTGGACTTACCTGGAATGCATTGAGCAAGGAGAAGAGAATGTGGAAGACCAGGGAGGTATCATCGATGACTGTGGCTATTCCGAATCCCCAGGTCAGGCCCAGCAGGGGTGTGAGGATGGCGATATTCTTGCTGATTCTCACCACGGCCCTTACCTCCTGGAACATGGAACTGCCAATGGCAGGTCGCTGGGTTTTGACAATCACCAATGTCACTGTGATCAGGTTTACTACCACGATGACCAAGGCTGGGACCACAAAGGCCAGGAGGGCCTTGGTCCTGTCCCAGTTGAGCCAGCAGGCCTCAGGCCGTAGGTAGCCCTTGCCAGGCTCAGTGGCAGCAACTGTGATAACAGCAATGACCAAAGGACATCCGTAGCCCACTGAAAAGAGAGATGCCACCAGGACTGACTTGGGCAGTGTATGGAAAACAATCAGGATTCCATAGAGTATAAGAAGGGCCTTAGCAAGCATCCAGAAAAACACAGAAAGGTAAAAGAAGTGAACAAAAAATGTTGCTGCCACACAGCCATTGTGGTGTGCTGTTGGACCACCAAGAAAGGAAGCCACAATGAACCACACATCGGCCATCAGCAAGGTGGCCGCCACATTAGCGATGCACAGGTGGCGTAAGTAGGAGATCTCTGTCTTCGTCACTCGGCTCCAGACCAAGGCCTCAATGGACAAGCAAAGGACCAAGCTGCAGATAGAAATGCCCAGGCCTATGTACGTGATGTAAATCAGGATGGGGCTCTCCAGGGTGTGTGGTGACATAAGAATGGAGAATGAGGTAAACAACTTGCTTGGTCTACATTTGCAAACAGCTTGCTGGGAGTTTTCTTGAATCATCTGACAGGCGTGCTGGTCCCATCTGCCCTCAGAGGAGTGCCAGCCAACACACTGTGTCCCCTGCCCCTTGGAATTCCTGATCTTCTCAAAAACCAGTGAGATTCTTTTAAGTTCCTTGGGCAAAATGACAGACAGGACAAGTCCATTCACGGTGTCCTTTCCCAAAAGGCTGGCTTCTAAGATGGCTCCAAGAGTTGGAAATGCAATGCTGATGAACTGAGAAGGGGAACGCACCTTCTGAACTTCATCTCTGGTGATCAACACCCTCCCGGTGACATTGTTGCGGGTGTCATTAACTCTCATTGAGAAAGTTAAATTCCTTCCATCGTTATCTCCAGATATGATGGTGCCCATAGTATGAATGAAGGCATCCGGTATGTCAATGGGATTTTTATTTATAAGTAGCCTTCTTGCAAAGGTATTTACCGAGTGTAGCAGCACACAGCTGCTGTTCTTTTCAGGGATGAAGGTCCAGTTTGAGATGCTTTTGCTGTCAAGAATGTGGTTGGCCATGATGCTGTAACTCTGTCAATGAAGAACCAGCATTAGCACTGAGCCACTGTCTGAATCTGCCAGGACATTCAAGCTTCCCTTTTACAAAATGTGCTCCTTCAACCAGCAATATAGGCATTTCCTGGGAACCTCTTAAAGATGCAGAATCTCGGGCCCCACCCCAGACCTAATGAATTAGAATCAGCATCTCAATGAAATCCCCAGGTGGACCCACATGCTGCTCAAGTTTGGGTTGGAGGACAGAGCTACAAGGGAGCTGCCCTCCTCCAGTTTATGCAAAGCCTCCTGTGAGACTGGCAAGTGGGAAGCCTTCACCATGCTCATTTCCCCCATCAATTCCACTTCACACCTGGGTGAAACTGGCACTTGCTTACCCTGGTCAGAGCACCCACCCACTAAGTCATTAACATCTATCAAGTACCACTGTAGAGGAATATACCAAATTGGAAACTGACCCTAGAAGTTGAACCTCCTCTTTACTGTCCTCTACTTTGAAGATCAAAAATAAAGGAAATGGCTCCAGCCCCATTTCACATTTCTGCGGCAGACATCTATGGCTATTTTCTTGGCATCCAGTTATTTTCCATTTTAGCAACTTGTTCTGACTCACAAATCAAAGTTTTCTCTCTGTGGGACCTAGGATGGTTCTTAGAGTTTTGCAGTAACCAAAATATACATTGGAAAAGTTTGCCTCAATTTCCAATCCAGCACCCAGTAAGGGCTCTCTTTAAATGTTTGTTGATTGAATGCATTCACTTTTTCCATTCATTTACTCATTTTTTTCAATAAAGATTTATTTTCAGCACTTACAAGGTATTTGACATATGGAAGTAAAAAACGTAGTCTACTCCGACTCCCAAAAGCTTCAACTAACAGGCATTCCTTCCCCCCCAAAAAAAACGCTCTCCCAAATATTTGAGGCCACTCACCTGCATCTTTGTTTTGTCCACATTTGTGGGCAGCTCTGCTGTTGATATGTTACGTAGGAGCTGCACAATGACAGCGATGTTGCCCGGTATCCGTGGAGAACGCCGAATGTTCTTGACGACACAGGACAAATCCGTCGGACACCTCTTCAACAATATATCTACAATGGCCTCAGATTTGATATATTCATGTATTTTTATACTTGTTGAAGGTGCTCCAATTGTAGGTGAATCCTCCTACGAAGTAGCAAAAAAAAGCTTTTATCATGTTACCTTTGTTTTAATGTAAAAGTACCTTTACTGAAGTGTAGGACAGCCTTATTACACAATTGTATATTGTATGATGCTTTTCTATTTTACATTGTCCAAGTCACATCTGCTGTGGTACAACCTGCCCAGTACCAAGGTCTATGAACAGAAAATGGAAGTACCAGCTAGACAGTTGCCTAGTTCTGAACCCCCTACATCCAAATAGCATCTGCATCTTCGGCAGGCCACTTCACACCGCTTCTGTGTGTACATACTGTGCACATAGATACATTTCTCATGCCATGTAAGCTTAGCTTTTACTCTTCCAAAGAGGCAAAGGATGAGACATAAGTATGTTTCAAAACTAGAAATTCTGAACAGATCTGGATGAATCAATGGAAACACTAAGGGAGAAGAAAGACTAAAAAATAGTGACAGACAGTATTTCCCACAGGTTCAGGCTCTGGGTCCCACACTTTAAAGCAGAGGTGACAAACTATGGCCCCAGGTTGGCTGCCTGTTGTTTTGTAAATAAAGCTTTATTGAGATTCATCTTGCTCATTCATTGTAAGTATTGTCTATGGCTGCTTTCCTGCTACAATGGCAGAGCTGAATAGTTTCAACAGAGACCACAATACACATGATACCTAGAATATTTACTATCTGGCCCTTGACAGGGAAAAAAATGCCAAACCTTGCTTTAGCAAGCCCCTTGCTCCAGCCTGCCACTTGACAGAGGACAAGAAGTCCATGGTCTAGAGGAACCCATGTCCCTGCTTCTAGAATTTTCTACTTAGCAATTGCAAGCCCATTTCTGGGGCCTCCCCTAGGTCTGTGCTACTACGGATTGACCATGTCACCAGTGTGCTCACCCATAGATCCAAGAGGTGTCAAAGAGACACCTGTGTTCAGGCGTAGGGATGTGTGGCGTTGGCTTTCCTATACCCTCGAGGTACAGGATGGAATTCTGGAATGGGAGACTGACAGGACCTATTTTATGTATCAGTGTATCAGTTTCATTTGAAGCATTTAAATAGGAGGGTATATATATTGTTCTCCCTGTGTATCTTTGCACATGTCCTTCAGATCAAGGGTGGGCAGCCATTTGAAGCCTGTCAGGGGAACGTCAGGTATAGCATCCACTTTCTCCCCCCAGCTCTTCCCTGAAACAGGGGATGGGAATGTTGCTAGGACACAAGAGATGCTAAAGCACTGACTCCTCCGAATTAGTCAGGAGCTGAACTTCAGAAAGATAAAGCCACTGCTAGAAAAGGAGGAAAAGAAACAAAAGAAGAAGAAATAACATTTGACCTGATTTTATTTACTGGAATTTGATTGTTTTACATATGTAACTACTTCAGTATGTGTGAAAATATGTTCTTTGTTTGACAATGAAGTCCTTCCCTCTATCTCAGCTCTATTCTCATGCTTTTCTGAGCCCAGAAGTCACCTGGAGATCTGGGAGAAATGCAGATTCAGACTCAGCAGGTCTGCAGTGGGGCCGTGCCTAAGGTTCTCAGAGATGTCCTGTGCTGTGGTCAGTGAAGGACACATTGGGTAGCCAGGCTTTGGGGCATCGAAGAGCTAAGAGTGGGAATGGAGAAGTGAGCTGTGAGGATTCTTGACAGCTTCTCTGGCTCCGACCTAAAAGATTAGATTCCTTTGTGTCACGACAGGTGTGGGAGACTGGAGAGCAAACATGTAGATGCCCAAAGTTAAGAATGCCATTCTAGTGTAGAGAGAGGCAGGTGGGTGTTTATGTATTTAGCTGTAAATGCCCCTACCTGCTACCCTGCCTGGAGCTGTCCCTCTCTCTTATGGAGTGCGCTATGTATTGCTAATTCAACACTCTACTTTGAATGTGGGAGGAAAGATATTATTACCTCAAAGATGTTAAAGGCTGTAAGAGTCCGGCAAGTATCGATGATCTTGTGCCATTTCTTTTGCCTGCATACAAACCCCACATTTCCTGGAGTGTCAGGGGGGCAAGGTTGAGTGCAGTTGGAATTGTCTACACAGACACCGTCGCATGCACCTGGGAACATAAAAGGTATCAGCATCACATGGAGAGGTCTGGATTCTGGGCTGCATGGGTCAGTCACCAGGGTGTCAACACATGAAGGCATGTAAATCCTGCAGCTATCATGTGTCTATTCTTTGTAAAGTGGAGGAAGATTGAAGTAGATCAGTCATTGCCATGCATTTTAGTGACCAACTACTTTGTTGCCAACAATATCTTATCCTGAACCCAAATACAGAAAATAGATAAAAGTGCAGCTGGCCCACTTGAAGTGAGAGGGAAGAGCCCACAGCTGAGTCCACTAGGTCCCTGTCTCACCCCCACAGGGACACCCTGAGCACCTCCTCAGTTTCCTAGATGAAGGGGCAGTTTGGAAGCCATAGTGCCTGATGTTCTTCAAGAAACCTCCCAGTGCTGTAGCCTTATAGTGAATTATGTCATCAACAAGTTCTCACACATCTGTGCTAGGATGGCTCCTGTCTGAGTTGGCTCAATCAAAAGGATTTGAAACAAAGAAGTGTCAGACCAGAAGAGAGCAGAGCATGCTGGCAGGAGAGGGAAGCTGGAGTCAAAAGCACAATGAAAATGAGAAAAATAAAAAGGGAGTCCCAGTGCAAACCATAAGGGAGTCCCATCGGCCATGCCATGAGACAGGGCTGACGATGGCCCTCTATTACAACAGGGGGCAGTTCAATTTTCATTTGATTAGTAACTGCTACACACCATGTGTTCTGGCAGACACCTCCTCCTTGCTTTTTCTGGCAGCCTAGAGAGAGAAAATCAAAATTCACATCAAAATCCATCAGTGATATTCCAGCCCAGTGGTTTACTTTAGTCACAGACCAACAGCCACATCTTCATTGGCTGTGATGCCAGGAGGCCACCAAGAGCTTAGACCATGAAGCGTGTCCCAGGACCCCATGTGCGCTTCAGCCTGGACAGCTATCTCTCCCACTGCTATTCAGTAGGAGCCCTCCTTCCACTCTGGTGGGGATGAACTGTGTTCTACCTAAGAAATACATTGTGAGCAGAGGTGGATTCACTGAGAAGTTAATGCAGGTTAAACTTCAGAACCCACTGCTTGTATGGGCCCCTTCAAAACACTGAGAGAGGATCTAGCAATGGGTTCATATGATCATGTGTTCTATTATTTTTTAAGATTATTTATTTATTTATTTATTTATTTATTTATTTATTTTTAGACAGAGGGAAAGGGAGAGAAAGAGGGAGAGAAACATTAAGATGTAGTTGCCTTTCCCATGCCCCACACTGGTGACCTGGCCCGCAACCCAGGCATGTGCCCTGACTGGGAATTGAACCAGCAACCTTTTGGTTTGCAGGCCGGTGCTCAATCTACTGAGCCACACCAGCCAGGCCTGCTTTATTAAATTTTCAGAAACAAAACTGTTTAGCCACCATCAATAATGGTCTGTTCAGACCACTATTTTTTGCCAATCCCACTCCCCCTCCTTCACACACTTCCTCATTTTGGATAGCACCAGGGAGGCTGCAGCTATTTACGGAATCTGGACAAGCAGAAGCTGAGGTGGGGATACCTTTGGAATGGGTTTAATAGTACTTACATAGTTTGCTGTCATTTCTGCACTATGATGAGGACATCAGTACTTAAGTGGTATTGATTCCAGGAGTGCTTACAATTAGTCACAGAAGAAGAAAGTTCTAAGGGCCCAGAAACCTTATAGGTACATATGAAAGAAACTTGCTAGGAGGTTTTCCCAAATTTGACAACAATTCTACACATTTGCATAGCATTACTAATAATGAATTGAGAAGCTGAAAGCTATTTTTCTAAACTAGAATAATAAAATTAATCAGCAATGCTAGATGAAAGACTGAATAATCTTTCCATTCTCCCTATAGAAAAACATATTACAAAATTATTGACATACAAATATGCAGCCAGCAAAAATGTGGATTTTCATTAATAAAAATGTTGTTATTTTAGTGAATTGATTACAAAATAATGCTAAGCAATTATTGAATGATTCTTTTTCTTATCCAAACTAAATATTCACTTTTCCCTAAACTTGGTATTTATAATTTTGTATCATTTTTTTTAAAGAGGGGTTCCCCAAAACCTGGCTTCTCCTCATCACAAGCATTCCCGCCTTTCCTGGTTAGAAGCCCCTTTCTTCCCCCCCCCCATCTGTATGATGCTGAGACGCACTGTCACACTGTGATCAAGGGGTGACTCTGGAAACAGAATGGCTGCGTCCAAATCCCAATATTGCCACTTGACACCTTGAGAAAGTTTGTCTTTCTGAGCCTCAGTTTCCTCATCCATAAAGCAGGGTAGGAATCCTAGTACTATAATTCCATAATCTTGCCTCAGATGATTTTTATGAAGAATAAATGAGATCATGCATGAAAAACACTTGAACTGAGCCTGTAATATTGTAAGTGGTATTTAAAATTTAGCTATCATTACTATTCTACGAAAATGGACTCACTGCACATCTATTACATGCACGAGTCAAGTTTGCCTCTTCCAAGAAGTTTTTCCTAATCCAATTCAAAGTGATACATCTTTTCTTCTCTGGCTCCTGTAAAAGTTATTATCCATACCACCATATCACTCATTCAGCACTTGGCATGCACTCACCTGACCTGCTGTCTCACTATCTAATCATTTTTACCTATACATGTTAGCTTCTCAATTAAAAGTTCCTTAAGAACATGGATTGTGTATTGTGCTTCTTTATACCCCCCCTAAGTAGCTACATCACTGCATATATGTATATATACATATTCGTATGTATATACTGGCACATTTGTCTGTATGTGCACACGTGTGTGGAATGTGAGTCTGTATTGTCCTGCTTTTGCACCAGAAGTTTGCCCTCTAGTGGCTGGAAAGAGCCTTGGCACAATTACTCCAACCTGCATCACCAGATCCCAGTCACTGGGGAGGAACCGGAAATTCAGTGACACAGCTAGGTGACTAACACTGGGAGTTCATACCCTTTCTTCCTCACAATATTGTTTCTCTCTGTGTTATCAAGATGAATCTTCTGTTTTCTCCACCAAATGAAAGTTTATGGAGAACCTGATTGAGCATTTGGGGTTTGTCAAAAATGAGGAAGGTATCTCTAATTCATGGAATACAACATCCTTCAAAATACTGATGTAAGATGACTTTCTCATTTCACAATCAAGAGAATCAAGCTGTGTTGTACATATGGAAGAGTAAAGGCCTTTCACTGGACAAGAACACTAAAATAATGTTTGTGGAGTTCTGAAAGACCTTACAGTCTAACCAGTCCAACCCTCTGATTTTACAGATAAGGAAAGTGAGTGTTAGACAGATGGGTGACTCGTACCAGACCATGCAGGGCATTGCTCTTCGAGCTGGGACTAGAACTCAGCTCTCCTAACTCCTGCAACACTGCTCTTTCTTCCAAGTCAACCCATGACCAAGCGGAGAAGGCAGAGGGGTGTCTATGGAAGTATAAGCATCTCAAGAAACCCTAAGCTCATCTTGAGAGGGCATGGTCTCCAATAACCACAATAAAGTACATAAGAGTAGACAACTCTGGATAATACTTGATACATTAATCTGACTACAGGGAAATCACATTATAATAATCAGATATGTGGGCACACTGCCATGATATGCTATTTACAAGGAATTCTGGAAACTCTGCCTTCTTCAGTAAAAGACCTGATTCACTTCTTCCTACTTAATTTGCCAAAGCACACCTGTATACAACTCCTGGTCATTTTATATCTAGGGTGGCACCTGAAATGAGGTATGTTAGCTTCAGATACCAATAATCCTCAACCAAATACTGAAATAAATACATACATACATACATACTTCAAAACCTGCCACCTGCTATACCTGCAGAGCTGCCTGAGTGAGTAGGCAGGTGAGGAAAGGAGTAGCACCCAGATGCTCAGCATCCACAACTTGCTTAGTAAAAATAAAAGGATTGAATGTCCTGGTAAGGTGATCCCAAATAATCAAGAAAATGAAGCTAACCTTCAAGGCTCTGATTACTCTTCAAGTTCTGTCTTGTAGAAAAGTGTGGAGGAGAAAATGAAGAGAGGAAATGGTATCACGCTGTGGTTTTGGGTGTCGCCTGGGAAAGGCCTTCCTGAAGGAGTCTCTGTCTAATCCCTTCCAGAAACTAGGGACCGGCTCAGTGTTAGGGGGAAGGGGACTCATTGGGAAAAGTTCCACCCAAAGACAAACTACTTAGGGAGTAAAGTAAGTATCACTTGGGAACTCTTAGAAAGAGTTTCCAACGCCATTCTTTCTTAAGGAGGCTCTTCTTAAGAAGGCACATATTAAAATGGAAAGATCAAGAAACTAAGAATTTGAAGACAGGTGTCCTGGGCTTGCCCTTTGGCTAATAGGAATGTAACTTCAGCAAGTCACATTCCTCACCATGGACCTCAGCTTTCCTATCGATAAAATAAGGGAGCTGGCTTCACCAGATGATCTCAAAGCTCCCTTCCAGATCTTGTGGTCCAATGATAATACTCTCATTCTCTTTCTCTCTCTGATTCTCCACACCTTAATTTAAATAAGTAACTAATAGGGAAATTAAAATGACATATAGTATGAGGAAAAATGTTCCTGAGAGCCATAGCGCTCACTGCCCTGCAAAATGTGCACACGGTACATTGCTCCAAACTGCACCCAGTTAGGCCTTGCCTAGCCATTGACTGAGCTGCTCATTGCTCCTCTAGCCCATCCATGGTGATCACTCTCAGGTTTTGCAAAGGAGACACCATTTGGGGCGGGACAATGCTTCATTGTGGCAGACCATTCCTAGGGCCTGCCCACACTAAATGCCATTAAATACCTTCCAGTGAGTGTGACACCCTCACCACACCCACATTTCCAAGGGCCCCTGAGGAAGTGGCACTGCCCTAGTTATAAGCAACTGAAAGCTTCATCATGAAAGCACGTAGAAAGGAGAGTTTATCACCTTTAAATCATTTGAGCCTCATTGCATATCAGGAATGTACAGAAAAAGTTGATGGGAAAATAAATTGCAGCTCTTGCTAAAATGGGTTTTGGTTACATGTAGTTGCATGTTTTTCTGGCAGTCATGTTCTCTGTATATTTTGGCTCAGATAACACAGAGCTGGATTTTAGTTTCCATTTGATGTCCCCACCATATCATCTCCCCACCTCCCTTCTCTTACCTGGCATAATGTCCTGCAGGACTCTGTGGGCAAAAGAAACACTAAGCAGCACAGCAAAAATATATGAGTCATTGTCTTCGACACAGCTGCCTTTCTTGCTTCTGTAAAAATAAATGAAAAAACAAAAGGTTTCCAATCTGAAAATTCCAAGCCACTGCAGATTCAGTCAGCCTATGAGAGTGGGTTCTGTCCTCGGTGCTATCTACTAAGAAGTCCCTGCGTCAGAGGTGACCACCCCCGCTGCGGTCTCCCATCCATAGACTTCACCAGGAGACGGCACGTGAGCATCAGCTGGCACTGGGAGGCACAAGCATTTGCTGAGATAAACTCCAGCAATCATCTGTGGGCTTGTACGTGATTCCTCCCAGGAGAATCCCTCCAAGGGATGCTACCTGACCAGGTGTGATAAATAACAGCCCAGGTTCGGGGGATGGGAATGATGGCTCACTCTCCAGGTTAGGCAGGGCTGAGAAATGTGTGGGAGGCTCTGGTGAAATGTGCATTGAAATTCCTATGTGCAGACTCAGCCTAGAAATATCTTTTTAAGGAGAGTAAGCACCAGGCTTGGCCCATTATCCCTCATTCCCACCTAACCCTGGAGTTGTATTTTCTTAGATAGGTAGCAACTTGATTCTGCCAAAGCTGACATCAAAATGATGCCTTGTCACCTAGAACAGTGCTGGACATGTGGTGGGCACACAGTGTATTGAATAAAGGAAGAAGAAAGGAGGAAGAGGGGGAAGGTGGTTGGGAAGAGCTAACAATTTGCATCAGGTCTATGCTCTATAGAGGAATCACGTAAGTTGAAAATTTCAATCCTAAACTTTAATTATTTTAATGTTTTTTTATCCTGAGTGAGAGCCCCTTTGAAAGGCATTTGCTGTTTCTTTGTTTTTCAGACAGAATGATTTGGAAGGCTTGGAAGTCATCAGCAAAGGTCAGGGGCTTTGCAATGGTTGATATTTGCTACTTGACCATTTTTAGCCAAAAGAGAATAGTCTTGATCCCAACCACGCAGAATTCTGTAGCAAACAATGACATTATTTTAAAGATTAGGCAAAGTGTATTTTTACACTTTCAATTCAAAGCTTTTGAATTGAAATACTTGCCTAGCTGAAATTCCCCTGAAATCCAGTGGTTGTTTAAAATATTTTGTATTATCTGTTTCAGCTTATTATCAGTGCAGCTTTCTGAAGGTCTATTGTTCTTTAAGCAAAGGGAGTGCTTTGTTGATCAGCACTTTTAAAGAATTTAGTAGCAACCCAGATGGTCACACAATTTTAAGCAAATGACAGTCATGTTTGCTTCCTTTATTCCAATCTCAGTCATTCAATGGATGGAAATTCCAGGGTGCAGATCATGAATGTGACTTATCAGAATCATCGCCAAAGCAGCTACTGGGTCAAATCATCAAAAATGAAAGCAATTAAAACTGATGAATTTGTTGACATAATTGTCATGAAATCTGAGTGTGATTCCATGTTTTCTGAGTTGCATTAACTGTATATTAAAATTTCCATCATACAGAATGTTCTTTCTCTAAACTAAAACAAATCTTTAAAAAGTGATTTAAGGAATGATTCAAGACAACAAACTCTCATGGAGTTAGCAGTACTCAGCCTAATACTCAATTGATACTTTTTTTAAAATGGAGACGTAATTGAATGATTATTTAAGGTTGATGAATCAACATGAAAATCATTCTGTTTGCTTAAAATGTTTAAGATGTTGCATTGAAATTTTTTTGTTTAGTATATTGTCATTTTTGTTTTAAATTGTAAGTGCAGTAAAATTTTCATTTTTATCAAAATACATGTTGATTATTACCAAAATTATAACTCCCTGTATGATAAAATAAGCACTTTGTGTTTTATGTGGGAATGACCTTCACTAGATTTTGTGGAATGGCCTGTTTTGATAATTATGCTGCTACCCAGAATTTTTAATACTTTTTTTACAATCCAGGTCTGCTTTTTCATAGAATAACTGGGATTACAATTCTACAATATTATCTTTCCCCAAGTTTCAGCAACAGCGTAACTCTAATTTTTAGTGCAGATTTAACCTTTTTTTCAATTTTTTACCTAGAAGGAATATTTGCTAAGGCTGACTCTGGATTTTGCTTATAAAACTGACTTTTTTTAAATAAAGTGGAATATTTAATCTGAACTTAAATATAACCATTTTTCATCCAGATATGTCTGTATTAATCTTTTTTTCACATTAGCTCTTTTTTTAGTTCCATGACAGCAGAACATTAGATGAAGCAAAAGGGTATAATAGCAAAATAGTAGCACAGATCTGATCTTCCGACCACTCACTCTTCCCATGCCCCCCAGAGACTTCGTGCCCATTTTGGTTTGAAAAGCCACAGGTCTCTAATGGCTCATACCTCCTTTCCCAGGTCAGCCCACACCTTTCTGAAATGCAGGGGTAGCTGGAGTATAACTCTTCGCTCTCAAACAATTGTTTGAAATGTTGGTTCCATGTGGCCTAGGCCAAAACATTCATTATAGACATCCACTTCCGAAAAAGCTCCTTTTTAAAAAATGTACAACTTAAAAAAACTGTCACCTCCGGTAGTTTACACCAAAGAAGAAGGAGAAGGTGAAGGAGGAGCAGGATTATGAAGAGGAGGAGGAGGACGAGGACGAGGACGAGGAGGAGGAGGAGGAGGAGGAGGAGGAGGAGGAGGAGAAGAAGAAGAAGAAGAAGAAGAAGAAGAAGAAGAAGAAGAAGAAGAAGAAGAAGAAGAAAGTAATTATATCAGCACTGAAATTTTGCAAAGTAAAACATGCCAAAAACGAAGTGTTGGATTTTTTAAAAATTAAGAACTGCTTCACTTCCTCCCTTATAAAAGAAAAATGGAAGAGCAAAGTATGCAATGATCACATTGCAAAGAGATATCACCAACCACCCAACCTAGAATGTTTTACCATTCTCTGTTACCTGCTTTCCAAATCTGAAAAAGGTGGTTAGGGTGTTTGTTGATGTGTTTATTCAGCAGAGAGAAAATGAGCCCCTCATTTCCAAGCAATGTCTTAACAGCTAGAAATTAAATAAGGGTGACTTATTCTCTGTCTCCTTACCTCTGTGACAGAGAAGTCACAGTGTGAGGGGGCTACTGAGGCACTGCCAATGGATTGGGAACTTGGATGGGACTTGCTCCCTAGCGACCTGCAGACCCTCAGCAGCGTAATAGACATGACAAGAAATATTCCAAAGTTCCACGTCCCACAAAATGATTCTCATCTTTGTACACAATTTAATTTCAAAGTATGTTTTCTATCTCCATGTCGAATTCCTCCACCCAAAGCTGTATTATTGGCTGGCAACTTGCGCAGCTCAAGGACAAAACTAGCAGAAAGAAAACATGAGCGGCATGTGTTCTGTAGATGGCTCCATCAGAACAAACATTTGCTTAATTTAAATACTCATTTACCCACATAAATGCTAGCGACTAGAGAAATGTATGGGGTGATTTTGAAAAAAAAAAACAACTAGAAAGAAGCTCTACAACTTGAACTCTTCTATCTTAATTAGAAAGAAATTATTGGCCTAGCAATCACAGCATTCACAAAGGCAAACAAAACTCTGGACAGAACTTTATCAGCCACCCAAAAGCACTTCAATCACCGGCTTTGTCAGCTGGCAGTCTGAGGCTGCTACCACTTGCATAATTACATTTTGTAATGAATTCCTGAGGCTCTAAGTGAGATGCACACAATGCTATCAGAGTTCCCAGACAGACTGTGGGAATGCACATCAGATGATCTCAGGGGTGAAAGATCCTGTAATGTCTGTTATTCAACCATCCCACTAGTTCCCCTCTGGTCAGTGACCGGTCCTGTCCCTTCTGCCTGAATGCAGACATTTTGGAAGGAAAGAGAATGTAACAAACAACTATTGTTTGTTTATTGTGTGTCTGGCACTATGTCCACATTAGCTCTTTTAACGCCATCAGGTAATTCTGTGCAACTGAAGTCGTTTCCACAATGTTCTAAAATAAAGGGCTAAAAGTTGACCCGGCTCAGCCTCACAGGTACTAAGTGGCACATTCGTGATCTGAACCCAGGTTTGTGACTTTTATCACTATGTCATGCGGTTTTTCTAAAATAAGAAAGAGCTGACTTTTGTATGGGGTTAATTCTTTCAGAACATATTCACATATAACTTTTATTCTGACATCACAAGATTTTATGAAGTAGGCAGAGAAGTTATCATTGCCTTTCCTTATCAAAGGGAAATTGTACAGATACTAAGTGGCTTTCCCATGCTTACAACCCAAGTTATTGGAGGAACCTGACTCTCTTTGGATCCCTGATCCAGGGCTTTTTAAACTACATCTCTCCATCCTTGTCCTTCTTTCTGTACTCACTGGAAATATGAAAGGGCAGATCATGATCTCTGACCAAATCTATCTATCTACCCTGTATCTGTCTATCTGTCTATCTATCTACCTACCTACCTACCTATCCATATACACTCAGAGACAGAGAGAGTGGGGTGGGGGAGAGAGGGACAGAGATAGATATCTAGGTTTAAATGACTATAAAGAAATTTACACGCTAAATAGAATAGCCTTCAGAATCCTTCTGTTTTCATCCTGGGGCATCTTCCAAGCCGTGTCCAGATGCTCAGGGTCTCAATCTAGAATCGTTTAGCTCCAGTGTAAAAATTTTTTTTTTTTTTGGACAAAACTCTTTTGAAGCAATCTTTCCCATATCAAGGACCTTCTTTCTTGGATCTCTCAGAATTCCTGAGTGCCAAGAAGGAAGAGTTAACTAATCCGATAAGCTATCAGTCATGTGAACATGAACACTATTTTTTTTTTAATATTAGTCATTTTAGGTAAGTGTACATTTTAACAAGGATTTTCCAGAGGTAAACTCTCCAACAGTAGAAAGTTAGGCACTGATCTATCTTGGGAGCAAGTATGATTCTCCATGTCCCAAACCACATCCACAGAACTACCTACCCACATGTTTAAAATAAACCCTCATTTTTCTCTAGAAGCTCAGAGAAAAATGAGCTTCTAGAGAAAGGTTTTCAGGGTTTTTTTAAACCTGAAATCATTTTCATTGGTTCCCCTGAGCCTTGGTCAGTTTCTCTAAATCTCTTTGGAATTGGATACTTTCTTCTTTTGCATGCAGGTTTCCAGCAATGATGAGTAATGGTGAGTCCTCACACCTGGGAGGTAAACTGTAAATGGGAATGAGCAAGTGCATGTGGCATCTACATCAGAAACTGGGCCCAAGGTGTGCCCAGAGGTGTGCCCAAGGACCTTGCGAGTTACCACAAACCAAGAGAGAATCCAATCTCTCAGTTGAAGGCTTCCAGGGTAAATTTGAAAGACTGTAATGGTATACAATATTTGGAAACCCAAACTGTTGCAGCGCTGCACAGCTTTTGGGACTCTGCTGCACAGAAACCTCCAGGTACAGAAGAAAAGCATGGCATGCAGGCTCAATGATGGCAGTTGCATAAAAAGTAGCAAAACTAGAAATTTGGAAATGAAATAGATGCCAAACAATAACCAAATGGATGGTAAAGTAAGATAAATCTATATTAAAATTACACAAACATTAAAACAACATGTATGAAGAGCTTTGATGGCATATCAGTGTGAGGTAGTAGTATATTATAATTTTATAATATTAATGGGAAGAAAAGCCATTGAGATGCTCTGTAAAATATGCAATATGCATTGAAAAAAACAGCAGTGGGCTTTCTCAGTTAAGGTGATTGGCTGCAAATCAATCATAGAAGAGTTCATCCAACACTAACAAAATATTGAAAACCAGCAAAAACTTGACTACTTGCAAGAAAATGAGAAAAAAAAAACTGTATGATTTAAGGAATAACTTCAAAACTGCTAAAGGAAAGAAAGTGAAAATTTTGAACTAGAGTAGCATGTAGAAGTGGGGCACATCTCATCATCTTTACTCTCCTTTTCTCTTTACCCTTTTAGCCAAGCAATAGAGTAGAAAAAAGGCTCAGCAACTCCACTAGTACCCAGAAATCTAAAGCAACGGAAAATGTGGTAATCCTTTTGTTTTCCCTCTTCTAACTTGACAATGTTTTAATTGGGTGTTGGAGACACACTGTAAATGGGGAAAGGAACAGGGACTGACTTTCTCTAATGGAAATAAAGACTCCAGAGCAATTCTGAGTCAGGGAAACAATCCAGAGACCAAGGACATCTGCTATTAGCATAAACCACCCAGAAAAATTGAGTCATTTCTGGTACTAGACACTTAACAAAATCTCAGTAACAGAGCTGAGCCTACCTCTGGCTTTCAGTTGGGTTCTTCCAATGAAAGTCATCAGCAGGTTAGGGAGAGCAGGGAGAATTGGGATATGGTGGGTATGTGTCCCCTCTTTTCCCTCCCTCAGTGGTCACCATCCACAGTGAGTGCTGGCCTCTGGCTATGGTTCCTTTTGGGCATTCTCTCTTCCAGGCTACAGTGTGCACCAGGATCCAGTGATTCTCCTCTTGTTTCTTGAGGTCTAGGAACAGATTCTTGCTAGTCCCCTGGTTTCCCATCATCTCCTGTTGGTTCCTTTAGCCTGCCTACACCTCTGTGCAGAATCTCTTCATTAACTTCTCTTCAATTTATTCTTTTCAGCTAAATCCTTTTCAGCTAAATCCTTTTCAGCTAAATCCTTTTGTAAGTGCTCATTATTTCTAGCAGAGAGCTCACCTGGAACACTAGGGATAGAGCTGCTGCTCAGCAATTGTTCCTCCTATCATTCCCTTAGACTTCGAAAAGGTGAATAGAGCACAAACTACCCAGACCTCAAACCAAACCATCATGGCAAAAAATAATGTAGTGTCATATACAGAAAGAGGAAGGACAAGAAGTCACTCACTGTATATCAGAGCAATGTAAGCATGAGCAAGATAAAAGGATATGCATTGTACCACTGCAAACATATTATGGAGAAATGTTTTTTAAGAAAAGCACAAAAGAGCAGAGCTTATGAAAGATGGGCAAAACTCCAACATAAAACATTGTATCACAGACACATGTGATTAGTTCAAGCCACAGAACAAGTTAATATAGACTTTTTATTGCACATGAGATTCAAGAAGAAATAATAAAAATAACTAATTGAGTTAAAACCTCAAAGATCAAAATAATATTATGAATTCATAAATTAGGAAATTTAAGCAACAGAAGAGGCAACAAGGACAATATCAATAAAGGAAAGACTTGAGTTAATCAAGCAGAAATGGTGATAAGAAAGAAAAAGGGCATGAAGCAGAGAGAAGGTGACACTAATGGAAGACAGAGGGAGACAATCCAAAGTAAGGATAGTTGCAATCGCTGAAGAAGAGCACACATCCAGTGCAAGCAAAATTTAAAAACTGTGTTCAGATATAATGCAAGAGTATTTCTGTGAAATTAAGAAGGAGAAAAGATCAATATGAAAGTGAAATGTAATTGTTAAAAACTAAGGGGTGAAAGGAAAATGGAAAAAATATAAAGGTGCTAAAACCTCATCTGTCTAGTAGGGAATAAATCCATACTGCCTAAAATTAACAGGGATTCTTTTTTTAATTGCTGCCTCCAATATCAATGTATTTCATAAATTTTCTTGTAAGCATTAGAAACATCTAGAAAATAATGAATTTAGAGTTTATTGGGAAGAGGAAAAACCTTAGATGTTCAAAAATCTCTTAGGTTTCATTGTTTTTTCCTCACTTAATTTAAATAAAATTACATTTATTCACTTTCATTAAAAATAACAAATATAGTATAATTAACTATTTGTAACTCTGTTGTCTTCTGCCTTTCTTTATAGCTATTAATCAATCTATCATGTCCTTATGTATAAACACACATACACAGAAAAATATCTGGAATAATATTTAATCATTAGCGGTGGTCATTTATATGTAGCAAAATTGGGGATGATTTCTTTTTCTTTTACTTTTTAAATTTTCTGCTCTCTTAATTATTTTATAATAAGAAGTATGTATTATTTCTACCAAAACAAAAGCATCGTTTAAAAAGGAGGCAGTGGGTAAGAAATAGAATATAACCAAATATATTAACAGCTGGTAATTCCGGAAGTGGAAATATGGATGATTTATCATTGTCATATTTATACTTGAGGTTTTTCTAATGCCTAGATACTATTTTTGATAATAAAACACTGGAAAGACATCAAAATGTTAGCAATTACCAAAAAGAATAAAATATTTTTATGTGTTTTCTATCATCTATTTTTCTGCAAATAATTAGATTTACAATGGGAAAAAATAAACTTTTTTTATATTGAGCATGCAATAATATCTGTGGTCTTCCCCCAATTCTGTCATGACCCTTTTTATAACATTCAGCACTTCAGAAAACTATGGCAAAAAGTGATAAACTCTCCTTAAGAGGGTTTGTTGGCAATAAGGTGGCATTGGGTGTGGACCTTGCCAGGGGGCAGGGGAAAAAGCTAGTTCAAGCAGAGAAGCAGCAGGTCTAAAGCAGAGAGTGTGAGAAAGCCAGGTGTGACAGGAACAAGTATAAAGGACACATGGATAAAAACTAGGGGGGTGGAAATGGGATGGAGGTAGGGAGGGCTGGGGCGGTGGGCTGGGATGGGAGTAAAAAACAAAAAACTGTACAAGACAACAATTAAAATAAATTTTAGAAAATATTAAGAGTAGTACATAAAAAAAAAAAAAAAAAAAGAAAGAAAGCCAGGTGTGTTCAGGGATGACCGAGGTCACAAGTTGGAGTATCAAGTATGTGATGGGAAGGTAACGTAGGTAACTCATCAGCTAAAGGTACGCTAATGCCACAGTGAGGCAAGTTCTGTGCCATGGGAAAGCAACGGGATATTCCACGGAAAATGAGGGCCCATCAAGTGATGGCATCGAACTTTATTTCAGAAAGATTACTCTGCCAACAGTGCCAAGGGAGGTTAGAAGGCAGGGACAAGAGCCAGGACACCAGTGAAGAAGCCATTCCTCATCCAGTGACCAACAATGAGGTCTAGAACCTCAGAAATGGCAGGGGGGTAGATTCAGAAGGTCTCATGACCAAATGAGTCAGCAAGGAGTGAAGAGGAGAATACTATAAAAGGCTGGGTTTAGAAGAATAAGCAAAAGTTTAGGGAAGAAAGCATATGAGGAAATGCAGCAGAGAAAAGGATGATGTTGATTATACTAGAATAAGCATCTAGGAGAATTTGGATAACATTAATCAAGAGAGGATATACAGAAGAAGTATGCCTCAAAATGAAGAGAAATAAATGAGATAATCAAGCTAATATTTAAGTTGCATTTAGCTGGAAAAATTTTGTTTCAAGATTTATGCATTTCCATTAATGCAAATTTTCTCCTGAAGCACTTCTACCATTGTTCAGATTTCAATGGACTTCAGCATTTTTCTTTACTAGTAAAACCATCTTTTTATCCCTAACTGATAACTGTGGGACACATCAGGCTGCAATGCTTACTACTTTTGCAAAAGCATCCCAGAACTATACCATTCATGTGAGTGAAGACTCAGAAGCAAAAGAGCCCAGTGTAGAAAAGTACACAATAGTTATAAGGTAACTGATATAAGATAAAAATATATCATAGCTTATCACATGAGAATAATTTCTGACTTATGGTTGTCTGTACTACTTATATAATATAAATCCTCAATTATGCTCATTGATGAGTGATAATTTGTTTTCTTTTTGCAAAATGAGAATATTAAAGTAAGAAATTTTAAATGGCATCTTTCCTCTGATCAGCACAGCAGTAAAAGGATTAAAAAATGTGGACTTCTTGACTCAGTACCTTCATAATCACACTGAAATATAAATATCTATTCAACCAGAGACACTTTTAATTAGATTGTAAATTGGAGTTTCAGATCACCTTTGAAATAGTTTTATGATATCTTTGTGAACTTTATCTCATTTGACATTTGGTATTCTCTCTCATTTATATCATATATGAAAATAATTATTTATAATTCATGTATATGAAAGAGCCATGACCAATTATTTGCCAGTATAAATAGAAAGAGAAAATGCCCCCTAAGTTGAGCTTCAAAAATATAAAACAATATAAAAACAAGGAACTATCTAATTCTTAAACCTGAAAGGATATTTTCATCAGTTCAATGAAAAAAAGACACCTTTTGTCCTTCAGTGCCTTACATTTCACATTCTTTCTTATATTTTATACCTGTCTCCACATTCACTTTAGTTCTTGGTGGGCTGTATCCTTTCAAAGTACTTTTAATGAAGGTTTCTGAGCAGCAAATTCTCTTAATCTTTTAATGTCAGAAAATACTAATGTATTTTCATTCTCCACATTAAATGAACAAGCAAATGGCCAAAGCATCAATGTTTCTATTCAAAGAGCAATTTCCTTACAATTTTGTTCTTGGGCAGGAAGAGACTTTTACACCAACTAAGTTTTGAAGTGGTTTTCAAGATAATAAGGCTGCAGAAGGAGAGCAGCAGCCAAGGAGAACTAAGACACACAGGGCTCCAGTGGAAGGGACAGGCATCTCAGAGTTACAGCCAGCATTTGGGAGGGCAGCTGGCCTTCTGGATCAGTCAACTGAGGAAGAATCAGTACTTAAAGTCTACAGTTAGGACGAGTACCCAAAGACCATGATGATGATGATGTGTAGCAGTACACATTTAGCAGTCAGGAAACAGAGTGACTGTGTTTTGCACTGTAACCAAATTAAATTTGCACTGGAGCCCTTATTTGAGCCAATGATGGAAAATTTTCCCATGCATGTTAAAGTCATCAACTGTCAGTTTGAATTAGGTCTCTTTTGATCAATTCAGCATTTCCTCTTTCTTCTCCTCTTCCTTTCTCCCTAGGGATGATGATATTCTGACATCAGCATCGGGCGAGAGGCATGCAAAGATAAGCTCCCTCTACGCTATCTTCTGCTGGACTTTGGGTCTCAGTACTTGGCCCTGCTTTGCCCACACTGAAACATCTGTGCCCCACTCTTCTCTCACTTCCCAGGTCCACAGAGACCACACCAATTCTTTGTTGTCTCACTAAACAAAAACTGCTCAGGGCAGACCCAGTTTTAGCCACTTCCTAGGGCCTGGAAAACTCCTCATCCATCTCCATGCATTCTTCTTCCTCTCTCTTCCTGCTCTGATTCCTTTAAAAATCACAGAGGCTTTCTTTCTTCAAAAAGTCTAGTTCTTGCTAAGGAAGCCCAGTTCTCTTTCCAGAACTAGCTAGAAAAATGTCACCATTCATTTTTGCATCAGCTTATACATCTCCTGCTTTTTGGCACCAAAACCATTCTTCCAAAGAAGAGATTCCATGGTCATCAGCAACCCAATGCCCCTAGAGGTGACAGGACCTCTGTGGAAGAATCAGGGTGCAAGGAAGACAGGAAACCTGAGGTCCATGGTGATAGGGACTATCACAAAAGGTCTCTGTGCCCAAGCTGGCACAGAAGTGACAGTGTTGCTCTCTTCCAACTACAAGACAATTTGAAACTGCTTAAGGCTCTCAGAATTCTTGCCAGACCCTTAGCAAGAGGCTACCCCTTCAGAGACAAAGCTGAGATAGAATTTCCTGCAAGACAATTGAGGGGAGGGTGGTGACTCAGAGCCCACTAACTGATGTAGAGAATTTTCTTTTGGACATGGAAAATTTTAAAGACCAGATGTGTTATCAAGTAAAATGCATACCTGCTACAATGGGAACATTAGACCTAGAGGTAACCTTCTTTAATGGTATTTATTAATATATGTTATTTAATGCATAGCAATTTGTAAGGCCCAGTTTGCTAGGGACAGAGTTTTTATTTTTGTTATTAAATATTGATATATTTAACTTGTATTTTGCTATTCAAAACTTTCAAACTTACAAAGAATAATTCTCCATCATTCCATCATTTTAAAAGGCGTAATTTGAAACATCACTATAGTAAGAAATAACGGCTTTAGCTTATCAATAGCCAGACATTCTCAGATTTAGCCGTTCAGAACTCAATTTGCATTTCTGCTGGAGGAATACACTGGATACTTTATCATTATTATTATTATCATTGTTGTTGTTGTTATTCGTTTTGTCTAGCTGTCCTCTCAGCCCATCCTTGCTCATCTGGGAAAGGCTTGCCTGCCTGTTTTACTGTGCCAGCAGCCATTCTGAATGGTGTGCCTCGCCTGCGCTGCCTTGGTTAGGAGTCAGCAGCCGATTCAAGCTGGACCCCCAGACTCCCCCAGGAATTGTCAAACTTGAACGAAAAAGGGACTCTGTCTCTTTTAGAGAAGCTGAAGGATACAGAATCCCCATAACAGCAATATCCAACTTTGACTGCACATTTGAATTCCCAGAGGAGCTTTTAAAAAAAATTACCAGCTGGGCCCCTACTCCAGGGCCACTGAATCAGCTTTTTTGGTGGTAAGCCTTCGGACACCGCGATTTTGCCCCCCAAACTTTATATTTTGAATAACTTCATTACTACTGAGAAGTTGAAAGCAGAGTACAGTGGAGACCTATGTACCTCTTCACATAGACTGTACTAATCATTAACATTCAGGGATGAACAGGCTTTTCATAAAAAGCTCCCCAGGTGATATTAGCACACACAACTGAAAACAGCCTCAGGTGGTAACAATATGTGACAGAGACCAGCCTGACTGTAGGCAGTAGGACAGCCAGGACAAAACGGAACCGATGCCTCAAGGACACAGGTACAAAGAGAGCCCTGGTGACTCATAGGACCCCATATTTCATACCCTGGCACCATTATAATTAAACCACATTTGGGGCTTAAAGTAGTGGGACTTAGGAGTTTGTTCGTTGAAATCAGAAGTTGCAGGAATGATGTGCAGAAGCAATAAGGTTTAACAGCCTAACCCTTAAATAAAAATGAAAATGGGAATTATTGGCTTGAGAGATGGAGATTATATTGAGAAATATATTTTTCAAACAAAGAGTCCATAAATTTCCAAGATAACGGGATTAAAGATCATGAGACAACATGCTAAGCTATGGTTTTGTGGACGTACCTACTGTGTTCTGAAATAGACCATTTTTCCACTGATGAATTAAGTCAAATCCTGCACAACGCAGATGCAGTACCAAAAGAGGAGAGAAGGGGGGTGCACATGGTTTGCCCCAGTGGCAAGAAATATTTTTATCAGTGATGTGGTTTAGAATGAGCAGAACATGCTGATTATAACAGGCAGACTGATTTTTAGTTGGTTCTAATTTTTTGCCATATTTAGAAATATGCTCTATAGACCCTACACCCCATTATCACCAGGCTCAGTGCAAAAGAATTCCACCCCCAGCCCTTGTACCTCTGCAACCAAGTCTAGTTTTGGAAAGACCAAGCTGTCATCAGGCTGGGAGCTGTCCATTGTTCTCACTATTTTTGGATTAAGAGTCTTGGTTTCTGGTCACAAATTATCATTCATTTTGCAAAAAGACAATGATGCTGTAACTCTGTATTATGCAAATACTGTAGAAAAGAGATTTGGGGCTGGTGATCTTAGGATACTATCCCTAAAGTCATAAAATACAAGTTTTACAGTCTTTTAAGGCTAATCATTTGTCCAGCCACAAATAACTGAAATCATTTATCTGAGTTGCAAATAAGTCAATTTTCCCAGACTCTAAGAATCTGAAAGAACTTTGAAAGAGGAAATTCAATAAACCAAAAATAATGTGAGATTAATTCAAGCATCACTCTTAGTCTGTAACTTCATAGAGGAAAACATATTGTGCTAAAATTCAAAGGATAAAAGTTTTTTTTAAGCAAAACTGAACTTTTAAAGTTTACGCTCAGCAAATACTGACAAAGAATCCTTCATAAGAAGGAAGGAATAGGGTTAGGTACCAATTACAAAAATACTGTAAGGAATGATATGAAAACCAGTGGGAATACAGACATTTGGCCATTCTGTCCCCAAGTGCGAAGAATGACACAATACAGACAAGCTTATGAATGAAGAGACATCTCCCCAAAGTTTCCACTTATCTTGAGAAAGACACATCTGTGAAAAATAATGTCTAGGGTGAAGGATTTTTAATGCTGTAGGTTATTGAAAGGGCAGGATTTTTTTGCGAAGGTGTTTTCAAGGAGACCTTAGACATGGTTATGTCTTGATAATAAGTCAAAATTGTAGATAAAACATTACAAACTTTATGAGGAAAACTTATTTTAAAAAATACTTAATTGGCCTCAGTATTTGCCCATCACTTTTAGATTCTCAACAAAAGAAAATTCCTTCAAAAATTCAAATGTCCTGGACTCTGCTATTTGGAAGGGGTCAGAGGAACAACCATAATAGATTAAAAACAAAAGTATTTTCATAACAGACTAGTGCTCTTATTGAATTATGTAAAGTGCCTCCAAGTTAGCAAATTATTTTTTAACATTTACTCATTTCATATGTTTTTAACCCACAAGTTCCAAAGCCTCACAACTGTAGAATCTCAATTGGCTTGTCATTTGTGAAAGTCCTCTCCAAAGGAAGTCACTGAGGAGAAGAAGGACATGGGACTACTCACTGTGGCTAGCCAACAAGAGGTCACCAGCAAGTGTGCCCCGATCCCTGGCAGCTGAGACAAGATCTGGCATCAGTAGCTTTCC
The DNA here is from genome assembly GCA_004027475.1 of Anoura caudifer. NCBI lineage: Eukaryota > Metazoa > Chordata > Mammalia > Chiroptera > Phyllostomidae > Anoura > Anoura caudifer. The sequence continues at coordinate 197,492 of PVKU01000065.1, read as the reverse complement.
TTCATCGTATCGTGGCACAAATCAGCAGGCTGGGCTCCTATATCGCTGTCAATTTAGCCCTGAATGGCAGATTCCCAGACAGAGGCAGCTAACCCCACACGCAGGGGCCCTGCAGCCTGACAGACCAGTTCTGCGGGGAAGAAGCTCCTGCAATGGGAGGGGCACAGTGGGGAGAATGGATGAGTCACACACTGGGTGACACACAGATTCTCACAGAGAGCAGAGGCTTCCCTTTTTTTTTGGCAAGGGATCCAGGACTGTGGTGGTGGCACGAGATCTGTGGTACTTAGCCATGGCTATTAACATCCCTACGAATGTGCCTGGATGTAAAAACGGGACATGGAAAACACCCCGGCTTATGTTTGGAGGTTTTCTGGTCATCGGGAATCTGGTAGTAGGGTTCTCTGATTGTTTCTGGTTGTCCCTAGTTCCAGGCAAAAAGGGGCATTGCAATTCCTAACCTCCTTGGGGTTCGATAGGGTCATGTTGGCTGTTTTGGCATGGGGACCAACAATTGAAAATAGTAGCTACTCCATCAGCCTGGGTCCCTGAGTGACTGTGACAAGCCCAGGGACCTGCTGACCTGTGTTGGGCATGAGCAAAAATCACTCCATTGTTCTTAGTGGCTGAAATTTATGAAAATTTTTTTAACATCAGCATAACCTAACCTCTACTGACACAAGAGGAAGGCACTTGGAAAGCAATATGAACAGTGATGTATCTTTCTAACTTTTGAACACTCAAATTTTTTTTCCTTTTTTTAAGCATTCATGGACTTTCCATCTCTCTCAAGCCCATATTTCAATTTTTAAAAAAAACATACTCCAGTTTATCTAGGGTGTGGCATTTTTTAAAACCTTCACAAAGAAGTTCTTGCAACACAGGGAGAGGCACCCTCGTGTTTAATCTTGGTGCTCCCTCACCTTGATTTTGCTTCGTGGATTGCTTGGGACCTTCTAGGGAGCATCCAGAGCCTTGAGCATCACCTTTGGGGCTGAAGTCCAGTCAAGTCCATCCACCAGGTGGGAAAATTCATTGAACTTCATATCCTTAGTGTGCCATATATTTGATGATATATTGATTGACATAAAATATGACCCTCGATCATTAAGAGGTTACAATTTAATTGAGAAGAAACGTAAATCTGAAATATGTGCGAGGTCTTCACTGCTAAAAGCTGAAGCAGTGAGTCTAAAGCAGGGAAATGGTGACGGAGGCAGGCGCTGCAGGGCCACTTCCTAGAGCCTGTGGAGGGGGCCCGTCTGTCTGCAAAGACACATCCAAATCATACTGACGAGCAATGCTCAGCAGCAGCAAAGACTAAAGCTTGTTCATACTTTATTTGTTCAACTAACTTTTATTGAACATCTACTAGGGACCAGAAATGTAAAAGATGGCAGTGTTCTTGGAGATCACGGGAGCCCACCCTCACACTGCGTAAATCAGTAAACCAGAGTGGCTTTTATTATCTGACTCTTAACTTTTTAAAAGGAAAGTGCTGGCATCAGCCAAACAAAGCAGAGCTCCGGATCATGACTTCAGCGTGGTAACCAGATGCTCCCTGACTCATATTTTCTGTATGTATTGATAATGCCTTACTGTTTTCACCATGTTTCAAGTCCTCAGGCCTCTGTGCGTGCTGTGCCCTGTGCCTGGGACAACCTTCCCACCTCGGTTTGCTGGCAAACTCCTTGTCCTCAGTCATGATTCAACCCAACTGTCCCTTGAGAAAGTACGCTCCAAAGCCTGGGTGAAACTGAGTATTCTGTTTTTGCATGCAGTCACCTAGTCATTCATTTTGTGATGCTGGAATCTGAATCTTCCCCTCTGAAGTCATCCTCACCAGCGTTGAGATCTACTTGTCTTGTTCATCTCGCTGCAGCCTAATGTGAAATTGGGTCACATCTTCTTTTCCATTGGCTTCTACTGCAGTCTCAATGGCCTCCGCCCATCTCTAACCACAGCTTCACCTGGCTGACTCACCCTTGTCCTCAAGTGTCTTCTCCACTGTCTCACCTTCTGTGACAATCTACCCTGGCCTGGTACCACCATGGTACATGGGACTGACCCCATCTCATTTTTTAGGTTTCAGTTCAAACATCACCTCCTTAGAGAGCATTCCCTGATTTGTCAGCCACCATTTACTTACCCAAGTTCATTCTGTCTTCTTTCTTGCCAAAATTTTTGATTAGATGACTCAGAACTATTTTGAACCAACTGCGTCAATGAAAATTCTCTGAATTAGGTGTAGACAGGGAACCATTTGTGTTCAGTAATTTTTAGGGGGAAGTCCACTGGAGAAGGAGAAAGCTTCTGGGTAGAATTTTTTTCCTGATGAAATGAGGGAGCTAGACTACCCCTTTCTCTCTTCTAAATTTCAAACCTGTAAGAGAAGATGATGTCTGCAGCTATGGCACCTGTCTTCACCATGAAGCCCCAAATCTGAGGAAGATGCCAAAATGTTTAGCACAGGCGCAGAGTAGGATGGAAATGCCTTGGTCATTGATGACACCCTGAATTACTAAACCCGCCCTGGGATCAATAGCCTCTGGGCTTTTAACATAAAAAATTAATGTCCCTAACACTTATGCCATAGTTAGGTCTTCTATTACTTGTGGCCAAATTAGCTTAGTTGATACTCCTAACACCCTGTCCAAAGCAGTACCCCAATTATTCTCTCTCATATTTCATTTACTTTTTAGCTATATAGATCATAAAAAAGTGATCATATTTAGGGAGGTTATTCTTTCATTTTATTCCTCAAGGATTATGGAGGCAGAAACCTTGTCAATTTTACTAGTGCTGCATTTCCAGGACCTAGAAAGTGCCTGACACTTAGTGTGAGCTCAGTAGGTATGTGTTCCGCAAGTGCCGAGGAATGAATACCCCTGGTGACAACCCTCTGCTTCTTGTCTGTCTCCTAACAGACTGTGAGCTCCTATAAGTCAGAGACCCAGATCTTATGGATTTTTATTTCTCTCAAACCTAACAGGCTGCCTTGCGTGGAATATAGTAGGTAAATGATATTTTATGAGTGGATACATATGCTCTCTGGATCCTTTCTTCAGTAACCACCTCTCCACTTAAGATACAACTTCTGAGCATCCAACATTGGGTACCTTGATAGAGGAATTCTGAACTGTTGTTCCATTCAAGTTGAGTTTACGAGAAATTTTCATGATAGTCTTAAACTGGCAAAAGATCGTAAAGACTGACCTTGTAGACCAAACTTCTAGCTGAAATACTTCTAATAAGGTAGAGTTGATCATCGCAGGAGACAGGGCTTACAATCAGGTTACAATTATACTACATGTGAGTGGGATCAAACAGGCCTCTTTGTGACACACAACTATTGCCAAGCTGCTATCTATTCATCCTAACCCTGAAAGAAGTGGCTTGTCCATGTCTTCACACCAGCAGCTGGACCTGGCAGAGGTAAAATCACCGTATTTCAGACTCTAAGATGCCACTGATTATCAGATGCCCATTGCTTCACAGACTACTAGGAAAAAACCTCTGACAATGCTAGAAAACTATGGAATAATACTAGAATGCATCCCACTTTCAGAGGAATGTCTTAGATTTGACCAATGTAAAACGTGGTGGTGTCTCTTTAAAATACTGAACACAGAATTCCACAGCCTGCCGTGTAGTTGGTCAATCTTGCTGTGACTCATTGACAGGCTCGTTTTTCCATGATCCAGGATGACTAATGACATACATTTGCTTTCTTCCAAGCACTTATAAACTTCTCCTCACCCCATACATTATCAATGCCACCTGACATTTTGCAGAGAAAATAGAAACCTCCAAACCCACAAACTGACCTGCTTGCACTCCCACCTTCTTCTCCTTCCCTCCTGTCAAGTAAGAGGAACTGTCTGTAGTCGTGTCCAAACTCGTTCCTTCTCAGTAGCTCTGTCCCCTGCTCCTCAGGCTTCCTCAAGGACAGCATTCCTTATTCTATACCCTGCCTCATCAATTTCTCCCTCCACAATGTATCATCCCACTAATGTTCAAATATGTTTAAATAACTTCCGTCTCCAAACAACACAAAACCAAAAGTCTCCCTTAGTTCCTACTGACTCGGCCCCCAGTCTTTTCTCTTGTTAACCTTCTGCTGTGAACTGTCCACTTGGGCTATCTCCACTTCCTAACCTGCTCGTTCTGTCTCCATCTGGTTTTCTCCTTCACACCATTGCGGTTAGGTGTATAAAATCACCAGTGGTCACCATCTTCAAAAATTGGTATACTAATTCCCTGTTCTCTTCTTGCTTGGCCTGTTAGCAGCACTCAACTTGGTCACTTATGCCTTTTTTGAAACACCTTTCTTTTTTGATTATTTTTATTTTTTAAAAATTGTGGTGAAAAACATAACTTTTACTGTCTTAACCTTTTTAATATTCTTTAGTGTTAATTATATTCACATACCTTGTGCATTAGATCTTTACAATTTTTTCTTTTCACAAAACTGGAAATCTATACCCATTCAACAATAACACTGCATTAACCTTCTCCCCACCTGCTAGCAACCATTCCACTTTGTTTTTCTATGAGTTTGACTTCTTTAAGTAATCCATTGAATTGGCATCATACAGTATTTGTCTTTTGGTGACTAGCTTATTTCATTCAACAAAATTTCCTTATCATTTACCCGTGTTATAGCATGTGATGCAATTTTCTTCCTTTTTGAGGCTGTATGATATTCCATTGTGTGCATATATAATGCTTATTCATTCATCTGTCAGTAGATATTTGGGTGTCTCAGACACCTTTCTATATGCACGTGTTCCTCATGTGCTGATTTTCTCTCTGGTATCTTCTCTACTGGACTTTTGAGTGTAGAGTTTCCCAAGCCATCTTATCCCTCTGCTTTATGCTCCTCTCCTCCTATTTCCCCTTTCTCTGTCCCTAGAGTAGCTCACCCACATCCAAGGCTTAGTGCTCCAGGCCACATTTCTAAGCTCCATATTTACATGTCAGCAAGTCCTATGATTTCTTCCTCAAAATGTATCTCAAATCTCTCATTTCCTCCCATTTTCACCCAGTCTAGGTCATCATTTTCTCTTGCCTGAACTAATATGAACATTTTCTTATTGTCTGATTTTACACTTGCCCCTTCTTTCAATCTGTTTTTCAGAAAGTTCAAACATATATTCAATGATATCATTTCCCAGAATAGAAGCTACCATCACTGCACTTAGATTAAGGTCTGCATGCCTTATACAGCCTATTAGGCCCAACTAACTGGGGACCTGCCTGCCTCTCCAGCCTTACCTTGGGTTTCTCAACCTCTGTCCACTGGGATACAGACATGAATTCCTCCTTTCAGCTTTGAAGACATACCAAGCTCTTTTCCTCCTCTGAGTCATTGAGTACCATTCCTGCTACCTAGGATCGCTGTGCCATGCCTCATCACCCTAGTCCCTCACCCCACTGTCTTCTTCAGCACACACACGCACGCACACTGCAGGACTGGCTGTTTCTCCTCTCCAATGTGCCAAGAAGAGGAAAGAGAAGAACATGGAAGCTAACCTGCAGGAGGCCCTCACTGTTGGGGTCAAGAAAATCCTGAACCAACACTTGAATGACACTGGGAGTGTCTCCTTAATGTTTGTGTGTGAACCACCTCCTGCTCCTCTTAGTGTGGCCTGGCTCCTCTTCGTTCTTAGCTCCAGTATCCCTCACAGGGGGCCTTTTTCATCCACTGTCTCTAAATAGCACCTCCATCCTTCTCCCTACCTACCTGATAACCCTAAACAACTGCAGTCTCTTTGTTTATCTTGGTTCATTTATTCAAACTTATAATTATCTTCATATTTGTTTATTGCAAGATTATCTGTCTATCCACCCAGCCTCAGGAAAACTAGAACTGTACATACACAATAAATGTTTGGTTTTATATTCACAATTCCTTCAACTATCCCTGAAAGAACCTGGCTTCAAATTCTATCAGTCTCTGGTCACCTTCTTCTGCCCTCTGGGGTTACAGGGAGAAGAGAAGGAAGGAGTGTGAGCGATGTCACAGGACTGGTGTGGGGAAAAAGGTTTCTATAAGCTTTTTGAATTTCCAAGGATGGAAAGATTTGAAAGATTCCTAGACCCAAGATTCTTTGAAGGATCCAAAGAAATTGTGACACTTAATCCAATATTTAATATGTAAAGGCAACTTGAGGTAATACAGTGGCCTCATTTCTGACAAAATACAAAAAAACTTTCATTTCACACATAAGAACAGCACTGAACTTTTGACACATCAACTGCCCTCCCCTCCAAAAAAAAAGAACAAAAACAAACAAACAAACAAAAAACACCAGAAAAACCTACTGATCGAGCAAAGCCAGGTATATTAGACCTACACCTTGACAGTCTTAGTAACTTCCAGAGAAAGGGAGTCAAGGAGGGGTAGGGTGATGCTTATAGGGTTTTCAGGCCTTGGAAATTGGCAGACTGCTTGGGATTGGGCAGAGTTTATGGCATAATGGCTTGGCGAGGTGAGCACAACCCCACAAAAGTCTTTTTGAAGTCCTGATGAGCACGCTCTTGCTCGGGGTAATGAGCTGTTCTGCATGGCTCAGAGCTTATCTTCCAGGACTCAGAATTTCCTGGAGAGCAAGTACCTAAGTTTTCGTTGCTGTTTTTGTGTTATTTCACATTGGGACAGGAAGGAACGCTCAATTCCCACACTGTTGAACCCAGGTTTGAATACTCGGCCATTGGGAAAACTTTGTAAAATTCTACTACTCATTCTAACAATGTTCCTCCTGCTTTGCCCTCCTCTTACCTTTTTCTGACTCCATTGTTTAATAAGTCAATAAACCTATGCCCCACCTTAATCAGCAGAGGATCTTATTATATTTCTCTTATGGTATTATTATCTACCACAAAATTAGCCAACTGGCTAACTTCAAGAGTCCAAATGCTGAAAGGGACTGTGATGGTGAATTACTCCCAGGGGTGAGATTTTTTCATTGTATTCATCAATTCAACTCAAGCCCTCTCCTTGATCTCTCTTTTTTTTCCTAAATGGTCCTTTCTGCTGATCTCCTGTGTTGTTTAGTATTGGTATTGTATTTCACTTCCAGATGCCCCTCCCAGCACCTTCCTTCAGTGTGCACACTGCTGTTTTGTGCTGGGGCCCTGCAGGCCTTGGTCTCAGACTAAAGCCTCTGGGTGCACCTGCTCCGCTGCCTTTGCAGAGTTGGTGGATTCAGAGGTAGACATCTCAGAGGATGTATGCCTGGTAGGAAATGAGTGAAACAGAAGAAAAATCTGGAAAAGTGGGTACAGATCACACTGGGGGATGTGCTTTAAAGACCAGGTTTCAAAGTGCTACGTAGCAGCTTGTGGATTCTATCTGCCTTCGGATGGGTCAAGAAGACTAATGAGGAAGGATTTCCAGCAGAATATTAGCTCCAGGAACCCAGTGCTTCATGCTAAAGAGCAAATCCTCATGGGAGAAAAAATCAAGGTGAGATGGAAAAGCTCAGTCAGAGATAATGCATCAGAGTCAGAAGGCATTTTTGAGTAGAGTAGGGTAGCTTATTAAGGGGCCTTTAATATCACCTTCTTCTGTCTAATCATGTCTTTGTATTAATGTCATCAACATATAGAGTTACCACAGAATTTATTATCCAGCATAAGCCAACTGTTCAGAGTCACCTGGGATGTAGGGTCAGTGTACTCTAGCCCAGTGGTCCCCAACCTTTGGCACCAAGGACCAGTTTCATGGAACACAATTTTTCCACAGACCAGGGCAGCGGGGGAGGGGGGTTGTTTGGGGATGATTCAAGTGCATTACATTCAAGCTCACCTCCTGCTATACAGCCTGGTTCCTAACAGGCCCGGACTGGTACCGGTCTGTGGCCCAGAGGTTGAGGACTCCTGCTCTAGATCATGCAGACTGACACAGCCTTATTAACAAAGATGTGGGGAGTACACATTGATACAAATTCTATAGAGGACTTGAGACACATCTATCAAAAGCACTAAAAATGTTCATACCATTAACTCAGCAACTTCTGGGTCTTTATGTTAAGGATGTGAGATGTATCCAAATATTCATGTAAAAGAATGTTTATTATGGTGTTGTTTGTAATATTAAAAAATCTAAAATTCATGTAACTGCCCAAAAGTCAAACAATAATGAAATTACTTCATTATAGTATAACCATCAATGGAATATTATATAGCATGTAAACTCATGTTTTTGATAGGGGACTCAAGACTTGAAAAATTGTGGCTTAAGGTAAAAAGTTATAAGTCTAGCAAGTAATGTGTTTGTTAAAGCTTTTGTTTCAGAAACTACAGATAAGGTCCATCCTGGCTCCTGGGAAAAACAGCCGAGCTTCTGGGGCACTGGCTAGAGATTACTGCCTGGGGACAAACTGGAGGCATCCGGGCCTTTTGTGTTCCAGGGAGAGCAAATGACACCCGCCAACTGCTGAGGATAGGAATGTTGCAGCTTCTGAATCTCAAAGCCCTCACCACACCTTCTTTGTCCTCTCCCACCTCCCGTGTAACAGATCTGGCCAGGAAAGAGAAGGGAAGATGGTCTGTTAGGGTATGAACCCACCATCTTCTGGATCGCCCGCCGGCCATCTGAATAAAGCGCCCATAAAAGATTCAATTGCTGTCATTGCTTATTGTATTTGGCAGTGACAGGCAGCCCGAAAGGCGGTGCCTTTCCAGTTACATTTTGATTATTGAATTTTGTGAAAAAAAGACAATAAAATGTCAAGTCATAAAATATTTAATATATATATATACATACAACATAGACAAATTTTTAAAAAGCAAATTAAAATATTTGTAGTAGTAATCTCTTCTGTGGTTACTGGGCTTATTAAAAATGTTTATAATCTGATATTTTCCTAGTTTTTATAATGAAACTATTTTCTATAATACAAAGGTACGAAACAAAAACCATCAGGATGCAGATCAGAAAGGAGAAGCAACTCTTTGTATTCCAAGTATGAAAGTTTTTTTACAAATTTATTTATTTATTTAGATGTTTAAATTATTTTATTATATTTTTTCTATTACTATTTATCCCTCATACCCTCTCTCCACTTCCACCTACCCCCAAAACACAATCATCACCCTGATCTAGGGAATCAGAGGTTTGCATATCTGCTGGAAGGGCTTGGGAGCAACAGCAGGAAATTGTCACCAAAAATCCCAGCCTGCAGCTCCATAGGCAGCTGCCAAGAGCTCTCTAGAAATGACAGAACCTACAGGAAGCCCTGCCAATTCTCAGGACACCCCAGGGAGGAAAGGAGCAGGAGGAAAACTGAGTGCTTAGGAAGACACAGCTACACTCATGGGAAACAAAGGATCAAGGGAAGCAAAGGAAGGAAGCAGTTCTCTCAAAGCTGCCCCCTGACCAGCTCCACCACCTCTCTGACTGCCGTCTGCCCACCATTTACCCACAACTGCAGTGGTGACAATGCCGTGCAGGCAACGCAATTTCAAAAGTGATAATACTACGAAAGTCTCTACGTGCCTACAACTACCCATTTGGGGCACCAGAGTCTTGGGGTTCTCCTGGGGGACTGCTGAGGAACTCTAGAAAGGTTATGCCAGCCAGTCCAGCTATCTGCTGCATAGGAAACAAGATGTAAAGGGTCTTTGTTTTGTTCTGTTCTCTTTTCTTTTTGCCTCCAGAGATTATGGAGATGACAAAGGATTTGTCCAGTACAGCATGCTCCAAAGGATTCTTGGAAGGAAGAAGGAGGCAGAAGATGAGTCAGAGACAGAGGCAGAGAGCAATGTGAGTGCACGAAAATGCAGAAGGATGCAAATTGAGGAGGAGGGAACCCACCAGCGCTGGCTTGGAAGATAGAGAATGCAAGTCTTGAGCCAAGAAACATGGGCGGCCTCTAAAACTGGGAAAAGAAGCTTCCAGAAAGGAACTCATCCTGCCAATTTTTTTATTTAGCCCAGTGAGACCCATGTCAGACTTCTGATGTCCAGCCTGCAAGGTAACACGTTTCTGTTGTTTCAGGCTGCTCAGTCTGTGGTGGTTACAGCAGCAATGGCAAACAAATACAGGGCCCTTCTGGCTCCAGGACAGGAGGGGCCCAGAAGAGGGAGCAAGGGCAAGAGCTGGACAGGAGATAAAAGACACATATCTTCTCAAGCGAATAGTCAACCGTAGAGAAAAAAGGGTGGCGGGAAGGAAGGGGCTCACAGATACACAGCAATCTTGAGGAAATCCAAGGACAAGGGACAAATGCTCCATTTCCCAGGACATGTCATGGTGGGTTTCAAACTTCCTGGAGAGAACTCTTCAAAAGCCCAACAAGTTGTTTAATGTTCAACCAAGCAAAGGAAAGAGTGGAATTAAGTTCTGTAAGTGTTAGATAATAATCTCTCTTCTCCTGGCCAGGCAAAACCTGACCCATACATCCCTGGATGCTTTAGTTAGAGGAAGCTTCAGAAACTGTGGGAGAGTTGAGATGGGGTGAAGGGGTGCTATGTTCAGAGTCCCCTTATTGGAGGTTTTGGTGGGCACTGCGTGCATCCTGAGCATGATGCCAGGAAGGACGAGTCAGGACCAGCAGTGCCTTTGTGGACACAGGACAGGGGGTCTGAAGCTGATCAGTGAAGACACTGTCTTAGGGGCCAATAAAGGCTTAAGGGACACACAGAACTGAGGTCTCACCTTTTCCTGCTGCCAAGATGATAAATTTGATTCCCTGCTGCAGATGCACAATAAGAAAAAAAGGCACCCAAGTGAGGAGTAATAGCTTGAGAAGAACTTTGTCTTGATACTTACTTTACATATAATACCAATTTACACCAGATGAGATGATTGCCTTTGAATGACAAATTTTGTCTTTTTTCCTGCCATCAGTGGGGACAAAGTCTTTAAATCAAGATAAAATGAACAGGCATAAAGCATTTTGAATTGCATATACATTGACATATGCAATGGACTGGAGTGAATATACATTATTTTATTTCATTCTCCATTTCCTTCTCTCTCCCCATGAGACAGGTGACAATTTTGGTGAGATTAAGAAAATGGTCCCTTTTACAACTGAATACTTTTCCATGTCCTCTGATGTTTTTCCCATACTCCAGGATCTTTATCCCTACTAACAACCATGGCCGATGTGGTGGGTTGGTTGGAGCATCGTCCAGTAACTGCAGGGCTGCAAATTTGATTCCTAATTAGGGCACATACCTAGGTTGTGGGTTAAGTCCCTGGTCCGAGAATGTACAACCCCCAGTCTGGGTGTGTAAAGGAGGTAACTACTTGATACTTTTCTTTGGCATTGATGTTTCTCTCTCTTCCCCTTCCCCTCTCCCTTCCTCTCTCTCTAAAAAAAAAAGCAATGAAAATATATCCTCAGGTGGAGATTTTTCAAAAACATCACAGATAATCACTAGTTCTGTCTGAGATGACTGCATGAGATGACTGTCTGAGCCCACAGACTCTACCAGCTGGTACCCAAGCAAGGATTCCCTTCTCCCCAGAGAGCCTTGTGGGTAGCTGGCTGTGGTTTTATTGGTTAGTGTGTTATGTTGTCTCACTTCATCATCCTGCATTGCCTGTTCCCTGTCCAAAGTCAGATGACCCATGTCTTTCTGGTAGTATTGTTCTCTGTTTCTGTGACCCTGTAATCTGTCCCCGCCATGACATAGACATTTCATCCTCTTTTGGAGAGAAAGGTCATTTTCTGTGTAGGGTTTGTACTGAAAATGGGTTTGTCTTTTCAGGTGTGACGGTGGCTCAATGGACTCTGCACCGACCACCTGCTCTGGGCTCTCACATCAGACTCCAACCCTATGTGACTCACAGTGGGCCCTAGGGGGGCTGGCACAAAGGGCAAGATGAGACATGTCCCACCAGAATCTCTTTAAGAATTCCAAAAATAGTGAGCTGGTCACACATGTGACCATGGAGGGAGTTGGTCCTCTTTGGGCTGGTTGGTGCAGGAACACAGTGCAGGACAAACGCAGAAACAGAAGCAGCTCCCAGACGGAGCCAAAGGCGGGCAGTGACCAGTCACAGAGCGAGGAGGGTGGAAGACCCACTAGCCTGGGCCACAGGTGCCTTCGTGGCATCAGCCTCCAACTGGAATGACAAAGAGGAGCAAGCTGGTTTTGTTGCTGCTGTTGTGACCTAATCGTTGTCCTGGCGGAAAAACACATATGAAGCACCCCAGCCTCCTTTCTGTCTCCTTTCTAAGTGCGTGACAGGAGAGGAAGACTTAAATTGTAGCATTAATTTTTTCTTAGATCTCTTATAGATAAAGTGACAAGATGTGAGTGGTTTGCCAAGTTCACACAGCTAGTAATATTTTAGAGACAGATTTAGAAGCCAAATCAATCAGATTGTAAGCCCTCAGGTCTTTCTCTCTATCACATGGACTTCAGCAGAGTGGTGGCTGGGCTAGGAGAGAGCAGTGGTGGTGAATTTCTTCTCAGTGAATTTAATGAGTTGGATGGAGCCCTCTGGGACTTGGAGCTTCTCCCAGCTTTTGTGGTTTATCCTGCACAGAAAAGCTGAGCTTTATTTGACTGCCATCTAGTGGTCATTTTCTTTACAGACGCTAAGTAGGGGTTTTATCGCATCTTTGCTGAAAATACAAGGAAATCACTTTTTTTGCAAATAGATGTACACTAAGAAACAAAGAGTGTTCCTTAAAATCTTAATTTATGTGTCACTATGCCACACAGAGAAATATAAGTAAACCATCAGATGACTGAAAAGGGACTTCGTAAATTATTTAGTCTAACTCCCTTACCAATGAAAAACTTTGATACCCGGAGATAATACAGGATTGCAAATTGGTAATGAAGGATTACAGAGAAGAACTAAGACTAGAAGAATATTCCAATTCAGGCTCCTTCTTTCCTCTACATTATCTATGAAGGAATAATATATAATCAAAAGTAGAGACTTCAAACCAGAGTGTCTGGGGTTAGCTCTACACTTTATTAACTTAGGAGCCTGAGCCAATTGCTTACTTTCTCAGCCTGTTTCCTCATAGTACCAGCCATGTAGTACAAGTCACATACAATTATTGAGAATTAGGTAGACACATAGATTAACAGATGATAGACAGTTGTTAAATTTAGAGATTACTTGCAACAGTGTTTAGTACATGGTAAGCACAATACAAATATTAGCTATTAGTATTTAACATGATGCCTATTTTTTTGAGTAAAGATAAGTTTAGTTTATCATAAACCTTATGGTAATTACAGTCACTACTGAAAGCCAAGTGTAAATAAATGTGCTGATGCATTTTAAGAGGCTAGTGCAGAGCCTCTGGAAGCGTGGCTCTTTTATAATAATTGACATGATAGCGGTTAGCCCTGAGAAGCTATTTCAACTTGAATCCTTGAGTGAGGAAGAGAAAACAGGCAGGAAGAGCAGGTAAAGGCAAAGGATAAAGAAGAGGGGCCACATCATCTCTTTTATTCACTGACTGATTCATCCACTTAACCTTTACTGATTGTCTACATTATCCTAGAGATCATACCAGATTATTTTAGGTCAGCAGTTCTTAAGCATGATCTACTAGGTCAAAACTTCTTTCATAATAATACTAAGATGTTAGTTACTATTTTCACTATTGACATTTGCACTGGTGGGTAAATGCAATGGACAGTAGAGCTGTTGGTGTGTCCCCAATAATTAAACCATTTTGCTCATATTTCCAAAGTATGAGGAGTAAACAACTTTGGTCACAAAGAAATCTACAACTTGTAAAATGCCATCAAGGAATTTCAACAGAATCAAAATAATGAATTACCATCAACTTAAAACGGCAGCGTTGTAGATTGTTCATCAATAGAAACTGGCAGAAATAAGTCACAGGAACCAAGAAAAAAAATAAGTGAGTAAGAAAAAAGATTTGAAGAACTGGAAACTCCCTTACAGCGAAGGGGTTCAGGAATCCGTAACTGAAGCTCTAACATCCATGATATGCAGAAAACCATTTTAAGTTCTACAAACTGAAAAAGAAGCATCTACCAAGAAGAATGAAGAACTTGAGGTTTGAACTAAACACATCAATATAAGATAATCTTCTGCATTAAATGATAGAGATGTTTTAAGGATGAAACAAAACCAGATAAATGATGAAAAGAAAGAAGTACTTGCAGAATGTGAATTGAAGCAAAATGACCCTGTGACCGAAGAGGACAGATTCTTTCCACAGAGGACATCCGTGGATGAAGTGTTCAGAGAGCAAAAGCTCTGTCTGATGCTGAAAAGGAAAGAATGGGGTGGTGTAGTTTGCCAGGTAAACAGTCTTAACTCAACCTGAGACTTAAAGAGTGAGTTCAAGTTTTAGAAAAATAAAGTTTATTATTAAGTCAAGAAAAGGAAGAACTTCAACTATCACTTTTAAAGTCGAACAGTAAGCATAAAGAAATTAAAAGTACAACTACAGGAGACATGAATTCAGATCAGAAGTAAATCATTTAAGATGTGACTTGGAAGCCAAGGACCAAAAGCTCAATTAGAAAGTAACTGAGTTAGGAGAGTTGGCCCAATAGAAACAAGAATCTGCAAAGCACATGGTTTGGATGCAAGGTCAGCTATCAAAACAAGACAATGAAGGAGACCGCATCATTAGTAAACTACAACAAGCTCTAGAATCTAGATGATGAAAAAAGAGAGTTCCTCAACTTGAAGATGATAAAATATAAATCATTGAGGAGTTAGGGGTTCAGAAAGAAAGGTTAATTCGCAGTGAATTGGCTATTAATGATTTGTATTTAACGAAGAAGACACTTGAGGATAAAACAAAATTTAGTAGATCATCTAAATTGGTCACAAAAATATAATTTAAACATCCAAAAAGAGAACTTTGAGCTGAGGGAACACAGTAAATGAAATGAAAAGGAGTTTCTAGAGTCAAAAATGTTGGGAAGGAAGTAGAAGAAATTCTGCTCAGGAGGGGGCAACTTTCAATGCAAAAATACTTTTTTAATTTTAATTAGTTTTATTTTTATTTTATTTATTTATTTATTATTTTATTTTTATTTTTTATTTATTTTATTTTATGTTTTAACTTTTTAAAAATTTTTTGTAATTTTTTTATTTTTTATTTTTTTATAATTTTAATTAGTTTTAAAAGACCCATTTAACTAGTAGCTAAAAAGCATTCAACACCATCTTCTATAAAAACTACCTTCAGCTTCTGCTTTCTTTGCTCTGGGAACAGGTGAGCAAATACAAAGCTAAAACTATGAAGGAAGGGAGGATGTTCTTATTCTAAAAAGAGCAAAACTTTCAAGGAAAAAAATGTACTGCATTTGCAAAAATCAGAAATTGGAGACTGGCATTTTTAGAAATAGACAGAGGTTATAAAACAGTTACCTCAGCAAACACTTACAGGTTTGTTTAATTCAACTGTTTAATAAAATAAACCTTTCTAATTTATTTAATCCCTAGCACCCTCTCTCAAAAAAAAAGTACATGAATAATCAGAATTCACTTGACATGTTAACAAATGGTTTTCATCTGAAAAGTTACAATAATTTTTCAGGTCAGTATACTTCATTTTGTTAGCTGATTTAAACTTAGTCAATTGTCTTAATGATGCAGGGTGCAGCCAGGAGGGGGGCCCCCAAAATAGGGATTTGGAATGGGACCTAGAACTCAGGGTGTCCAGGAAATATTAGAGGGACATATAAGATGTCCTCACCCCTTTCCCCACGGGTATGAGTTGGGGGAAGGGACACATGGAGCAGGGACATGAAGAGCTGCTAATCCATAGCATGGTCATTTAACATATCTATAGCCTTTGGCTGGTAGCTTAGATGTGTTAAATAGCTGTGGCCATGCTATGAGGGGGGATGGAAAGGACCCCCCTATGACATGACTGGGGGAGGAATCCCAAGTCACAGCGCCTGCATGGGAGCTTGGGGAAGATTGGCTCCAGAAAATGGGACACCCCTGCCCAGATTCATGATGGCATCCCAATAACCTTGGAAATAAACGGGAATGCTGGCAGGTGTAACTGATTGTAGGAGGAGTCGGAAATGGGGGTACAGAAGAAATTTGGCGCGGGGATTTAAACTGAGATGCAGCAGACATTGAGGGAAGATCCATGCAGTTTTACTACAGTGCAGGACCCACAACCCTATGAGGGAATAATCACCATATGGCTTTAGCAGAGAATTGCCACTCAGCTTTGCTAGAGTGGAGACCCTCTTGCAGCTTTGCCAGAGGGAAAGATTCCACATGGTTTCACCAGAGTGCAGACTCCTGCAGCTTTGGTGAAGAGGGAGAGCCATGAGGTTTTGCCAGAGTGGGGACCCCTTCCCCACAGCTTTAGTAGAAGAAGGACCACGCTGCGTTGGGGTGCTTCCTTTGGCTGTGTGGCCTGAGAGCAAGAGGGACTTTACCTGGAAGAAGGGGGAAAGGACTCTTGCCAGTAGGCCATGAGAAGGTGCCACATGGCTTTGGATTCATTAGAGATCCTGCCTGGACGACGACACAGCTGAATGGTGTCAGGAGCCTGGATCCTGGATGTGTGCTTCTCTTCCTGAATTATGGTACCCTGAATTAGGGCAGAGGGAGATAGGAAGCACTGTGGGCATCTGTGGGTATCCTAAAGGATTTTGATATTTTAATGAAGACCTTAGGTTGCTACTTTAACTCTGTATAGCATTAAATAAACATTTCCTTTCCTTTTCACAAATCTTTGGCTTTGAGAGGCATCTTTCCATAAGGCAGCGGACATAACAGACCTTTTGTTGTTCTGTAACATTAACTCAAAACTACATAGAATTAAAGTATACAAATTAATTTCAAGACCCCTTATATATATACACACACATATGTATACATATATATGTATGTATATATAGTACTTAAAATGCAGATATTAATGCGTGTGAACACTCAATTTTTATATACATCTAAAAACTTTATATAGCACATATATTTGATTTTTGGCTAACAAAATAAATTATTTAGTTCTGGCCAGTGGCTCAGTTGGTTGGAGCACCATCTTGATAGGGGACCCAAGACTTGAAAAATTTTAGCTTAAGGTAAAAGTTTTAAGTCTAGCAAGTCATGTGTATGTTAAAGCTTTTGTTTCAGAAACTACAGATAAGGCCCATCCTGGCTCCTGGGAAAAACAGTTGACCTCCTGGGGCACTGGCTAGAGATTAGGGCCTGGGGACAAACTGGAGGCATCCTGGCTTTTTTGTTCCAGGGAGAGTAGATGACACCCCGCCTCTTCAGGAACAGCTAACTGCTGAGGACTGGAATGTTGCAGCTTCTGAATCTCAAAGCCCTCACCGCACCTTGTTTGTCCTCCCCCACCTCCCGTGTAACAGACTTGGCCAGGAAAGAGAAGGGAAGGTGGTTTGTTAGGGTATGAACCCACCATCTTCTCAGATCGTTGGCCATCTGAATAAAGCGCCCATAAAAGATTCAATCGCTGTCACTGCTTATTGGGTTTGGTAGTGACAGGCAGCCTGAACACCGGTGTCTTTTCCGGTTACAATCTGCCACCCATAGAACAAGAGATTGCAGGATTGATTCCTAGTCGGGGCACGTACCTGGGCTTCCAGTTCCATCAGGTTCTGGGTGCATATTACAGGCAACCAGCTGGTGTTTTTCTCTTTCTCTTTCCCTTTTTTAATCTGTATCCCTTCCTCTCTGTCATGGAAAAAATTAAATAATTTAAATAATTATTATTTAAAATAATAAATTTTTAAAAAATATTAAAATAAATGGTTTAAGTAAGACCCAATTTTACCATTTTAGATCTTAAAAATGTGAAAAACATCAAACTGAATCATGTTTTTCTTACATACCTGGACCCTTAGCAGGAGGTGGTGGTTTTTTTGGTTCCTATTAAAATAATAATAACAGTTAAAGAACTTACATATTAAATGTAGTTAAAATGAACTCTGAGCTTAATAATTAAAGTTTTATGAATATCTCATTTCATCCCTGACAATAATTGCAAAATTAGATCCTGACAACTCCACTAAAGGTCACTGACAAAAAGATGTCAGTGACCTTTTTAACAAATTTTAACATAATAGTGACCTATTTAACAAATACCTCCTCGATCAAAACTCAACTATTTCAAAAATTATGAGAGTTAGATTAATCTACAAATCTTAATGATGAACAAAAATGTTCTGTTTTTACATCCCACACTTTAAAATTCTTATGCACCATTTTACCATGTTTAAGGCTGAGTTGGGTGAGGAGGGAGGGGCAGCAGGGAAAGGGAGGGAAACAGACTTTATTTTTGCTGGGTTTTTTTTTAAAGAGTAACTAAGAAATACGTGTAGCTTTCATTGTCGACACTACAGAACTCTCAAAGAGATTAAAGGCAAAGGTTTCTGTTTTCTCAATGTATTCAAATTCTGTTAGCTTTTTAAGTATTCACTTATTGTTACGACTTTATTTAATACCTTCAAAAAGTTGAGACACATTTTTAAGTATGAGAATTTGAGTTTCCCAAATTAAAAATAATTGATAATCAACAGTGTATGAACATCTAATAAAAGATAAAACAGAATGTGTTCAATCAGTGAAGTATAAAAATAAAGCACACTGAAGGCTGAATCAATAGTGAATCAAATCCAGCAAAGGAAGGGCCTCAGATGGTGTAAGCCTCCGCAGAGTAAGCTGCAGTAATTTGCTTAACTAGAAGAAAGACTGAAAAGATTACAGATTTCTGCGCTGGCCTAAATCAAATATGGTAGACTGTCTTGCTGTGTGTCTGCTCTCTAACTCCCTTTCCCCCTGCATATTTTTAAACCCAATTAGATCCATCGCTCACTTTACTCACCGTGAGAAGTAAATAGATATATTAAATCCTAAGGAGGCAAAGACTGCTTCTTACCTTCCCAAAAATGCACTGACAGAAGAACAGTAAGATCAACATTGCTTTATTTTCAACAAAATTAAATAAAAATATTTCTTCCAAGCAAGTGCTAAGTTGTCTAACTAGTATGGTCAGCTTTCTTTTTCTTTTAATTATATAAAGTAATGAGTCTCAGGTTACTCTCCAATATAATCAGTGGGGAAAGATAAATGGGAATAAAATACAGAATTAAAATGTTGGTGTTTTCTACAATAATTCAAGCAAGTGACCAGAAGATATGACTCTAAAACCCTCATGAAATTATTCAGTAACAATAGAAAAATCCTGTTTTTAAGAAATACTAGCAAAGGGTTCTTTAACTATTCACATCATTGAAAAATAAAAGCTCACTGGAAAGTCCTTACCAAGTTTGTTTATCTGAACAGCAAAATTGTATGGAAATACTCCTTCTTTAACGTTAAGTTCACCCTTCCACCAGCCAGCTTCTCCAGTCTCCTAAAATGTAAAATGAAGAATAAGTAAGATAATAGAGGTTATATTTAAATAAGGAAAAATACAAGATAGGAAACAACTGGATTCCAGAACTTTTACAAGAAAAAAAAAAAAAGACCTAAACATATGTCGAGGTCCTCGTAACAGAAAATATTCCTAATAGTCCTGGCCAGATTGCTCAGCTGGTTAGAGCATTGTCCCAATATGCCAAGGTTGTGGGTTCAAAGTCTGATCAGGGCACATGCAAGAAGCAACCAATGAATGTGTGAATAAGCGGGACAACAAATCAATGTTTCTTTGTCTCTCTCTCTCTTTTCCTCCCTCCCCCACTTCCCCTCTCTCTCTCTTTCTAAAATCAATAAATAAAAAACAAGAAAATAAAATAGTCCTCATATATTACTCCTAACGGTAGTTATAAAATTCAGTTAATATCTTTAAATAAGTCGAATAATTTAAAATTTAATTTACAAAAAACTTAGAGAGACAAAAGAAAAAAACAAAAAGCAAGTGAGAGAAGGGGGTGAAGAGAGAATACTAATTTCCAAACCATATCTGACTTACATTCTTCCCAACATCTTATATACTAAATATTAATCACATTATTCACTGTTCATAAATTAACAGGATGTTCTTCAATTATTTCCAAATGCCATCCTTCTATAAGAAATTAGTTCAAACTGTGTGAGTATTAACAATGGCATACATTAAACCATCTCATCATTAATTTCAAACAATGGGAAGAACCCTGGCCAGGTGCTCAGTGGGTTGGAGTGTTGTCCTGCACACCGAAAGGTTGCAGGTTCAGTTCCCAGTTAGGGTACATATGGGAGGCAATCGATTGATGTTTCTCTCTTACATCGATGTTTTCCTCTCTTTCTCTCCCCTCCTCTCTTTCTAAAATCAATAAACATATCCTTGCTTGAGGAGAAAAAAACAATGGGAAGAAATTTTAAAAATTATTCAATAGGATTCCACCAGAAACTAAATATTAATCATATCATTCTATTACAAAAATAATCATAGGATTCTTCCCACTCCTCAGCATTACTGGGTTTTCTTTTCCTTGTACCTTAATTCAAGTTATACAACTACCTCATTCTTTCATAGCTGCATCATTTTTCACAGTATGAAGATTCATAACTATTACATGTTGCGGAACATTTAAACTGTTTTTCCTTACTTTTATTTGTCTTTTTATATTATAAAATACAGCAGACATTGAGTGGGGAAAAAATGAAATGAGGTGGAAAAGAAAGTAAGAAGAGAAACCTGGAAGGTGGTTAGGGTTAGAGAAAAACCAAAACACAATGGTACAATGGTAAGAATAGTTTCCAGCCAGGTACCAACTATAACAAAGACTGGTAATAAATGTTCAAACAAACAAACAAACAAACACCCTCTCTGAGCACCCACCATGTGTCAGGCAGGTTCTCAGACCACAGAATTGAACCGAAGTCCCAGCTCTTCCACAGCTCACATGCTAAGGGGAATGTGAATAATTGTTTCTATGAATAAGTTACATGATTCAGTGAAAAGCTGAGAAAGATCTTACCTTACTTATCAAATGGATTATCTCTCCTTCTTTAAAAGTAAGTTCATCTTCCTTAGCACCTTCATAGGCAAATAGTGTTCTATGATATTCCTTAGGGAAAATAAATAATGTAAATAATGCAGTTTATATAAGCTGATTCTTTCAACAAATACCTGTTAAGTATTTTGTGCAAAGAAATGTACACTAGAAGCTATTACAATGAATTTCATAATTTCAGCCCATACTATATGTTGAGTTAAGTAACAATTTTATTCATCGTTCATTCAACCACTTCCTAAGTCCTACCATGCTCTAGGCACAGCGCTAACTGGGGTGGAGCCTCATGCTGCTTGTATCCAGCAGAATTTAACACTCTGATCGAGTAGTTCAATATTGACAATGTCTTCAACAAATCCAATAATATATTTGAATATGTTTCATCCTTACCACACAATTTTATTAAAACACCTTTAATTTTACTTCTTGTGTTATCTCCACCCTCTGAGATCTGGATCCTAGTGACTGTACAATTAAGGTCTGGAATAGAGAATGATAAAATAAACTATTTTATTTTTTTAATCCTCATCTGTGGATGTTATTTATTGATTGATGAGGGAGAGAGAGAATATCAATCCATAGCCTCCTGTAAGCACCCCAACTGGGGATCAAATCCGCAATTTTTTGGTGTACAGGACGCTGCTCCAACCAACGGAACCACCCAACCAGGGAGATCAACTATTTTAAGTTAAAATAAAGATAAAGAAAAATTCCACTTACAGTTATCCAGCTTTCCCTAATGATACTTAGAACTAGATTAGTAATGTGACTGATAACTCTGCCATGAAAAAGAGAAAGATCTTAAAAGCTACTTACGTGATAACTCAAGATTTCTAACTTTTAAAACTCTCTCATTTAAGAATAGAAAAAAATGCCGATACCCATAGCACAGCACTCTCATTTTACAACCTCTAAAATAAATGACGATAGCATTTGAAAGTTTACTGTGGACCAATCCCTGAGCTAAGCACTTTCCATTCCTTATAACTTCATCTACAGAACACTCTGCACGGGGTGGACACTATCATTACTCCTTTTAGAAATCCGTAAACTGTGACATATCTACCCGGGATAAGAATAATTTAGCAGAACCCAGGTTGAAACCTAGAAAGTACGACTCCAGAACGTGAGCTCTTAAACAACAACACTAAACTTCCTTACAATGAGATGGGAGAGAAAAGAAAGTCTTGATACTGCACTGCTGGTATTAAATAAAAACATTTAGGTGATGTTATAATCCTTATTACAACTATAGTCTAGTAGACAATTCTCCACTGTAATTTGCTACAATTAAGTCCTTCACCATCTTGCACTCCTGTTTCCTTGAATCCTCTCCCCAGAAATAACAACTCCATTTGACCTTAGATTTCGTTAGTTAAAAATCTGAACATACTGCTAACTTACCTATCACTGTGTATTCTGTGTATCTTTTAAGATATCCACTTTAATTTCTGCCAGTTCTAAACACCACATCTTCCAATCTGGTGTCACCTACAAACACAGCAAACGTGCTCCCTGCTTTATCTACTCCTCGATCAGTGACCAGGGCAGGCCTCCCAAGGCCATCCTGCAGGGTGACTCTGAGGCAACTCTCACTGATGACAGCTCTGGAGGAGTGGGCTTCATAAGTGGCACTGGAAAGACTACCAGTGTAGACCTGATGCACAGGCATGGACATTTGTCCCAATGCACCCACTTGTGGTCTTAAGACGATGTGTGTCACTGTGTGAATTCAACTTCGAATGTAAAAAAAAATTGTGGCATGGAAACCACAAGCTGCAGGACAACATGAGCCATGTGATAAGAAAGTCAAAGAAAATGACACAGGAAATATAAGAGGCCCATGAGGCAGGTGTCACTGAGGAAGGGCCCCTTGTCAGGCCCAGGCCAGGATTCCTCATTCCCAGGTTCCCCACGTGCAAGCACCAGGCCCAACCCAAGTGTTGCCTAGCAACGGGTGCTTAGTCCTAGCCTATGGTGCTTAGTCCCCTCCACACTGCAGTGCCTGGACAATTGGCAGCATTGTCCAATATCACTGGACCAGGTCAGTTGATGACCCCAGTTATGGCTTCCTGGCTGGGTGGCCTTGGCTCTGGCTTGTGGCCAGTGGGCAGCAGTGTGGCTTCCTTCACAGGACACCTCTCCATCTTCACAAAAGAAGTGCTGATGAAGGAATCCCAGAAAGAGGAACAGACACCTGACTTTCAGAGGAAGGAGGCAGAAGCCACTCAGGCAGTTTTAAGAGCAGAGAATGAGAGACTTAAAACTCTTTGTAGTGATCTAGTACAGAAATTGAAGATCGGAGTTTCAAATGAAGCAGCAAATTGCTGCCTAATGACATTAGCTACACCAAGCTTAGAAATCAAACTGAAAAAAAAAAAAAAAAAACACGGATAGATAGTGCTAAAGAATAAGTTGCAAGAGCTGCAAAGTGACTTTTACATTTTAAAAAATGCTTAATGAGAGAAATGGTGGAGTTAATCTAAGTAAAGTTTTATCCATATTACCTTTTCTGATTTCTTCTCTTCTATTTCACTACTGGGTGTTCTTGTCCTAAGTTTCACAGAGCCTTCTTTAAAAATGTATCCAAACCCAATTCCTCTAATTTTCTTTGGCTGTGTAACCGATCCAGGTGCACTTTCATTCCCACTTCCCAGAGAAGGGAAAGGCAAGCCAGGGCCAGTCCAAACAGTTTCTGAAAGAATAATTTGTTTCTGAAAAATGATACCTAGTGTCCTAAATATCTTGATATACCCCTTTCATAGTGTTTACATTCTATACCACCTAATAAAATGGTTGGATAAAAATAATAAATTCAATGACTCAGTACTAACACATCCACAAGAGTAAGATGTGCTTTATATTGATGTTTTTCTGGATGCTGTGTAATTAAAACAATAACAATATAGGTGTTTTAACTACTGAAATGCTAATTAAGAAATCCAAGAAAACATATAAGATCCTTATAACAATATGTCAGATTTGTAGGTTTGGAAAAACATGACATGAAATGTGAAACTGAAGCATTAAAGAAATAAAGTTAATAATTTTTAAAAGTTGTATGACTTAACCTGATCAGTGTTAGGCTGAGTTTCCAAGTACAGAACCTGGTAATATTAACAATTTTTTATTTTAAAAAGTCAACAGTTCACGACCTGCCATTTTAACTAACAGATGAAGTAACGTAAGTCTAAATTTGAAGTAATTCATGAAAATTTTAAATTAAAACACTAAAAAGTATTTTTAAAAGTTAAACATTATCTGGGTAAGAAAGTTGTTTCTACACTTTTATTCAGTAGCAAATGTTCTTCTACAGAGGTCTCAATGAGTCGGTGAATAAAAGTGAAGAAGGCTCCATGGAAAAGCATGTGAGTTATTTTTTCAGTTTATTTTTCTGGGTAAATGTAGCCCAGCTCCCAATGTATTTAAATGGCCTTGTAATCTAAGAAATAAAGTTCTTGAGTAAATCATCCATGAAAATTCCAGAACCATTTCAGAGTGGGGGGGCGAGGGGAGGGGAAAAACACATAATATCAGTTCACTGAATTAAGTCTGTTGAAGTTCAATAGTAAGAATAGCACCGGGTGATAACAGTGACCGTCCTCACCAGGGGCCCAAATGGCAGCAGCAGGCTCCAGGGTGGCTGGGCTGCTCCTGCTGAGGTTGCCACAGCCCCTGCCGGTGCGCGACCTCAGTGTGTGGGGACGCTCAGTCCTCTGTGTGTGGGGACCCGGGCTGTGCACCGTGGCGCTGCTGCTGGCGTGGTCATTTGACATCGATGCAATGCGTGCTTCTGGAAAGGGGCTCACTGCTCTGGGAAGAGCAGGACAGCACTTGTCCCTGTCACAGCGGCAGCTCAGTGACCAGGAGCTTGGTCGAGTTTGGGATGTGGCCGCCATGAGTGGCCTGTCCTGTGTCTGAGTCTGTGGAGGCCTGGGGCTTGTGATAGCCCCAAAGCTGAGGGCTACGTCTCCTCCTGGTCCCCAGGCCCTGAGATGGTGACCTTCAATTGTGCCTGGAGGTGGAACAGGCGCAGAAGGCCAAGGGTCCTGGAAGCAGGAGTCCTTTGTGCCCATATGCTGAATGAACATCATTCTTGTCCTCCTGTTCCTCATGGCCAGGGAACGACAGGTCCTGGGGGCGGGGCGGCAGTGACCTGTGTGGGGTCCAGTCCAGTCAGCGCCCATCCTCTCTCGCCTAGGTGACCTCCTTCTGGCTGGAGTGGCTGTGGCCTGGGTCTTCCCAAGTAGGATTCGCTGGATGCTGCCCTGGAGCCCTTTCCTGTGGGCCTCTGCGTTCCTGTCAGTGGAGGGGCAGCTGGATTCTTGGCGCTGCAGCACCCTGCCTGCCCCGTGGTTCCCCGTGTAGCAAACGGAAGCCTTTGCCCACAGGGCGGAGCCAAAGCTCCTGGACCCCTCTAACCTCCTTCCTGTCTGGTCACTCTCCAACCCCCACCCTGCCAACCCCTACACACACACACACACACACACACACACACACACACACACACACACACACACAGCCTGCAGTCTGGAAACATGCCAGCTCTCTTCAGGCTCCATGCTTTTGCTCTCAGTTCTCACTCTGCCTTTCCCCAGCTGGGCTGGGTGGCCTCCTAACTCATCTGACGCACTTCTGTCTCCCTGTCCTCGAGGTCACAGAGCAGGCCTGCTCCGCCTTGGGCACTGGGCTCCATTCCTCCCACGGCCCTGGCACAGGGCCCTGCTCTGCCTTTTCTCCGCCCACAATGTCAGGCCTGCATGGGATTCTGGGCTTGAGAAAATGATGATTGTTATCAAAACAAAGCAACAAACAAAAACCTAAAAA
The DNA here is from genome assembly GCA_004027475.1 of Anoura caudifer. Taxonomy (NCBI): domain Eukaryota; kingdom Metazoa; phylum Chordata; class Mammalia; order Chiroptera; family Phyllostomidae; genus Anoura; species Anoura caudifer. The sequence goes on along the minus strand of PVKU01000065.1, from coordinate 171,758 downwards.
TGTTTATTGGAGTGCAGGCAGGTCCAGGGGATGGAAGTAGAATCCCACCAAGCCTGGACAATCTTCCCTAGGATGCAGCACTGAGTGAGGACAGGTGGGTCTTTGTTAGTTATCCTGCCCTTCCTACTTAAAAATATTGACAAGACTGTATCGAAACATATAAAGTTTTGAGAAGGTACAACTTTCAGCTACCAAAGGCACGTATTGACTAGGCTCAAGGAGGTCATAATGCATATCTGTACAAAGGCATTATTATTATTAACGTTCCAATGTTAAAATTATGAATTATCCAGAAACCCAAAAGCATGACCTTTAACATCATGGCTGTGTGACCCCCTGCTGTGTTATGTGGCAGTTTATTAAACTGTTCCCCAAATATTCAAACGTGGTAAGTACCATTTACTTGGGGCTTAATCTGTAGCGATCACTTGCTAAGCACTGCACAAGAATTATATCTCATTTACGTAGGCACCCACAGGCCTAACACTAAGCAGTATTCCTCCTCCTCCTCCTTTAAACAAGTGAGCCAGGCAAACAGTAGTTAAGAACTTTCCCAAGGCCATACAGGCTGTAACTATCAAAGCCAACATTTGAATTGAATGCTAAATGACTCTAAAACCAGTCTTTTTTATATTATATTATATTGATATTCAATATTATTTAATGTTAGTTAAAGGTAAAAGATGATTTCATATGATTTTACTCATGTGTGGGGTCTAAATAATGAAATTCAAAAAAAAAAAAAAAAAAAAACAGAAGAGAAATAAGACTCATAGATGCAGAGGACAGACTGATAGTAGCCGGAGGAAAAGGGGATTTGGAGGATGGGTGAAAAGCGTGAAGGGATTGAGAAGTAAAAGTTTATGGCTACAAAGTAGTCACAGAGATGTAAGGTACAGCATAGGGAAAATCGTCGATAATATTGTGATTACTACGTGTGGTGCCAGGTGGGTACTTGAATTACTGGAGGATCACACTGTCAATTATAAAACTGTCTAATCATTATCCTGTAAACCTGAAACTAATGCAAAATAATATTGAATGCCAATTGTGGTTGAAAAATAAAATTTAAAAAAAGGAAAGCACTTCCCTCACCCAACACGCAGAGCTCGTGAGCGCGGCTCCAGCCTGGTCACCAGCCCCTCCCTGAGTCACACATCACAGTCAGGCGATGCCTTACTGACTGGTTTCCTTGCATCCTTAGAGTCTCCTGGCCTCTGCGCGTGCCGTGCCCTATAACCTGGACAACCTTCCCACCTCTGTTTGCCGGCAAACTCCTTGTCCTCGGTCGTGATTCAACCCAACTGTCTCTTTCTTAACAAAGTCTCCTCCAAGGCCTGAGGTGAAACCAAGCCCACCCCTCCTGCACACATTTACCTACTCACGCAATGTGTAATGCTGGAATCCGAATCTTCCCCTCTGAAGTCATCCTCACTGGGGTTGAGATCTACCTCGTCTCGCTCATCTTGCTGCAGCCTAATGTGAAATTCGGCCACGCCCCTTTTCTTTTCCATTGGCCTCTACTGCAGCCTGACTGGCCACCGCCCATCTCTACCCAGAGCTTCCCTGGGCTCACTCATCCTTGTGCTCAAGTGTCTCCCCCACTGTCTCACCTTCCACGACCGACTACCCTGTCCCGATGCCACCACGGTGCAGAGTGCATGGGACTGACACCACCTCACCATGTTTTTATCCTCATTCCCCTACCCTCAGTCCTCCGGCAACCATCAGCTCGTTGTTCAGACTTGAGTTCAAATGTCACCCCCTTTTATCCCCCCAAGGTCATTCTCTCTTTTGCCAAACACCTATATTTGACCACTCATAATGGTTTTGCACCAA